>BDMV01000001.1:44468435-45068435 GCA_008326285.1 Oryza officinalis | reverse complement strand
GGGACAGATGAATGCCATCCATTCTATAGATTCTTCTGTCATTTTTACTTGTCAAAATCCAGCTTTTAAATCAAATTTTGAGAAATATTTGCTACCTTGTATCCTATTGATCCATTTTTGTTTATTTGGGATATTATAAGCATCCTCTATAGTATTATCATTTAGTCTTTTATAATTTATGAGCATTCTAGATTTACCGCTAACTTCTTATGTAAGATTTCTTACTATAAATGCTGCAGACCTATCAAAAATTCGGACGTGAAAGAAAACCACCTAAAAAAAAGGAACCTGTAAGGACACCCTATAAAGCATAAAGAGACAATATAGGGTGCGGCGAATGACATATCCCTGTGAAGAATAAAACTTTTGACGGTGAGGTCTCAACTTTAGCCAGCTCTCATGAAGCTACAATAGCGAAGAGATAAGCAAGAGGCACATGCGACGCCACCCCTGGCCTTTATAAAAGGAGACGTCGGCCTTCACTCCCAACACACAACAACGAAGACGCCATCCAGAGCAAAGATATCAGCACGCTCTCATCCTCCATGCCACCTTTCTTTGTAGTAGTCTCTCTAGTCTACTTTGCATAATATATTAAAGCAAGGAATTGTAATAAAAAGCCGTGTAAGGTAAACAGAACTTGTTTGTATCTATCTTCGGAGTTCCTAAAAGGGAAAACCGTATGTAAGCCTACCTGTTTAATATGAAGTAATTTTCTTTAAGTATCCCTATCTGTTTGTTCTAGACAAGTGTTTATACTAGGGACCTTATAGGAGAAACCTCTTCGGTTGTTCTCGTTTTTAGCCTGCATCTTGCATAGACGTCTAGAGAACCCTGTATCTGTAGAGAAGTGTTCCCTTTGGGTGGAACTGCCTAGGGAGACGATAAAATCTTAGCTAGATCGAATATGATTAGGATTACCTGAAATAAGTTGCTTCTAAAAAGACAGATAGGTGAGGCATACGGCTAGTACCGACTAGGACTTTAAAATTTCTGAATCAAGCGCTGGCTGTTTTGGATTCACCACCCTGCAAAGATCCTGAAAATTTAAGTGAACAGTAACCAAAAAAGCGGCGATGAATAATAAATCAGCATTTTGAATAGTAATTCAGCACTTGGAATAGTTATACCACTTGATTTATTTAAATAAACTTACTAATAATTTCAAGTCTTTAAGAGAGAATTAGTGTGTGTGTATATATATATATATATAGGGATATGCTAAAGTACACCTGGGGTGCGTGATAATTAAAATGCTCCTTTCACATACACCCTCTTCCTATCCCCACCCACCCAACCCCCTCCCCCGGCACACCTCCCCCCACACCTTTTCCCACCCCAGGCGCCCCCATCCCACCCCACCTATCCCCACACCTTTTCCCACCCCAGACACCCCCATCCCATCCCCTCCCATCCTCCTTAAGCACGTATTGGGTTCTTATATGGACTCTTCTTTTAATATTGCTTATTTTTAATTCTGCATTTCAGTTATTTTTTAGATAGTATTTCTACTTGGACTCTTCTTTTCTTTTTCTTTGATTAATATGGGAATTTCTAGCCACCACAGCCAACGTGTCTTCTTTTCGAGCTGTCTTAATAATATAATGGATAGAAGATAGATAGATAGATTTTTATTTGTTTAGTTATTTCAAAATTGTATTCATACTCAAACTCTCTTTTTTCTTTTTATAATTTTAGATTTTTTTATTTTTATCGTGAATTTTAATTAACCATATATTGAGTTTTATATGAACTCTTCTTTCAATGTTGCTTATTTTTAATTTCGAATTTTAGTTATTTTTTAAATGTATTCCTACTTAGACTTTTTTAGATGGACTATTTTTTCCAAATTTGCTTATTTTTTATTCCGATTTTTAGTTATTTATAAATGGTATTCCTATTGAAACTCTCTTTTTCCTTTTTCTAATCTAGAAATTTATTTTATTTTTTTATTTCAAATTTTAATTAAACTCGTGTTGTGTTCGAGATGAATTGTTCTTTCAATATTCTTTTTTATTTCGAATTTTAGCTATTTTAAAATTTATTCTTTCTTGAACTCTCTTTTTTTTAATTTTAAAATTTTTTATTTTTTATTTCGAATTTAATTAATCACGTATTGGGTTCTTATATGGAATTTTTTTTCAATATTGCTTATTTTTAATTCCGAATTTCAGTTATTCTTTAGATTGTATACCTACTTGAACTCTATTTCTTCTTTTTCTAATTTCAGAATTTTTTTTATTTTTATTCCGAATTTTAATTAACCATGTGTTGAGTTCTTATATGGACTCTTCTTTCAATATTGCTAGTTTTTAATTCTGAATTTCATTTATTTTTTAGATTGTATTTTTAGTTGGACTCTTTTTTTCTTTTTCTTCGATTAATGTGAGAATTTCTAGCCTCCACAGCCAACGTGGTGTCTTCTTTTCAAGTTGTCTTAATAATATAATAGATAGATAGATAGATAGATAATAGATAGATCCCCGAAAATAAAAATGGCCCATCATAGATCATTTAGACACCACCTTAGAGGTTAAAATAAGAAAATGAAAATAAAAAAAGAAGATCCAGCCAACAGATCAGGATTAAACCCCTAGGAAAGAAAGGAAGGAAGGGAGGGAAGCGCACGAACCACCATGCTTTAGACGTGTTCCTAGGCAGTCGCTTGACCATGCGAACCTCCTAATGCAAGCGGGCCTTCTTGGGTTTGTGAAGCATATCATCGACCGTGCGGCTGGTCGGAGGGATCTGATCGTGATCGGCGGCCATGGTGTGGCGGCGGTCGCCGGAGTGTTGGGTGTTATTACCTACTAGGTCGAAGGGGGCAGGGGGAGGATTAATGCGGAGGGTGGTGGTTTCCTCAGGTGGAGTGGTCCTCCGACTTGTGAGCGTGGTCCCATCGCCGGAATCCATGTCGCGGTAGCGGTTGGCGGCGAGGGAAGGGTTGCCAGCTAGGTTGAATTGGATTGGACGACGACACGAAATTGGGATCCGCCAGCCTTCGCCCATGTCTTCTCCCTCTTGGTCAATCTGGGAAAATCGACGTGGGAGTGGATGATCTCTAAATCCAAAAAAAATAGGATGGGATGATTGGTTGCATCCTAATATAAATATGAATCATAGGTGAGTAAATAGATTACTGATGATTTAGGTTTGGTGGAGTAGTAAAAAAATTACTATAGCACATGCTAGAGGTGGGGATGGGGGCAGCAGGGGAGGGAGGTTGAGGGTAGGGGGGGGTGGAGGGTTGTGTTTTAATATAACGCAACCTAATATAGTATATCTATATCTATATATTATATTTTTTTATAATTATTACAAATAAATATATTAGTCAATAAACGATATAAGCTTGTAGCTAGGGTATTATGAAACACTTTGCCTTCTAAACCCGTGGTTTCATGAAACAAATTACAAAACCTGTGTTATTTTCGTGTAACGGATGTCTCAAAACATGTTTTTTTTAAATTTACTTTTTTTTTCACAGGATTATAGTACTATACTGTACTTGTTTTAGCTTGATATACAAATTAAAAAAGGGTGACTGCTGATAAGAGGACTGACCCTCTCGTAGGGGCGGAATACTTTAGTGATCCTTTTTTTCCTATGTTTGGCTGAGCTCCTACGCACGAAACGAGGGAATCAACGACATGGAAAGAGGAAAGCATCAAGGAAAGGAAGGGAGAAGAGAAAAGGAGGAGTTGACGACAGGTGGCTCATCGGCTAGCTAATCGATGAAGAATACCTGTAACTAAGATAGCCTGATATTTAGGTACTACATCTGATATCCCTAGATACCAAACCCTGGCATAGGTATCAAGATACCTATAGGTGCCACCAAGGATCACACGCCTACGACGTACCTGCACATAACATCAGCGAGCAACACGGCGATTGCACCACCACGTCGGCAGCCAATCGAAACTCTAGATCTGATCATTCTGACTCCTGCTCTGTTGATTCTACTAGGAAGAAGGAAGTGCGATGATCCTCGTCCATCGTTGTCATAGGGAGAACACCATATCCCGTCCCTACGGCCTCCGAGAACCTGACCGCCACCCACGGTCACTAGGAACCTTGACCACCGCTGCCAACTGTCGCTGGGCGTGGGACACGTCAGCAAGGAGTAGGAGGAAGAGTTGTCCATATAAGTTACGCATGGAATTTCAGTAGGTACTCAATTATGCTGATGTTGTTTCGATGAGTAAACCACACACACAAAGAAAAGGAAGCCTTTGTTAGATTTGGATTGAGATTTTGTGCTTTGGTAACTTTTGCTACCTGTCTTTGTCACAAATGTTTTCTAGATCACTTCCGTAAAAGTATTATTATTTTCTGTCTCAATATAAATGTACCTAGATCAGACGTGACATTTCATAATACAACAAATCTGAACAGCTAAAATGTTATATCTAATTCTAGGTGCATTTATATTGAAACAATAGGCCTATTACCTCTTTGAGATTATTTACTGACATTTTTTTACAGTCACATTGAAGTTACAACCTACTATGCTACTAACATGTACCTATAACTTTTATTATTACCCATTGTATTTTTTTCCTTTCCGAGTGTAATAATTTTGGTTGTACTCGCCCGTAAATATTAAGCTATGATTTGATGATGTTCCTTTGTGTTAGCAAGTTGGTAGTTTGTCATTTTGCTAGTATTATGCTGTTTTGAGTCTTTACCAGCACGTCATGTGATTAGATCTATTTTAATCTGAGTTGTACATTGCAAATCAAGCGGTTAGAAAATACAACTAATTACTTGTGAAAAAACATTCAAAACATTCAGACTAATAGATAGATACTCCCTAAAAATAAAAAAATTAAGAGAGTAAAATACACCGATGGTATCACAACTTGTGAGGTGGACGTAATTTAGTCACTCATCTTCAAATGAGTCAATCCTTTTGTTTCAATGGTGTAAATCTTGTAAAATACATATCACATATATTATTTGTTTCTTAATTAGAAGCCATACAAGCCTAACATAATGCATCTATGAGACATATGGGCAGGGCAAGCTGACATGTTTACAGGCAAGCAATAAATTTAAAATTAGCACCCGTATTTTTATCTATGCTAGTTGCAACTTGCATGCTTTCAATAAACTTACCCAGCAGTAACAAAATTCATCTTAAATTGGATTTTAGTGTCAATTCTATTGAAGTTGGCTTATTTGTGCATCATGTGTGGCCATGTTTGCAAAAATAAATCAACATGCATCCAATTTAATAGCGAACTTGACACATGTTTTATGTGATTTGAAAAAAAAACAAGATGAGTGACTTGTTTGAGCGTTACATGAACTTAGAGAGCGAAAGTCACAATTAAACGACTTAGCTTAGATCAGCTGAATTCCACCCGGTGGATTTGGAGGTAACTACAGGGGATCCTGCACCCGTACTTATTTCTGTGTTTTTAGGAAAGTCAACATGGAAAAAACGAATTTTTACTTGAAAAGAAAATCAAAATCTTATTCATCCCTAAGTATCTAAAAAAAGGCATATATATGACAACATACCAATCTCGTGGCCAATTAAATGTGCGACGCAGGCGTCCCTTTCGCCACTTTTTTTCTAAAGTGGCGCAAGGCAAAATCCAATGAAATATCTGATGAACTGGAGGAACCAAAACGACCACGTGAGAAGGCTCGCAACACACACAACCATGATGTCCCACCACGAAGCAAGTGTGCAACAAGCCCGAGAGGAAGAGGACCACCTTCACCATGGCGACCGGATGATCACCTCCCCGCTCTGTGAGCACCCAGAAAAGCGAGATCATATACTGTTATTTCATTTTCCATTTTAACAAATTAATAAGATCAACGAGATTATTTATATATATGGCCTCATCGTATATATGTTGCTTACTGATGATGCTAGTGCATACGAGTGTACGCAGTGCGGCCATCGACGTCGCGGGGCTCGCCGGAGAATGGGGAGGAGGAGGTGGAGGAGAACTCACCGGTGGAGCAGGTGGCGCTGACGGTGCCGGTGAGCGATGAGCCGGAGACGCCGGTGCTGACGTTGAGGATGTGGGTGCTGGGGACGGCGTCGTGCGTGGTGCTCTCCTTCCTCAACCAGTTCTTCTGGTATCGTAAGGAGCCTCTCACCATCACGGCCATCTCGGCGCAGATCGCCGTCGTGCCGCTCGGCCGTCTCATGGCGGCGGCGCTGCCGGATCGTGCCTTCTTCCGTGGCCGGCCGTGGGAGTTCACCCTTAACCCAGGCCCCTTCAACGTCAAGGAGCACGTGCTCATCACCATCTTCGCCAACTCCGGCGCCGGCACCGTCTACGCCATCCACCTCATCACTGGCGTCCGTGTCTTCTACGGGAAGCCCCTCTCCTTCTCCATCTCCCTCCTCGTCGTCCTCACCACGCAGGTGCAAGGACAAAGTTTCTGCCTAAACATTAACATTCATATCTGAATCAATGAAGTTCTCAACATGCTCTGTTGAAAGATAGCTTCTGCATGAACATTAATATTCAGATATATCTCAACTAATTAAGTTCTCAACCTTGCTCTTTTGCAAGATAGCTTAATTACCTGGCAA
Organism: Oryza officinalis; assembly: GCA_008326285.1. Taxonomy (NCBI): domain Eukaryota; kingdom Viridiplantae; phylum Streptophyta; class Magnoliopsida; order Poales; family Poaceae; genus Oryza; species Oryza officinalis. The sequence continues at coordinate 45,061,870 of BDMV01000001.1, read as the reverse complement.
TCCGAAGTGATTTTCTTCATCTTGCAATTTCGTATCGTCAGTTTGTATTGACGTGCTAGCTCATGTATTATACTATCAATCTATCATCAGATGCTGGGGTTCGGTTGGGCGGGAATATTCCGACGGTATCTGGTTGAGCCGGCGTCCATGTGGTGGCCATCCAACCTAGTGCAGGTCTCTCTGTTCAGGTACAATGGTACAAATTAAAATCCTCCACAAGCAATTGACAACCAGACTTGCTAGTATGACAAGTTGCCTCATTCTTTTTTACCTAAGAGCACATGACAACATGCTGTTTGCATTAGAATAAGTAAAAAACATCTTACCAGAATTGACTCTATTTTGAGCCTTCTTACCGGTATTGATTCCATTTTGAAGTTTTGAACCACTTCAACCTCCAGTCCTCCACACCAGCAGTCCAGCAATGTACCTAGAGCCTTCCAAATATTTTTCAATTGGAACCACTGCACCGAGCTACAATATAAATGCGAGGTACATAGGAGCTGAGTTTTTTTTTAATTGATTTTTCTATTTATAATTCAAAAGGCTTCCCTAGCTGACAGGCACAAGTTAATCATAAACCGAAATTTGTTATGCGTAGATAAAGAAATCCAAGATTTAACCATATAGATTTGCACTTTTACATGTTCTTCCTCATTCCTCGACATAGCCACATAGGAGGAAATGACCTCTAAAATGACAAGCAAGTAGCATTTGCATTTCATTAAGAAAAAAACTTACACATTTCTTATATTAGTGCACTTCATGAGAAGGAAGCACGGAGAAAAGGTAGCTTGACGCGCAACCAGTTCTTCCTGGTGGCATTCATCTGCAGCTTCGCATACTACACCTTTCCAGGCTACCTATTCCAGATGCTCACCTCCCTCTCCTGGATCTGCTGGGTCTTCCCCCACTCTGTCCTTGCCCAACAGCTTGGCTCAGGTCTCCGAGGCCTCGGCATTGGTGCAATCGGTCTCGACTGGTCTTCTATCTCCTCCTACCTTGGGAGCCCTCTTGCTAGCCCATGGTTTGCCACTGTAAATATTGCTGTTGGCTTCTTTATCATAATGTACATAATCACACCAATTGCATACTGGTTTAATTTCTACAAGGCACGGAACTTCCCCATATTTTCTGATGGCCTCTTCACCTCAACTGGGCAAAAATACAATGTATCAAGCATCGTGGACTCCCATTTTCATTTTGACACCAAGACCTATGAGAAGAATGGTCCACTATACCTCAGTACTTCCCTTCTTGTCACATACGGTGTTGGTTTTGCAACCCTTGCTGCAACAATTGTTCATGCTCTCCTCTTCCATGGAAGGTATTTTTTTCTTAGATTCACCACTTCGCTGTCTGCAATATTAAATAATGCAGTTAAGAACCATGATACTTGTCTCCAGTGAAATTTGGCTGTTAAGTAAATCAGCTTTTCAAGAAAAAAGGATGGACATACACACAAAACTTATGAGGAGATATAAACAGGTCCCTGAGAGGTGGTTCATCTGCATCCTTATTGCTAACATTGGAACCACCATATTTGCTTGTGAATACTACAATGAGGAACTCCAACTGCCCTGGTGGGGTGTTTTGTTTGCATGCTCCATTGCCTTTTTCTTCACCCTCCCAATAGGGATAATCAAAGCAACAACAAATCAGGTAAATGGATTTAACACATTATGCATATTATGTCATACAGATCTAACCAGTTCAGCTTTTTTCATTACATACAGACTCCAGGCCTGAATGTCATCACAGAGTACATTATTGGGTATCTGTACCCTGGACGACCCGTTGCAAATATGTGCTTCAAGGTATATGGTTACATCCGCATGAAACAAGCTTTGGCATTTCTTGAAGATTTTAAGCTGGGTCACTACATGAAGATTCCACCGAGGACAATGTTTATGGCTCAGGTAAGTTCTATTAGCTCTATGATGACTTATGTATCATTTCTCCTAAAGAGTAGACATTTGGTTCTATTGTATCTGTGACTTAGAAACTTCTCTAAACATGACAGGTGGTGGGAACTTCGATTGCAGCATTTGTATATATTGGCACAGCATGGTGGCTAATGGAGACAATCCCCAACATTTGCAACACTGAGCTCCTCCCGTCAGATAGCCCTTGGACCTGCCCAGGTGACCATGTGTTCTATGATGCATCAGTCACATGGGGACTTATTAGCCCACGCAGGATATTTGGGGACTTAGGCACTTATTCAGCTCTAAATTGGTTCTTTTTGGGTGGAGCTATTGCCCCTCTACTTGTCTGGTTTGCACACAAGGCATTCCCAGGTCAGAACTGGATCTTACTCATCAAGACGCCTATACTAATTGGTGCCACCTTCCAGATGCCGCCTGCTACTGCCGTCAACTACACAACTTGGATACTTGTTGGGTTCTTGTCAGGTTATGTGGTCTACAGATATCGACGTGATTGGTGGGAGAGACACAATTATCTGCTTTCAGGTGCACTGGATGCTGGTTTGGCTTTCATGGCAGTCTTAATTTACTTGTGCTTAGGCTTGGAGAACATCAGTCTGAACTGGTGGGGAAATGACTTGGATGGATGTCCTTTGGCTTCTTGTCCCACTGCTAAAGGTATAGTTGTCAAGGGATGTCCAATCTATACCTGAGGATCTCCTCTGGCTTCTTGTCCCATACTGCTAAAAAGCGTTACCCCAAAATTGTCATCAGACTCCATGGGTGCAAGCTAACATGACTACATCTAATTTGACCCTTGTCATCTAAACATGAGTAGAACCAGCTTTGATTTATAGCTGGAAAATAGCAATATGGTTTCAGGGTTACCTAGCGGTTACTACTTGTATCCTACCAAACAAGTAAAATTTTGATCTCTGAACAGTCCATTCTTTGCAAGTTGCAACAAAATTGAATGTAAGTGCTAAAATCCAAACAGAAAACATGAAAACACAATGCTAGTAAAGCAAGGAAATGCTCACCATCAAGGGCCAAGAAGAAGGGCGTCCATCCACAGACAATGCACGACAAATTCCATTTCCAAGAAACACAGGTTTTGCCGACGACCAGTCCCCTGAAAACACCAACCCGTTCTTCCCTCTAGCATTTCGTCGAACAGCTTGTCTGCCTAGCCGACGAGGTCCCCCGTTGCGCACGCCGAAAGAAGGGCGTTGCACAATGCAGTGTACCTGCATCACATCACATGTCATCGAAGACCTTCCTGCTTCAGCCTGCCAGGAGGCAGTTCTCGGCGTGGAAAGAGACAAGCGCGGATGCGAGGAAAAGGGTCACCGGATGCGAGGTGGCCGAACTTAATAAGTAGGGCGTGGGAGCAGAGGAACGACGGGGTGTAGGGTCAGGATCAGGTGGAGGAGGAGGCGTAGCGGTGGTCGCCGGCGGCGAGGTTGCGGAGCAGCAGCGGCGCACGCCATGGATGAGCGGGCGCGCGTGCGTCGTGCGTGCGTGCGTGCGGTTGTTTCACCTCCGCAAATCCACACGTGCGGGTCGCAACTGTTTTTATGCATGTAGAACTAGAAGCACCCGATGTCCTATTAGGAAAATGTATAGTTCCGCAGGTCCATTCTGCAATTTTACCAACCCAAACGGCGTCGTGTTCCCTTCGCCGCCCTGTTCCACCGCCACCGCCATGGCCTCGCCGCCGGCGCAGATCCCATCGTACTCGCCGGCCACGGAACCATCGAACTGAAGACTGAGTTCTTGAAGAATCCGAAGATATTTGGGGAAACATTCTCGATCTGCTGCCTGTTGCTGAAGTAGTGCTCAGTTCTTCAGGAGGCAACAAAATTACATTTCAGATCATTCAGTGTGTTTATGATATGTTCTAATTCTCAGTTGATATTTATATTGATCTAACGAATATTTTCACTGCAAGATAACCCAAGAATCAACTGAAGCTGAAGACGAGACCACTCACCCATGGTTCTTGGAGTCAGAACAGTTAAACGACAGGATCTGTCCCTGTCCCAGATCCAGAATCCCATGAGCCATCCTGTGTTTCTGGGGCTCATTGCATTTGCAACTTGTTGATTCTTGCACAAGAGAAGATGTTGCTGTTGCCTGTTGCTGGGTTTGGACCATCTGAAGATGTTAATTGGCACCGAGACTGAGAAGCTGCTCTCATTGGTTCAATGCTGCTTCTTGTGCTGTTTGAGATTCTCTTTCGCTCTGCTGTCAACAAGGAAACAGACAAAAATGCATATTCATCTGATTCTTACATGCACTGATGAGAGGTGTATTTATTTGCTCTTCTTTCTCTTCTTGATCAGGAGTGTGTGATTTTTGCTCTGATTGGTCAAAGATTGATGTATACTGAATCTATAGAACAAGTAGTAACTGTATTTGATACATTTACATGAACTGTTGCTATTCTTACCTTTTTCAGAACATTTGTTTATATATGAACTGAATACACTATCAACAAGTACCTGAAAATCCTCATAGAAAACATATGAATCACTCTGGATTTCTAGATATTGAATTATTATCTTCTCCACCTAGATTACTACTGTTTCTAATCTTCCAAGATATTTTCTCAGGAGAGAGAGGCAGAAATCAATTTCAGTAATTTTTAGAACCAACGAACCTTTTGATTTTTCAGATTAGCTTTCCGTGAAAGCAAAGAGAAAAGAAGAGAACAACAAGACGCTGCTTAATTGTTTGGATTACACCTATGACCTGTGACCTGTGCAGTTGTGCATCAGTTTTTTCACTCCATATTCTCATCGCCTAATGACAATAATCAGAGGCTTCCAGATCGTTGGTTCTTTAAACCTGGCCGGAAAAATTCCATCAAAAAGCTTGCCGGAATTTTGTCAGTGATGGAACGGATGTATGTTCTGCAGAGAAGGGGCAAATGATCAGAGCACATGACATGCTTGCTAAATGCATTGCTAACAACAAAAAAGCAGGCAAAAATTGCTTGTCATTTTTCATCATTTCTCAGACCTCATCGATCTGGCGTGAAGCACGCACGTTAGATACTTTGATTAACAAAGAAAAACATTCCAGCTAAGCAAGCACGTTAATTAATATAGTAATGTCTTCCATCTCACGCAGTTGCATCAAGTCAACCATTTGAGTTTTCAGAACTAGCGTGAATAGCAGCAGCAGTAGACTTAGGGTCTGTTGGGCATCGTCAGTTCGGAACGCGCGTGTTTTTCCTCCCGCGCACGTTTTTCAAACTACTACACGGTGAACTTTTTTGCAAAAAGTTTCTATACAAAAGTTGCTTAAAAAAATCAAATTAATCCATTTTTGAAAAAAAATTTAGCTACCGCACAGTGTTTTTCCTCCCGCGCACGCTTTTCAAACTACTACACGGTGAACTTTTTTGCAAAAAGTTTCTATACAAAAGTTGCTTAAAAAAATCAAATTAATCCATTTTTGAAAAAAAATTTAGCTAATACTTAATTAATCACGCGCTAATGGCCGCTCCGTTTTCCGTGATTACTGTGCGCGTTCTGAAAACATTCAGCCGAACAAAGCCTTAGACTGGTAGTTAATCACATTACATTACTCTTCTAAAGTTCTAATTACCAACAAGCATGCAAATAATGCTCAGATCTCATGATCTCATCGTCACAAATTAAGTCCAAAACAACCAACTCGATAGCTTATCAATAATGGCACGCATCGTTGCTGTTGCAGAAGACGTCCTTTTCCTGCTAAAGATGAAGAGTAAAAAGCTCAGCTAGCCACACAGCTCCAAAATCCAAGCCCGTGACATGGCTATGCATCCCCCGGCCATGGCGTCCTCCCACCAAGAAGAGCGCGAGGAAGAGGAGGAGGAGCACCGCCATGGCGACGACGAGATCACCGCCCCATTCCGTAAGCTCAGCAAGATCGTCGTCGTCGGAGATAGCTTGTGTCCGTTGCTGCTGATTGGTTCAATCATATGTGATGTGTACATGCAGTGCGGCCATCGACGTCGTACGGCTCGCCGGAGTTGGAGGTGGAGGAGGAGAACTCGCCGATCGAGCAGGTGGCGCTGACGGTGCCGGTGGGGGACGAGCCGGAGACGCCGGTGCTGACGTTCAGGATGTGGGTGCTGGGGACGGCGTCGTGCGCGGTGCTCTCCTTCCTCAACCAGTTCTTCTGGTACCGCAAGGAGCCGCTCACCATCACCGCCATCTCCGCGCAGATCGCCGTCGTGCCGCTCGGCCGCCTCATGGCGGCGACGCTGCCGGAGCACGCCTTCTTCCGTGGACGGCCGTGGGAGTTCACGCTCAACCCGGGGCCCTTCAATGTCAAGGAGCACGTGCTCATCACCATCTTCGCCAACTCCGGCGCCGGCACGGTGTACGCCATCCACGTCATCACCGCCGTCCGCGTCTTCTACGGGAAGCACATCTCCTTCTTCGTCTCCCTCCTCGTCGTCCTCACCACCCAGGTACGTGACGTCACGTACTCCATCACATGACGATGCCACACACCTTGATCTTGCTTGCTACCATCCATGGCAGATCAAAAAGTGACTTTTTTCCCCTTGTCATCTTCAACCATCGATCATTCGATCGGGTCATGATTTCTTCGTGTTGCTGCTTATGTCGTGTAATGCGATCGAGTTTGTGGATGATCAGGTGCTTGGGTTCGGATGGGCAGGAATATTCCGGCGGTATCTGGTGGAGCCGGCGGCGATGTGGTGGCCGTCCAACCTCGTGCAAGTCTCCCTCTTCAGGTACCTACCCCTCCTCTCTCCAACAAGCACCTCTAGCTTTTTTTTTTTAAGAAAAAAACCCTTTTTCTTTTTTTTTTTATAAAAAGAATGGAGAGCAAATTTAAAATCGGTTCCATGTGTATCTCATCTTGCTTGATTAGAGATATTTTTGGCATTGATTATATACCTTAATTAATCAGCTGGACACAAAGAGCTTGGACTTTGAATTAGTATTACAAAGTTTAATGGATAAACGGAGCTTTCTGCTGGTAAAATCATGCAAATTAAATTATTAAATTAAATATATATGAGATGCGTATGCTTGCACGTAGGTGTTTAATTTGATGTTTGGGTAAGACGGTCGCCCGCTTTGATAAGCGATTGATGGATCGATGGATCAAATGTTAGTTAGCTAGCTGTCACGAATCATGACACGTCAGACTGGTCCTGCTTGCATTCAAGAGCACCAAAGAGGCTGGAATAGTTTGGGGCCTACAAGAAAATGAAACGATTGAAACAAAAGAAGAGAAAATATGCACCCAGATCACACAACATTTAGCAAATCTATTAACTTATTAAAGTAATAGAAAAAGAGTCTTCACGTTCGTTCTCACAGTCTAAAAATTATCATATTAATCAAAAAAAATAGAGTTAATATAGAAATATAATTTAAAAACAATTTAAATTTGGAATAAAAAATAAAAAATATTGGGAGAGGAGACTAGAGTACTGAGTACATGAAGGTATATAACTTAGAGCTAATTGAAATTCGAAATTAAAAAAAATAAAAAAAATTAAAAGTAGAGGTTAGAGTCCATATAGAAATACAACTTAGAAATAACTAAAATTCGAACTTAAAAGATAAGAAATATTAGAAAAGGAGTATAGAGTCCATATATGAATACAATTTAGAAACAACTGAAATTCAAAATTAAAAAAATAAGAAATATTAAAATATGAGTCTAGAGTCCATATATAAATACAATTAGAAATAATAAAAATTCAGAATTTAAAAAATGAAATATTGAAAGAAGAGTCTAGAGTCCATATAGGAATTTAAAATTAATTGAAAGTCAAAATTAAAAAATCAAAAAAATTAAAAGTAGCGTTTAGAGTCCATATAGAAATACAATTTAGAAAGAACTAATTTCAAAATTTTTTAAAAAAATATAGAAGATTGGGAGAAGAGTTTAAAGTCCAAATAGGAATACAATTTAGAAATAGCTAAAATTCATAATTAAAAAATAAGGAATATTAAAAGAAGAACGTAGAGTCTATATAGAAATATAATTTAAAAATAACTAAAATTCGAAATTTAAAAAAGGAATGTTGAAATAAAAGGGTAGAGTCCATATAGAAATACAATTTATAAATAGCAGAAATTCAAAATTAAAAAAAGAATATTGAAAGATGAGTCTAGAGTCCATATAGGAATATAATTTAGAAATAACTAAAATTAAGGATTTAAAAGTAAGGGACAATTTTGTTTCTGCCCCTGCTTTGATTTCTAATATTGATTTTACCCCTACTTTTTAGGGTTTTTGTTTTTGCCCCCACTTTTTTGAACCGAAAGATTGTTTTGCCCCTACTTTGGATGGTGAAGTTAACGGTGTTAAGTAATTGGCAAAAGGACATTTATACCCTCTCCTATTTGTATTCATTAATTATGTTTTTGCCCCCATTTTATACATGTAGCTTTGGAACTTTATTTTTGTGAATATATTTAAAATTAGATGACACACATTAACTAATATAACAATTTACACAGATTTTGAATTTGACAAAATTTCAACAAAATTTCAGCAGCATTTTGACGGAACTTGAACAAAATTTTGATAATATCTCAACAAAATTTCACCGCCTCAGCCCCAAACCCTCAGCCCTCTGCCGCCTCCAAGCCCCCTGCCACCGCCGCCGCCGCCAAGGCCCTTCCCCGCCGCCAACAAGTCTTCTTCCCACCGCCGCCGAGCCTTCTCCCCGCCGCTGGCGAGTCCTCTCCCCCCGCCTAGCTCCTTCCCCGCCGCCACCTCCCTGCACGCTCGCTGCCGCTTGCCCTGCCCGCGCCGACGCCCGCTTGCCACCGCCTACCGACGCCCGCTCAGCGCCGCCTGTGGACCTGCTCGCCGACGCCCGCTCGCCGCCGCCTGTGGACCCGCACGCCGACGCCTGTGGACCCGCTCGCCATCGCCTGCCGCACCGCCGATGAGATTTTTGTGGGAGGCTGTGTGCTGTGTAACCGGATAGAATGGATAGAAGGGAAGGGGCAAAAACGATAGAACCAGATACTTCCCAGGGGTAATAAGGTCAAACAATAATTCAAAAAATATTTATTTCTTTTTTTTCTCTATTTGTTTATTGCCATAAACACGGTCCCACTCACTTTCGTCTAAAGCAGGGGTAAACGTCCCTTTCGGTTCAAAAAAGTGAGGGCAAAAACGAAAACCCTAAAAAGTAGGGGTAAAATCAATATTAGAAATCAAAGCAGGGGTAGAAACGAAATTGCCCCTATAATTTACAGATGATTGTGCAACCCCCCGCGGACTGCGGCTGTTCCGCAGATCGTTGGAAGATTCTTCCTCTGACTTTGGTATCTCGCGTCATCTCCTCGGCCTTTTGCTGCTACCAAAAGTCTCTGCATAGTTAAATGTGATACACATTTATATATTCAGAGCACATTCGGATCCATGGTTTGTACGGAACACAAACGATGCAAGGGATTTTCTGAAATTTGAAAACCTGACTATTAGATCATTCATGGGGCCATGGATGATGGATGTCAGGGGCGATCGATTCAATATCCGGGCCTGTATATGCATCGTGTAGTAGACTAGTAGTTTCAACATTTCACGCTGATATGATTAGGCTTTGTGCAAGAATTGCTAAGAAAATTGCAGATAAGAGCTCCCTTCAGCTACGTTCCGTGACTAATATACATTGGACTGAAATTATTGGTTCAGGCCGGACATTTCCTGCAGCTCGTATGAACTTGCTAAGCAAGATGCCAACTTGCTATCCCAAATTGTCAAACTCACCGTAGGTTGGCATCCAATTGGCAGTTACTTTATTGACCTGATGAGGATGGCCGTGTCCTTCAACTCCAGCATAGCGGTGACCCCAGCAGGTGAATGTGGCAACTCGGATATCCCAGCCGCAGATAGAGCTCCTCTCGCCAATCACTAGCTCTCTGTTGCATCATCATTTAGTCATGGTGATTAGTTAAGATAAAAAAAGTCATGGTGATTTAGTTTAGCCCGCGATCTCATGCTGTCCCAGCTTGCTCTGACCTACAAAGATTCAAGATACCGTTTCTGCACTATTGATCTGCCAGCCACCAATTGAGACGACTTCGATTTGATATTATTGATTCATGGCTTGGCTTGAGTTTACTTGGATATCCAATGGGCGTCTCTGGCTTGCTGGTTCGTGTAACTTCGACATCTTAAATATAGGTGGCTGTTTACTTACTTAAGTAGTACATGTAAGCCTGTAATCTCCTCACCAAACTTTGTATGCGCAGTGATTAGTCAGGATCATTTTTAAAAAAAACCGAAAGTCAGGATCAATTTTGAGTTAAACAAAAGTTTGCCTTGCGTTGGTTAAATTGGTCGATGGTCAATTGGATTGAGTTTGGTTTTAGTGGGAACATACTTCTCGCAAATGTCTGCGCTACAGTGCTACCTGTTCATTCTCCTCAGCCGTTTGTCCGTAACACATAAAGTAGGCATTAGAGTATTAGACTAGTACTAGTACCTAACAAGATAATACTGAAATTAATTAGGGACATAACTTTTTTAGGAAGAAACTGTAATGCTTAGCACACACACTAAACACGCCGAGGCAATTTTAAGGGCGACGAGATCCCTACGATCATGGCTAGCCAACCACGACCAAACCGCAAAAACTTACGCCACTTTTGGCGCGACAGCCGTCAAGTCCCTTGCGTCCTCTTTACCACCAACATTTGACCTGTTTCCTTCTCAAACACCAAAGGAACTTGTTTTTGTTTTTTTTTCTATAGCTACCCTCTACATCTCTCTTCTTTGGATAACGTATTATCCTTTTCATTCCACGACCGACCAATGTCCCGACACCTCGCCGCCCTGATCCTGGCCGCCGTCGTCTTGGCGGCGTCCACAAGCTCCGGGGTCGTCGATGCCCGCGCTGTCCACTCCGGCCCGTACCACGTCGTCATCAGAACCGCCGGCGAGCCCGGCCGTCGCCTGATCGGGCTTGGCGGCAATGCTGCCATATGCCAAGAGGTATAGCAAAAGGATCAGCGAGCGCACACACGCATCGAAACCTGCCGTTTATATATGCGTGCATTGGCATGACGTGATGCATGCAGGTGCACTACAAGACGCTGTGCGGCACGCTGACGACGCTGCCGGGGGTGATGACGCCGCAGCAGCTGCTGGACGCGGCGCTGCGGGTGGCGGCGGCGAAGGCCGTGATGGCGGAGGAGCGGCTGGGTGAGGTGATGAAGTCGCGCGCGGCGAAGGCCGGTGGCATGAGCATGTCGTCGACGCTCGGCACGTGCAAGGATGCCTACGCGTCGCTGGTGGACGCGCTGCAGAAGGCGCGCGCGATGATCAAGAGCGGCGGCAGCCACGACGACCTGATGACCGAGCTGTCCTCCGCCTCCACCTTCTCCACCGACTGCGGGGACGCCTTCGACGAGTTCCCGGACCTCACGTCGCCCATACCCGGGGCGCAGCGCCACGTCAACCGCCTCGTCAGCAACTGCCTCGACCTGGCTGCCACCATCAAAGGTAACTGATGACGTGGACACACGTACGTGCCGTGACGGCCGGCCGCGCTAGGTTGTAGGCTGCTTCTGGCTGCAGGCGAGCGTGCAAGGCTACAACACAGACTGCATGTACTGCACACTCTGCCTTTTAATGTACGTATACGTGTGTATTAGCGTACATGGTCTGTATGTACATTGGTCATGGGGAGAATAGGGAGAGCATGCAGTACGTATGTTTTTATCAATATTTCTTGCCGCGGCATATATATAGGCGTCTTGGAGATTAGCAAAAAGAAAAAAAAATGTTGTAGTTGAGTCTGGGATATATTTGTGATTGGGAGGTTGATCGCCCGGAAATGTATATATAATGTACTTCCTTATTAAAGACAAGTTACTACATACAAATGTTTTTTTTCTTCATCGTCATTTGTACTTGCAATGAGCTCTGAGCTTCTCTCTCTGATGGAGTATAATAGTTTGAACCTGATGATATACCAAAATGGGCCGCACTTCTGTCACTGTCATGTTCCGGCCAAACAAAAACAGGCTGTACAGTCATCGATACAGACCGAACGGACGGCCAAGCATAAAGGAATAAGTTCAATCTAAATCCTTCGTCTTTACGACGAGTTTAAATCACACGACCTTTTAATATCAGATATAACGTGTTCTTTAATTATCAAAATCAGCACAAATAAAGTTCTCAGATAGTTTGAATGTGATACGTTTGGCTCACGTAACATGACTAATTTGACTTAGTCGTCGTCCAACGTGACATTGATGTGTCACTAAAAAAATATATTAAAATATAAAAAGTTATAACAAAATATATTAGACCCATATTTCAGTCAACGAAAAAATTAAAAAGATAGTGGGATCCACGTGTGTTAGTGGGTCCCACTCTCCTCTGTATCTCATACGCGAAGACGGGGACGGAAAAGGGGGGCGAGGTGCGAGGATGCGGCGTCGGCCGACCCGCATTCGTCTCGAAGAAGCGTTGGAGGCAAACTGCCGTGGGAGGAGGCGTCGGAGGCGAGCTACCGTTGCCCCCTAGTCGCCGGCTTTAGCCTGGGTGGCCGGCAGCCACCTCTGCCCTGTGCGTAGAGAGGCGTCGGTGGCGGAGAGCGACAGTAAGCAGCATGGGGAGAGATGATGGGGAGGAGGCATCGGCGGCGGGGCTGGCAGGTGGCAGCGCGGTCGCCGGCTTCTTCCTCCCGCACGCCGGCGAGCTCCTCCTCTCAAGTTCCTCGTCAGGCTCCCGCGCGACGCCATGCAGCCGCTTTCCACGGCCTCCCTCAGCGTCGTGCTCCGCCAGCAGCAGCACGCTCCCCCGTCCTTCCCGCGCTCCCGCGGCGACCGCTTCCTCATGCTCTCCTCCCTCTCCGCCGCGGCCCTGCGCTTCCCAGGAGGCGGCGCGATGGTGCTCCCCATCGAGCACGGCGTTGCCCAGCGCCTGGAGGCGTAGGAGTAGGAGGCGGTGAGGGGACAATGACAGGAGGTGGAGGGTGCCAGCGAGGGACATCGAAGTCGAGCCCCAGTTCCAGGTCCTCCCACTCGAGTGTTGGGCCAAGCTCAACCGCCGGGCCATCGAGTCGAGCGCATTGGCAAGGAGGGAGGCAGATGGGCGGCAAGGGGGCCGGCGAGGAGGAGGCCCTGGTGCGAACGGGCGGCGGTGGAGTATTTCTCTGGAAGGATATTGTCGGTCGCCACCGAGCTTGAGGGGAGAGGCGGCGGCATCGTTGGAGTTTGTTGCCGACGCCAAGCTGCTCCCCAATCCCCACGCGACGCCAACGAGAAGGAAACGATGGGCTAAGAGGGTGGGGCGCCGTTGCGAGGGAGTAGAAGGCCTCGCCGGCGGATTTTTTTAGATAAAGGATTTATATAAAACCCGGCTTCTACGTCCCAAAAAATATATACAACTAACCAAATTTATACAAAAACACTAAGACTCCTTCCATTACATGGGTCACAAAACAAACTTGAAAACAAACTTGAAAGTACTGGACAAAATACCAAGTTTAACTAACATGCCACGTATCAAGACAACCAAGCAAACTCAATAAACAAGCTTAAACATCATCTTACACTTCAATTCTCTTTCTGAAATTCCAGTCATATTTAGAGAAGAATTCCAAGACCCTCATCTCTAACATCTTGCAATAATTTTTCACCATGTTGTTATCCTTTTTCTTAAGCAACAAAGATCAAAGTCTTGCCCAGTGTGTCTCCTTAAAAATTACCTACATAAAAGAGTAAAACATGATCAATTAAAAATCACATTATTCCTATTTAGCCACACCGCCCAACACAACGTCGCGATGCCTACAAAAACTTGATTTTTTACCCTAATGTTAACATCACTTAGTCAACTACCAAGTAAATGCGACATATTGTGCGGTGGACAGATGCCAAAAGTGAAATATTCTGCGCTCCACACGTCTTACCATGGAGCAATCAAAGAAGAGGCGTTGTATTGTCTCGTAAGACATACAAAAGCAACATTTAAGGCACCTTTTCGCCTCCTCTTAGTTAAATTATCCTTGGTTAAAATAACTCCCTCTCTTAAATACCACAAGAAGAATTTTATTTTCAACAAAAGTCTTAGCTTTCAAATAAAAGATTGTCTTGGTATCACATTTCCAAGCATGAGTTTTTTATACATCGAGTTGACTGTGAAAGTTCCATTTTGACTAGCATCCCAAGTAAACCCATCCTTTTGCCCTCTTAGGTTTATATCAACCACTTTAGCTACAATCTCATGCCATGCTTTCAAATTATCTTCTACTATGGCTCTCCTAAAGGAGACGTTCAAAGAAACCCTCCCCAACACGTTAGTCACCACCACATTTTTATTTCTTACAAGATTGTACAACGATGGGTATCTTTTATCTAAAGATTGGTCTCCGAGCCAACAGTCTTCCCAAAATCTATTTTATGAACCATCTTGAAGTTTAAACGAGCCAAAAGAGCTAAAGGTATCCTTTACTCCCATTATACCTGTCCAAAAGTGAGAGACCCCCCTTTATTTTTGCACCTGCATTATAGTCTTTTTAGCAAGGTATTTTTTTCTCAATAACGAGTCAGGATGGGAGGGAGGGAGGAGTGTGCCTCGCCAACGAGTCGGGAGAGGATGGCGGTGGAGGAAAGGTCGCCGTCGTCGAGCTAGTTCCACCACGACGATCTTATCCTCGCACATCGTACCTGCTCCGCCTCGCGGCGGACGTCGTGCAGCTAACCCTGTGTCGGCAGTCGCACCTCCTATCGCTCCTGGAGCTCGAGGCAGCGTTGACTTGCAGCCGATTGGATCTTGCCATCGAGTCGGTGATGGCCTCGGCGTGGGTTGGAGGACGGAATGGCCGAGCTAGCTTCTCCCCGCCGGCCGTCGTCCTCTAAATCGTTAGTCGCCGTCCACCGTCCTTCTCACCGTTTGCTGCCTTTCTTCTCATTGCCTGTCACCCTAGTGAGATGGGAACAGAGGAGAGGGAGAGAGAGATAGGTAAAGAGAGATAAGGGCCCTGACATGTGGATCTCACATGGGTCCCATGTTGACTCAGCGTTGTTGATTTTGGTCAACTCGCAACATCAGCCAAAATCGGACATAATGGATAATCCGGTTTTGTTGGTTAAGGGACGGGTTATATCTGGTATTTCGATTTAGGGACAAAATTTAAACTCGACATCAAAATGAGGTACTTAAAGTGAACTTATTCCGAGCATAAATAGGCTTCATGTACACCACGCTCCTGTTCGGACCCAACATATATGGGTTGGTTGTACTCCATAGTCTACATGCATGCTCCGGTAATCCAGTGCAAGGGCAGAACAGGGCCCACAAAGGAGGTGTCACGACACATGAGCCCGCAGGCAGTGGCTAACCTAGAAAAAAAATTACTGGGTCCAATATACACTAAATATTTAATTATCAATTGATAGGGTTGCTACGATGCCACAAGAAATTAGCATGCGACGATGCGTCGGTGCCTTGGTTCGCTTGGCCAGGCTGACGAAGACAACGCAAACCGACAATGGAGTAAACTTAAATGTTGGAGACGCAAACCGACGCAGGAAACGACCTTTCACCTCTTGATAGAATGTAGATATACAAAGAGAATTTAGAAAACATATCAAAGTGGACGTCTTGCGACAAGCTAATGCCCACCTTGTGGGACCAACCAAGATGATGCAGGAATGGTGGAAGACAATCGTTAACACGAGAGGAACATCAAAGTATGTGGTTCCTTGATGCTGCTAGTCAAGATACGAAAGGAAAGAAAGCAAATGATCTTTCAACACAAAGAGCACTCGCCATCAAACCTTGTCAGTAAGATTGAAGAGGAGGCAATAACATGGGCCCGAGCGATGGCTAGGAAGCTTGTTGTGTGGCTGCCTTAGCCGCTAGCAGACCTTAAGAGCCAAACATGTATTTTTACACTTTTTTCTTGCTGTACAATATTTTTTCTGCTCTATTCAATAAAATTGGCGCTTGTCGATTCATTAAAAAAAAACTATGTTGAGAAAACGTTCGACAAAGATCGACGTACCAAAGAAACAAAAAGATCGACGTAGCAGAGGTGTCAACTACCCAGAACTACCTCTCAACAGATTACATGCAGTACTCGGAAACGATCCAAAACCAATCCCACAAAAACTCATCCCGCTATAAAAAGGTCGTGATGAAAAAGTAAACGGGTTTGGGTTGTAAACACACCTGAACGAGTCGAAACACGTCTACTTTGAAGGTGGGAATATTCTAGGTAGTACAGAAAGACTTGGAATCATCAATATTCAACGCATGAACATCTCAGAGGACCAAAATACAAACCTTAACGACATGTGGCAACAACGGATCACGAACGTAAACAAACATTGACAAGATGATCAACACCCTGAAAGGTCGTCTGAGTAGTTGATTCTCACTGTTATATCAAACCGTCACTGTGCAGGTACACTACAGAAAGCATGCCTTCGAGATAGTTTTACAGGTTCGGCAGTTTTAATCTGGACTTCAAAGCACCGCGATTCTCACTGTTATATCAAACCGTCACTGTGCAGGTACACTACAGAAAGCATGCCTTCGAGATAGTTTTACAGGTTCGGCAGTTTTAATCTGGACTTCAAAGCACCGCCCAGGTATTTCATTTATACCAAATCAGCTCAAGATTTTTGTGTAGTACAAAAGTGGGGAAAGTTCAACACCCACAAAAATAAATCAATAATGATACAAGTGAACCAAAAAAAGAAAGCGTTTTTTTCAAAGCTATACTTGATGGGTAACTTACAGTAACCATGGTAAAAGTAACACTAACATGATGAACAACAAGACAGAAAACCTTGCATGGTTGAGCTTTTCAAAGACTTCCATGGCAACGTCCCAACGCCAACTATATGCTGCATATCGAGCATCAAACATGTATCTTGAGAGTTGCAGATTAACATCAATATCTTTGAGCAGCCATATCAGAGAGAACTCATATAAGTCTCAGTTCGTATTCACCAGCCATTGTAATGTATCTAACCCAAGGAAGCGCCTGGTACCCACTCTTTTCAATGATCTTCAGATAGCGAACCTGCAGAAAATACAAGATGGCATAATTTTTGAGCGAAGATGACAAAGAAATACCATAAAGCAATCAAGTACAAATTTGCAACAGTAATTTGATTACCTGAATACCCGACACAGTGAAATATGGTATCTCAAATTTCACTCGTATTGGTGCCTTCTTTTCAGGAGCTGCTTCTTCTGCAGTTATACTTGGAAGACTAAATTCAGCTCTGCACATGTAATCCTAAGAGAAACACTCACATATATTAGCACACTTCTAGGTAGCATGAAGTAGAAGCCAAAGGTGACTCGGTTGATACTTACCTTGCCACCAGGAAATGATTTTACTTTCCAGACCATTGCATCTCTCTCAGGTGCATATGCAGCAGAGCCCATTGAAGTTCTTATATTAGGGTTCGTAGCATCTGAAGGAACAGGCACTTCAATTTCAACATTTGTTGCTGTGCTGCAGGTGAAAAAAGAAACCAGTCACCTTCCAAGAGGTATTAGAATAACAGCAAACATTGCTCTTGCAAAAACGTTCACCTCCTTTCCTTAAACTGACTTCTTGCTTTCACCATGAGTTCTATTCGGCTTCTTGAATGTTTCTCAATTTGTGCTTCCACCCAGATAAGTGGTTTTACCTTAAGGATATATAAAAAAGACAGGCATGAGAATAGCGGAGCAAGACAATGCATTTCAGGTATCTAAAGCATCCAATAGTTGTAAATCACAAGCAGGAGAGAAAACCTGGGTGCTTAGTCTGTATGTCATTAGATCAAAAGATCCATCAGGAGGTATGAAGGATATAGTTCTATCATTCTCAAATCTAGCCAACCTCACACACCTAGTAATAACAAAAGAGAGAGGTCATATATGGCCATGCTCAAGTTGTCAAAGTGACATGAAAAAAATGCTAAACTGTTTGCTTACTGGTGAAATTTAATATCATCAAGATCTATTGCTTTTCCTTTAGTAGCTCGGCCTTGAGCCTCCAAAAGAACCCTATCATTCAACCCGAGTTTGCACTCAGGCATTCCACTGATTCACAATATATCAGCATTAGCGGGGGTCAGAGATGTGCAGGAAAACATAGATGGTTGGGGTGACAGCATAACACAAATAATTTGAACTTTGAAACATAGATGGAAAACATAATTTGATGGGGAGCGTGGCTCATCAGCATCATCAAATGATCAGTTCAGAATGTCTGCTAAAAGGTAGTCATTTGAAACAAATTAAACAGAATATTCCCAAATTCTGGTAATCTGCAAAGCACTCCCTTTGCTTATATCCTAATAATCTTAATTTGTAGGCTCCAAATCTATAATTGAAATTTAGAGCTATAGCTAACATTTTGTGATGGGAGCACGACCAACATCAAACACTTGAAATTGAGAACACAGATCAGAATATGATGCAGTATCGATGTTCCCAGGTCATAAATTGTATGTCCATCTTTCAGCTGTAAGTCACTCTATGATCATATGAGCAACCACCATTCCTTCTGAATATGGGATATAAAAGATGCATACACATTTTAATAGTTAGAACCAATGGTGTGCCACGTCTCACAAGTAGTGTTTACAGAGTGAATTTCTACCTTGATCAAATTCCTTGATAATTTAATGTGTTGCAATAGAAGTTCTTTATAAAAGTATATGATAGCCTTGGCGAATCAAAAACATATAACAATAGTTGATGTTTGAACCAATTCCAAAGTCCGCAGATAATATTGCATGGAGATTGATCTAGCTCAAAAGACATTCAGCCTGCTTTGATTTCTTCGCCCAAGACTTATGACAGATCTAGTTGCACAACAAAAGAATCTACAGGCTGTAATCAGTTAGTGACGAAGAGGTTTCTAGAATATGACTTCCTGAAATCATTCAAAGGCAAAAGCCCAATGGAACGCTATGCCTACATGATAAAATCATGAATTTTCAGAAGTGAAGTAGTACTATAATACTTAGTTTGACACACATAAGAATGGAACAATTGAAATACAAATACATATTAAATGCAGGATTACAGGAAAAATGAGCATATGAACTAGCAAGTAAGATGGCGTGTTTACTTCACAAATAAAAAAAGAGTAAAAACTTCACTTAGGCCATCACTTAAACAGTTCACTTTTCTGATAAATGGTCTTCTAAATGGGCATGAAACTAGGTTGGGTACTTCATCTATTGGTGAGAATCCCATGGAAGATGCCTTGAATGTTCACTCATATAAATATGATCCCTATTGAATTACAGACTAGCAGTTTCCAGATTATCGTATTACTAGTTCCACAATAACATTGTAGGCTCACCTCAAATATGTCCGCATCTTCAGTGCCCCAACAACATCTGATCTCACAATCTGCCCATTGCTGTTAACAAGAATGTTAACACTTTCCACAACATCCAAGAACACCTGGAAACACATCAGTTAGATAATTTGGTAAGTACTATTAAAACTACCGAAAATAATAGAGTGAGCATGTATCATACTTCATTCTTCTTGTACCGAATACCCTCACTCCGCCATGACACGGCATTTGTCACTGCCATAGGTGGCCTCTGTGATACCTCCATCCTGTACGCATCTGTCTTAATGAATTCGCTTAAGATTTTCGCCTCCGTGTATTGTGGGTACCCAAAATCCATCATTTCATCAAGCAATTCATACTGCAGGCACAAATCAAACACCATCTTGTGTCAAATCCAGTAGATTATGCAGCAAACCAGAGTAGTGCTTGTGCATTACTTACCACAACGACAAAGTTATCCCTCAGCGATTCTTCCTCCAACTCTTCGAAATAGTGCTTGAACACCTGCACTCATGAATAAACCACATTGGTGAACAAACTGAACGCTGAACATGTCATTTACGTCCCAGGATCCAGGGTGCGTATACGTACATCAACGACGCGATGGAGGAATAGCAGGATGCTGGCGGCGTTGCAGTTCTGGCGGGAGGCGGTTAGTAGAAACACGTTGTTGTGCTGGATGAACATGTAGGTGACCCCGGCATCGTCGTACACCACCGGCGAGTGCGCCTCCGAGTCGCCCTGTTCGTTCACATCAGCTTAGCGAGCAACGCCGCCGGCGAGCCACATAGATCCTACGAGCAGGAGAGAGAGAGAGGCGGGGTGCGCGCGACGCATCCGCGAGCGTTTACCTCCTTGTCGAGGAGCTTGGTGAAGAAGCGCTCAGCCTGGAGGGCGGAGACGTCGCCGCGGTAGTCGCGCCAGACGAGGACGCGGCCCTTGATGTCCAGTAGGAACAGCGCCGATACCGCGCCCGCCATCGGCGCGGGGTGTATGATCTCGCCCCGCCGGATCTGGATCTACCCGCCTATCGCCCTACCGGCGACGGCCGGCGGCCATTCCGGGCGCGGGATTCTCCTCGGCTTCTCGCCTGCCGAGCCGAGCCGCGCCGCGGTGCCTTGCTCGCGTAGCGCGGCGGTGAGGGTGTTTGGTTGGATCGGAGACGGGACGCGGGGAGCGGGGAGATCGGGAGTGGAGACGGTGAGGAGGGGCAGGATCCGGGGAGGTTTTCTCTCCTGTCCCACTGTGCGGTGGGTCCCAGCTCTGTCTCGTCTCTCTGGGGGTGTCGGCCTCGATTGTCAGAAACTCAGAATATTGAATTGCAGCGGACAAGTATAAAAATTTTGGATGAGAAGTCGTTAGGTTTCTGTGGCTTCTTTTGAATGTGTTGGGGTTTTACCAATAATGAAACAATATACATAATTTTTTTATCCAACAATTTGTTAGTTCAATTTGCTATCCCACCAAGCAAACCAAACTCTCCATCAAAAAACATTGTCCTATCAAAATTTTGATAAAACACCATGCAAAAAAAAAGATAAAACACATCTATTAATCTCGTATTCACCCTATTTTGGCATCAAACCAAACACATCCTTTCTAATTATATCCTTTCTAATTATATCATACAAAATTTTGGTGTTGTCAATGGGTACAATGAGCCCAAGTCCCAGCTTGACATGGCTATGTTGGAGATGATGAAGTCTAAGTGGCAAGGAAAAGACTAGAGCCAATTGTTGGAATAATTGGAACTTAACATCATGAGAATCATTATCAAGAAACCATAAACCAAGACAAAACCGGCAGCTCAAATACATAAGGTAAAAATCTTGGAAATTTTTGATTACATGAAAGTTACGCACACACATTCACACTCTATCCGACGGGCTACAGTTTTAAGGTACTTAGGCTAGAAAGATTATGCAAGTTAAAAAATAGCACAATTTTTAAGGTACTCATGCTGGAAAGATTATCCATATGCCATTCTCATGATATTGTTTTGCAATTTGGATATGTTTATAGTATTATTGAGTCAATTTATGACTATATGTCGATGGAGCAAAATCAATTCAATTGGATCGCGCTTGCCATGGCCGTTGGAGGCGGGTTGGCTTCGTTTGAAGCCGGGCGATTTTTTATGCTTCCTTCTTCAACGTTCCAAATAGAAAGTGTTTCTTCCATTCGTCTGATGGAGGCAAATGGAGGAGGCCAAAGCTTTGTCCTAGTGGCTGCATTTTGATATTACCTAGTCTTTGCTGTTGACGATCAGACAGGGATGCTACGTGGCTAGTGACCTTCGTCTTGATCGGGAAGATTAGTCGATGACTGCTGAAATTGGTCTAGCCACTATGACCAATCATGAGCAAAGCCTTCAGATGTTTTTGGTGGACAGTAGTTACCACGGGTAATTGTTGCCTCTAGTGTGCTCGCTTTAGCTAGACAGTTACATGGAGTACAAGCAACGATGATGGCACGGCGAAACCCTAATCTAGTTCATCTAAGATTCGACAACATCGGTTCTTGTTTGTTGTCTTGTTTGTTACAGGTGTCGTCTTAGGTTTTAAATAAAAATTCACCCATGTTTTTTATGACCGCAACAAATATGGGTTTTGACCTTCTTGAAGACGTTCCGGAGTAGGTGCATAATACTTCATGTTTGTATTGGTTGTGTGTAGGCGAGTTGCTGCAAGGCAATATAATATGTTCATTTTTGTCTCTTTTGTTTCCTTTTTAGGCTCTGTGCATCCCTAGTTGATGGAGGTCGGGTGTAGTTTCATTTCAATGAAATTCTTCTCATTATCTAAAAACATGTCGAGAAAACACCAATTGTGCAATGTTAGAGTTGTGGGAGGATAACTCTGCCTATCATGATTCAAATTTTGGTGCCCAGAAATACTATGCACATGTGAATACACTCTCAATAGGAATTTGATGACACCATCGATTTACTATTGTAGTGTTGTGTGCACGTATCTATTTTTCGTGTAATAAAAAAGTTATAACTAGATGTCTATATATACTTCATCTCTCGGGTGCCATCAGTTAGGCTAATGTTGATTATAAGTTGTATGACTTATTGATGGAGGGTTAGCTCCTCAACGGGGGACAGAGAGGGCCCCCCTTTGCGAGTTCGGCCGGAGGCGCAGGGTGAAATTTCTTCTCCCCTGATCACACAAAAGAAAGAGAGAGAGACATAGACGCAAGCGTTTATACAGGTTCGGACCGCTGGAAAGCGTAACACCCTACTCATGTGTGTGGTGGATATGCGACTGGGAAATCAGGGAATACAAGTGTTTGCTCTCCCTTTCTCTCGTGTCTATCTGTTCTTCGTCCCCCCTTCTCCTCAGGCCTGGGCCTCCTTTTATATCTCAAGGGGCTACCACATGAGCCAAAAGGCGGCCTAAGATAGAAGGAAAACATTCTTTTACATTTAATGGCTGTCTTGTTGCTTGACTCAGAAGCCATACGCTCAGTCGCTGCTGCATGGCCCTCACCCGGTCAGGCGGCTGACACGGGGGACGCCCGTGTCAAACTCCATTAAATGGACGAAGATTTCTGTGTTCCGTTCGCATCGGAAAACGAAAACCATCTGACCGGAGTTGGCATACCAACTCCAGCTAAGGGATGAGGGGCAAAAGGCCCTCATCATTCTGATGGGACGAGACAAGGTGTGTTGCGTGCCGCTTGACGTGCGGATAGCGCGCAGGCGCCCTGTCGCCATCTCACCCGTGATCTAACTAGTCTACGACCGGTCAATCACCGTGACCGGCCGTAGACTGGCCACACACGCCACACGCCGCATTAAATGTAGTGTAGTGCGCTCGCCTGAGCCACCATTAATGCGGTTAGGTGGGTGCTGGTGACGCTCACCTAACCTCACACACGCAGCACAAGCGCAGAGAGGGTCGGGGCGATCCGACCCTCGGGGAAGGACTAGGAGCGGCCCGACCCTCAGGGGGACTAGGAAGGGCAGCCGTCACGTCACCCTCGAGCCCGACCCCCTCACGCCATTGACAAGATAGATTAATATGAAATATATCACTTCATAAATATGCAAATTCAAATTCAACTTTTATAAATTGTAACAAATATAACTAATATAACTGTGAATGTACGTTAACTATTTTTAGTTTAACTTATTTTTTTTTGTTGCAACTTGTAGAAGCCGAATTTCGCCTTGCATGTTTGTGGAATAATATATTTCATATTAATCTATGTTGTTAATTTTTTTAAAATTTTTTTATGACTATTTAGTTAGCATGTAAGAAACGAGAGGATGTTTCCTCGAGGGATAAAAATTCATCTCCGAGGTGCAAGAGGCAAAGACTCCAAACCTGCTGTACAAAGTTTTTGCCAGTCGATTCATGTATAGAACCATTCAGGACAATCCTGATCCAACATGAACAATGGAAAGACGAGAGCCCTCCCCCCACTCTGCTGGATCAGCAATGACAGAAGGGGAAAGGGGAGGGAGGAGGGAAGAGTTAGAGGAGGAAGAATAGGGAATTTTTTTTAGAAATAATATTGTTTTAATGGAAAATCGCAAAAATAGTTGGCATGTGGATGAAATTGCAAAAATAACGGTCTGTCGAACGGTGGGGAAACGACATGTGGGCCTGTCGAATAGCGGCGTGTCGACAGGCCCTGTCGAGCGGCGGCCGAACGACAGGCCGACCTGTCGAACAGCAGGCGTTCGACAGGGCCCACCGCCTGCCACGCGCCACAGCTGTTGAACGACGGGAGCGTGACAGGCCCTCCCACCGCCCTGTCGACCAACGGGCCTTCGACAGGCGCCCCCCCACCGACCCTGTCGACCTACGGGCGTTCGACAGGCCCTTTTATAAGGCGCCCCCGGTCCAAATCGTCCCCAACCACTCCAAACCCGAGACCACTTCGCCTTGCCGCCTCGCCGCGCTCGCCGCATGCCGCCGTCGCGCCTAGCGCCGGTGCTGTCGCCATTGCTATTGCTGCCGTTGCGCGTCGTCGTCATTGAGGTAGCAGCACCGCAAGGAAAGGGAAGGTTAAGGTATAAATATGTATTAAGTTCTGAATTTTTAATTCGTAAGTATGAGGTTTGTTATTTCGATGTTATTATTTGTGAATCGTTAGTCATTGTTGAATGTTAGTACGTATAATATGTGAACCATTTGTCATTGTTTAATGTTAGCATATATAGTTATATGTTGCAAATAATTTGAAGTTAGTATATGTTTGCTAAGGTAATTAGCAATTTTGTAATGTTGAAATAGTTATCATCGGGAAGAAATGAATGTTGAGCATTAGTACAAATCGAAAGGAAGTTATATTTAAGTAGTCTAATTTAGTGCAGAGTTGTGTCATTCGGCCGAAGGGAATAACTACGCGGTTGGGAAGGGGAAGTCCTCAACCGTGCAGGAAAGAGCAACGACAGCGAAGGTATAAATTTGTAATCCCTTAGGATGCCGGCAATTTTTTTTTGTTAATCATTGTTGGTTGTTAGTACAGGTATTATACGTTTATTATTAGTTAAAATCAAATGGAGGTATGATACGTTTATTATTAGTTAAAATCTAATGGAGGTATGATACGTTTATTATTAGTTAAAATCAAATGGAGGTATTATACATTTATTATTAGTTGAAATCGAATGGAACTTATATTTAAGTAATGAAATATAGTTTGAATACGTTAGAGCAATAATGTAAGCATAGAGCATACGACACTTTACTGGGTAGTAACATATTAATAGCAATTGGCATGCTATTTCAGGATGTCAGGTGCTGTGTCCGTTCGGGTGTATTATGGCGACGCTCCAATACAACTTTGTGATAGCGGGGTAGATTTGACCGTATATGCATTCGTTGATACTACCCTAAATACACCAGACCAGCTGGGAAAAACGTACTTCATCGTGCATTTTGGGCATTTGGGTGCATGATAGAGGCCTTCCAAAATTGCATTATGTTGTTATATGTTGATGGTACTTTTTATGACAGGCAAGTATAGGGGAACTATTTTAATCGTAATCGGAGTCGATGCTGATAGCCATGTCGTCCCCGTTGCCTTCACTTTTGTTGAAAGCGAAAACACATCGAGCTGGCTATGGTTCCTGCGTCACATTAAAGTGTGTGTTGTTCAAAACAGACCAAATGTGTGTGTTCTGCATGACCGACATGCCGGCATTCTATCAGCGGTGCAGCAGCTAAAGGAAGATGTAACAGAGGAGGTTTCATGGCCAGATTTGCATAGCAGATGGTGTATGCGACATCTCGATGCAAATTTTTACAGACAATTCAGGAGTAAGAGGTTAATGGACCTGTTCAAAAAGTTGTGCAAGCAGAATCAGCAAAGATAGTTCGACGCTATATGGGAACAGCTGGATCGGTTGACCACTACTCACATGCAAGAGGTTTGGAAAAAACCCGTTCTTGCCCGACAAGAGGAGCTGGAAGGCTTGGAACCCGTTCCAAACGAATCACCATCTGTTACTCGATGTAGGAAGCGGGGGAGGGCTACGAAGTGCTTCACTGACTGGATAGAACATGAGCCAAGGGAAAAGTGGTCGTTGTTGTACGATACCAATGGTTCACGGTATGGTGTGATGACAACAAATCTTGCTAAAGTGTACAACTGGGTGATGAAAAATACACATCCTTTACCACTTGTTGCTATCCTGGAGGGCATCACAAGGGGTACATAGAAGTATCTTTGTAAAAGATATGCCATGACTAGTCTTAACCTTGCCAATCCTAATGTAAGGTATAGCCCTGCTATCACACAGTACATGGAGGAGAAAAGCAAGAAGGACGGAATGCACAGGGTCTGGCCTGCTGGTAATAGGGAGTTGCTGTTTGAGGTACGACTGTGTGACAAGAGTGGAGCCGGTATTGGGAGTACGGACATCACATTGGAGTGCACGTTGTGGCCAGACTATCATGCTTGCAAATGCAACTGCAACAAGTCTTTCCTTCGACATCTGTCATGCTCTCATGTTCTTGCCGCTTCCGCAAAAGGTGGTGTCGATGCGAACATATTCGTCTCGCCTTACTTTAGTAAGGAAGCATGGGAGGCAACCTGGCGCGATGAATTGCGTGGTTGGCGTGCGGTGTGTGATTTCACTCGCCCACCCCAAGGGGAAGCCAACTGGGTGCCTGACTCAAATTTGCTAGTTGGCACGAAGGGGCGTCGCAAGACGCGTCGAATCAAGAACCACATGGATGAAGCTGAAACGAACACCCGTTCGCGGTGTCCAAAAGCTTACATTGTATGTGTTGGAGACCATGCCCGTAAAGATTGCAGCATGTACAATGTAGGCAAAGATGCAGAAGGAGGTGATATTCGTCGTGTTCCAGGGCGGAGGTCGACGAAGAAAAATAGTCCTTAGTTATTCGTCTTGTAATATTTATATTTACCAGTCCTAGAGTTTGTTCACTTCAACTTATTAGTATTTTACCTGTACTACTATATTATCGTGTTGCATAACTTTGTCATGCTCATTTTTTCATGTTTCTGGCTTGTAATATTTATATTTACCAGCACCGCAGTGTGTTCACTTCATTTTATTAGTATTTGACTTGTGCTATTAAAATTTTGCGTTGCATAATTTTTCACGCTTAATTTGTCATTTTTTAATTTATTTCTGATGCTCATGACACTGATAATCATGCATTTTGTACATATGGCTGCCAGGGATGACATATCGCTGATCGACGAGGTGATCGATAAACATCACCAATCGCGACGACCTAGTCAAGGGACTTTCTGCAACGTGTTGAAAATGCGGGGACCGGATCAGTATTGGCGTATTGATCCTCGTTGGGTTCCAAGGTATGTGAAAAACCATTTGTCAGCGTACTGTCATTTAAATTTTCTCGCATTGCTAATTATTTCTTTTTGACATGTAACAGGTTGAGAGCCACTGGGTTGTTGACGTTCGCACGCTTGGTTGAGCCTTCATGTGGAAGGTCACCCCGTATCAACATTGATGCGGCCTTGCTGACATCGACGATCGTCCCACCATGGGCTCGCTGTGGACACACCGCGAGGTAAATTGTACATTGCAATGCATTTTGCATAGCACTTTCTTATTCTGCGCATTATCTCGATTTACGGGCACTAATCATATATCTCTTGCTTTTGCAGCCGAGGTGGGTGAGCGGAACGACACGTCGTGTGTACACACAGTTCGTGGCCGACTTCGATCAGCTTACGCCCGACCAGGTTCGCTGGACCCCGAACACGCATCACGATGACGTCGAGCGGGCACCGAGCACCGCACGGTCTTGCGCATTCGTGCACGCGCGACGCAGAGTTCTAGAGGACCACTTGTCACCTCGTGTTGGACATGCACGTCGAGCCATACCACGTGCAAAGGGTACTTAAACAGCTCGGCATGTACCAAGACTACCCTCTGAGAGGTGGACGCTCTTTAGCTGTTAGCCTCCACAAGTAAGTACTTGTCCGATAATGTTAATTTCAAGTAGTGTGTTTTACCCCATTGTATACGTTTCTTTCGTGCTCATTACGTCCTACGCAGGTACACTCGGAAGGGACTTGGTCTGTCCCACGAGGGGACCATTGTTCGGACGATCACGCCAACGGTTGCGGAGTGGGAACATGCGACGGAGCACTTGGTTCTCCAAACACCTCTAGACGACGGAGCTTCGTACGGACAGTACCTTCGTTGGTACCGTAGTGTTACACGCTGGAGGTGTTTCCCGCCACAAGGGGATACGTCTCTCCCCCACCAGGTGTCGATCACGGACACGTTTGCCCCACAACCTCGAGCTGCGTACAACTCAATGGTATGTCGTTGCTTTCATTGATTATCATTAAATGTGGAACACGTTCAATTGTTCTAACGCCCTTCCCTATTCGTTCAATAGGTCGAGTTTGTGGAACAGGTTCACGCTGAGTCCAACACTTTGTTACAGAGACTAGAGACGAGGCCTCAGCACGTCAGGCAGGACGACGTCGCGTCCATCCTTCGCAGTTTCCGTTCGCATGCTGCGGCGCTAATTCGTCGTGTCTCCTGTCGGAGCGCGACTGATGTGGCGCAGCCTTCCAGGCGGGCAGGATCGCCACCACTACCACGACGCTCTAGTGTGGACCAGTTCCGTTCCTCTACTTCACGTCGCCACTACGACGACGCCGGTCCATCGCACGCTCGGCCTTCGCTTCAGGAGACGCCTCCCCCTGTCTGCCCAGGGAGATCGTCTGACTTTGGGGTTCCGGCATCGAGTATGCCACCACCGCGGCCTCAGGTACAACACGTTTACCTTGCTTAACATCCAGTTCATATCGTACTCAACCTCCGTTTTATACCATATCATAACCTACGCAACGTCCACAGCCACAGCAGGCGTCCGATACCCAAGGAGCTTATGCGGAGGCAAACTTTACTTACCTGCCGACAGAGGACAATCTGGCGCCCACACCGGGTTGGGGACTTTACGTTACTCTGCGCGCACTGGAGTCGGGGTACACCCAGCACACAAGTAAGTATTGTTTACAACGTAGTTACCATCATCGTTCTCTTAATATTTATGCATAGTTACTAACTATTATAATGTGGCATTGCCTCTATTTTGCAACATGTTACGACTACGGATTTTCCCAGGGGCATTCTGTAGTTCCTGCTATCTTTCCTCGAACACAGTTCGTGGACGATTTCTTTGCGACGGATGCACCCGATGCGCAAGCTGGCATAGACTACTGGTACGGTGCTCCTCCGGTCAAGCACCCTAGCAGCAGAGGGAGTCCGTGCAGCCAGAGGATGCCACTCCACAGCAGCTGGCACGAGATAGGCACCCACCTGATAATTTGACCTATCCGACAGAGCAAATCAGACAACGGAAGAAGGGAAGGCCAAGCAAGCGTGCGAGAGGGGGTCGTGCTTGACTTGTATGCGTGTTACTTATATGCTGGATTATTTTTTTTTGTGCATTTACTACTTATGTCATATTATATGTATGAACTACGTCATGACATACACTTATTTGATAAGCTGCCTTTCTATGTCTTTTCTATTTATGCTAAAGTATGACTTCTTTTATATTTTTTTCTACAAGATTTAGAAAAAAATCGCTATCGACATCATTGTGTTCGCGCGTGGTTACAAACTACTTTCGGCGCCTATGTCATTTCGTTGTCGAAAAATCGGACGCACCGAGAATACAATGCGAGATAGACTTCGCATTCGTACGCTTCGCTGTTACTTTTTACAAAAGCACGATCCTTTTCGGTGCATGCATGAGTACTTTCGGTTGCACCGATGCAACCTCCTTTATTCGCGTGTGATACGACTGCGGAATGGCTTCTCACGCCCTTACATGTCACATGCTGCATGCGTCCAATCTTATTTTCGGCTCCATCCAGCCCTCTAAAAGGGCGAACGACCTTATTCCGCATACGTCCACTCTTACTTTCAGCGGTAATCAGGCCGATCCATCGTGCCCCATGATGTAGACATGTAAAGGTTATCACTGCGATTTTGGTGCCTACATAAGTCCCCATAACGAGCGATACAGCACAAAATTTTTTCATCTGTATATGCAACAAGTGCTACCACAACCCTTCATCGCACCAGCTTTCGGCAATGGCTAAACGCCGAGGCGTTGAGGATCCCAATTGGCGTAGCGATCCTTGTGTATACCTATTCCCACCTTGGTGCCAGCAGCCTCTCTGCCTTTGCGGTGACCGATACCAACTAATGGCTTCGAGGAATCCAGACACTCGAGGAAGGCATTTTTTTAGGTGCCCTAACTATGACCGTGAGGTATTTCATTCTCTGCATATATTTATTCAGTTTGCATGAGCGATTGTTTATTCTTCTTCCAAATCTATTCGTCAGGCCCGCGCTACGGCTTGTGAATACATCGAGTGGGTCGATACAGAAAATCTCGTTCTCGACCTAACCACTTATTTACAAGAAGGACGCTGGTATTTCGCATCAGAAAGTACTGAGAAATACTTGACGTTCAAAGCAGCTTACGAACGACAATGTCGTGAACAATAGTGCGACTGGCGGGTGCTAACGATGGCACTCCCTCCATGGGAAGCCCGTCCAAAATGCAGATGCGGTGATCGTTGTCAGGTTCTCCGTTCCATCAAGCCAAGTACTTTGGGTCAGAGGTTCTTTGTTTGCCCAAATATTCTAGACGACGATTTCATGGTGAAAATATTTTCATTGTCATGAATCCTTATTTTATCACAACATTCAGTAACTTTGTTCGCTTCACGTCTATTCATTTCTCGTAGGAACCGCCAAGAAGATGTCAATACAAACAATGGATAGACACTGAAAAGGTTCTAAGTGATCCAACTTCCCGTGTGGTGCAGCTTGAATTGCCAGAGCAATACAGGTTTACTAAAGCGCAGTTTGAGAAGGGAGAGGGATCCTCACATAAGGGTTAGCTACTATCGGACAACTTACCTTAGTCAAATATGTAATGTCATGTTTCGTTGTCCCATTACTATATCGTCGTCATGTTCAACTCTTGCATCACCTTCCTTCTAGTTCGAATCTAATCTTATCTATGTAATCGCAATGGAACCAGATGTATCATGTTTAAATTGTACTACAACTTCTCTTTGTTTCAGTGCATATAATGTTTCTGCGACCGAGACTACGATAGGGCAATATCAATTTCGTACATTAATACCACAAATAAGTTACAACATCAACTCTTACTTAAAATATAAAATTGCAAAACTACCGACTTCGATAGATTTTTCAAAATATTATCAACAGCAAATTTTTTAAGTGTACTTTGCCTTTGTATTGTATATTTTCATTCCTTTCGATCATTAGAAAAATCGCTCTATTAAAAAAGATGATGCATTGACATATGAGGAGTCATGGATGTGCTCAACATCAATTTAAAAAAATGTTTCTTCTCGGTTTCAAAAACATGTTCTGTGAATTGAAAATTTTTGGAGTCGTTCGAAAATGATTTTCGGAATTTTCGAAAATAGACAGAACCAATTTTCTCTTCTGAAAATTTTCGGCCCTATCCAAAAGTGATTTTCCGAATTTCCCAAAAAACCGAGAAGCAAAATAAGGTTCTGTAAATTAATAAATTACAAATGGATATATCTAAAATTATTAAATTATAAATCCGATATGTTTCTTCAAATATTCAATTACAAATGGGTATTAATCAATTATAATAAATTATAATTATAAAAACAACTTAAAAACTTAATTATAATAACAACTTAAAAATTATAATTAATCAATTATAAAAAATTCTGTCATTAATTAATTACTAACAACTTAAAAACAATTCTTACCAAATTAAAAAAAAGTTCTATAAATTAATAAATTAAAAATGGATATATCTCAAATTAATAAATTATAAATCCGTTGTGTTTCTCCAAATATTCAATTACAAATGGGTATTAATCAATTATAACAAAATTATATTTAGAGAAACAACTTAAAAACTTAATTATGAAAACAACTTAAAAATTATATTTAATCAATTATAAAAAACTATCATTAATTAATTATTAACAACTTAAAAACAATTTTTAATAAATTAATATTAATTAATAACTTAAAAATAATACTTAACAAATAAAAAAACAAAAAAAAGGGCTGACCAGTCAAGCCTGTCGAACGGCCGTGGTTCGACTAGACCGGCGGCTCGACCTGTCGATCAGCCGGCGTTCAACTGGGCCTTGTCGAACTGCCGTTGTTCGACAGGGCCAGTCGAAACACGGCCGTTCGATCGGTCCGGCCTCTCGTCCCGCCGCCGTTCGATTGGGCCTTGTCGAACCGTCGTGGTTCGACAACCGCCGTGGTTCGACAGGCTCATATTTTTGCGATTTTGTCCGAAAGCCCACTATTTTTACGATTTTCTATTAAAACAATATTATTTCTAAAAAAATTCAAGAGTAGGAGGGTCTGGACTCTGGAGGAGGAAGTTTGCTGACCTGCTTCCAATCTCTTTCTGGATCTGCCCATGCTTAAAATTCGCATGCTCAAACAGGGCGTTACGTTGAAATGAAACCTGCCATTTGAGCCTTCGAATGCAGATAAGTATGAAATTGGCAATACTTGGTAAAAATGAAGCTAGCGAAAAGCCAAAAACTAGAATTAATGACACAAGCAGTTCATGCACGCATAAATAGCAGTATAGCACCATGCTTCATTATTTTACGGAGTAGCATGCTGTACTACACGGTACGAACATAACCATAATACACACAACATCAGAGAACAGTTATTTGTCTCCACGACTCTAGTTACCAAGCAAACAAACATGGAACAGCTTCTCCATGAGCTAGCTCTACTTCTGCCTCTTGTAGATCTTGTGCAGGAAGGATTTCAACACATTCTGAACTGCTTTGTTCGGATGTGCTTCGATGTCGGCAATCAGCTTATTGTAACTCTCCCTCTCGTATTCATGAAATACGGCCTGCAGTATAACAGATAAAACCTGTGCCTCAGGTCTTGCAATAGATAAATGGGAAATTCTGAATATTGTTTCAAGCATCTTCAACAAATGAGTTCCTTCTTATTCTTAAAAAAACAACTGAGTTCTAAGTTTTGTTATTCATCGAGTCAGGATGGTAATTATTCTTTTTTCATACCTGCGTATGATATCTACATATGTTTACTCAGGTGATGATGATACACAAAAGATAAATACGGAAAACGGTTAAGACAAACCTCCAGATTAAGTTCTTTATACAGATCCTTCACTTTTGCAACACATTCAGGATCTGGCTTCCCATAATTTTCCTGTCAATTAGACATGAAAGATTCAGATGGTGCCCATGGGTTGATAAAAACTACAAAGTTAATAATACTTACAAATAGAATGTGCTTTTGGTTCTCGTCAGCACGCTCGAGAGCTTGCACAACCAACCATGAGCACTTGTAGTCTTCAATGTCTGTTCCAATCTGCATTAAGATTTCTACTGATCAGATCATAAGCTACAGATAAAATAAGCCTAGACAGCAATGGACCGATTGGCAGTAGCCATACTCGTTGGGATTAGTACAATCACAACGGGCACACTAACCTTGCCAATAAACTCAGGATCCCCATAACAATCTAGATAATCATCCTGCGAGAAAACTCGTATTAGTGCGGCAGTCCAGTAATATATAAATTCACAACCAACAAGGTGAAAAGGTACCTGAACTTGGAAGTATGTCCCCATTTCCACAAGAATATTCTTAACATCACCGAAGTTATCCAAATTCTCACCAGATAGCAGCAAAGCACATGCAACCTTGGATGAAGAAAAATATTATCGCTAGTGATGACAACTATTCGCAGATTACCAAAGTGAGAGTTTAAAGATGGAAAAAATCCCTAGGAGAATGGTAAATCCTACCGGAAGATAGAATGAGTAGTAAGCTGTCTTGTACTGAACAATGCGGCGGTGACTGCACAAAATGTCAGTTAAAAAAACACCATTAAATGAAGAGCATAACCCGATTCTGAACTGCTAAAATAAAATATAGTGCAAATACAACTCATTCTGGAAACTACACATGGAACACAGAAGAGGAACTATCTGTTATTTTTTCCTTTCCTTTGTTTTGTTTGAATCTTATTTTTAGAAACAAAAGGTCAAAAAGGACAGGAAATCATACAAAGAAAGTAAGAAACAAACATGTATAAGTAATGCAAAATGAACTTACATTGTCAAGTTATACTTTGTGAGATCCTTTTCTCCCTCATGAGTAGTAATAAGATCCAACAATTGACCTGAAGCAGTCTTAAACTCAATCTAACAAAAGAAAAACATACAACTGGGCATCAGGGAGAAGCGTATAGTAATTTTTTCCCACCAATATGTGCATGTCAGAAGATACGACTTACCTCATTGAACAAATCAATGAGATCAACATAATATGGCTTTCCTTTGAAATGGCGTTGAAGAATTCGTGAAATATGGTTGCGAAGGATAATACCATCGTTTACAGCAATAAGCCCAACCTATTGCAAAACAATGAAATACACAAATTTGGTTTTATAGGTAACAGATAGCAATTCAACATTGTGCTAATCTGATCACACTCCTTACAAGGATTGAAAAAAGGGAACATGAATCAGTTACTTAATGCATTACCTTTTTTTTTTCAATGCCTGTGCAATTTTTTATTATAACTTCATAAAGCCAAAAAAATACAATATCTATAAACAAATTGATGGGTACAAAGGATAATTGTTCTGCTACTGACCTGAGGCACCCTAAACCAGCAAGGCTGGCCACGTCGTGTTTGAGAGTTGTCCATAATATCATCAAGCACAAGAAAATAAGCTTGAAGCTGTGCAATTATGCAGAACCATCAGTGGTGCCACACTTAACAAACATCCTACAAGATAGCATTTGGAGAACACATTACCCACTCAATGCACCAACCAAGGGTGCAGGCAAGAAATGTTTCCTCCTTACTCAGAACATCAGTGCGCTTCAACATCTTGTAACTATCAATGACAGAGGTTCCACGGTTGCACTTTCCTCCGAGCACATTGTAATCCAGCATCTGCTCCGGATAAAAAAAAAATGTCAACTACTTTAGCATTACTTCATGTCAACTACTTTAACATACTCAAATATACTGTATGTCCAATTTCTGTGGATATGATTCTGAAATCAATACACCAAAAACAACAATGGTAAATGGAAATGGAAATAGGTAGAGGATAAAAATCAAACAGAAACAAACCATCAGCAACCAATCATTTACACTTAGCTACAACTGTTGTGTCCTTAACAGTAAAAGGTAGTAAAACTTTTAGCATACACCTGAACAATGTATGGTGCTCCCCAGTTTTTCACCTGTAATATATTTTATTACCGGTGTTTCGCTTTGGACCACCCTTTAACCAATGCTTTCACTTTGGACCGAGTAATTTTACCTTTGTGACACTTTGGGCCATCCTCAACTCCTTTATCCATCTACATTCAATTTGTCATATGTTAAAAAACGATCTATATACAGCTGAGGGAGTTTATTGACGAGTATGAGCCGGCTTACTCGAGATCATTCATATGCTTGAGAAGAGAGTTGGGGTGGCCCAAAGTGAAACAAAGGCAAGATTACCCGGTTCAAAGTGAAAACATTGGTTAAAGGGTGGTCCAAAGTGAAACATCGGTAATAAAAGGTGGCCCAAAGTGAAATTTACTTTATTTTTGAAGGAACACCTGTAATATTTATACTGTCTAACCAACAGGATCTGAAATATTGACATGCAAAGTAGTAAAAACAACTAGCCCTTTTTAACTTTCCACGGTTAAGGAGATGCAGCTTTGATAGATCGTTCTTATTGCAATATAGAACAACTCGACATACGGTGAGTTCATCTTTTATGTCAAGGAAACCCACAGCATTTTCACCTTACCGATCTAAATATTTCAAAAGATGTACTAAGGCAAAGATCAAAATATTCAACAAGAATTTTGTGCCACCCTTCCTCCAACACACACACAAACAAAAAAGAGCATGATGTCCAAAAGGCTAGCTTTACCAATTTTTTAAGGGATCTATTGTACAATAGAAATGAAATCCGTATGCTTAAAGTTCATAAAGTGACTTTATATGATCTGCTTCACCAGTGACTGTAGGTAAAAAAAAAAAAGATACTCCTGTCCGGCGTTTCCTAACAAGTTGATCAATCACTGTGTCAGCCTAGAAAAAGCCATGACTTCCTTGTTCACCTACTATTATTAACAGAGAAAGATAGAGATTAGTCGCTCTGTTGCTCAGAGACTCACTATGCAATTCAACTCAGCATATCGATCTGTAAGTGAGACGTAAACTTACATCCTTACCCCCTAGTCTTTGCTGCATACTGCTAACATTCTACCATCAGGAAACACATATACCAATAACCGAGCGAATCCACCAGCCACGCGACTGGTCCTCCACTCGTAAGCCCAGAAAACCCGGCGAAATTCCAAAAGCCTTGACGCGTCACGCGAGCACGTAGGCATCAACGCCACCCCCTCCCTCCCCTCTCGCTAAACCAGATCAAAACCAACATCCGTATCCCTCCCAGCATAAAGGATCGAGACGGGGACAGAGCATTACGCGGTCGATCCACTGGAGCGACTCGTCGGTGAACTCGAAGGCCGGGTCCTCGAGCATCTCCTCCTTGAGCCTGCTGTATATCTCCGCGAACGCGGCCTTGGAGGAGTCGCCGCTCGCGCTGTTCGCCACCACCGCCGCAGCCGCCGCCATTGCGCCGCTATCCCTCGACTGCCTCACGTGCGATGCGAGGGCGCGGGGAGAGAGAAGAAATTAGTGGCGAGTATTGGAAAGATGGGGGATGAGGAGGACACAGAAAATTTTTTTGTGGGGAGAAGCAGCTTCCGCGCACGCGTTTATTTAAGGACGGGAGATGGGGGCCGTGAGAGGCACACGTTTGCTTGCTTGGCTGGTTTGCGGAACTAGCGTTCCACCCTTTCCGCAGAACACCGTGAATTTGACACAGTTTGGAGGGATTTTGAAAGAAACGTGTAGAATAATTGGGAGGAGATACGAATAAACGAAAAAAAGGATTGGAGGGTGGCAGTGCTGTCTTGGTTACTGATTTGGGTAGTACTCCGCAAATTCATTTTCTTTTTGTGTAATTCGCATATCTGGTTTAGATACAAGCATTTATTGTTATTGTTTTAGCTGCAAATGCATGGGCAACTCAATAAATTCCCACTACAATTAAAGTATTCATTAGTAAAATCTATCTATGCATGTTCGTGTCACGTACTAATCCAGAAAACAAAATATAGTTAATCAGATTCATACTATACAAATTTACCGTATTGAAAAAAATATTATTATTATTATTCATCAAACTGGTGGCTCTGTGTCAATGGTATTTTTTAAAATTTGAATTATGTCATTATATGCGTCTAAGGTGTTGTTGAACTAGTTTTTTTTTATACCATATTTCTATATGGACCAAAATACTCTTAGCCATTATCTTTTTATTTCCTCCCTTGTCAACTTCCTCTAGCTCAATGAGGCCGACAACAGCTTTGGGTGGCAGGTTGGGATTTTGACATTATCAGGGTGTAGCGGGGGAGCCCTACGAGGCCGGCGGCACTCTCGAAGTGGCGGGTTGAAGCTTGACGAGGCCAAGGCGCAACGAGCAAGCTCAACGAGATCGGTGGCAGCTGAGGAGCCTGTATATAGTATAGCTATGATGTTGTATCATTTTTTTTCTCCTCTCTCCTCTCATCTATTATATTTAGTGTATCTACATTTGAATATGTGAAAAAACTTATATGTGATCTATTTTTTTAATAAATTATGTCTACGATACATAAACTTGGTAAACTTGGTAAGTGGGCATGATCCAGTGAACTTGAAAAGTGAGCATGTAGGTGCAATAAACTTGGTTAGTGCGTGCATTTTGGTTAAAAGATCAATATTCTACATCATATATACTTTTTAAGCCATCTAAAAAAAAAAATAGTAACTCCAGCTACCTTGGTCTACATGTATTATATATTATTTTTTCTTGGTTATAATAATAAAATAATCCACCGATTGAAAACTAAAAAAAATAATGATTAGCAAAAGCAAATGTATGCAAACTAACATAATTTTTAAAGAGATTCGATTAATCATACATATCATTTTCTCCTGTGATAAATACTGTAAAACGCAAAATCGAAACCAGAGCAGTTAAGCTTAAATACAAATAACAAAATATGATTAATCAAAGGTACATAACAGTTTTTAACCAAAATACATGTGATTGTCAAGTTTATGTAGTTTACTTATTTTTCAAGTTCGTACAATAGATCGTACCCAAATGCCAAATTCTTATACCATAGGTACAATTTACTTTCTTTTTTCATTATCTCTCATTCGTATACGTTTATAGAATACCATATTATACTTGTTCTAACAATTTCCCATGCCAACGCCAGCACTCCACAGTCTACTGGCACGATAGGTCGATGGTCGCGATGGAGAATCTGGCATATCAGTTAGCAGAGTAGTTGGCAGGTAAGAACGACAAAGTAACATTGATTGATTCGCGATATACACGAGGTATCGTGGGAACCAAAAAAAAGGTCTCCTGGTACAACTCCCATGGAAGATCGTAATAAGCCGAGCAAGCGAAGAACATGAATAAAATCAATTGCAACGAGATGATTACTAGAGGCCATGAGTACTCTTAGGTTCTAATTTGAATAACTGAAATTGATAATATATAATCTGATTTTTTAATAGCTATTAGAAAATACAAATAAATCAATTAATAAACATTATAAAGTTAAAAAATTGCTTTAGAAAATTATTACAACAAAAATAAATTCACAAAAACAACGTTTATATATAAGTTTGAAAAACTGGCAAATAAAAATAAGTGAGCATAACTCATAGGTTCTTTATGATGAAACCAGCTCATTCGGTTCAACTCCTAGACTTACACTAGTGCTTGCATTTACAGCTATTTATTCTTTTAGTGATAGATGACGTACTTGCCGACAACAATATATGTTGGCCTAGTCTTTTCGAAGATGCTTATAGAAATAGAATGTGTATGTACGTGTTCATACGAATAAGTGTGCATATATTGGTCTAGTCTTTCGAAGATGCTGATAAGAATAGGATATATATGTACGCGTTTACAGGGATGAATATGCGCGTGTTATAAGCGTTTGTGTTTATACCGTATTTTTTTAAAAACTAAAATCTAAAAACAGAAAAGAATAAAGCCGAATGAGACTATAAACGAATTGATCAATAGGGTAAGAAATCATTAAGGTTGCGTTCTTCCTTTTCCTTTTTCAACTCATCTCACTCGTTTTTCGTACGCACGCTTTTCAAACTACCAAACGATATGTTCTTTGCAAAAATTTTCTATGAAATTTTTTTTCTAAAAAACATATTAATATATTTTTTAAAAGAACTAATACTTAATTAATTATGTGCTAATGAGTCGTTTCGTTTTAAGTACGTAAGGTATTAGTTCTCAACCAGGTACGCCGAACACAGCCTAAACCAGTAGTCAATGAAAGAATAGTCGACTATCGGTTATATTCTTTATGGTGGTGTTTGAATTTTCTGAAGATGAAGATTAAGTTGAAGATTAAGTGTTTCACGTAAAACAAGGTGATCTTAACGTGTGATTAATTAAGTTTTAATTATTACAAACTTGAAAAATAGATTTATCTGATATTGTAGAACAACTTTCATATAGAAAATTTTTGTATGAAACACACCGTTCAGCAGTTTAAAAAACGTGCCACGAATATTTTATCTTTTTTTTATCATGTTTTTTTAGAACTTCCGAACGCAGCCTATATGTCGTTCTTAATGGATTACCCTGTCAGCATTGCATTAGTTGTAAGATCAATCCACTTTATTTAAGATTATACGGGACTAATCAAGATGATGCTCCTACACGTATGCATTATATATTTTCTGATTCGACCGTCCGAATACGTTGAGTGCGACTGTGCAAACATGTGAGCCAGGAGTATGTGAGTCATGTGACGAAAGAAAGGAAGCACCTTTTCTGCTCTATCAATATATAAAAACAAAGCTTTTGTCTTGTTTTAAAACAAATAAAAAAAAGAAAGGAGTAGAGTAGTTGGACCGTGTGTACTGTGTAGTGCCAGTTAACTGCTCGCTAACTCCATTGGGCTTACTACTGGATCGTTGCCTGTCAAAGAGGGGTAAGCAACGGCGCCGCAGCCTCCGGCCACGTGTGTATACTCCCAATCATGCCAGCACAGTACATCCCCACGTGGCCGCGGTCCACACCGTGACACCGATAGACACCAACAACCGATAGGATCGAGTTGCACGGCTGCACTCTACTTGGTCTCGAGTCTCGACGCTCTATTCCCCCCCCGCCCATC
This sequence comes from Oryza officinalis, assembly GCA_008326285.1. Taxonomy (NCBI): domain Eukaryota; kingdom Viridiplantae; phylum Streptophyta; class Magnoliopsida; order Poales; family Poaceae; genus Oryza; species Oryza officinalis. The sequence continues at coordinate 45,021,775 of BDMV01000001.1, read as the reverse complement.
TCCGCGGGGTGCGTCCGTCCTTAGTAATCGCCGTCGCTCTCCGGGGTCCGCGCCGGCTAACTCTTCCACGGATTTTCCCCCAATCCCACCACCACCGTATGCCGTCACCAGTGACCAAAGTGGCTGCCCGTACGCAGGCTGGCACCGATCGTCGTCCTCGAGGCCGGCGGCTTGTGCTCAGGTGCTCAACTATCACGTGGCTAGGTGGCTTGACCAGACCAGGGACGTACGTGAGTACGTTACCAATGGATCGAGTGGCGCACGGCGCAGCTAGCGCCAGCAGCTCCGGTCCTACGTTAGCACGTAGTACGTCCGTTAATTTCACGCGTGAGTCGCACGAGACGCATGTGTAGAGTGTGTGTTTTGGTTGTATAGAGTTGTGTCACTTGTGTGTTTTGGATTGGGGCTTCTTCCCCCTCTCGTGATCGCGTCGCGTCGCGTCCGTGGAAGAAACGGCACGTCGATCGATCGGCTGCGGTGCGGGGCCACGGAGTCTCGCTTTCACCGGCCGGTCGTAGAACGGTCTCCTTGTAACATAGTTACTAGGATCGAACCAAATCGACGGTTTGACCATTAAAAACCGAAATTAGAGACTACAGCGGCTCGGTTCACTTCAAAGACCGGCTGTGCAATCGAACCGCTAAAAACCGTTCGAACCGACAGGTTCTTTATGGAACCGGTGAACCAAGCGGTTTTAACTGAACCAGCGGTTTTTACATTTGGACCAAGTTACCCCTTATTTTTCTTAGTGTGACACAACTAAGGCATGGGCAAGACTGTAAACATGCAGTTTTTAGGGTTACAACCCGTGGGGAAGGGGATTTGATTCATTCCCATCTCGTATTCCCGTTCCTTCGGTGGCAGCGGCGGCGGCGACGGCGACAGTGGTGATGGCGACAACGACGACACAACTGAAGTGCTCTACCGGCATGGCAGACCGGCTCCGACGGGCAGCGGCACCGTCTCAGCTACTTCATCTCTAGTCCCCACTCTCCACCAAGCAGCGGGCAGAGCACCGTCGCAAGCTCAGCTTTTTCCACGCTCCATCTGCAGTCTTCATCGGCGCAAGCTTCATCCATGACAGATGGTAAGTTGCTAACTTGTTAAATGAAATTGCTACTTTGCTAGTTGCACTATGCCTATGTGCCATTGCCAGTGAAGATCTATTATGATTTATGAGCATTTTATTTCAGATCTAGATTTTCTAGAAGATGCAAATTTGCTACTTTGCTAGTTGTATTGAAGAATGTAATGCATATATATTTGTTTGGTATTGAAGCTTTGATTTTTTCAGATCGATCAATATTAATAATTATTTGTTTTTTTTGACAGCAATGGGTTCTTCAGATACTCCAACTCCTGTTGATGACAGTGCACCTACATCTACTGCAGGGGGCGCTGATCCGCGACTAGCCGCACGCGGCGATCAGCTGCCCCCCCCCCCCCCCCCCCCCCAGTCCTTTCCCCTCTATACTTACACACACACACACATATATATATAAAATATGTATACCAAAAAAATTTTGATGTATAAAAAAATATACATGTATACAAACTTTGTATACATATATATACAAAGTTTATACACATGGGTGAAAGAAAAAAGCCCAATTCGGCCTGAGTGAATGACTTGGGCCGGCCTGCTAAATAATGAAGCCCATAGAAAAATTACCAAAAAAGAAAAGTCTGAAAATGGGTGGGAAATTTGGTAATGGGCCGAACTAACCGTGCGGGCTGGGCCGAAAAAGAAAACTTCGAAAAATAGTCTATGGCCCAAAATGGAATTTGGTCGCGCAAGGGCCGGGCCGAAAACGAAAACTCGGGGGTGGTCGCACGCGCCCGGCTAGCCCTCAAATTAGCCTTCTCGGTCTCCTGCAGGCCACAGCGACGAGGTACGCTGCTTGATAAGTTAATAAATTGGGCCGAAATGTTGGCCAACTCCGGGCCAGTCCTAGACTACAGGTCTCGACCGGGCCGAATATTCTGGGTTGGCATTCGCTGGAGGACGACGGCAAAGTAAACTCTGGTACAATCAAGGAGCGACGTGGTCTCGAGTGAAAGCCCACACCAAGCCACTATAAATTTTTTTGCCATAGATGGGAGAGGAGGCTTTAGCTTTTATTCTAGTTTGTTCAGACCTCTTGTTATTTTTGTCTGAATCCGTCATTGGTACAATCTTGTTTGGTTTCTGCCGAAAAAAACTACGTACACGCGCATCTCGATCGACCACATTCGAGAGATGCAACAATACTGCAAAGAACACACACCCCAAAAAATTTAAAAACTCTTTTACACATTTCCCGCTTGTCTACCTAGCCTAATTAATCCAAGCCTATCTTTTTCACATGCAAGTGTATACATAAATATTCATCGTGGCGTCATCAGCAATATCGAACTAGGTCAGTGCACGCATGGTTGGCGTGTCAGGTTTTTTTTTCCTTTTCTTTTTCTTCTTCCGTGAGGTGCGATGCATGCGTCGGAAGGCGCGGTATCAGTAGCTCCGTATTCATATCAGCTTGTTTTTCTAGCTGAGCTCTTGCTTGCAGAGAGGGCAAGAGGAGATGATCCTGAGCCACCTGTCCACGCATTTCAGGTGGAACATGTGCGTGCACGGCAGCTGCCTCACCTCCTCCTTCTCCCTGTACTGCGCCAGGCATATGCAGCACTCCTGCCATTTAATTCCAGTAAATATGTAAAAGCAATGACAATTCCTATAAGCTGTGAGCTCTAAATAATAAGCTAAAGAGCAAACTAATTGGCCTAGATGTATAAAACTGGACAACATCAACATATCATAGCTAGTTAGCACTAGTTTATGTTGGCTAAGTGCCTAGGTTGTTCCTAAGCAAGCACCGAACCGTTGGGAAAGGTAAAGGTTTTAGAAGTTCTTATGTTGGCTAGTTAGCACTAGCTTATGTTGGCTAAGTTGTTCCTAAGCACCGAACCATGGGGAAAAGTAAGGCTTTAGCAGTTCTTATCTTAGTATCCGCCCAAAAAGGAAGACTGTTCTAGTTTGGTGCGCACGTTTCATCACTTTTTGGGTATCCTATTCTGGCCAATAGCCGAGTTCACCAATCATTTGTTTGGCGAGTTTCTCCTTAACTCCTCTCTGCATCGATCGCTAAACTTTCCTACCTCCCCGCAGAGACATGCACGCTGCTTTGCTACTGCCTAATCATCTCTGTGCATGCAAAACTAATATATCCACGATATTAATTAACGTACCCGGCAAAGGAACGTGCGCTCACCTGATCGTCGTGGTCGCGGTCTCTCGGCACGTCGGCTGGCTCCTTGAACCGCCACTGCGGCAGCGCGGCGAGCTGTTCGTCGGAGGCGCCCCGGCCGACGGACGCGGAGTTCATGTTGTACCCAAGCGCGTAGCCGACGGCCGGGACGAAGCAGCAGAGCAGGAGGAAGAGGAGGAATGGGAGCGAGTAGACGACAGCGTTCCAGGCGAGGAGGCCGATGCAGAGCGCGTACAGCCTCGGCGCGCGGTGGAACGACCCGAGCCGCGCGTCGAACACCCACACGTTGCCCATCACGAACCACATCGCGAAGAACAGCTCCAGGAACGCCCGTGCCTTGTTCATCAGATACGACCTGTTCCTGCATCCCATACACACAATTTGATTTTCATCAAGAAAAGAAAGCTAATTAGTTAATGCCGGTTTTATATTTGCAAAGTTAATTGGGTCGAACCTTAGAGGGTCGTTGGCGCCGTGCATCTCGGGATCGTCGGAGAGCGCGCCGCCGCGGGCGCCGGAGGAGGAATGCCGGTGGCGCCAGTAGAGGAGGGGGAGGCTGAGTACGTTGCCGACGTTGTAGGCGGCGACCCAAACCCGGAGCGGCCACGCGGGGCGCTCCTTGGGGGAGGTGGCGACGACGGTGGTGGTGACGACCATCTGCACCATAATCACGCCGAGCTCGAGGGCGAGCCAGCCGGGCGAGTTGAAGGGGTTGGAGCCTAGGTCGGACCTCGGACCGTTCTGGTACTGGTACACCCGCCTTAGGAAGATGAACCACCGCGCCCTCGACATGCGCGCCACCGCGCGCATCGTGAACGCCGACACCCGGCCCGTCCCGGGCGTTGCCGACGACGAGGGCGGCCGCATTGTGGTGGCCGGTCAATGGGGAGGGGCATTGGGGCGCGGCTGATTTGAGCGTCAAGGGATAAAATGGGTGGGAGGGGAGGAGGCGATCGAGTTGGGTTTGAGATGGTGACCAACAATCTAACGGCTTTGCTTTGGCGCCAAGAGTGGAGGTCGTGGTGTGGTGAAGATAAAAACGGTTGGCCTAACCGTCCCCTTCCCGCCAATGCTTCTCATGGCTCTTAGGCTCTAGCTTGTGTTTGGTTTTGTTTAGGTGGGACGCAAGGAGAGAGCCAGAGAGGTTCGATTTATGGTGGGCAGACGGCATGACTCAACCAAGATCCCTTGCTGATTTCATCCTGTAGTACTAGCACATTGACACAATGTTTTCTTAAACATTGCATTCAGGTCACGTACGTTTTTATATACTTGAATATCGAATTTGATTTGGTTTCGGTAAAAAATGGTACTAGCTTGTGTGTATCTCTATTGTAATGGTAAGTGAAGTGCAATGGTTTAAAGCAGCACTTACTTGTCTGAAACTATATATCTTGTATCATACAGTGCCTGTCAGTCAAGGACGATGAGAGGGATCATCAGATGTCGCTGCCTCATCCATTGTGTTGATTCGAAGCTACTGAGACAATGAAGCTTATATAGCAAACATCACAGGAAATTGATTCATGAAGCTGCCACAGAGGACCCATAGCTCCTCTGTGTAGGTTGAATGTCTCTGTAGATGTGGTAGGCAACTACCAGCAGTCAGCTTCCTCATTTTGGTTGAGAAATCCCGTTTCTGACACGGAACTTGTACTTCAAACCTTTCTGTGCACTTCCCGATCGCAGATCCACGATCGGTGAATTACCGAGACGCTCAATTCGGTATCAATATTGTCGTGTGCACTAGCAGGTAAAATGGCGGGGTCCGGGGATCCATTGAGCCGGAGGTTATCGCTCTCGTTGCATTTACGCTCTTTACCTTGTGCAGCACGGGTGAATGGTGATCTGCAAGTTTTACAGCTGAAGTCTTCGTGGGAAGGTGACATATGCCTCTCTCTCTCTTGTCTCTTCTCTCTTTACGCGATGGCAAAGACCGTGCCTGCTACACTTCCCTCGTTAAAAAAGAGGCCGTGCCTGCCAGTTTGGTAACACCCGCAAAGGGTGAGAGAAAACTGGAATAAGTTCACTTTAGATCCCTTATAATTATGTTAAGTATCCTTAAACCGCAATATCATAAATGTTGAACCCTCATCTTTTAAAACCAGATTAAATAAGATCCTAAAGCAATTAGAATGATTATTTTAGCTGACGTGAAATCCTAGTCAGAAGAAAAACATGTGGAGCTCATATGTAAGTAGACTCGACCTCTCTCCACCTCTCTCCTCTCTTCCCCATCTTCACCTCTCTTCGACTCTCCCCTCTCTTCCACAGGAGCTTGTCAGGGGAGAGGGTCAGCGGCCAATGAGAGCGGAGCGAGACGGCGACGGCAACGGAGTCATAGAGCTTGAGTGACTGCGTCACTCCTCCCGCCTCATGGTCGGAGTGTGGCATCAACGACGGTGCTTGGGCAAAACACGGAGCGACGACTCCCATCTCCCAAGCACAACATTGGCTATGCGTAGGAGAAACAGATGGCTTGGGCCTCGGTGATGCCGCTGTCGTCGCCGCCACAGCCACAACGACGGCGATCATATCCTCCTCCTCGCTTGCCCCTCCCGTCCTCTCTACTTGCAAGCGGCCACCGCTGCACAAGCACGAGCCACCCTGTGGCCAGCGGTAGAGATGAGACGGAGGCGGAGGCCGAGCACATGTGGCGCGGGGTGCAGTGGGAGTCATCGTGGCCGCACCGCATGACACCGCAGCTCAGACAATGTCAATGCCTGCAGATCTAGTGGAGGACGCGCATAACCTCCAAGTCCATCGGCATCGTGGCCTCCACAACACGTATTGGAGGGCTCCAGGCACCGTGGAGATGCTTGGCACACATCCATTGGCTATGGCTGTCGATGACACCAATAGCCGAGGGTACGTGGCGTCTAGGAGCTGGGAGGCGGCGCGGCCGCTGCTGTGGCTGTCGGGGCAGGCTAGCATGGGATGTGCGACGACGCTCGATGATGGTTGCGCTAGCTCCCTCGCCTGCGGGCGCGGTGAGGTGCTCTTCACGCGCGGGCTTGGCCTCGTGTTAGCAATGGCCAACCGGTGGGAGGCGGCTGCAGTGATGCGAGCCGCCGCACACAACTGCGACTGCATCCTCTCCGGCTGCCCACCGCCACCGCCGCCTTCCGGCGGACGGCTGGAGAACTCGAGCTCGAGCTCGTTGGCTCCCTTTCCTCCTTCCTGTTCTCATTCTCCCCCGCGGACCATCGGCTCCCCTGTGCTGCCGACCTCCAACTGCCACTTCCGCCTCCCATAGACAGACTCGTCGATCATCACCCTCTCCCCATTAGCGAGCTCCTCGAGAAGAGAGGGAGAGGTGAAAATGGGGAAGAGAGAGGGTAGGTCGAAGTCCACTTACATTGGGCCCCAAATGTTTATTTATTTATTTATTTTAGGATGGCACGTCAACCAAAACAACCATCCGTACTGTCTTAGGACCTTATTTAACCTGGTTTTGAAAGATGGAGGTTCAACATTTCTGATATTACGGTTCGGTGATGTAATTTAAACTCGATGTCAAGATGAGGGACCTAGAGTGAACTTGTTTCAAATTTTAAATTCCAGCAGGATCCTGGTTGCGAAAATTTCTGGCCCATACTGACATTTAGATAAGTGAATGTGGCACAATCTGTTTGACTGTCCCCGGGGCATTGCGACGACGAGGCCCCAAGGCATGAGCGTTCCCGTTTCTTCAAGAGGGAATCAATCAGCGAAAGGCCCACACTAACACCGTGACATGCGTGGGGCTTTGGGGCACAAAAAATCCACTTTAGGTCCCTTAACTATGGGTCAAGTTTTATTCACGTCCCTCATCCACAAAACCATGTTTACAACATCCCTCAACTATTAAAACTAATGCAAATCGAGCCTCTCGATGGTTTCGATAATGGTTTCATCCTACATAGCGTCCATATGACACTTTGACTTGGTCTTCTTAATGGGACTCATTTGTCAATGAAAGAAACCAGCCAATACTGTCGTCTTCTTCCTCCATTCTAAGCTCGCTGCCTCCTTCTCTTCTCTGTTCTCTCTCCTATTCCACTCAATACAAGCCACCACCATTAAATCCACCATCAGCATAGATGATCTCACCATCAATTATCAAAAACGGAATCCTCAGACCACACCAGTTCTATTGGTACAATTTTCTCCTTCGATTATGCATCTATGTGCTAAGATTTAGAGCTCCAGGCATCCATGGTGGCATGGCTAGGGAAGCCTCATCATGTGGTGACGAAGACGACACGGATGCTTGGAAACCCAAGTTGGCGACGGTGGAATCCCCCCATCTACCTCCGTCTCCCTGACTCCTCCTAGCCTCGGGCTCCTCTGCATGCACTTGGATGCCTTCGTGTCAAGCCTAGTGCCACCGATCACTGCCTACATGCGCCTCCCCTCCCACGATGAGCTCGTCAGCTCCCACAATGTCGGTCGTCGTCTGCACCTCCTCCCACGCTACTATGGCTCGTTCGGCACCGGCGTCGTGGAGGTCCGCCAAGATCCACTGACATTGCCTGTGCCTTGGAGCTCGAGCTCCTTCTTGCTGATGTTGCCGAGTGCCGACTGTCATCGGGGAGATGGTGACGAGCTCGACAAGAAGTGGATCTCAGTGGAGGGGCTCGGGGAGTCGGAGTTCACGGATCTCGATCTGGTGGCCTATTGCTCCTGGCACATTCATCACTCCTGCCCATAGCCGGTCTGCCGGTGTCGACGATGCCCGCGGGCGGGAGGTTGAGGCAGCGACGGGAGCCTTGCTGCCAAATGTGGGAGGGAAGGCAAGGATGCGATGGGTCCTAGCTGCCACATCATTCATTGTCCCTCTCTCTCTTCTATGTGACTGATATATGGATCACACTAAACCACATAGGACAAAACCACCATAGAAACTGCTTGAGGATGTAAAATAAATTGATATTGATAATCAGAAAAACTACTCAACAGTATCCTGTGAAAACGGAATAAGTGGATAACGATTCAATCTTATCTGTTCCCCTTCTCTCTCCAAGCCTTCGTCTTCCTCCGCCTCTATTTTTTCCCCTCCCCCTCCTTCTCTCTGCTACAAAGAGCTTCTCTATGCAGGCATGGCGTTGGTGAAGCAGGCCCTCGAAAACGGATTTATAGGCCTAGGCCCTCCCCACTGTTGGATTTGCCCCGAGTGCACGTTGGCTACAAAGGTCTTGTGGCCTTCTTTGTCTCATGCTTTTAAGGCATGGCAGCACCCACTGGATCTAGCTTCCATGACGGAAGGGGGCAACCAAGAAGGAGGGAGGCTATCGGGAAGGATGCTGACAAGCGTGGGCTCCTCGGCGTCCTCCATCTAGGCACGCTATTGATGGTGATGAAGGGGCGTGACCAATGAAGCTTTTGGATTTGGAGCTTTCATTGACATTGACGTGATAATGAGCCATCATGCTCATCACCGGAGTGTGTGCAGGTATGTCGTCCGATGTATCATCCGCAACCGGTACTCGTAGGTACCATGTCTGGTATCTGTGGTATCACAACTGATACCCGGGTATCAGACCCGGTACCTGTAGGTACCATGATTAGTACCTATGATATCATGGTTGGTACCCATAGGTATTAGACCTGATATTTGGTACCTTCGAGATATCAGGTACCATGGCTAGCTGCGAGGTATCAAGTATCAAGCATCACACGCCTCCTCTCCTTTTCTCCCCTCCCCTTGGCTCGACCCTTGTCCCCTACTGCTACCGCGACCAGCGTCACTGCCTACATCGCCACAGGCGTTGGTTCAAGATGCAGGGGGCACGAACGTGCCGTGTGGGGGCGAGATGACTCTAGACTTATAGGGAGAAAGCAAACACGCGAAATGACGTCATCCTTTATAAAGTGTCCCGTTCGAATGGTATTCTATCCTCTAGCCGCCCTCATTGATAATTTAGATCAAAGGCTTTTCATCCAGCTTTTACTAATAAAGCATAACGATTGTTCATTACAAGAAAAGACTTAAAACGTTGGGGCCACCAACTTGCTAACAAAGCACCAAATCTAAAACTGATACCCACATTCCGGGCCAAAAAGCACACCCATTAACAGGAGGAGAACTAGACTATTTAAGTGACAACTTTTGCACTACTTTCGGAAAAACTACACACAGGCCATTCTACTTCTGTCACATCCTAAAATCGTCTAAATATAAATCGCTGTGAAATAGAAATTTCTAAAATTTATTTAATAATTAAATAAAGTGTTTGAATAAAAATCTATGAAAATTTGAATGTCATATTGAGCTAGATAAATTTTTCTTAAATACTTTGGTCGCCCAAGTATTTTCATAATTTTTCTTTAAATTATTTGAGTATCAAAAATATTTTTAACAAATAAAACATCATTTAAGTATTTATTTAAACTAAGAAGGAAGCCCACGCACATGCGCGGGCGTCTTATTTATATTTCATAAATTTTATTACCGAAAATATGTACCCGTAATTTTAACTTAAAATATTATTTATAAAAATCAACAAGATTGTATAGTTCAATAGTTAAGTGTGCGGCCATCTTGTTAATATCTTTAAAATTATGCAACCACATTTTCTTGTTTTGAATATGAGTGTTTGACATTTTTAAAATTGAATGTAGAATATCCATTATCCTAATAATCCATCACATATTGAGTAAATGAAACATTTAAATCAAAATTACGTTCGATATGATGACTTAGATGATTTAGTCTGGCACACCAGTATGTCTTTTCCTATTGTGTGCATTATTACTCATCATTAAGTTGCGATATAGAAATAGCAAATATATATTTCAAACTTATTATTTGTAATATTTTTTTCTACTGACAATAAATAAATAAATGCGCGACAAAGCACATTTAGATAACATAACCTTTTGTATGAAAATATTGGGAACAACTCACTTCTGTTATTTTTTTAAAAGGCAGCCTTTTGTGTAAACTTACTCTTTAAACATCTACTTGCTACGAAAGAATTTAAATATTTTTTTACTTTTTTTCTTTAGTTGGATAGTTTAAATGAATTTGTAAAAAGAATCGTTCAAAATTTATGTGTTTTAATCAAATTATTGTACATATTATTTTTACGCCTTCGAGCCTCGCCCTATTATATTTTTTGGCACTATCCTCGAGCTTCTACATAACCACGTTTCTAAGATCGCACCACGGTGTTGCCACGAGTAACCTCAAGCCACCGTCCTCTATCCCACCTATGGTGTCACGCCTGGAAATTTTCCCAAATTTTCAGACCATTTTGTGTATTAAGTCCCTGTCCAGGCATCAACCAGGGTACACAAAACGACAAATCAATAAACAGACCCAAACGTAAATAAAGCGATAAATACTTACGACAGAGGCACTTAGTCCTCACACTGAAAAGAAAACAGCAGCGGAAAGAGGCGATCCTAGCGGGGCTTCAGCTCCATTCCACAGGCAAACTCAACTGGGGTCTGAGCCTTGGTACTCTAATTTCATCTTCAACTCAGAAGTACTAAACTTCTGAAAAGGGGGAAAATAGCAAGATTGAGTACAACCACCGTATTCAACAAGCCATACCAAAGATGCAAACGTGCAAAGGGGAGACAGAGGGAGGCTTGTGGCTATTTGCAGAAAAGCGGTTGCAAATCTTTATATTTTAAAACAGTAAACAGTTGTTTAATTAAGACAGGATTAAATCTCCACTGAACAATGCTACAACCACGTTGAACAGGCCCAACCATTCCACCTGAACTACACCAGTTCATTAAGTCAAATTAATTAAGCATGTGGGACTAATCACGGTGAATCTGGTTGATCGCCCATAACCACGGGCACGGCTATTCGAATAGTTTTACTCTGATCAGAGGTGCGCAACTGTACCCACAAGACACGATTCTACACATGTTACCATGCCCCGAAGTATCGCCACGATACTCTAAAGGAAAAAATCGTGACAAGACCTTTCGCATAACTCCTCCTAACCAAGCGCACCACACCGCAGGTTTCGTCCCCGCTCCCTTACCAGCAGCGGGCGGCCCCCCTCGTGCCACGGTGAATCCGGCAGCCGATCAACCGGTATATCCCCGGCCGACCCAACTCCATCACGCCCACCCTTGCCGGGGAGCGTCAGCTAGGGAAGAGCTATGCTACAGATCCAGCAGTTGCCCATTCTTGCTTGTGGTAAGCACTGTTGTTCTTCCAGGGTTTCCCATGAACCGGTTCTTAATTGCCATGGGTGCGACCAGCAAAACCATGCTCCCACAGCCCACCATTAGGTCATAATTTAGTTGGATAATTACGACCAATAAAACATGGTCGGGTGCCTCGAGCGAACCACTCGTTAGAAGTTAATGTGAACAGTGTAATTATCCCATTAAATGAACTAGTGGTAATTAAGCATGGCTAAGCATATATAATTCTAGCAAAGTCAACATAAGTGACTTACGCTAGTCAAATTATCACCCACGGTTAACAATGGACGGTTTAACAAGTAAACATGGCACAAGCGGACGGATAGGTAAACCCTATTCCCATGTAATTAGCAAAACATGCACTTTATTTGCAAACGTAAAACATTTCGTAAAATAGGTACAACATGCTCAAGGGGAATGTGTGACTTGCCTTGCTTCTTCAAACAATCTTCTGGACTCTTTTCCTCGTGAGTGCAAACTTACGAAACGGCGGAATCTACACGCTAGCATGCAAAACGAGGAAAAACTCTAATAAAAACCAAGTGAATAGTACATAAAAAGTAAACAAACATGTAGAGCTCAATTTTAGATGAATTTTGCAAGTTGAATGGCTCAATTTGGAGTTCGTATGAATTAGATATGAATTTTAGAAGTTTTGAGCCATTTAAATGAATTTCTGGAAATTAAATCAATTTATTGCGCAATTAACCCTAGGGCTGATGCCATGCTGACGTCGGGGCTAGGGCTGACATCATGCTGACGTCAGCGGGCTAGGGCCCCACCTGTCAGTGGCACGGGGATCCCGGTCCACGGTGGACCGAGTCCACCGGCCGGCGGCGGCGGCGCACCACGTGGCGCACGCGTGGCACCGACGCGGCAGCCACGCGACGGGCGGCACGACGACGCGGCACTGACGCAGCGGCCACGCGGAATGACCGCGCGGCAGGCAAGGCGCGGCCATGGCGCGGCGGCCGGCACGGGCGGCGCGTGGAGCCGCGGGCGCGGGCGGCGGCGGAGCGGTGGCCGAACGGCGCGGGCGGCTCGCACGGCGGCGCCGAGGGAGGAGGGAGGAGGAAAAGGCGGCGGCGGCGCTCACCGGAGACGACGAAGGAGACGGCGATGGCGACGGATCTAGGGCTCGGGAGGCGGAGGCACAAGGGGGAAACGAGAGAGGAGGTCGTGGGGAGGAAGAATAAATACGGGGGCCGATTAGGGTTGGCGGCGCGGGCGGAAATCCTGTCGGGAAACGCGGCGGCGCGGGCGCGGCGGCTGGCCGAGTCGGAGATGACTTGGGCGCGGGCCCCACCCGTCAGCGGCCTAGCGAGCGGGGAGGCGGCGCGGACCTCCGGGCGGCCTTGGGCCGGCCAGGGAAGGGGAAACGGCGTGGGCGCGGTGCGGCGGCTTGGGCCAGGCCGAGGGAGGGAAGGGAGGTGCGGGTGCGGCCAATGGGCCAAGCTGGGCCGAAGGGAGAGAAAGGAGGATTTTGGGCCGAAAACGGCCCAAAACAAAGGGGACACTTTTAATTTGTTTTTCAATTAATTTAATCAGTTAAATAAACTTTGTGACTTTAAAATTATTTCTTTAGCTCCAAAAATTCACGAAAAATTTTGGAGAGTACTTTAGGGCATGGGGAACATTACAAAAATATTTTCGGCCATAATTTTTAATGGAAAATTTAATTTCCCTCACAATTTCACTTGATTAAACTGGTTTAAATTTTTATTAAATTTCTGGAAAATGTATTATTAGGCAATTTTTAATCCGATCGAAAATCGAGGCATGACATATGGCCTCTTCCCTCTACCTTCCTCGATGTTGTTAGCACTGCTAGCCTCAGGCTCACTAATGGACACCTTGTTTAAGTCAAATGTATTCGTAGCCGTGAAACTCGGGCACCTTACTTAAAGTATCATAAATTTTATTGCCGTTACGATTTGAATATTATGACTTTTTCTACATGCCTTATTATATTTTATATATCTAATTGTGTGTTGTGATATTTAAAGGCTAAGCATATAATTAAGGTCACATGAATTCATAACCATGGAACTCTGGCGTCTTATTTAAACTTTTATAGACTTTGTTGATTTAGGATTTGAATATTATGAATTTTAGGTTTTAAGATCATTATATTTTCTTAGGCTTTCACCGGCTAGCAGGTCCAAAATATAGATGTGAGTAGAATTCAAAATTTTTTAGGGTGGATAAAAATTATTTTTTTGGATTTTAATTTCTGGGAGATAAAATTCGGTAGCTAGGAGTTAGCTGGATGTAACCGAAGATTACGTTATCTTAGAGCAAGTTTAATACTATAGCCAAATATTAGCTCCAAATCATCTATATCTAATCTAATAATCTATTCATACAATAGTTACATGTAAAAGTATGCTACATCATTAATATCCAGTCCCACCTCTCATACACAGACAATGTCATGGAGTCCGTGCTGCAGACCTGCTGTTGGCTAAAAATCTGTAGCTCGCTTTCCTTCTCTCCTTTCTTATCTCCTTCACATATGCTTATAACTCGCTTATAGCGTGCCATTGTGTTAACAGCAAATTTTTGTAATCTACTCGAAGAGGAAAGAGAAAACCAAAGCAGAGAAGAAGGGCTGAATTGGGGTCGGACCAAGTCTCGTATCGGACTCGGTAAGCATATCGGACTGGGAGAGGCGCTACCAGGAAGAGCGTATCGGCCGATACGGATTCAATATGGTCATCGGCCGATAGAGGTTGGAAGATGACAGAGTCAGCGTGGGCTTGGTTTGGGCTCAAGATAAGTTTCAAGGAAGTTGCCAAATAGAGATAAGGCTCGGTTTTAGGCAATTGTATCTTGTAAAAATTAAGTAGGTTTATATCTATTCCTTGGCAAGAGTCTGCCGCAAAGACTTGTTTGTTAGTTAAAGATAAGATCGTGTTCTACAAGGACCATGTTGTAATCTCGGGTATAAATATCCCGGTAGTATGTACATAGAAGGACGCTCACAACTCAATACAATCATCAGTTTGTTTTAATCTACTTTCGGTGCATCGCCAACCCTCGCAAGAGGTTAACTCCGGCGAGTTCTTGCTTCCCCAGAGCAGAGGTAAGAACTCGTGCCCGACGATCTACATCGTCGGGGCTAGCGTGTCACTTTAGACACGTTAAGCCTCGATGATGTGATCGTCGTTTATCATGTTTTGAATGATCTTGACAAGTGTCCTAATTATGCTTCGCCAGCGATTTACTCGTTTTAGGGTTTGTTGCCGACGGCGGTTTAATTATTATGCTTGGTTAGACCTTTCAATGCATCTACCATCCCCAAAAGCAATCAGTGACTTGATCTTCTTCGTGTTAAGTCTCAATTCACACTTTGAGTTGTTATCGACCTTAGTCCTGTTTTGAGATTCAACTCGAAGCCTATTTTCGGTTGTAATTAAGGATAGCACTGGGGTTTCAGCCAGTCTTACCTGATACATGTGATTATCTTAAGGTTTTTATGTGTGTCTACCATCTACATGAATGGATTGATGAATATAAATGTATTTGTTATAGATTACTTTTTAGGGTTTATCTGTGATCAGTATGTTTATATTGGTTGATTAGTTCATATAGATTCACATTAGAGTATTAGCTAGTGTAGTTATCTTTATTATCCCTTATCGGCCGATGCCATTAATTGACATCAGTATGTTGATGAAGGCCGATAAGATTAGAATCATGCTTTAATCTTGCTTTATCACGAGTAAGCCGATATAGCTTTGCCCTATCGGCTGGGCCACGACAATGCGACATCGGCCTATCGGCCGATCGGTCATTGTTTTCTAACCTGATTTACTTGTTTATCTTGTTGATTGCAGATCAAATCAACTGGCACGCCCTACACGCACCTAGGCAAGCCTTTGGACCTGCACTGGAGTAAAGAAAACCTCCCAGGCCGCCGTGGAAACGTGGAACCCGTTTGGTCGCAAGGCCGGTCGAAATTCTACACCAACACGCTTTTGGCACGCCCAGTGGGACACCAAGAACACAAGCTTCACTACAACAAGAAGACCACCACAAGATGTCAAAGCAGGGTGAGATCTCCGAGGAGAACGTCGTTTCCGTGACCGTCGACCAGCTCAATGAGGAGCAGAGAGCTGAGATGGACAAGCTGGTCGAGCAATTCCAAAATATGTACCTGCAGACATACTCTAGGACTCGGCAAGGCACCCTTATCCAAAAATCTAAGGTGGTAATGCCGAGCCCTGGAGATGGAGCTAGCACGTCGGCGGCACATGACCACGCCGTCAAGACCGAAGAGAACGCCGCGCCGACGTTGCAAGACCGCATCGACTCCGCAGTCCACTCTGCGCTAGTCAACCAGTCGGGGATTCTGGTGAATACATTGACCAATACAGTCAAATCAATCCTAGATGGCTCAATTCACGAGTACAAACCTCAAGGGCCGATTTTCTTACCTGAAAACAAGTTCCCCGCTTATCGGACCCTGAGGACCGATTTGAGTTCGACCCCACAGCCGACGGTGCCGATCCCGCCTCCATCGGCTCAGCCGGTGCCAACCATGCCGCTGGTCCTGGCCAAGCAAGCGGGAGGAAGTCCCCAGCACATCACGGAGGAACAATTTGCGCAATGGACAAAGGGGAAACAACCGGTGATCGAGCCGATGCAGCAAGTCCCAGTAAACCCGCCATCGGCCGGACAACCTCAAGCCCCCGTGTTCAGTAACCCTCCACCACCGACTGCGTACAATGCGCCGCAAGGCTACCAGCAGTATACTGCAGGGTAGTACGATGCACAGAACTTGAATCATCACTTCCAACCGTACTCCCCCAGGCAATATCGGCAGAGGGCCTGCAGCAGTCCTACTGTTGATGCAAAAAACACACACTGGCCTGGGAGATCTGCTTAGCTCCAGTGCAGGTCCAAATCTTGGTGAGATGCGGGCGTGCCAGTCAGTTTGATCCTGCAACTGACAAGATACGGCTACGGTGTGCATCGGCTGAAACAGAATCGGACAAGGATAGCCGATGTAGCCGATTCCGATGAGGAGATGGCAGGATCATTGTCGGGTTCGGTTGGTGTGCTTCATGAGGATTGCCACGTGCGGATTGAGTCCGAAGAAGGCAATTGTATCTATTAATTAGGATATTTGTTAGTTTCCTTTTATCTTTAGGAAAGTGTGTTTAGTGTCCCTTAAGGACTTTATGTTTTTCTTTTATCTTTAGGAAAGTTTCTTTCTTGTCCTACAAGGACTAGTATCTCCCCATGGGTATAAATATGTACACCCGGGGTTATTGTAAGATATCAACTCTCGATCAATACAATTCGGCGCATCGCCACCTTTTACTCTGTTACGGTTTCTTTATCAACCGGCGGAATTTGGCACCTGACGCGGGGCTGCATCGGCTGTCGATCTCCGGCGAAGGGGTAAGTCCAATGTTCCGTCGGTTCAGGCAATTGTATCATCTACGTCGGCGTCGTTCAAGGCTGCATCAGTACATTCGACCTCTTGGATTGCTCTGGTTTGGATAATATATTTGCCTGGCTATTTATCATATGTCTTCTGTTAATCTAGTATTAGCATCTCGATTTAGCTTTATCGGCTGCTTCTCGTTTTAGGGTTTCTGCCGGTATCGGCTAAATCGTCTTGCTAGATTAGATTAGCTTAGGCATCTACCACCCTGAAAATCAGTCAAGGGCTTGATCATCTAGATACCGTGTTTCTTTACATACTTAGTGCTGCATCAGTTGAGTTTGACCTACTAAGTCGTGCTTAGAACCATGAATCTCTAGCCTGCTTTTTGATTGCCGATAAGGGTTTCATCGGGGTTTCAGCCGATGAGTTATCTGGACGTTGCATCGGCTTATAAGGATTGCATATAAGTTGAATTTAGCCGATGACAACAAAGGTTTCACTGTTTAATCTAATCTTGTGGATTTTATGGCATTGGATCTATGTTAGATTTACTTCATCGGCTATGCTATGAATATATATAATCTCTCTCTTGAGGTGTTTTTAGACATAAGTGATTTATACTGTCTCGGCGCCCTGTCCGATCTATCCCAATCACTTGGTTTAAATATATTTTGAGATTTAGATTATGTATCATTGATATCTACAGCCGATCGAGTATGTCTAACTTTCGTTTTACTTTATCAAGTCATTGCCGATCTAATGCATATTATCATCAGCCGATTGTCTCTTTTCAAGTGTCAGAATCTACATTGAACACATAGCCGATAGCTCAAAACCCTATCGCTATCGGCTGTCATCAGGATCGGCTGGAATTACTACATCGGCTATGTTGGCCGATCGGTTCTTTGATCTGTCGTTTGTATATCTTGTCAGTTGCAGGATCAAACTGACTGGCACGCCCGCATCTCACCAAGATTTGGACCTGCACTGGAGCTAAGCAGATCTCCCAGGCCAGTGTGTGTTTTTTGCATCAACACGCTTTTGGCACGCCCGGTGGGACACGAGTTTTCTACCCAACATGTCTGAAGAAGAAGTCAATGCCGAGAAGGAACAATCTCTCAAGCCGATAGAGGAAAAAGAAGAGCCGATGGACGATGAGACGCTTCAAAAGCAGTTGATGAAATTGTTCGTCGCGCTGTGTTTGATCGATCTGGAGTTTTGGTGAGTACATTACATGGTTTGATCGAGAAAATAGTTCCCAGAGTAATTGCCTTAAGAAATCAGACTGGGGGGCAAATCGACGAACAGTCTCAGCATCATCGGCAACAGCAATATTGGCTGGGGGGCAAGCATATCAGATGATGGGTTACAACAACAATATCGGCCAGAAGAAATTCAAAGATATCAGTCTAAAGAAGATTGGGCCGATTGATTGCAAAGGTAATAGAAGGAGCAGTTTGGAATAAAGCCCAAGGAACAAACTTCTGTGTATCGGCTGCCATATCCTGAGTGGTTTGATAGGGTGTCATTGCCACATCGATACAAGGTTCCAGATTTCTCCAAGTTTTCAGGGCAAGATGATATATCTACAATGGAACACATCAGCCGATTCTTAGTGCAATGTGGGGAAGCATCGGCTGAGGAAGCTCTGAGAGTTAGATTTTTTCCACTGTCTTTGACTGGATCGGCCTTCACATGGTTTTCATCACTACCATCAAATTCCATTAGAAGATGGGCCGATCTTGAGAAGCAATTTCATGACTACTTCTTTGCTGGCGTCAGTGAGATGAAACTTTCAAATTTGATATCAATGCAGCAGCAAGAAGGAGAATCGGCTATGGAATATATACAAAGATTTCGTGATGTCCGCAGCCGATGTTATAGTTTGAATCTAAGCGATGAGCAGCTAGCAGATCTTGCATTCCAGGGGTTATCAGCATCTATCAAGGATAAATTCTTTTGCCACAAGTTTGACAGCCTAGCTCATCTAATGCAGACGGTATCGGCTCATGAAGGCCGATTGCAAGAAGCAAAAGAGGATCAATTTTGGAGTCATAGAAGATAATTTTGAAGCATGAGTTCCCATACTCCAAAACTGGGGGGCATGTGTTAACGACGAAATTTGGTAAATCATGCATTGGATTCAGAGTTAAAGCCGAAGCCGATTGGAGGAGATAAGCGATTACAGAAAACAGAGTATGAATCGGCTGCAAGCCAAATCGGCTACGGTGTGCATCGGCTGAAACAGAATCGGACAAGGATAGCCGATGTAGCCGATTCCGATGAGGAGATGGCAGGATCATTGTCGGGTTCGGTTGGTGTGCTTCATGAGGATTGCCACGTACGGATTGAGTCCGAAGAAGGCAATTGTATCTATTAATTAGGATATTTGTTAGTTTCCTTTTATCTTTAGGAAAGTGTGTTTAGTGTCCCTTAAGGACTTTATGTTTTTCTTTTATCTTTAGGAAAGTTTCTTTCTTGTCCTACAAGGACTAGTATCTCCCCATGGGTATAAATATGTACACCCGGGGTTATTGTAAGATATCAACTCTCGATCAATACAATTCGGCGCATCGCCACCTTTTACTCTGTTACGGTTTCTTTATCAACCGGCGGAATTTGGCACCTGACGCGGGGCTGCATCGGCTGTCGATCTCCGGCGAAGGGGTAAGTCCAATGTTCCGTCGGTTCAGGCAATTGTATCATCTACGTCGGCGTCGTTCAAGGCTGCATCAGTACATTCGACCTCTTGGATTGCTCTGGTTTGGATGATATATTTGCCTGGCTATTTATCATATGTCTTCTGTTAATCTAGTATTAGCATCTCGATTTAGCTTTATCGGCTGCTTCTCGTTTTAGGGTTTCTGCCGGTATCGGCTAAATCGTCTTGCTAGATTAGATTAGCTTAGGCATCTACCACCCTGAAAATCAGTCAAGGGCTTGATCATCTAGATACCGTGTTTCTTTACATACTTAGTGCTGCATCAGTTGAGTTTGACCTACTAAGTCGTGCTTAGAACCATGAATCTCTAGCCTGCTTTTTGATTGCCGATAAGGGTTTCATCGGGGTTTCAGCCGATGAGTTATCTGGACGTTGCATCGGCTTATAAGGATTGCATATAAGTTGAATTTAGCCGATGACAACAAAGGTTTCACTGTTTAATCTAATCTTGTGGATTTTATTGGCATTGGATCTATGTTAGATTTACTTCATCGGCTATGCTATGAATATATATAATCTCTCTCTTGAGGTGTTTTTAGACATAAGTGATTTATACTGTCTCGGCGCCCTGTCCGATCTATCCCAATCACTTGGTTTAAATATATTTTGAGATTTAGATTATGTATCATTGATATCTACAGCCGATCGAGTATGTCTAACTTTCGTTTCTACTTTATCAAGTCATTGCCGATCTAATGCATATTATCATCAGCCGATTGTCTCTTTGTCAAGTGTCAGAATCTACATTGAACACATAGCCGATAGCTCAAAACCCTATCGCTATCGGCTGTCATCAGGATCGGCTGGAATTACTACATCGGCTATGTTGGCCGATCGGTTCTTTGATCTGTCGTTTGTATATCTTGTCAGTTGCAGGATCAAACTGACTGGCACGCCCGCATCTCACCNGTTTCAGCCGATGCACACCGTAGCCGATTTGGCTTGCAGCCGATTCATACTCTGTTTTCTGTAATCGCTTATCTCCTCCAATCGGCTTCGGCTTTAACTCTGAATCCAATGCATGATTTACCAAATTTCGTCGTTAACACCTACCACCAGGACTTCCCACACCAGCCTGCAGGATACTGGGCTGACATGATAGCCGAGGTGATGCGAGATCAGTTCGGCTTGAAGCCCAAGGAGAGCTCTACAGTGTATCGGCATCCGTACCCCGAGGAGTTCGACAGAGTGCCACTGCCAAACCGATACAAAATCCCAGACTTCTCCAAGTTTTCAGGGCAGGACAACGTCTCGACATACGAGCACGTGAGCCGATTCCTAGCACAGTGTGGGGAGGCATCGGCCATAGAGGCGTTGAGGGTGAGGTTTTTCCCTCTATCTTTGTCAGGGTCAGCATTTACATGGTTCTCCTCTTTACCCTGCAACTCCATCAGAGGTTGGGTCGACCTGGAGAAACAGTTTCATAGATACTTTTACAACGGCGTACAAGAGATAAAACTGTCCGATCTCACCGCTATCAGGCAGAGGGTTGACGAATCGGTCCCGGAATACATTCAGGGACATAAGGAACAGGTGCTACAGCCTTAGTTTGACCGATTCCCAACTGGCCGATTTGGCATTCCAGGGACTACTGGGGCCGATACGAGAAAGGTTCTCGTCACAGGAATTTGATAGCCTAGCTCAGCTAGCGCAGAGGGTATCGGCCCATGAGCAAAGGTTTCAGGAGGCGAAGAAGTTCTCGAAGAAAATCAATACTATCTATCAGTACGCCTCCGACGAAGACGATGAAGATGATGCCGACGTCGACTTGGCCGAGTGGGCCCAGATGAAGAAGCCGACAACGTGCCAATGGGCCAAGAAGGGCGATAAAGAAGATAAGTACGACTTCGACATCAACAAGGCCGACAAGATATTTGACTTACTCCTGCAAGAAAAGCAGATCCAGCTGCCAGTAGGTCATGTACTGCCATCGACCGAGGAAATTAAGAAAAAAAAGATATTGCAAGTGGCACAATACATATTCCCATCATACCAACGAATGCAAGATCTTCCGGCAGCAAATCCAATCGGCCATCGAGCAAGGCAGGATCAAGATTGATGAAGCCAAGCGGCCGATGACGATAGAAGGACACCCGTTCCCAGTTAACATGGTGTGGGCGGACAGGGCCGACGGCGATGGCCATCGGACCGGCAAGCGACCTTATCAGACCTCGGAGTGCCTGATCAGAAAATACCAGCAGCGGCGGGAAGAACAAGCACAAGACTACACCGATCAAGACAACTCCTACGACTCGCATTGGGAGTGCATGTTTTTTCGGTTCTGCTGGAACAAAGGGATGAGGTTGCCATCCATCCAGGAGTGCCCTGCGTGCAATGATGTAGAAGATTCCTATCAGGGTAGCTCGAGCAAGCAAGTGCATCGGCCAAGCAAGCAGAGAAAGTCTGTACACGAAAGGCTAGGGCCGATGCACCAAGATCGTCACGACGAAAACGACGATCAACCCCAGAATCCTCAGTGGTGCCCAAGCGACGTGTTTACCAAGACCCAAAAACGACGGGTACAGAGGCTGAGTAAGAAGGAGCAGGTCCAGGAGCAGCAAGCAACAACCGCCCACTGGCCCACCGGGACTAAAAAAGAATGGAGGATAAAATCTACGGTGGTCAAGGCCGATGAAGGCACCTCGAAATCAGCATGAGCTCCTGCGTCTGCAAAAGGTAAAGGCGTAGCATCGGCTTCTGTTAACATGGTCTTTATATTGCCAGCAGAATACAGCGTGCAGACGGCCGATGAAGCGATAGCCGACGATGAACAGTCCTCGTCTAAGTTATAGTTGTCACCAGACTAAGCCGTGTTCGACAAGCCGCCCGACACCAGCTACAGGCACCTCCGGCTGTTATACATCAAAGGATTCATCAATGGGCGGCCGATGACGAAGATACTGGTCGA
This sequence comes from Oryza officinalis, assembly GCA_008326285.1. Lineage (NCBI taxonomy): Eukaryota > Viridiplantae > Streptophyta > Magnoliopsida > Poales > Poaceae > Oryza > Oryza officinalis. Next base: position 44,999,348 of record BDMV01000001.1, on the reverse strand, counting down.
TGGCGGCGCGGCAGTAAACTTAATGCCATATACAACTTTCAGGAAGCTTGGAAAAGTGCCTGAGGATCTCATCAAGGCCAACATGGTGTTGAAAGACTTTGGTGGCAATGCATCCGAGGCGAAGGGGGTGCTAAATGTGGAGCTTACCGTGGGCAACAAGACGATACCCACCACTTTCTTCGTCTTTGACGGAAAGGGTTCCTACAGCCTGTTGTTGGGACGGGATTGGATCCATGCAAATTGTCGCGTCCCTTCAACAATGCACCAATGCCTTATACAATGGCAAGGGGACCAGGTTGAGATCGTGCAGGCCGATCGGTCAGTACATGTGGCCAATGCCGATCTCGCAGTTTGGGAGATGGAGGGAATCGATTGCCTATCCGGACGAGTTTGGGATGCTGATTTCCTCAAGGTAACTGATTGCGATATCGAGACAATTGAAGATAAAGACAAGCAGTTGCTTTAGCAAAGATGTACCATCCACTGCCCAAGACGAGCAAGCTAGTCCCTACACAGAGGATGCAGTGGATGAATTAGATGGAAAATTGGGACAAGGCTTTATGTCGGCCGATGAACTTGAGGAGGTTGATATAGGAATAGGTGATAGGCCTAGGCCGACGTATGTAAGTGCTAACCTGCCAAGAGAATATAAGAATGATTTGATAAATCTTTTGAAAGAATTCATGGACTGTTTTGCATGGGAGTATCATGAGATGCCAGGGTTAAGCCGATCGATCGTAGAACATTGGTTACGTATCAAACCAGGCTATCGGCCATTTAAGCAGGCTCCTATGAGATTTAAGGCCGATATGCACGAAGCTATCAAAACAGAGATCACTAGGCTTTACAACGCCAATTTTATTAGACCCTGCCGATATGCGGACTGGGTTTCCAACATAGTTCCAGTGTTAAAGAAAAACGGCAAGCTTAGGGTGTGTATCGATTTCAGAGACTTGAATAAAGCAACACCAAAAGATGAGTACCCTATGCCGTTGGCCGATCTGCTGGTAGATGCCGCGTCTGGACACAAGATTATCAGTTTCATGGATGGGAAGGCAGGCTACAACCGGATTTTCATGGCCGAAAAAGATATTCACAAGACAGCCTTCAGGTGTCCGGGGGCAATCGGCCTATATGAGTGGGTTGTCATGACCTTCGGCTTGAAGAACGCTGGAGCTACTTATCAGAGAGCTATGAACTATATATTTCATGATCTCATTGGCTCACTGATTGAGGTTTACATCGATAATGTCGTCGTGAAGTCCAAAGAGTACGATATGCACTTGGCCGATTTACGCACTGTACTAAAAAGAGCAAGGAAATATGGTTTAAAGATGAACCCTAACAAATGTGCCTTTGGCGTATCGACCGGTCAGTTTTTAGGTTTCTTGGTTCATGAAAGAGGAATCGAGATTACACAGAAGAACATTGATGCTATCAAAAATATCAAGCCTCCAACCAACGAGACCAAGTTACAATCTCTACTCGGGAAGATCAACTTTGTCTGGCGCTTTGTATCAAACCTATCAGGCGGAATAGAGTCATTCACTCCTTTGTTGAAAATAAAGGACGATCAAGAGTTTGTATGGGGTGATGAGCAACAAAAAGCGCTGAACGATATCAAAGAATATTTAACTTCCCCTCCAGTTCTAATCCCTCCGCAGAAAGAGGTTCCATTCAGGCTATACCTATCGGCCGATGAGAAGTCCATCGGCTCAGTTCTGGTTCAAGACATCGATGGCAAAGAAAGAGCTATTTTCTACCTCAGTAGGAGATTGTTAGATGCTGAAACAAGGTACACGCCGGTGGAGAAATTATGTCTATGCTTATATTTTTCATGTACTAAGTTAAGGCATTATTTACTTTCCAATGAGTGCATTGTGGTAAGTAAGGCCGGTGTGATGAAATACATGCTATCGGCCCCTGTGTTAAAAGGGAGAATTGAGAAGTGGATTTTTACCTTAACAGAGTTTGACCTCAGATATGAATCGGCTAAAGCAATCAAAGGACAAGCCCTGGCCGATTTCATTGTTCAACACAGAGACGATTCAATTGCATATGTAGACATTGTGCCGTGGACACTGTATTTTGATGGATCTGTTTGCAGTCATGGATGCGGTATCGGCCTGGTCATAATATCCCCTCGGGGGGCAAGCTTCGAGTTCGCTTTTACTATCAAGCCCTGTTATACTAACAATCAGGCAGAGTATGAAGCGGTGCTTAAAGGTTTGCAATTATTACAAGAGGTCGAGGCCGATTCCGTAGAGATCATTGGTGATTCACAGCTGGTCATTAATCAACCTTCTGGGGAGTATGAATGCAAGAATGATATTCTCAGAGTTTACAATGAGGAGTGCAAGGAGCTGCTACAGGTTTTCAAGATTGTGACGATGAGGCATATACACAGGAAGCAGAATTTTGAGACCAATGATTTAGCTCGGGGGGCATCAGGATACAGGCCGATGGCCAAAGATGTTCCAATTCAGATTGCTGCCGTGGATGCCGACGACTGGAGGTTTGCTATCATTGAATATTTGAAAAACCCTTCTCAATCGGCGTCGCGACAGATGAAATACAAAGTCTTGCATTATATCTGGTTAGATGATGATCTATACTACAGGACGATTGATGGTGTTTTGCTCAAGTGCTTAGGTCTAGAGGAGGCCAAAATTGTTATGTGCGAGGTACATGAAGGGATTTGTGAAACCCATCAATCGGCCCATAAAATGAGATGGCTTTTGAAGCGTGCTGGATATTTCTGGCCGACAATGCTAGAGGATTGTTTTAAGTATTATAAAGGATGTCAAGATTGCCAGAAATTTGGAGCGATCCAGAGAACACCGGCATCGGCTATGCATCCAATCATAAAGTCATGGCCGTTTCGAGGATAGGGTATACATATGATCGGACAAATCAATCCACCATCGAGCAAAGGGCATAAGCATATTTTAGTGGCTACAGACTATTTCACAAAGTGGGTTGAGGCCATCCCTCTTAAGAAGGTTGATTCCAAGGATGCAATTCAGTTTATCAAGGAGCATATTATATATCGGTTTGGGTTACCCCAAACATTGACTACAGATCAGAGATCAATTTTCGTGCCCGATGAGTTTGTGCAGTTTGCCGACAGCATGGGCATCAAGCTACTAAATTCTTTTCCATATTATGCACAAGCTAATGGGCAGGCAGAAGCTTCTAATAAGACTTTAATTAAGTCGATCAAGAGAAAAATTGACGAACAGCCGAGACGGTGGCATACTGTTAACGACGGATTTTGGTAATCGACTTGGAAAGGAAAGAGGAAACCGAAGCAGAGAGGAAGGATTGAGTTGGAGTCGGACCAGGCGTCGTATCGGACCCGGTAACTGTATCGGACTTGGGGAGTGTTGCTATAAAGGGCATATCGGCCGATACGGATTTGGTTTGGTCATGGGCCGATACGGGTTGTGAGTTGACAGTGTTGATGTGGGCTTGGTCTGGGCTCGAAGTAAGCTTCAAGGAAGTTGCCAAATAGAGGTAAAGCTCGGTTTTAGGCAATTGTATCTTGTAAATTAGGTAGTTTAGATTTAATCTGTGGCTAGAGTCTGCCGTAAAGACTTGTTTGTTAGTTGTAGATAAGATCGTGCCCTACAAGGGTTCTGTTGTAACCTCGGGTATAAATATCCCGATAGTTTGTACATGTAAACTCTCTCAATCAATCACACAACAAAAATCAATCTACTTCCGGCGCATCGCCAACCCTCGTAAGAGGTCTTCCTTGACGGGTTCTTGCTTCCTCGGAGCAGAGGTAAGAACTCGTCTCCGACGATCTACATCGTCGGGGCTAGCGTGTCGCTTTAGACACGTTAAGCCTCGATGATGTGATCGTCGATTATCATGTCTTGAATAGTTTTGACAGGTATCTTAATTAAGCCTTGCCAGCGGTTTATTCGTTTTAGGGTTTATTGCCGGCGATGGTTTAATTCTTATGCTTGGCTAGATTGTTCAATGCAGCTGCCATCCCCAAAAGCAATCGACGACTTGATTTTCTTTGTGTTAAGTCTCAATTCACACTTTGAGTTGCCATCGACCTTAGTCCTGTTTTGAGATCTAACACAAAGCCTGTTTTCGGTTGTAATTAAGGATAGTACCAGGGTTTCAGCCAGTCTTACCTAACATATGTGACTATTTTATGTTCTTGCATGTGTTTGCCACTTATGCAGGCGGATTGGTGAATATAAATACATTGATTACAGGGTATTCTCAGGATCTCTCTGTGGTTGGTATATTTATATTGGCCAATTGGCTTGTATAAGTTTGCACTAGAGTATTAGCTAGTGTATTTATCTTCATGCTACCCTCATCGGCCGATTCCAGTAATTTGCTATGAACATGATAACATGGGCCGATGAGATTAGATCTACTTTATTAGTTCTATCTTATTATTACATCAAGTAAGCCGATATAGGTTTGCCCTATCGGCCAGGTCTTCACGATGCAACATCGGCCTATCGGCCGATCGGCCATCGGTTCTCACATGGTTTACTTGTTTCTTGTTGATTGCAGATCAAATCAACTGGCACGCTCTACTTACGACTAGGCAAGCCATTTGGACCTGCACTGGAGTTAAGCAGATCTCCCAGGCCGCCGTGGTAACGCGGAACCCGTTTGGTTGCTGGACGGGTCGAAATTCTGCGCCAACACGCTTTTGGCACGCCCAGTGGGACAACAAGAACGCAAGCTTCTCACCAGCAACAAGAACACCTCGAGATGTCGAAGCAGGCCGAGATCGTCGAGGAGAACGTCATCCCTGTGACCGCCGACCAGCTCAGCGCAGAACAAAAAGCTGAGATGGACAGTCTGGTCGCGCAGTTCCAGAATATGTACCTGCAAACATATTCTAGGACTCGGCAGGGCACCTTGATTCAAAAGTCCAAGGTGGTCATGCCGAGTTCTGAAGATGGGGCTGGAACGTCGGCGGCGGCGCACGATCACGCCGTCAAAACTGAAGACACTACAGCGCCGACGTTGCAAGACCGAATCGACTCCGCAGTTCACTCTGCGCTAGTCAACCAGTCGGGGATCCTGGTAAACACGTTGACCAATACGGTCAAGTCGATCCTAGATGGTTCGATCCATCAGTACAAGCCTCAAGGCCCGATTTACCTGCCAGAAAATAAGTTCCCTGCCTATCGGACCTTGAGGAACGACCTGAGCACGGCTCAGCCGACAGCGCCGATGCCACCTCCATCAGCGCAACCAACAACAACAACCCTGCCACTGGTCCTCACCAAGCAGGCGGGAGGTAGCCCTCAGCACATCACAGAGGAGCAATATGCTCAATGGACCAAGGGGAAGCAACCGGTGGTTGAGCCGATGCAGCAAGTTCCCGTCTACCAGCCATCGGCCGGACAACCGCAAGCCCCGGTGTTCAATAGTCCTCCACTTCAAGCTGCATGCAACGTGCCGCAAGGCTATCAGCAGTACACCGCAGGTCAGTACGGCGCGCAGAACCCGGATCATCACCATCAACCGTACTCCCCCAGGCACTATCAAGCAGAGGGCCTCCAACAATCCTACCAGCAGGACCTCCCGCATCGGCTCGCAGGATACTGGGCTGACATGATAGCCGAAGTGATGCGAGATCAATTCGGCTTGAAGCCCAAAGAGAACTCTACAGTGTATCGGCACCCGTATCCCGAGGAATTCGATAGGGCACCGTTGCCGAGCCGATACAAGATCCCGGATTTCTCCAAGTTTTCGGGACAGGACAACATCTCTACATATGAGCATGTCAGCCGATTCTTAGCACAGTGCGGGGAAGCATCGGCTATCGAGGCGTTGAGGGTGAGGTTTTTCCCTCTGTCCTTATCAGGGTCTGCCTTCACATGGTTCTCTTCCTTGCCCTGCAATTCTATCAGAGGATGGATAGATCTGGAGAAACAGTTTCATAGATACTTCTACAATGGCGTACAAGAGATGAAGCTGTCAGATCTGACTGCCATCAGGCAGCGAATGGATGAATCGGTCCCTGAGTACATACAAAGGTTCAGAGATATACGCAACAGATGTTATAGTCTCAGTCTGACCGATTCCCAGTTAGCCGACCTGGCATTTCAGGGATTGCTAGGGCCGATACGCGAGAGGTTCTCCTCTCAGGAATTTGACAGCCTCGCTCAGCTGGCACAACGCGTATCGGCCCACGAGCAGCGATTCCAGGAGGCGAAGAAGTTCGCGAAAAGGGTTAACACTGTTTGTCAGTACGCCTCCGACGATGAAGATGATGAAGACGCTGATGTCGACCTAGCCGAGTGGGCCCGGATGAAGAAATCAACCACTTGCCAGTGGGCCAAGAAAGGGGATAAAGAAGATAAATACGATTTCGACATCAACAAGGCCGATAAGATATTTGACCTGCTGTTACAAGAAAAGCAGATTCAACTGCCAGTAGGTCACGTATTGCCGTCGGCCGAAGACATCAAGAAGAGGAGATATTGCAAGTGGCACAATTCCTATTCACACCATACAAATGAATGCAAGATCTTCCGGCAACAAATTCAATCGGCCATTGAGCAGGGCAGAATAAAAATCGATGATGCCAAGCGGCCGATGAAGATTGAAGGCCACCCGTTCCTAGTCAACATGGTACGGGCGGACAGGGCCGATGGCGGTGGTCATCGGACTGGCAAACGGCCTCATCAGACCTCTGAGGGTTTGATCAGAAAATATCAGCGGAGGCGGGAGGAACAAGCTCAAGACCAAGCCAGTCAAGACAACTCCTACGACCCGCACTGGGAGTGCGAGTTTTTCCGCTTTTGCTGGAATGAAGGGATGAGGTTGCCATCTATACAGGAATGCCCTGCATGCAGTGGTGCAGAAGATTCTTATCAGGACAGCTCAAGCAGACAAACGCATCGGCCGGCCAAGCAACGGAAATCCGTGCATGAAAGGCTGGGGCCGATGCACCAAGACCAACACGATGAAGATGAGGAGCAAGCCCAGAACCCCCAATGGTGCCCAAGCGATGTATTCACCAAGACACAGAAACGACGGGTTCAGAGGCTGAGGAGGAAAGAGCAAATTCAAGAGCAACAAGCTGAAATACCCCATCGGCCAATCAAGACCAGAAAAGAGTGGAGAATAAAATCCACGGTGGCCAGGGCCGATGAGGGTACCTCCAATACAGCTCAGGGCAGCTCAGCTTCAAAAGGTAAGAAAACGGCATCGGCGCCTGTTAACAAGGTGTTTATATTGCCGGCAGAATACAGTGTGCAGGCGGCCGATGAAGCGATGACTGATGGGGAACAAAGTTCAGCCAGGCTACGGTTGTCACCAGACCAGGCCACCTTCGACAAGCCAGTTGACGCCAGCTACAGACATCTACGGCCGTTGTACATCAAAGGATTCATCAACGGGCGGCCGATGACGAAGATGCTGGTTGATGGTGGCGCAGCAGTCAATTTAATGCCATACACAACCTTCAGGAAGCTTGGAAAAGTACCTGAGGATCTTATCAAGACAAATATGGTATTAAAGGACTTCGGTGGCAACGCATCCGAGGCGAAGGGGGTCCTGAACGTGGAGCTCACCGTGGGCAGCAAAACAATTCCTACCACCTTCTTCGTGTTCGATGGAAAGGGTTCCTACAGCTTGTTGTTGGGGCGAGGTTGGATCCATGCTAATTGCTGTGTCCCCTCAACAATGCACCAGTGCCTCATGCAATGGCAAGGGGACCAAGTCGAGATCGTGCAGGCCGATCGGTCAGTACATGTCGCCAATACCGATCTCGCAGTTTGGGAGATGGAGGGAATCGACTGCTTGTCCGGGCGAGCCTGGGACGCCGATTTCCTCAAGGTAACAGACTGCGACATCGAGACGATTGAAGACCAAGACAAGCGGTTACTTTAGCGAAGATGCACCATCCGCCGTTGACAACAACCCCTACACAGATGACGCGGTGGATGCGTTAGACGGCAAGTTGGGACAAGGTTTTATGTCGGCCGATGAATTGGAAGAAATTGATATAGGAATAGGTGATAGGCCTAGGCCGACGTATGTAAGCGCTAATTTGCCAAAGGAATATAAGAATAATTTGATATATCTTTTGAAAGAATTCAGAGATTGTTTCGCATGGGAATACCATGAGATGCCAGGACTAAGCCGATCGATTGTAGAACATCGGCTACCAATCAAACAAGGCTATCGGCCTTTTAAGCAAGCTCCTCGGAGGTTTAAGGCCGATATGCACGAAGCCATAAAAGCAGAGATCACAAGACTTTACGACGCCAACTTTATCAGGCCCTGCCGATACGCGGAGTGGGTCTCCAACATAGTTCCGGTATTGAAAAAGAACGGCAAGCTAAGGGTATGCATCGATTTCAGAGATCTAAATAAGGCGACGCCCAAAGATGAGTACCCTATGCCGTTGGCCGATTTGCTCGTCGACGCTGCTTCTGGGCATAAGATCATCAGTTTCATGGACGGCAACGCGGGCTACAATCAGATCTTTATGGCTAAAGAGGACATTCATAAGACAGCCTTCAGGTGCCCAGGGGCAATCGGCCTATATGAATGGGTCGTCATGACATTTGGTTTGAAGAATGCTGGAGCTACGTATCAGAGGGCTATGAATTACATTTTTCATGATCTTATTGGCTCTCTGATTGAAGTTTATATAGACGATGTCGTCGTAAAGTCAAGAGAACATGATATGCACTTGGCCGACTTACGCAAGGTACTAGAAAGGGCAAGGAAATATGGTTTGAAGTTGAACCCTAACAAATGTGCCTTTGGCGTATCGGCCGGTCAGTTTTTGGGTTTCTTGGTCCATGAAAGGGGGATTGAAATCACACAGAAGAACATCGATGCCATCAAGAAAATCAAGCCTCCAGAAAACAAGACCAAGTTACAGTCTCTGCTTGGCAAGATCAACTTCGTCCGGCGTTTTATATCAAATTTGTCGGGCCGTATAGAGCCATTCACTCCACTGTTGAAAATAAAGGACGACGAAGAGTTCATATGGGGTGACAAGCAACAGAAAGCGCTAGACGATATCAAAGAATATTTAACTTCTCCGCCGGTCTTAATTCCTCCACAAAAAGGAGTCCCATTCAAATTGTACTTGTCAGCCGATGAGAAATCCATCGGCTCAGTCTTGGTTCAAGATGTTAACGGCAAGGAAAGAGCTATTTTTTATCTCAGCAGGAGAATGTTAGACGCTGAGACAAGGTACACGCCGGTGGAGAAATTATGCCTTTGTTTATATTTTTCATGTACTAAATTGAGGCATTACCTGCTTTCCAACGAGTGCATAGTGGTGAGCAAGGCCGATGTGATGAAATACATGCTATCGGCCCCTGTGTTGAAAGGACGAGTCGGGAAGTGGATCTTTGCTTTAACAGAGTTTGATCTTCGATATGAATCGGCCAAAGCGATCAAAGGACAAGCCCTGGCCGATTTCATCGTTCAACATAGAGATGACTCAGTTGCATATGCAGACATTGTGCCGTGGACGTTATATTTCGATGGATCCGTCTGCAGACACGGTTGCGGTATCGGCCTAGTCATCATATCCCCTCGGGGGGCAAGTTTTGAGTTCGCTTTCACTATCAAGCCTTATTATACCAACAATCAAGCAGAATATGAAGCGGTGCTTAAAGGCTTGCAGTTATTACAAGAAGTCGAGGCCGATGCCGTGGAAATCATTGGTGATTCACAGCTAGTAATTAGTCAACTTTCTGGGGAGTATGAGTGCAGAGACGATATTCTCAAAGTCTACAATGAGGAGTGCAAAGAGTTATTACACGGTTTCCGGATCGTAACGATGAGGCATATACCCAGGAAGCAGAATTTCGAAGCCAATGATTTAGCTCAGGGGGCATCGGGATACAGGCCGATGGCTAAAGACGTTCCAATTCAGATTGCTCTCGTGCACGCCGATGACTGGAGGTTTGATATCATTGAGTATTTGAGAAACCCTTCCCAATCGGCGTCACGCAGAATGAAATATAAAGTTTTACACTATGTCTTATTGGACGATAACCTATATTATCGGACGGTTGATGGTGTCCTACTCAAATGCCTAGGTCCTGAGGAGGCTAAAACCGTTATGAGCGAAGTACATGAAGGGATTTGTGGCACCCATCAATCGGCCCATAAAATGAAATGGCTGATGAAGCGCGTCGGATATTTTTGGCCAACCATGCTAGAAGATTGCTTCAAGTATTATAAAGGATGTCAGGATTGTCAGAAATTTGGAGCAATTCAGAGAGCACCGGCATCGGTTATGCATCCAATCATAAAGCCGTGGCCGTTTCGTGGATGGGGAATAGATATGATCGGCCAGATTAACCCACCATCAAGTAAGGGACACAAGTATATATTAGTGGCTACAGATTACTTCACAAAGTGGGTTGAGGCCGTTCCTCTCAAGAAGGTTGATTCCAAAGACGCTATTCAGTTCGTCAAGGAGCATATCATATATCGGTTTGGGTTACCTCAGACAATAACCACAGATCAGGGATCAATCTTCGTGTCCGACGAGTTCGTCCGATTTGCTGACAGCATGGGCATCAGATTACTCAATTCTTCTCCTTACTACGCGCAGGCTAATGGGCAGGCAGAGGCTTCCAACAAGTCTTTAATCAAATTAATCAAGAGGAAAATTGACGAACAGCCGAGGCAATGGCATACAACGCTGGCCGATGCCCTTTGGGCGTATCGGATGGCTTGCCATGGTGCAATCCAAGTGCCTCCCTATCAACTGGTCTACGGGCATGAAGCTGTACTGCCGTGGGAAACTGCCATCGGCTCAAGAAGGATTGCTTTGCAAGACGACTTGACAGCCGATGAGTACCATAATCTTATGGCTGATGAATTGGACGATTTGGCACATGTTCGATTACGGGCCTTGGAGAAAATCACGCGTGATAAAGATAGAGTGGCCCGTCATTATAATAAAAAAGTCGTTGCCAAATCGTTTGAGGAAGGAGACCTTGTGTGGAAGTTGATAATGCCGATTGGCTCCAGAGATAATAAATTCGGCAAATGGTCACCTAATTGGGAAGGCCCTTTCCTAATTCATCGATGTGTTCCTCACAATGCCTATCTGCTCAAGGGATTAGATGGCGAGATTTATGGACGAGCTCTCAATGGCAAATACTTGAAACAATATTATCCCAGTATCTGGACTGACTCATGATCGGCCCTCTAGCCGACTTATGATTGCAGCCGATGCAGTCAAGCATCGTCTTTAGATGGCCGATAAATACTATCGCCCTTAGTTCAAATTTCAGAATATGAGCCCTCTTCTTCCAAAATTTGGGGGGCATATATATATACAGGAATTTTCAAGCATGCGATTGTTTATACAGGAATTTTCAATTGTTTATACAGGAATTTTCAAGGATTTTTCAGTTTGGCGATTGACTTCGGCTCTCTGGCTGATGAGATTGCTTATAATGGGATTGTACAAGGGGATTATGTAAACACAGAGAAGGGGTTATATTGACCTTGCGAACTGCATGTCTGGTCCTTTTTGGTTGCGGGGCATCATCTTGGTCATCGGCCGGTGGGATCTCCGTAGCTTCGGCCGATGGCTCTTGGGTGGTTTCGGCCGACGGGTTTTCTTCTTCGTGGGTATCGGCCGCTGCTGCATCGACTTCCTCCTCCATCACTTGTTCTTCAAGGAATTCTTCCAAGGAGGGGTCTAGCTCTTCAGCATCGGCCTGGTCGTCGGTTTTGGCTTTCTTGCTGGTTTTCTGCGATTTGCCTTTGGCCGGCGCTTTCCTCTTGGGGTTTTCTTTAAGCATCGGACCTTGTAGAAGTGACACCACTTTTGGGGCAGTAAGGCCGATGATAGATTCTAAGATGGTTGACCCCGATGGAGCTACGGCTTGAGCGTAGAAGATCTTCCGTCCACTGTTGCTCACAGATGGAATCGGCTCATCTGGGACTTGAGGGCTGATGCCTTGGATAAGTTCTGTCACATAGAACCTGGCCGATTGATGAAAGATGTGAGCGGCCCATTCTTGTGTTAACGACCAAATTTGGTAAATCAAATATTAGATCTGAAGATAGAATCAAAGCGGATTTGGAGGAAGCTGGCGGTTACCAAAACAGAGCAAGAATCGGTTGGTGACCGAATCGGCTACGGTGTCTATCGACTGGTGACCGAATCGGCTATTGTGACCATCGGCTGAGACAGAGTCGGACAAGGATAGCCGATGTAGCCGATTCCGACGAAAGGATAACAGAGTCTTTGTCGGGGTCGGCTGGTGAGCTTCATGAGGATTCCCATATACGGATTGGGTCCGAAGAAGGGAATTGTATCTATTGCTTAGGATATAATGTTAGTTTCCTAGTAGATACTGTCGGTTAGAGTCTGTATTAGGAAACTGTCTTTAATGTGAGTTGTAATAGAGATAGGGGTCGTGTCCGATAAGGACTTATTGTGGAGTTCTGGGTATAAATTAAGCCCAGGTTCGTGTAAAGAAAACAACAGATCAATACAACAACTTCGGCGCATCGCCACCTTTACTCTTTCATCGTTTTTTCGACGAGTTCTTGCTTTCGAGTTGGGCTGCATCGGTTTCGATCTCCAGCAAGAGGTAAAACTTGTTATGGCGGCTTGCGCTCTCGGGATTAGTGCTTCCATCTTCATGACACTCTAATCTTGTTTGCGTAAATCGTCGAGTTATCATATATATTGTATAATCTAGATTGATATCAGCATATAACTCAGATTGGCTAATAACTGTTCTACAGAAAACTAGCCGATAGAGTTATATATTGATGCTGGTTTAGATTACACAATATATCTACCATCTCGAAAAGGTTTTCATCGACTTGATCATCTAGGCATTGTGTTTCTTTACATATTTGGTGCTGCATCCAGTTAGGTTTGACCTACTAAATCATGTTTAGAACCATAGTCTCTAGCCTGTCTATGATTACTAATAGAGATAGCGTCGGGGTTTCAGCCGACCTTACCTGGTTTAATTGTCTTGTTATCTTGATATATTAAATCTGCCCTTTATATCGAGATATTAACTTAGTAAAATATATTGAGCTTGTTGTCAAATCTGGTTAGGATCATCTTAACACTAGTTTGACAGGTTGTTTAATATATTTTTGTTCATGGTAATATCTCTGTATAAAGTGGTATCGGAGTACTAGCCGATACATGTTAGATTTGCCTAATCGGCTATGCTATGAGCTTGTGTAATCTATGCTTCATAATATATTTAGGCATAAGTGATTTATACTGTCTCGGCGCCCTGTCCGATCTATCCCAATCACTTAGTTTAAATATGTTTTGAGACTTAGATTATATTTTGTTGATATCTACAGCCGATTGAGTAGATTTAGCTTTATCTTGCTTTATCTGTTATAGCCGATTTAATGCATCTTGCATCGGCTCAATTGCTCAATGATATGTCATCGGTAAACCAGCCGATCGGCTATCATTGGTGGATTTAATTGCACTTTCTGTGTTTCTTATTGGTTGCAGGATCAAACCAATTGGCACGCCTAGAACCCGAAAGAAGTCTTTGGACCTGCACTGGAGCTAAGCAGATCTCCCAGGCCAGTGTGTGTTTTTTGCATCAACATCTTGCCACCAAGTTTGAAAGTTAATGTGCACAAAGGCATTCAGATGCAGCCGATCGCAGTCACCAAGATTGGGGAGCTCGATTTCCATTGCTTTGTTCATGATCAGGGCCGATGGGACTGTGCCTCTGCTCTCTAGGAGCTTATGGAGATGCAAGCTAATGGGAAGTTGTCCGAGCCCGCATTGTCTAGCAGCTGTCATTGGGGTGTAAAACTCATAGGACAAGCTGGTGCTCCTTCCCTGAAAGACGCCTACTGGGAGCAGGCATGGAGTAAGGCCGATCATGAACAATTCCCTTGATTCCATGTCATCATTTATTAAGCTCAGTTGCAGATCATCTGGAAGCTCGAAGTCTCGGTCCGATGTATAGACAAACATATCCATCCTGGCTGATGGAGGGCCGGTGAAGAAGCGGATGAACCATGTAGCCATGTCATCGGCCGATTGATCTGCGCCGGGGTAGATGGAGGCTGCTTCCCCGTAGGACATGCATCTTCTGTTCCTGGGGTCTTCGTGATCGGCATATTTTGATGGGAAGCGAGAATCTGATAGAGGTGGCCGATCAACCATGGTGTTGGTGTATATGGTTAGCCAGAGTTGAACGAACCACCATGGTCCTCCATGAGCCACAGTCTGTTTTAGCATCAAGTCTTGTGTGGAAACATGGAGTAGCCGATATACAGCTCCTAGAAGGTATCGGCCCAAGGGGATTTGTCTCTTGTCGACCAAAGCTTGAGCCAAGTGTTGACAGTTTGTAGTGGGGCCACAGGTCGATCCGCAGAAGACAAATCTCTCCAACCACAATGTCAGGAAAGCTACGTGTTCTCGCTCTGAGACCGATCCCTGTTCCATGTGTTCAGAGATATATCCGGACCAGCCTCCGATTTTCTTGGTCTTCAACTTGTGGCTGCTGTTTACCAGGAGGCTGAAGGGGTTGATCTCGGAGCTGATATCCAATCCTGTGAGTACCTTGATATCTATGAGGGTTGGGGTCATCGGACCTTGCTTGAACATAAAGGCGTTCAAGGTACTTGACCAGAAGTAGCTGGCAGCTGACATTATGGCTCATTCTTCTTGGTATCGGCCAGGGACAGAGTTATGCATTGGCCGATTCCAATCTCGTCCCAGTGGACTTGTTTGACGGCAGCATCCTTTTGTGCCAGGTCCTGTATCCGTTTAGCTTTGATGGCCATGATCTGAAGGTGTGCTTCCACGCCGAGACAGTGGGTTTGGCTTGTCTGAAAGGAATTCTGTCTGTTTCGGCGTTGATGAGCCAGGTTGGGTCGCAGTCGCCCATGGGGCCCAAGAGGAAGCGATGGGATTTATCGTCGGTGGGAATCAAGATTTGGTTTTTGAAGACCTAAATCGTGAGAACAACGATGAAAATATAAGGCCTGAGGGGGCAGAAAGTAAAAACCTAACTTGGGGAAATCGGCGGAAAAGGTAATAATGCGGGCTTTGAAGGAATTGACTTACCGCAGGGATCTCGGAGGCGTAGAACGGGGCGGAGGCCATCGTTGTTGGAGGGGTCGCTGTGAAGGGGGTCGATGTTGACGAGACGCCGAGGGGTCGCCGGAATTGAAGAACACGAGGGGTTTGTCGAATCGGCGGCGAAAGGGTTCGAATCTGGATCTGTGCGGTTTTCAGGTTAGACCTAGCAAAAAGTCGATGAGTTCCCTGGAGCTAATTCCGCCACATTATATAATGAAGCGGAATTGGGGGGCATGTGTTAACGACGGATTTTGGTAATCGACTTGGAAAGGAAAGAGGAAACCGAAGCAGAGAGGAAGGATTGAGTTGGAGTCGGACCAGGCTTCGTATCGGACCCGGTAACCGTATCGGACTTGGGGAGTGTTGCTATAAAGGGCATATCGGCCGATACGGATTTGGTTTGGTCATGGGCCGATACGGGTTGTGAGTTGACAGTGTCAACGTGGGCTTGGTCTGGGCTCGAAGTAAGCTTCAAGGAAGTTGCCAAATAGAGATAAAGCTCGGTTTTAGGCAATTGTATCTTGTAAATTAGGTAGTTTAGATCTAATCTGTGGCTAGAGTCTGCCGCAAAGACTTGTTTGTTAGTTGTAGATAAGATCGTGCCCTACAAGGGTTCTGTTGTAACCTCGGGTATAAATATCCCGATAGTTTGTACATGTAAACTCTCTCAATCAATCACACAAAAACATTCAATCTACTTTCGGCGCATCGCCAACCCTCGCAAGAGGTCTTCTTCGACGAGTTCTTGCTTCCTCGGAGCAGAGGTAAGAACTCGTCCCCGACGATCTGCATCGTCGGGGCTAGCGTGTCGCTTTAGACACGTTAAGCCTCGATGATGTGATCGTCGATTATCATGTCTTGAATAGTTTTGACAGGTATCTTAATTAAGCCTTGCCAGCGGTTTACTCGTTTTAGGGTTTATTGCCGACGATGGTTTAATTCTTATGCTTGGCTAGATTGTTCAATGCATCTGCCATCCCCAAAAGCAATCGACGACTTGATTTTCTTTGTGTTAAGTCTCAATTCACACTTTGAGTTGCTATCGACCTTAGTCCTGTTTTGAGATCTAACACAAAGCCTGTTTTCGGTTGTAATTAAGGATAGTACCGGGGTTTCAGCCGGTCTTACCTAATACATGTGATTATTTTATGTTCTTGCATGTGTTTGCCACTTATGCAGGCGGATTGGTAAATATAAATACATTGATTACAGGGTATTCTCAGGATCTCTCTGTGGTTGGTATATTTATATTGGCCGATTGGCTTGTATAAGTTTGCACTAGAGTATTAGCTAGTGTATTTATCTTCATGCTACCCTCATCGGCCGATTCCAGTAATTTGCTATAAACATGATAACATGGGCCGATGAGATTAGATCTACTTTATTAGTTCTATCTTATTATTACCTCAAGTAAGCCGATATAGGTTTGCCCTATCGGCCAGGCCTTCACGATGCAACATCGGCCTATCGGCCGATCGGCCATCGGTTCTCACATGGTTTACTTGTTTCTTGTTGATTGCAGATCAAATCAACTGGCACGCTCTACTTACGACTAGGCAAGCCATTTGGACCTGCACTGGAGTTAAGCAGATCTCCCAGGCCGCCGTGGTAACGCGGAACCCGTTTGGTTGCTGGACGGGTCGAAATTCTGCGCCAACACATACCACGCTGGCCGATTCCCTTTAGGCGTATCGGATGGCTTGTCATGGTGCAATCCAAGTGCCACCTTATCAGCTGGTTTATGGACATGAAGCTGTACTGCCATGGGAGACCAACATCGGCTCAAGGAGGATTGCTCTGCAAGACGACTTAACAGCCGATGAGTATCATAATCTTATGGTTGATGAGTTAGATGATTTGGCGCACGTCCGATTGCGGGCTTTGGAGAAAGTAAAGTAAGATAAAGATCGAGTTGCTCGTCATTATAATAAGAAAGTTGTCGCCAAGTCATTTGAGGAAGGTGATCTTGTTTGGAAATTAATAATGCCGATTGGTTCCAGAGATAATAAATTCGGCAAGTGGTCACCTAATTGGGAATGTCCTTTTCAGATTCATCGATGTGTTCCCCATAATGCTTATCTGCTCAAAGGATTAGATGAAGAAATTTATGGAAGAGCCCTTAACGGCAAATACTTAAAGAAATATCATCCTAGTGTCTAGATCGATTCATGATCGGCTTGCCAGCCGATTTATGATAATAGCCGACGTGGTACGCATCGTCTTTAGATGGCCGATATGCATTATCGCCCTTAGTTCAAATTTTACAACATGAGCTCTTATCTTCCAAAATTTGGGGGGCATATATATATACAAGCATGAAATTCACAAGATTTTTCATGATTATTAGGATTGGTTCAAGTTTATGGACTTCAACAACTTTTTCAAGTTTGGGCTTTTTCAGAGTTGTTCAGATCAAATTCGGCTGATTGGCCGATGCGATTTATGACTTTTTCAAGCTTTGACTTTTTTAGATTTGCTCAGATCAACTTCGGGTGATTGGCCGATGAGATTCATGTTAATCATCACAGGAGTTTATTTGTTTACACAAAGGACACAACATATATTACATCACCCTATAAAGTTTTCAATAGCTGCAATGGCCTTACGACGGATTTGGTCAATGTCTTCTATTACTTGGGCGTCATCGGTCGTCGACCCTGGGATTGGCTTCAAAGATTTGCTCAAGGTTGCAAGATACTTGGCCGATGCCTTCAGCTTCGCCGTTTGGTCTTCTATGGCCTTGGGTGATGCAGCTATTCCAGCTTCAACTTCTTGGATTTCTTTGCGGGTAGCTTCTAGCTTCAGTACCAGATCTGCTTTGAGAAGGCGGAGTTCTTCAAGCCTACTGTTTAGGATAATCGGCTCAACAGCTAGCTCATCCAATCTAGTCTTGTCGGAATTGACTTGAGCTTTGCTGGCAGTTATGGCCGATTCTAAGCTTTCACGTTCCCGCCTCTCTGCGATTCTTTCTTTTGCCTTGTGGAGTTTGAATTGGTATTGTTCCAAGAAGATGGCCGGTGTCAGGTTCTCCATCAGGTCTTCAGGCAGTTGGTCTTGAATTTCTTATACCCTGGTCCTGATGGGAGTGCAATTCTCCACCAAGAATTCCAGCGATGACTCCAGCCGATTGGCGATGTCGGACAACCGGTTCTTCAGTTCGTCAGAGATTGACGCCTTGGCTATGATGGGTGGCTCTTTGTCCTCGTCATCGAGAAATTGGCCGATATCAAAAGAGAACATATCGGCTAAGTTCTGCAAACATTAAGATAGGGCATGGTTAACCCAGTCAAATAAAATCAGCGAGGGATTCGAAAGTGATCTGGCTTACTTGAGAATGGACATCGGCTGTGCTGGCATCGGCTTCCTTTTGCTGTCCTGATACCGTAGGCGAAGGGGTTGGCCGATGCGGTGCAGGTGATGGAGCTCATGGCTGAAAAGAGACAAGAAAGGACGATCAGATCCATATCATCAGAAGAATAAGACAAAAAAAAGATTAACTCTTACCGAAGCAATCGGAGAGGGTGGTGGAGAAGGAGACGGTGTTCTCAATCGGGCCTTGGCTCATTCGCGCCTTTGCAAGGTTGCCTTCTTAGTTCTTGCCAAAGGGGCTGATTGAGTTCTTTCCTTCAACAAAGACGATGCAAGAACCTGCAGGGGATCGAGATGTAATGTACCAACAGAAGGAGAATGCATAAATTTAAGAAAGGAAATGTGTTACCTTGCGGATTGCATGCCTAGTTTTCTTTGGTTGGGCGGCGTCGGCTTGATCATCGGCCGGTGGGATTGTGGTGGTCTTGGCCGATGGTTCCTTAGTAGTTTCGGCCGATGGATTTTCTTCTTTAGGCACATCGGCGGCAACTGCATCGACCTCCTCCTCCATTACTTGGTCGTCCAGAAATTCTTCTACGGAGGGGTCTAATCGGACAGGATCGGCTTGGTCGGCAACCTTGGACTTTTTCATAGGTTTTTGGGGTTTGTCCCTTGTCGGCGCCTTCCTTTTGGTGATTTCTTTAGCTATCGGCCCTTGGAGCAGCGATGAGACCTTTGGGGCAGTAATGCCGATAGCCGATTCCAGAACAAAATTGCCCGATGGAGCTAGGACCATTGCATATGATATCTTCTGTCCACTATTGCTCACGGATGGAATCGGACCGTCAGGGACTTGAGAGCTAATATCCTGGATAAGCTCTGTTAGTTGAAATCTGGCTGATTGGTAAAAGATATGAGCAGCCCATTCTTGCCACCATGCTTAGAAGCTGATGTGGAGGAAGGCGCTCAGATGCAATCGGTCACAGTCACCCAGGTTTGGGATTTCAATCTCCAATGCTTTACTCATGATCAGCGCTGATGAGACCGTGCCCCTGCTTTCTAGGAGCCGATGAAAGTACAGGTTGACAGGAAGTTGTCCAAGCCCGCACTGTCTAGCAGCCACCATGGGATTGTAGAATTCATAGGACAGGCTGGTGCTTCTTCCTTGGAATATACCTACTGGGAGCAGGCATGGGGTGATGCCGATCATAAATGATTCTCGTGACTCCATGTCATCATTCACCAGGTCCAAGTGGAGATCATCAGGGAGTTCAAAATCCTGGTCTGAGGTGTAGATGAACATGTCCATCTTAATTGATGGGGGGCTGGTGTAGAATCGGATGAACCATGTGGACATGTCTTCGGCCGATTGATCTGCTCCAGGATAGACAGAGGCCGCTTCTCCAAAAGACATGCACCTTCTGGTTCTGGGATCTTCGTGATCGGCGTATTTCGATGGGAAGCAGGAGTCCGATAATGGAGGTCGATCGACTATGGTGTTGGTATGGATAGTTAACCAAAGTTGGATAAACCACCATGGTCCTCCATGCGCCACAGTTTGCTTCAGCATCAGATCTTGAGTGGCAGTATGAAGTAGCCGATAGACAGCTCCAAGGAGGTATCGGCCAAGGGGGATTTGTTTCTTCTCAACCAGAGCTTGAGCCAAGTGTTGGCAATTTAGAGTGGGGCCGCAGGTTGATCCACAGAAGACAAATCTTTCCAACCATAGCGTCAGGAAGGCCACGTGTTCCCTTTCTGAGACTGATCCTTGTTCCATATGTTCAGAAATATACCCAGACCAGCCTCCAATCTTTTTGGTTTTCAACTTATGGCTGCTGTTTGTTAGGAGACTGAAAGGGTTGATCTCAGATTGGATGTCTAGTCCTGTCAGCAGCTTGACGTCAATTAGCGTTGGGGTCATCGGACCTTGCCGGAATAGGAAAGCGTTCAAGGTGCTAGACCAGAAATAGGTGGCCGCTGACATAAATGGTTCATTTTTCTTGGTATCGACCAGGGACAGAGTGATGCATTGGCTGATTCCTATTTCATCCCAGTGAACCTGTTTGGTTGCAGCAATCCTCTTGTGCCAGGTTCTGTAGCCATTGAGCTTTGACGGCCAGGATCTGAAGGTGTGCTTTCAAGAAGAAACATTGGGCTTGGCTTGTTTGAAAGGGATTCTGTTGGTTTCTGCGTTTATCAGCCAAATTGGGTCGCAGTTGCCCATGGGGCCTAGAAGGAACCGGTGGGATTTGTCGTTGGTAGGGATTAAGATTTGATTTTTGAAGACCTACGACATATGAACAGTGATATAAGGTAATGACCCGGGGGGCAAAAGCAGAAACCCTAGTTTGAAGTCGGCGAGGAAAATGAAAATGTGGATTCAGAAAGGACCGACTCACCACGGGGACCTCGGGAGCGTAGAACGGCGTGGAAGCCATTGTTGCTGCTGAGGAGGTCGCTGTTGAAGGGGTTGGTGCCAGAGAGACGCCGAGGAGTCGCTGGAGTCACGAGGCGCCAGAGGCTGGACGGGGAATTGCGCAAGGAAATCGGCGGCGAGAAGTTATGAGCCTGGATCTACGCGGTTTTCAGACAAACCCTAGCAAAGAAGTCGATGAGTTACTCGGAGCTAATTCCGCCACATTATATAATGAAGCGGAATTGGGGGCATGTGTTAACAGTAGATTTTCGTAATCTACTCGGAGAGGAAAGAGAAAACCGAAGCAGAGAAGAAGGGCTGAATTGGGGTCGGACCAAGTCTCGTATCGGACTCGGTAAGCGTATCGGACTGGGAGAGGCGCTACCAGGAAGAGCGTATCGGCCGATACGGATTCAATATGGTCATCGGCCGATAGAGGCTGGAAGTTGACAGAGTCAGCGTGGGCTTGGTTTGGGCTCAATATAAGCTTCAAGGAAGTTGCCAAATAGAGATAAGGCTCGGTTTTAGGCAATTGTATCTTGTAAATTAAGTAGGCTTAGATCTATTCCTTGGCAAGAGTCTGCCGTAAAGACTTGTTTGTTAGTTAGAGATAAGATCGTGTCTTACAAGGACCATGTTGTAATCTCGGGTATAAATATCCCGGTAGTATGTACATAGAAGGACGCTCACAACTCAATACAACAATCAGTTTGTTTTAATCTACTTTCGGCGTATCGCCAACCCTCGCAAGAGGTTAACTCCGACGAGTTCTTGCTTCCCCAGAGCAGAGGTAAGAACTCGTGCCCGACGATCTACATCGTCGGGGCTAGCGTGTCGCTTTAGACACATTAAGCCTCGATGATGTGATCGTCGTTTATCATGTTTTGAATGATCTTGACAAGTGTCCTAGTTATGCTTCGCCAGCGATTTACTCGTTTTAGGGTTTGTTGCCGACGGCGGTTTAATTATTATGCTTGGTTAGATCTTTCAATGCATCTACCATCCCCAAAAGCAATCGGTGACTTGATCTTCTTCGTGTTAAGTCTCAATTCACACTTTGAGTTGCTATCGACCTTAGTCCTGTTTTGAGATTCAACTCGAAGCCTGTTTTCGGTTGTAATTAAGGATAGCACTGGGGTTTCAGCCAGTCTTACCTGATACATGTGATTATCCTAAGGTTTTTATGTGTGTCTGCCATCTACATGAATGGATTGATGAATATAAATGTATTTGTTATAGATTACTCTTTAGGATTTATCTGTGATCAGTATGTTTATATTGGTTGATTAGTTCATATAGATTCACATTAGAGTATTAGCTAGTGTAGTTATCTTTATTATCCCTTATCGGCCGATGCCATTAATTAACATCAGTATGTTGATGAAGGCCGATAAGATTAGAATCATGCTTTAATCTTGCTTTATCACGAGTAAGCCGATATAGTTTTGCCCTATCGGCTGGGCCACGACAATGCGACATCGGCCTATCGGTCGATCGGTCATTGTTTTCTAACCTGGTTTACTTGTTTATCTTGTTGATGCAGATCAAATCAACTGGCACGCCCTACACGCACCTAGGCAAGCCTTTGGATCTGTACTGGAGTAAAGCAAACCTCCCAGGTCGCCGTGAAAACGTGGAACCCGTTTAGTCGCAAGGCAGGTCGCAATTCTACGCCAACACATTGTACTTGCTCTTTATGCTTCCACCAGTTAGGAGGTCCAAAATATAGATTTGATTTGAATTCAAAATTTTTTTTAGGGTGGTTAAAAATATTTTTTTGATTTCAACTTTTTAGCGCTAAAATTCGGTAGCTACCAGTATAACATGACCGTTTTTTAGTTTGGTTTTTTTATAGCTGTTCAGTTAAGCGTTAACACTAAACATTGGAATTAGCAGAGGGGATGGCGCTTGAGCTACGTCACTAATATTGTTGTTTGAGATTCTCGTTGATACACATACATGACGTGAAGGGATGTGGGTCTTTTTCTGTTATTATATTGTTAAGATAAATCTAACGGTAAAAAATAATGGCTCTACCATGTTTAAGTGAAAATCAATGGTCAGATGTTTATTTTTTCTCTTCATAATTTCTAGGAATTTTTTTAATTTATTAGAGTGCCACTTGACGATATAAGAGTATTTGTAGGAGTTTCACGTGGCAACTTGAGAGCGCTTGTAGGATGTATAATGGACTTTAAGTATATATAATAATAATAATAATAATAATAATAATAATAATAATAATAATAATAATAATAATAATAGATAGATAGATAGATAGATAGATAGATAGATTAAAAACGAAATTAAAAAACGCTTTCTAAGCGCTTGGCCGAATCCAGCCCAACTCTTTTCCTTTCCGACCAAAGTCGGCGCAGCAGCAGCCGCAGCCGAAGTTCATCTTGCCTCTCTTGCGGCCCATTCCCTCTCTCCGTCCCACGCCAGCCCAGTTCGTATCCTCTCCCTCCCAAAGTCCATCATGCGTCCCCACCCCTCAACAGTGCCGTCTTCAACTTTCGACCGGAGTCCCTGTTCATCCCGAAGCCGGCGCCGATTTAACCGATGAAATTCGGCGCATCCGTTTGCGATTCGTCCAAATTGGTTGAGGGGTTTTTATCCCCTTGATCTCCTCTATCCGTTTCCCTCAAAATCGGAACGAATCCGCGTTCTAATCGCCGCCGTCCAAATATGTCAAATTCGGGATAAAACCCTAGCTGCCACCAAGTCGTCCCGGTGCCGATCTCTTCCTCCTCCGCCTATAATTAGGACCCCCGTGACCTCCTCGTCCGGTTCCAACCCTAGCCAGAGCCTCCCGTGCTCTAGCCGCCTCTCCCCGCGCTCGCGCTCTCTCTCTGCTGCCGGCCGCCGCTCCAGCCGTGCACGCGCCGTCGCCCTGGTCAACACCGCTCCGCGCCGTCGTCACCGTCGGGACCGCAAAGAACAAGAGGAAGCCCGGCAGCCACCTAGTATCATACTAAGGCTGAGTTCTGTGGTGTGTTCTCCCGTCGCGCTACAGCTACTAACGCACGCTTTTCAAACTACTACACGGTTTAATTTTTTGCAAAAAGTTTATATACAAAACTTGCTTAAAAAATCAAATTAATCTATTTTCGAAAAAAAATTAGCTAATACTTAATTAATCACGCGCTAATGGATCGTTCCGTTTTTCGTGCATATCGTTGGTGTTAGGGAGCTCAAACGAACAAACCCTAAAGGATCTCACTTACCATCCTAATTTTCATAATAGGTTGATCTTGATATTCATTTTCACATGACTCTATTATAAAATGTTAGAGAGTATTCCGGTATCAGGATCCTTACAATCTTATCAAATATTATTTAAAATAAGATGAACTGAAATAATGTGACTAAATATGCTTTAAAAACTAATTTAATTTATCAAAATCAATATTACATGCTTTAAATTTATACAACATATTATATAATTTGTATAAAAATATGTACTTTTTTTAAAATTTGATAGTATCCCGATTTTATGATAGTATCTCGATACTATGATACTACAAATCAAAAAATGATCGTCGATATTGATTACCTTGCTCATCGCCGATTCGTTCATCGTCGGAGGTCGCCGTATTCACCGTTGGTTTTGCAAGGACAGCAGGACCATTGGCCGCCACCTCTACATCAAGTCAACGGAACATCGCTGTTGTCGTCAACCCGAGGACCTCCGATGCCAAAAGATCACCGTCGCCCACTCCCTTCACCGCCCGCCGTTGCCAAAAGATCACCGCCACCCACTCCCTTCACCGCCCGCCGTTGCGTAAGTGTCGGTAAGAATCGTCTCAACCACCTCTATGCGTTTGTGTCCTCACTTTTTGTCGCCGCGCCGTTGTTTGCCATTGCGTCGTCATCCATTGCTTGTCGGCTAGTGATCCCACGTGGCCGTCATGTCATCGTCCATGCCATGTCGTCTCCTGTCCACGTGGCGTCCATCTTAAACCTTAGATCGGGTTCAATCCGAGCCGTTGGATCTAGGTCAAAATCCGGTCAACTCAATCCTAGCCATCCAAATCCCATGGTGCACTGTGAACCTCCTTTGTGAACTAGGTCGATGGTAGACCCGAGCCCTTTCTCTATGACATGTGGCTCCCACCTAGTCATTGACCTCGGCCTTCTATCTCCTGGTTGATATCATTTATATTCTTTTCAAGTACTAAAATAATTAAATATGATGTAATAAATCATTTAGTGGTTTTCTTTGTATGTTTTTATTGATTAAAACTTTATTAATTCATAACTAATTCATACGAACTCAGAACGAGCTCGTTCAATTCTCATAATTCATCTAAATTCAAGCTCTCCTAAGTTATGAACTTTATTTGTACTGTTTATTTGGTTTTTATTAGTCTTTTTTCTCGTTTTGCGTGTTAGAGTGTAGTTTCTGTCATTTCGAAGGATCGATTGATCGTTGGAGAAGTTCTTGAAGACGAATTAAAGACGCTTGTTTGCAAGGCAAGTCACACGGATCCCAAACATTCTTTGAGCATGTTGATATTATATTTAAATTTTCATTTTTATTTCAAATGTGCATTTATTTTCGAATGTCATTGAGAGGTTTGAGCCTATTTTCCTATGTTATGGCCAAGATGACTTATTATTCTATGGGTTATAATTTGACTAGCATGAACTCTTTATAAAAGGTTTAGTATATTTGCTTAGCCATGCTTAGAAACATTAGCACATTATTGAGATAATTATTGCTTCACTTATGCATAATGATGGTTAATTTATTGGTAGCTCATGATGGTTAATCGTGCTTGGTTAATTAATTTGACAACTAAAATTTGACTAATGGTGAGTTGTAAGCACATGATTTTGATGGTTGTGCTCATGATGATTAAGGATCGTTTCACGAGCTACTGTTATGAAGCATTAACCGTACTAACTACAAACCAGCGTGAACGAGTGGACTTATTGTATAGCATGATTCATTGTGAAAATAATAGAGGGATTATTTGCAAATAAGCACTCTTTTATAAGTATTTATTGCATTAGTTTATTTGGTATTGTATATTGAAATTGTTGATTTTTGTGTAGCTTGGTTGATTCCTGGATGAAGGTTTAATGCACAAATTAGTTTAGGAATTACTCGTGAATTTTTGGACGTGATAACTTCCTACGCGCCTTGTTCCGGCTTCTTCTTCATCATCCCGTCCGCCTTCATCTTGGCTCCACTCTTTCCAAGTCCCTGATTCTGGCAAGCAACGAGTCCTTGAAAAAGGCTACCTCTCCAGCGATCTTCATCGATCCCAACGGCCTCCACTGTTGCAACAAATTCACCATCTTGTGAGCAATGATACAAACATTCATAAGGAATTTATCATTGAATATTAAATCATTTCTCAGGAGCCAAATGGCCCAACAAGCTGCAGAAAAAAGGCAAAGGCTAGCTAAATTGCTTTTCACTCCAGGATCCTTCAGATTTCTGAGCAAGTCAGCGCTGCTTCGAGGTACAGAACCCCAGTTTAATATGTCTCTCAGACAACACCATATGAACCTTGCTGGAGCACATCTGGACATAAAATGGTCTACATCTTCAATTTCTCCACAGAGTTTGCAGAATTGGCTTCTCGGCCAATTCATTTTCTTGAGTTGTTTAGCAGCTTGAATTCTCCCTCTCAGCATTAGCCACATGAAAATTTTGATTTTCAGGGGTATTGGAGTTTTCCAGATTTTCATCATCCTCTTATCTACCACCCTCCAAATGTCAATTCCTTATACAAGGATTTGAATGAGAATTTACCCAATTTTGTTAGTTTCCATTTCATTTCATCTTTGTTAATATCATTAAGTTGCACTTGCTGAAACATTTCCTGCAAGCCTTTCCACTCCTCTAATTCATCAGCTGACAATGTTCTCCTTAGCTCTATCTTCCAATCTCCTGCATTGTATACTTGCTTCACCGACTCATTTGGGTTTCTACTGATTCTGTATAGACTAGTTACTTCTCCATTTCCCACCTCATACCAGCTACCAACTCTCAGCCACTATTTTACTGTATATAATCCCTTGGGATCCTTTTTCTTGTCTGGATTGAAACCCCTCCCCCCAACATTGTTGAAATACTTCCTTCTCAATAACCTGCAGCATAAGTCTTCTTGCCCTGCTTCCAACCTGAAAATCCATTTAAATAAGAGGGCCATTATTAACATCAAAATTTGATAAACCCTGAAGTCATCATCGTCCTAGAGTCAGTATCGGCTTCAGAGTCCTGAAATCGGCCGATGAGAATTATCAGTCGCCAGCAGTTGGATTCTTGATGGATTCAGTTAAAGAAATTAATCAATTAAAGAAAACTTATCCAGAAAAAACTGAGTCCGAGTAGGATGCAGCATGTCAAGTTATCTATTAATTAGGCAAAGTCAGTTAGTGTCACACCCTAGAGTTCCCTTTTCTAGCCTTAAAAATCATTTAATAAATAGCCCTAAGAAATTGTTTAATTTTTTTAACCTAGAACTAAACCCTAATTAATAAATGCATTTAATAATGGGAATTGAAATGGTGGAATTTTTCTTGAGTTCTCAATGTTAAAATGCACTAACAGGATTTTTAGTGGAATTTTCATAGCCTTGGAAATAATTTTAAACCAATTAATTGAATTCTCAGCATTAATTAATCCCAAGAAAATTCTTTTTCCCTTTTTCTTTTTCTTTTCCCTCCTTTTTCTTTTCTTTGGGCCATCGGCCCGCTCCCTCTCGCAGCCGCACCCTCTCATTTGGCCGGTCGAAGGCCATGACCTAGCCGCGTGCGCCTCCCCCCTCCCGCTGGGCCGGCCCAAGGCCGTGGCCCAGCTACCATCGCTCCGCTCCACCTCGGGTCATCGATAGGTAGGCCCTACCTGTCCCATCCCTATCCTCGCATCGCCGCTGGATCGAGCCGCAACCGCCGCTGCCCTTTCCACGGCCTTTTCTGCCCCCATCCCACCGCATCTGAGGCGCTGCTGCCCCTATAAAGTGCGCCGCTGCCCTCCTCTTTCGTTTTCCGCTCGAGTCGCCCTTCCTCGTGCCCTAAATCACCGCTGCGCCGCCGCTTGCCGCCGATCTCTAGCCATCGCTAAGGGCCGCTAGCGCCGCCGCCACCACTGCACTCGCCGACATCGACCGCACCCCGTCCGCCGTCGACCGTTGCGAAACCCATCGCCGTTCGCCGTTGTTGCTGTCATCTTCCTCCTCTCCGGCCGGTTCCGGTGAGGGTTTCCTTCCTCCGGTCATGCGCCGCCATCCTCCGTCGTGATCCGTGCCGTGCACCGCTGTCCTTTGCGTCGCCGGTCACCCTTCTGCCGCCGCGCCATTGCCGGCTGGGTCGGCTCGGGCCGCCCCATGTCATTTTTCTCCTCTCCGGCCGGTTCCGGTGAGGGTTTCCTTCGTCCCTTTCTTTTTATTTTTCCTCTTCTTCCTCTGGCCGTGCACCGCCGTCCTCCGCCGTGATCCCCGCCGTGCGCCGCCGTCCTTTGCGTCGCCGGTCACCCTTCCGCCGCCGCGCGCCATTGCCGGCCGGGTCGGCTCGAGCCGCCCCATGCCCGGTCAACGGTGTCTTCGCGCTGTCCGATCTGCCACGCGGCAGATCGTGGCTGTTCGCCCCGATGCTACCCTTATTTGCAATCAAGAAACATGTTAGTTTCTATGATTCTAATCATGATTAGGGCTGATGCAGCACAGAGTATGAAAAGAAGCATAAAGTCTAAACAATCAAGCTTCTGACTGATTTTCAGGGCGATGGATACCTTAGCTAATTTAAGCCAATGGGACGGTTTAGCTGATATCGACAAAACCTTAGGTAAGGCTTGACCGATACAAGTGAATTGAGCCATCGATTTAGATTAGCTAAAATATATGATAACCAACAGTTGTATAAGATATATTAGAACATCTAAAACGATGTGCTAATCCGCCGATACAAGCCGCTATTGACAAGCCATACCACATATTGGAGATCGAAACTGATGAAGCCCAACTCAAAATAAGAACTTGTCGAAATAAAAGAAAAATTATGGCGATGCACTGAGAGTGTATTGAACTGTTGTTATTTTTCTTACAAAACCATGGGCATATATTTATACCCGAATATACAAATCTTGTCCATATCGGACACTACTCAAAACTTGTATAAACAAACAAGTCCTAGGTGGACCCTTACCTCGAAATTGTAAAAGGAAATAACTAACTCTTATTTCTAGTTAATAGATACAATTGCCTCTTCTGGACTCAATTCTTGTTTGGCAATATCCTCAAGCTC
This sequence comes from Oryza officinalis, assembly GCA_008326285.1. NCBI lineage: Eukaryota > Viridiplantae > Streptophyta > Magnoliopsida > Poales > Poaceae > Oryza > Oryza officinalis. The sequence goes on along the minus strand of BDMV01000001.1, from coordinate 44,970,285 downwards.
TTCTCCGAACCTAACACAAACTCAGGTTATCCGTATCGGCTGACTGAGTCCGATTCAGGTTACCCGTATCGGCTGACCGAGTCTGATTCCATATCGGCCGATACGGCTCCCAACCGATGCGCTGCTCTGTTTTGAAAACATCTTTATCCCTTCAAATCCACTTCGGATCTAACTTCATCTTTGGTATATCTTTATCAAATGTTGCTGTTAACAACCACATTCATCACTCTAGTGTTAGTGAACCCTAGCCCCCCAAACTCTTTTGGCCTACGTAAAGCTTCCCATCTAACCATGTGATATTTTCTCTTATTCTCCAAGCCTTTCCAAAAGAACCTGGCTATAATAGAGTCCATCTTGTGGTGTGTGGTTTCTGGCAACAAATAGAAACTCATCATGCACATGGGTATACTGCTCAGCGAAGAGTTGACCAAAATTGCTTTGCCTCCATATGACAGATGCCCACATTTCCAGGTTGCAAGTCTCTTTTCCAATTTTTCTGGTGAAATTGCCAGGTCTGCCACTGTTAATCTCTCCTCACTAATAGGTGTCCCCAGATACTTGAATGGTAATTTCCCCCTCTCACAATTAAACATATCAACCACTCTCTAGGCTTCCTCCTCATTAGCTCCAATCACTATCACCTCACTCTTTTGATAGTGTATTTTCATTCCAGACATTGCCTCGTAGCAGTACAGCAAAAATTTCACAGTCAACACATTTTCCTCTATATTTGTCATAAACAGTATCGTGCCGTCTACATATTGAAGATGTGTAAGCCCCCCACGGACTAAATCTGGTACCACCCCTTCTAAATGCCCAGTTTCCCTAGCCAAAGTCAGCATCTCAGATAAGGCATCAGCTACCAGATTAAACAAAAGAGGTGATAATGGATCCCCTTGCCTGAACCCTTTTTGTGTCTTGAAAAATTCTTCCACCTCTCCATTAATATTTACTGCCACTCTCCCATTTATGGTAGCTTTACCCATCCATTCAATCCATCTCTCATCAAAGCCTTTCCTTCTCGTCACATCAAAAAGGAAAGTTTATTGTACTTTATCATAAGCTTTCTCAAAATCCAGTTTCAGAATTACCCCCTCTTTGTGTTTTGAGCTTAGTTCATGTACCACCTCATGGAGAATAACCACCCCATCTAGTATGTATCTTCCTGATATGAAGGATGTTTGGCTATCTCTAATAATCTGTCCTGCAACTCTAGTTAACCTGTTTGTCAGAATTTTAGTTATCAGCTTAAAAGACACATCAAGCAAACAGATGGGCCTAAACTGTTTGATTATATTAGCATCTTTGATCTTTGGGATTAAGCTGATCATCCCATAGTTCAATCTCCATAGATCCAACTTACCCTCAAACAATACATCCAACATTTCTTTTTATTGATGTTTAAGTTGTTCCTAGAACTCTTTCAGAAAACTAACTGACAGTCCATCAGGTCCAGGAGCCGTATTAGTTTTCATTTCTTTTATGGCACTCTCTAGTTCTTCCATAGTGAAAGGGGCTGTCATCCTCTCATTGTCTTCTTGACTAATTCTGCCCCTATCCCCCCACATCTCTTGTTTTAGAAATACACTTGGGGGTTGTTCTGATCCAAATAATTGCTTGTAATATTCATAAATATGCACTTTCATCTGGATCACTGATTTCCTGCCCATCCATTTCCAGGGACAAGATAGCTGTCTTTCTCCTCCTCCCATTAGCTATAGCTGTCTTTCTCCTCCTCCCATTAGCTACCCCATGAAGAAACGAAGTATTAGCATCTCCCTATAAAATCCATTTTCCCCCACTCCTTTGCCAGTATAGCTCATCCTCAAAGTAGATTTGGTTTAACTCCTCTTCCAGTTTGTATCTCTATCCCCAAGTGTCTGGGGAAACTTGCCCCCCATCTGTTGCTTCATCTATTTTCACCAGCTTTTGTTTCAGCTCCTCTTAGGGACGTTGTATATCCGGTTTTACGGTTAACGGACATAAATCAAATTTGAAGCATAGTTGAGGGATATAACATGGACTTTTTCCCTTCGGGGCTTTCACGTGTGTGGCCCGTGTATGCGGCCGAAACAGAGCTGGACACCGTTTGGTGCGGGCGCGATGGATGATGGCCTGCTAGCTGTAGGCTGTGCGGGATTCCAGTTCTCCCAAAACGTGTCGAGCCAGGGCCCAAATATCCCGCACCCTCGAATCACAGCAAACAGAATTATACGACGTCCGTAGATGCACGATTGCACGCCGAGTCACCGACACTGGTTCATCGATGGTTCTGTTGAAAAAGTTCAAATCTATGACCATAAGTCTATAACTAAGTTTTAATTTTTAAATTTTTTAAGTCCAAACTCAATTTTGTTTGTTAGTAAAAAGAGACAAATTTGAGATGAATAGTATTGTTTTTCTCAATTGAAGTTGAGTTTGGATTTGAGATTTGCTATGGATGCATTTTATGCCTACACCTATCTCTAATAATGTTTTCATTAATTTAGAGAAATTTTAGATATTATTTTCATGGGTTTTCATTTCTTTTATTTTTTCATTGGATATTTCTTCTTCTACTTATATATACCTACTTTTACATATCTATACCTTCTATAAAGTTATAAAGTTATAGTCCACTAAATCTAAAAACTCAACATGTAACCATGTCACATTATCATCCATTAGCAATAATTACATAATAAGCATGCAACATCATCTACAATCTATTGAATTCTACAAATCAACATATAAGCATATTCAATCATCACCCCTCACATAATTTTCATATATTTTAACATATTTATCTATCATTTTTATAATACTTAACATATAGTTATCAATATATTTCACATCAAAGCACAAGTATTATTTGTTTGTTTCATGATTAATACTGATAAACCCTGATGTTTCATTAATTTTTTTCTTTTTTCTTCTGTCTCAATTGTTGAAAAAATATATTGAAAATTACTTAGTAATTCCTGTAGCAAAGCATGAGAAATTACATAGTATTTCTAATACCTGTGATTGAGCCGGTTAATCCATCAGTTCACCGGTTGATAGGTCAAACCATCGGTTCGTTTTAACTGCTGCGAAAGTAACAGAAATTTTTATTATTTTATATATTTTAGTTTACTTAAGTACATTTACTTTGCCTCTAAAGCTAGGCATGTGAATTTTTTTATTCAAAAAGGAAAAAAATATTCACCAAACTGATCGATATAAGAGTTGGTTTTGGTTTTACCGGTTCAATTGTCGGCCTGGTAATAATTACTTTACATGGAAGTAACTAATTTATCTTGTGCAACGTTTCTGTCTCGCCAGTAAACACTGTGCAGCCAGGGAAGCTAGCCCTGAAAGAGAGATGGTATGGCCGGGCCGCAAATCTCTTCTCCTTGCAATGGCAAGCTAAAGATGATCCCATCGATGTTGATCGCTCAAGGAGGCAAGGAAATTAAGGAGACGAGAAAAGTACATAAAGGAGATGGGAACAATAAGTGTAAAGGCAGAACTGAAAACCCTATGGATTCGGTCACCGCTTGACAGGGGAACATACTCTAGGCCCAGGAAAACGACCGCCAAATATATTAGCATGCCGCCTTTTGCTAAAAAGAAGAAAGATTGTCATCCTTTTTAGTCGCAAATAAAAGGGGTTCTCGGCTAGTAGAAAGTATTTTATGATCCTAGGTGCATATGCACAGATAGGCTCCTCTTCATGTGTATACAGTTTTAGACAAGGACCGTGCATGCACGCATGCTTCATTTTGTTTATATCGTCGAAAGCTGTTTATACGGAGTATGTAAACAAATCTTCTGAAATACTGTTCTCTAACTTTGAGTGATTGATACATGATTCTCACATCAATATGTGTACATATCAATGGCCCACGTTAGAGAATAGTAATGTAGAGAAAACTCATCCATAGAATATAGATATACAAATAAAAAAATAAGAATATGGCAACTAAAGCATCGAAAAAAAAAATCTCGACGTGGTGTACTACTAAGGCTGAGTTCGGCTTTATGAGTTCCTAACTTATCTCTCTCGGGTTTCGCGCGCACGTTTTTCAAATTGCTAAACAGTGCGTTTTTTACAAAAAAAATTTCTATACAAAAGTTGCTTTAAAAAATCATATTAATCCATTTTTCAAAAAAAATAATTAATACTTAATTAATTACGTGCTAATTAACCATTTCGTTTTGCGTGTTTGGAGGGAGAGTCCCAACTCTCCCTAACGAACACAGCCTAAGAGTACTTTATAACCACCTATGAGCTTGTATGACTGAGCTTCTTCTCAACCAGCTGCAGCCACGGCTAGGCTATAGCTATAGGACGAGCAATAGAAATTTTGTTGCGTTTGTTTACGCCATGCATCGGCAACAATCTCTCTCAAACATCCCCTATGTTAAATAAAAAAAAGAAAACGATACGAAGATTGGACATCTGTTGGAATGAGGATCAATGGCCTATTGGCAGGTTGCCAGTATCGTTTCGAAAACTGTACACGTCCAGTCACTGTACAGTAGGTAGATTAGACTGGACATATACCGTTGTAGTACCATGCGTGTTCCTACTACAAACCAAAAAGAGGAGCATGATAAGAAAAGGTCAGCTGTCAAGTTTTAATCACCGCTGTAATCAAGCTGTGCCGCAAGAGAAGGAATTCTAGAAGCACCACACAACCTCGGCTTTCCTCGCTGACGGAGACCACGACGAGACGGATCGACACTAACACAAGAGGGGTCCAAAATCTTAATCCACCTTGTGTATATATAGTTAACTCCATGTTTGGGCACAGTGGTGTCACCCAGCCCCCATCACCAATCGATCGACGGGTTCTTTCCAAATCGCACTTAACGTGACATTGAAGTCAATGATCCCCACGGCGATCGATTACGATCTCCAAACCAATGCGATTACCGGGTGATTAATTAGGTCCCGATACATATATTAGCCGCTTTTCTTCGATTCGGATTTCCCATCCATCCGGCCATCCGAGTACTACAATGCTGTCGCTATACACAGCAAATTAATTTCTTACAGATGGTGGCGCCGCTTGTGTGCATTGTTGATGACTAGATGTGCGTGGTTGTTCGACGTCACGTAGATTTAGTGGTACGTTGGATCGTGCTAAAACTCTTCGCTTGCTTGCTTAATTAGTTGCCGACTTGCTATGTGACCTGACGGTATTTTCAGTCGGTGAATGGAGATGGACGGATGAGACGATGGATGGAACGAGGCATGCACGTCGTCGTTAAGGTGCGCATCTCGCTCGCTCGCTCGCTCGACGTCTCGACTGATCAGGCCGACCCGATCGACTTTCGTGCGCGCGGCAAACCAACCGTTTTGCGGCCGTGACGCGCGCGGACCACGGAAAAATCCTCAAAACCACCGTTGATTCGCCTGGTGTGTGGGCAAGCTGCAAGCCTGCACTGCACCGCAGGCGACGCGACTGTATGGCTGGTGTGATAGGGCGGCTCGCTTACGGCCTTCCGCGACCTCGATCGTGCCGACACTCCCGCAGCCCGGCGGCCAACCTTGTGAGTGCTCCATGCGGGGCCTACACCGTCGACATTGGGGATTGGCGTTCCACGCTCCCCCGGCCCTATAGTTATCTTTGTTTCCTAGGGATGGAAACAAAGATTGCCATGGATCGATCGGTACGTCGCGGCAGTGCTAGTGTGATGACGGCACGATTGTGGCACACGATCAAAGGCAAGCAGCTCCCCTGAATGACCGAACCCTGAAATCCTGATCGATCGCGCGGAGAGACCACCGCCCGCTGGGCCGGGCCGCGCATGTCCATCCAATGACCGTACACTAAGCTAGGGGGAATAAGTCCACTTTGACTCCCTTAACTAGTGACCAAATCTAATTCGTATCCTTGAACCGCAATACCAGATATCTTGGCCCTCCAACTATTAAAACCGGTGTAATTTGACTCCCCCGATGGTTTTGGAGGACGGTTTCGCTGATGTGGCGCCTACGTGACGGTATTGGCCTGGTCTTCGTCCCACGTGGTGTTGACATGACGCTTATGTGGCATTAGAATTAAAAAATATATATGAGACCCATTTGTCATTCAAAAAGTGAGGCCCACTGACATGTGGGGCCCACATGTCATCCTCTCTCCTTCCCTTCTTCCTCCCCCCTCTCTCCCTTCTCTCTCTTTCCCTTTCTCTCCCCTTCGCCCGTTTGTACAGGGAGGGAGCTGGACGGCGGTGGCAGCGATGGTGACGGCGCGGGCCAGCTATGGGCGGTGCAGACGGACAAGCTTGGGGGCTTCAACGTGGCCGTGCCAGCGGACGACGGACGGAGCCACCCACAGTGCACGGTGAGGGTCTTGGGCAGCGCTGAGCAGCTTTGCGCGTCGGGAGGCTTGTCGTCGAGCCCATGGTCGCTGCCACTGGCCAGGAGCCTGGCTCTACGTGCTGGCGTCCAGGCTCATCATCTTCATGAGGGTGGACATCGGTAACGAGATAAGCCCCGCGCCACCGCGAGCGCGTAGGACGACGCCGTGGCAGACGCCCGCGATGACGTCGAAGAGCTTGGCGAGGAGGTGACTATCGTTAACGCTAATGACGCCGTCGCCGCGCTTGCGGAGCACGAGGGAGCAGTGAGTGCCAGCGAACCCGGCGGCGTCGGTCACTAGCACCGACATCCACGTGTTGCGGCCTCCTCGGCTCGGCGGATGCATGGATATGGCGCTCCCAGTGCTGCAGCGGATGCGGCGGTGGATCGAGGGAGTCGTCGTCACATGAGATGAGAACGGTGGCGGATGCGGTGATGACGGCGACCTCGTGAAAACCTCGGCGGCCAAGAATTCGCCACGTAAGCCGAAGAACGCTAGGGAAGAGGAAGGAGAGAAAGAGGGGAGAGCCGCCTAGCTCCTCGCAACCGCTTCCTTCTTGTCCTTCCTCACGTTCTCCGGCTCACTGTCGCCATTACCACAAGCTTGGCGTCGCACTCTTCCACTTCGCCTTGGTGGTCGACGCCAAGCACGCCCTTCCCCTCGCCTTACCTTCCCGCCACCACTCCGGACCCCACCCATCGCCGTCGCTGCTCCAGCTCTCCCCATGGACGGCCGAAGGGGCAGAGATGGGAGAGAGAGAAAGAGAGAGAAGGGAGAGAGAGGGAGGAGGAAGAAGGGAAAGAGAAATAGAGGATGACATGTGGGTCCCACAATATTGTTGTGTGTGAATGACAAATGAGTCCCACATATTTTTTTAATTATATACCACATAAGTATCACGTCAACACCACGTAGGACTAAGACCAGGTCAACATCGCCACATTGTCACCACGTTAGCAAAACCATCCTCCAAAACCACCGAGGGAGTCAAATCGCACTGGTTTTAATAGTTAGGGGGTCGAGATATCCGGTATTGTGGTTCAGTGATATGAATCAAATTTGGTCACTAGTTAAGGGAGTCAAAGTGAACTTATTCCAAGCTAGGGGCAGGCGCGCATGGGGCCAGATTGGTCAGTATAGCAACTTGACAGGTTGTGTTTACGATCTTTTTTTCGAACACACATACACACGCAAGCACTCATACATGCACGCACACTCATCTCTATGAACACACGGATGCACACCCAAAGACTAGTTCAACATATCTTGAAATTAACAAAGTTACCACATACGTCTTGCTATCACCACTGAAAGAATAATTAACCGTAAATACGAACGCACATGTGAAGTCTGGGACTTGAACTATTTTACTACACATTTGTCGACAAATTACATTGTAACATATGCAAGTTATACTATATTTAGATAGTCCCTAAACCTTATAAAAAATATTAGTAAGCCAAGCCAAAATATTGACAAACTTGGGATGTATGGTTGTCAAGATTTTGGTACAGTTGCTTTGTTTGTTTCAGATGTAACGAACCAGTGCTTGGGCAAGTCTTGCCTCACTTGAGATCAGATATATTTTGGTCTAAAGGTGAAAACAGTATGGAATTTCCCCGGCTATACTGCACATTGTTTCCCTTTTGTACTGACCATTTTACTTGGAATTGCAATTGACGGAAGCGAAAACGGGATTTGTAGATGGTTTTTCTAATAGTTTTGCTGGTATACCGTTTTCATAAGTATTTTTTGCAAAAACTACCATATTGTACTGGCAACCCAGCACAGACGATCCTTTATTGACTCAAACTTTAATCAACCCATGACCCTTATGTGTTACCAGTGTATTGAATGCTATGGCATCCTCATGTAGTATCTAAACTACTCATGCATCGAATCTTCACCAAGTAATTTGTAAAGTATTTAAGGCTTCGTTTGCTTGACACTATATGTTAAGGATAAGACATACCTTCTATACATAGGTTAATGAAATATGACAATATCATATATCCGATAGTATACGAGAAGATATCCTTTGATTAAGGAGATACGGCTAACAAAAGAGAAAATTATCTTCCTTGAATAGAAGGTGTTAGAGTCATAGCCGGAAAAGATAATGTTTTCTTATGTCTGTATCCTGCTCTATCTCCTCGAGATCTACTTGGAGAAGAAGATGGTGTACGCTATAAATTCAATGCCCCCTTGTTCAGGGATGGGGAGGAAGTTACAAGCCATAGCCAAAATCACGTTAGAAGCAATCCAGAGCAAATCAACCCCATATTCATTGAATAGATCTCGTCGAGCTGTTCTTAGCGGTTTCTAGTCGACTGATTCATCCATTTGTTCTATTCTCCATTGTATTCTGAGTGATATTTCAATCCATAATACATATAAACTAGAGTATGATTATTACTCATCTTAAGTGCCCGAACCGGTATAAATTCTTGTCCCATGTCTGCTTGATCGATTCTCATGTATACCCTGGTTCCAATGATCTTCATACTCTACAAATACCGTGATCGGCGTATAGCCCGTCGATAGTGGCGCGTCGGGTAGGGGGTTTGGTGCTAAAAGGTTTTAACGAGATGGATTCAAGAACGGGATTTTTCGACAAGGGCTTCTACAACCGACCTGACCTGGGAGATCCGACCTGGCCAGTCTTCGCCATGGTCCAAGTCGGCTCTATCGTCTTTCCAGTCTTCACCGTCGTTCCGATCTCGCCCCCCTTAGCATGTACTGAGGACGAGGCCATGATGACGGCACAAGCTAATATATCTCGTCAAGCGGCGGCCACTCTGGTTCTTACCGAGAACGATTGTTGACGCGAAATTTATCCCGTCGAGCGTGCCAAAAGATGTGTTGACATAGATCCTGCGTGTGGCACATGAAGGCCTGGGATATCTACTAAGCTCCAGTGCAGATCCTAAAATTGATGAGATGCAGGCGTGCCAGTTAGTTTGATCCTGCAACTGACAAGATATATAAACAGCAGATCAAAGAGCCGATCGACTGATAAGCCGATGGAAAAATTCCAGTTGATAGAGTAATTCTAGCCGATGCCGATACTAACCGATGTCGATAGGGTGTTGAGCAATCAGCTATATATCAATGTAGATTCTGACATTTGATGTAAATAACTATATAAAGATGATCGACTGATGATAATGCAATAAAACAATAATATAATCCAATAAAAACCAATCAGCTAATAGTGACATGATAGAATAAGCACTGATCCGAATGTTAAGGCATACATCGGCTGGAGGTCCGATGTCATTAAATCCAATGATTAGATAATCAATCAAACCTTTGCTGTCATCAGCTAAAACCAACTTGTATGTAATCCTTATAAGCCGATGCAGCATCCAGACAACTCATCGGCTGAAACTCCGATGAAACCCTTATTAACAATCAAAAAGCAGGCTAGAGATTATGGTTCTTAACATGACTAGGGCTGATGCAGCGCAAAGTATGAAAAAAACATAATATCTAGGCAATCAAGCCTTCGACTGATTTTAAGAGTGGTATATTCCTTAGCTAATCTAATCTGGCAAAGCAATTTAGCTGATACTGGTAAAAACCCTAAAGCAGTTCCTAGTCGATACAAGTAAATCGAGCTACCAAACTAGATTAACTAAGATATATGATAACTAGGTAGGGTCGGTGGAACGTAGGACTTACCCCTTCGCTGGAGATCGAAAGCCAATGTAGCCCCGCATCAGGTGCCAAGTTCCGTCGGTTGATAAGTAAAAACCTCGGGAAAAAGGGTGGTGATGTGCCGAAAGTTGTATATTGATCGAGAGATAGATTACATAGACCCCGAGTGCACATATTTATACCCATGAGTAGATACTAGTCCTTATTGGACAAGACACAAACTTTCCTAAAGATAAAGTAAAAGAAACAAGTCTTATTCGGACTCTAAACAATCTTTCCTAAAAGTAAAAGAAAACTAATTGACTCTGCCTAATTAATAGATAACTTGTCATGTTGCATCCTCCTCTAACTCGGTCTCTTCTGGATAAACTTTCTTTAATTGATGAATTTTCTTAACCGAATCCATCAAGAATCCAACTGCTGGCAACTTGATATGTCCATCGGCTCATCTTAAGACTCTGAAGCTGATATGATTCCTAAGCCGATGATGACTTCGGGGCTTACCAAATTTTGGCGTTAACAACGATGCGCTGAAGTCCCAATCCATCGACAGAAGGCCTAAAGTAACCCGATCTTCAGTTTCGGCTGATAAACGTGCGCTGACAAGGAAGTCTACCGACAAAGATATCACATGGTGTCCAATCCACAAGACTTCTATTCACCTGTTGGCTGGATGCCGTGTGATCATCCAAGCAAATGTTGAACTCGACGCTTGCGAGGAGCTTGGGATTCAACGTGTTTCTCTGTACAAGGCGTGGTGCCCAATCCATAAGTCTAAGAGTCACCCCCTAACCAGCTGCGAGATATTCTTGAAGCTTGCAGAACAGACTAGTCGAGTTCCATGTTGCCCGATCCACTCTCGTAGAGATCGATCTCGTACAATGTTTGTGGACGAAAAATCTTCAGATCGCATGAAGGGTTATGTCGGAATTGATCCCGATGAACCATCTGTTCTCCATAGCTGGACAGTGTGGAATCCTCTAGTTCAAGTTCTCCGCACGACGTGAACATGGTCGACATCGAGGTCGAAGACAGGGGTGTAGACGACCGTATGCCACGGGTCCACGGAGGAGGGCGAGTTCGTTCGATCTTGAGACAAAGCACCTTCCCAAGCTGAACCTGTCCGCACTCCTGCTGAACACTTCACCACCGCCAATAATCTTCTCCGACAACCTCCTTTCGATCCAGTAACCCACCCGAAAGTAGATGAGTGGTTAAATCAAATGGAGTCCACTATCACAAACCTCAACTCTTCCTTTATAGCGGCGACAAGACCGCCACCTCCAGACGTCCCCCCTCAGGTACGAGGTTTCGGAGAACGCTGGTGCTGCTAATGGCCCTCGAAATGGTGGACCTCGTATTCCTGATAACGCATCGCCACAACGGCGAGCCCAACAAGCGCCTCCCCGACAAGATGCTCGTGATCTCCGTGAACAACTAAACAATCGAAGGCAACAACAACAGGATCGACATGATGACGAACGCCAACAACCCCAAGATGATCAATATAGGGGTAGTCGTCGGGACAACAATCGTGAGGAAGACAACGACCATGATCGTGATCAAGCTCGCAGTCACCAAAGTATCCCGATACATCGAGGTGACAACGAGCGAGCTCCACGTCATCACCGTGACGAAGAGGAGGACTCCCGATCTCTGCCCCCAAAACGTGGCCGAAGTCGCGATCAATGATTTTGTGACAGCGCACCCAACTACGAGATCCCTCGTCATCTTCATTGTCATCATCTATGGGCGAATTGCGTGGCCGTCGCGGTCGCCAACCACCCTTCTTGCCCGGAGGTGGATAAAAAGCCTTTAAGCCTTTCTTTCGAGAAGTAAATTGGCCTCCAAAATTCCATCCTACACAAGTAGAGAAGTACGATGGAAGCACAGATCCAAAGAAAAAAGAGTTCTTAGACGTATACTCTACTGTCCTATACGCCACCGGCATAGATGACAACGCGCTTGCAAACTACTTGCCAACAGCATTGAAGGGATATGCTCGGTCATGGCTTGTTCATCTTCCCCAAAATTCAATATCTTCCTGGGCGGACCTTTGGAAACAATTCGTCACAAATTTTCAAGGCACCTATAAGAGACATGCGGTCGAGGACGATCTACACGCCCTCAGGCAAAAGCCTAGTGAACCTCTCCGAAATTTTATTCGATGTTTCAATGAATGTCGGAACATAATCCCCGAGATCACCGATGCATCCATAATACGGGCCTTCAAGTCTAGGGTCCGAGATCGCTATACAATTGAAGAACTGGAGACAAGGCGGATCTCATCCGCCATAAAGCTGTTCGAGATCATTGACAAGTGCGCCCACGCAGATGAAGCCATCTGAAGGAATGATGGGAAAGGGAAAGTGGAGGAAGAGAAGCAGCCAGCTAAAAAAGAGAACCCGAAACCGAGTTAGAAACCCAGTCACAAGAAAGGGGAAAAGAGAAAGGCACAGTCGGAGGTTCTTGTCGCAGAACAAGATAAAAACGCTCCCCAACGACCTCCTCCTCAAGACAGTGGCCCAGTATGACAGTAATGTTCAATGCACAAGACCAACGCTCACACATTCCAGGAGTGCAACATTTTCCAAAAGGCCATGGCTAGGAAGATAGCCCAAGATAAGGGAAAAAGGATTTGCATAGTAGAGAAGGGCAATCACAGCCCTCTGTCCGACGACAAACCGGATTTCCAAGACTTCGACCAACACGTGGCCCATATCTTCGATGGTTCAATCTCTTATTTTTTGAAAAGAGAATACAAGAAGGTAGAACGCGAGGTGTGCTCCACAACCCAGGGGGCATTGTCTAAAACGAAGTGATCATATCAAAGGATCGAGTTCTCCGACGCCGACCACCCAACTCAAACGACAGCCCCTAGACGATATCAGATAGTATCAAAGGATCGAGTTCTCCAACGCCGACCACCCAACTCAAACGACAGCCCCTAGACGATATCAGATAGTAGTCGAACCTATTATCTGGAATGTTAAAGTTGCACGAGTTCATATTGACAGCGGCAGTTCCATCAACCTTCTTTTCGCCAGTACGCTCGATGCAATGGGGATTCTGAGAAGTGAGCTCGTCCCTTCAGAATAGCCCTTCCACGACATTACCCCAAAATCATCGTCAAGGCCGTTAGGAAAGATCGCGTTGCCGGTAACCTTTGGCAGAGCTGACAACTTTCGGATAGAGCAGATCACGTTTGATGTGGCGGAGTTCGACACCGCCTACAACGCCATTCCCGGAAGAACATCATTCGCCAAATTCATGGCAGCTTCACATTACGCCTATCAGCTAATCAAGATACCAGGATCTAAAGGGATAATCACGGTACAGATGAACGCGAAGATAGCCGTGTACTGTGACAAGAGGAGTCTCGATATGATCAAGCAAACTCTCACCATGCCCTTCCCAACTAAACCTCCTCAGAAAGTAATCCAACCCAATACAACGCCCAAACCAAATGGCACTATAAAGATAATACTGTTGTCCAGTAGCAACCTCGACAAGACAGTCAAGATCGGGGCCGAGCTCGACAGCAAATAGGAATTCAAGCTCATAACCTTCCTCCGCGATAGTGCAAACGTGTTCGCTTGGCAAATATCCGACATGCCTAGGGTCCCTAGGGAGGTGATTGAGCACAAACTGATGGTTTGGCCCGACGCAAAATCCGTCAAGTAGAAATTGCGTTGCCTCCCAACAGACCAAAAATAGGTTATACGAGAAGAACTCGACAGACTTCTCAAAGCCGGTTTCATCGGAGAAGTGCTTCACCCAGAGTGGCTAGCAAATCCAGTCATGGTGTGCAAAGCCAACGGTAAATGGAGGATGCGCGTAGACTTCACCGATCTCAACAAGGCATGTTTGAAAGACTACTTTCCTCTTTCACGCATCGACCAACAAATAGATTCTACCGCCGGGCGTGAATTGTTGAGTTTTCTCGACGCATATTTCAGGTACCATCAAATCAACATGGCCAAGAAAGATGAGGAGAAGACGACTTTCACCATGCCCTTCGGTGTATTTTGCTACGTCAAGATGCCCTATGGCATAATCAGCACCGGATCCACAAACCAGTGCGATATTCAGGAGGCTTTCCAATCTCAACTCAGCGACAACGTCGACGCATATGTCAATGATGTCGTAGTAAAAACAAAGACGCAAGATCGTCTCATCGATGACCTATGGGAAATGTTCAACAATCTCCGATGACACCGGCTCAAGCTGAACCCGGAAAAGTGCACGTTCGGAGTACCATCGGGCAAACTGCTCGGCTTCCTTGTCTCCGGGCGAGGTATCGAAGCAAACCTGGACAAAATCAAGGCCATCGAGAACATGAAATCATTGACAAGGTTCAAATAAGTCCAGAACCTTACAGGATGTATGACAGCCCTTAGTCGATTTGTGGCCAGGATGGGAGAACGAGGACTACCTTTTTCAGCCTTTTAAAGAAACAAGACAAGTTCGAGTGGACACTAGAGGCCGAGTAGGCGTTCTGCGCACTCAAGGGATACCTCGCCAATCCATCAGGACTCGTCGCCCCACAACCACAGGAGGAACTCTTCCTCTACATCGCCGCAATGTTATACTCCATAAGCACCGTCATTGTTGTCGAGCGTGAGAAGGTACAATGTCCAGTCTACTACGTCAATGAAGTGTTGCGTGATGCCAAGACCAGCTACCTCCATATACAGAAGCTGCTCTACGTTGTGGCTATAACATCCCGAAAGTTGCGCCACTATTTTCAGGCCCACAAGGTCACAGTTGTCTCTTCATACCCTCTTGATGAAGTTGTTCGCAACAAAGAAGTCGTAGGATACATTGCCAAATGGGTCGTCGAGCTCAGCCAATTCGATGTCCACTTTATCCCACGAACAACCATCAAATCCCAGGTACTCGCAGACTTCGTCGCCGACTGGACCGCCCACGATGATGGTAAAGTCGACCGAACGAACAACGGACGATCGACAATGGCCTTCGACGGGGCATTCAACAGCCAAGGAGTAGGAGCTGAATTTATTCTAACTTCACTGACCGAAGATCAATTTCAACATGCCATGCAGCTAGACTTCCGGGCAACCAACAATACACATCGAGTACGAAGGACTTCTGGCCAGTCTAAGAGCCATCGTTTCACTTGGAGTCAAGCGACTAGTTGTGAAAGGGGATTCAAAAATAGGTTCCAATCAAGTGCATAAGGATTATAAGTGCTCTAACTGTTAACAGCAAAATTTGGCAAAGATACACAAAGATAACGATGGGTTCGAAGCGGATTCAAGGAGATAAGATTGTTTTCGAAAATAGAGCAACGCATCGACTGGAAGCCATATTGGCCGATACAGAATCGAACACGATCAGCTGATACATGTAGTGCGAGTTCATATCGGACTCGGGAGGAGATCTGAAGATATTGCCAAACAAGGAATGAGTCCAGAAGAGGCAATTGTATTTATTAATTAGGAATACGGGTTAGTTGTTTCCTTCAAGGAATTTGTGGTAAGAGTTCGCCTAGGGACTTGTTTGTTTATTTTGTAATTAGGCAAGTTTTGAGTCGTGTCCGATATGGACTAGGTTTGTATGTTCGGGTATAATATATGCCCAGGGACTTGTAAGAAATTAACGACAATTCAATACACTCTCGGTGCATCGTCACCCTTTTAATTTTACTTTTCGACGAGTTCTTGTTTCGAGTTGGGTTGCATCGGCTTCAATCTCTAATAAGAGGTATGGCTTGTCACAGCGGTTTGTATTGGCGGATTAGCACTTCATTTTAGATGTTCTAATCTATCTTATACAACTGCTGGCTATCATATATCTTGATTAATCTAACTCGATGGCTCGATTTACTTGTATCGGCCAGACCTTTTCCAAGGTTTTGTTGATATCGGCTAAATCGTTTCATCAGCTTAGATTGGCCAAGGTATCCACCTCCCTGAAAATCAGTTAAGGGCTTGATTGTTTAGACTTTATGCTTCTATTCATACTTAGTATTGCATCAATTGGGTTTACCCTACTAATTCGTGATCAGAATCATAAAAACTAACATGCCTTTTGATCGTCAATAAGGATAGAATCGGGGTTTCAGCTGATCTTGCCTGGTATAACTATTTCGCATTTAAGTTCGTATGCTTTAATTTTCTTTATATGTTATATCCATCATCCTATATAAGTGTATCAATCCTCTAAATATATTAAGCTTGTTTTAAATTTCACGCTGCCATCGGTTAGGTCTGACCCATCGAGATTGAAATTTGTTTAGTGTATTTGATCAAGATTAATATTCTTGTATAAGACTGTATCAGAGTTCTAGCCGATACGTTATTTGACATACCCTAAAATTTCTTATCGGCTATGAAATAGATTCATGTAATCATTGATTTATTTGATCTTGGTTATAAGCAATTAATATTGTCTCGGTTGGGTTCGATCTATAATTGCTTAGAAAGATTAAATGAGTGATTACATGTTATTTATCTCTATAGTCGATCATGACTGTTTTGGGTTTAATCTACAACATCTATCCATCGGCTAGTTATTTAGGTTATATAATCATACGACAATTGACTTTAAAAGATATCAATCTTATGCTGCATCAATTGGGTTCGACCTATAGGATTGTTTCTGCTAAGGAAAAGTTGTTTATGATTATATTTAACCCAAATCTAGTTTATGAGTAGCATCCTCTACCTTACAGCCGATTCAACTTGTTTGAATCGGCTAGGTTTCTACGATACGTCATCAGCCCACCAGCCGATCGGCTATCATTTACTAACATCGTTTTCTTGTATATCTTGTTGGTTGTAGGATCAAACCAACTGGCATGCCCTGAACCCGAAAGCAAGATTTGGACTTGCACTAGAGATAAGCAGAGCTCCCAGGCCGGTGTGTTTTCTTATCAACACTAACCCCAAGCTGTCCAAGTTCGACGGATTCGAAGTGCGCCACACCTATCGTAAAGATAACGCCGATGCCGACAACCTCGCCCGCCGAGCATCCAAAAGAGAACCAATGGAACCCGGCACGTTCCTTGAAATGCTAACCAATCCCTCAGTCAAGAGCTCGTCGAACGATGACATCGATAGCACCATCGACGTTGGCTCGGGGGCTACTACTCAGGATAACAAGTTCATTGCGGACATTGAAAATATCACGGATTAGCGCACATCGCTAATCAAATTCCTCAACGCCGACAAGCTGTTAGATGATGACATGAAAGAGAAGCTCTCTCGACAAGCCAAGGCCTATTGTATGATCGGGAACAATCTATATAAGAAGGCCGCCAACGGAGTACTGCTAAAGTGCATCATGTCAGACGACGGCAAGGAGCTACTACTCGACATCCAAGAAGAAATCTGTGGATCACATCCCAGAGCCAGAACGCTGGTCGGCAAGGCCTTTCGACAAGGTTTTTATTGGTCATCAGCTCTCTAAGACACCTCTGATATGGTATAAAGGTGCGTGGCTTGTCAATTCCAGAGCAAGCACACCAAGCTACCATCCCAAGCTCTCCAAACCATCCCTTTGTCCTCGTTGTTCTCGTGTTGGGGGCTTGACATCCTCGGACCCTTTCCAAGAGGACAAGGTGGCTACAAGTTCTTGTTTATGGCTATGGATAAATTCACTAAGTGGATAGAAGCGGAGCCGACAAGAGAAATCAGAGCCGAGTATGCAATCAAGTTCATTAAAGGGATATTTTGTCGATACGGGCTTCCAAACCGGATATTGACAGACAACGGCTCCCAGTTCATGAGCACCGGCTTCCAGGACGATTACTAGGAATACAGAGTCAAAATCTGCTTCGCGTTGGTCTCCCATTCTCAAAGCAATGGGCAAGTCGAGTGGGCAAACGAGATTGTGCTTCAAGGGATCAAAACATGTGTATACGATAGGCTTATGGCCTACGATTCATGATGGGTTGAGGAGCTCCCTTCTGTTCTATGGGCCATCCGTACCACTCCGACTACACCAAGCAAAGAGGTCCCATCCTTCCTTGTGTACAGATCTGAAGCTATGCTTCATACCAAGCTAAGCTATCGATCAAAACGAGTTCGAGAGTACTCAGATGAGGACCAGGATGACAGGCGAGCAGATGATGTCAACCTTTTAGAAGAACGCTGAGAACGAGTTGCCATCCGAGCAGCTGGATACCAGCAAGCCATACGTCGCTATCACGAGAAGCGCATTCGAGGCCGTACACTTAACATCGACGATTATGTCCTCCGATGAGTACAAAACTAGGCAGGGCGTAACAAGCTCTTACCTAAGTGGGAAGGGCCATACATGGTGGTACAAGTGTTACGGCCAGGTGCATACAAAATCATCGACGACGAAGGCCACGAGTTATCCAATTCTTGGAATATCAATCAACTACGAAAATTCTATGTATAAGACCAAGGACTAATCTATAAGTTGGTTTTTATCAGTTCATATTCTGCTTCATATATTATAGTATTTTGTCCAACGAACCCCTGTTACTTCATAACGCCACAAATCAAAGTCATTTCTTATCAACCTATTATGTTAAGTCTGACTAGTTACCGGGTCTCAGTACTTTGGCCAGGGACGCTTGGCACGATTGGGCTAAAAGAACGCTAAGGGTCAAACGATCATGTCAGATTTGGCCATGTCAGAGTACCCACTGTAAAGTATTAACTAGCCATGTACTAGAAAAATTTTTTCCAACTTCACGGCTAGGGGCTAGGAATTCGCTGTTCAACATGGTCAAATATTAAAATTTAAGCTACTTTTTTGAAAATACTTTCCTTTCTATAAAAATAGCTGGGGGCTAGGAAGGGTACCTAACTTAGTAATACCAACATCGACCCATAAAAGAAGTACTCTTTTACTGCTACAGATAAAACTTGTTTTAATACTTTACAAAAATTGATCAAACTTCAGTATCTACTAATGTCTTGTCTAGATTGCTTTATGGGGCAGTATGACGACTAAACCTACCAGGCAGGCCATTGCCACTGCTTTGAGGTGAAAACGTCCTCGGTAAGTGGAGCAAGGGACTGTGCTAGTTGGTCGATCTCAGTGAATGTTCTCCGAGAACAAGAAAACCCTTCACGCAGGAAGTTTAGGCTCATCTGGGGGCGTGACTCGTGTCTACAAGCAAGGATGTGCCCACCTGCGTACCGACTGGCCCAACGACACTTACTCTTCAGGCTGTTGTCGATCCTTTCGGAAATACCAACGAGCACTTCACTTGTACCACGCAGCCACCCTAGGTTGTCCGAGATCGACTTCTTGAGTGGAGGACGAACCACGCGCAGCTCTTGACACAACCGATGTAGGGCAAAGCAGTTGTTCTCCAGATGGGACAAGATCCATATCTCCATGCCCTTGAGAATTTCTACCCTTTGCTCCCGCTTGGCATTGTCAGAGGCCCGCTCTAATTCTTCCTTCTCGTACATCATTTTCCAATACGCGACTCGCCATCCTGCCTCTTCGAGAGAGTCCTCAAGGCCTGGAAAGGATAACAACATCATTAGCAACCCCTGATCTAAGTGCATGGGCAGTGAGCTACAATGTCACAGGTTTCTTATTTTGGCATTGTTCACAAAGAAGGGCAATCTAGCTCCCTTGAGAGGCTAGCGCGTCATCGGCAGTAACAGCAACCAAAGCACGTTCATCACCACTTGGGGTAGATGAAGCCTGGGGCATACTGGGCCTGACGATTAGGTCTGAGGAGCGTCTTCCTTGCTAGATGACTTCGTCCTCCACTCCAAAACATCTATAGAACACAAGATGATGGGAAAAGAGCAAAAAGGCCTTAAGAAGGATAAATCAGAAAGGGAGTGTTCTCAAGCACCAAAACTAACACTTATCCTCGAGGCTTACAAAATAAAAATTAGGACATTACTCTTCAAAATAAGCGATCACGGAGTCCCTGAGGTCCTCCACCTCGGACATGATGTCCTCACGACGCTCGTTGGCTCTTCCTTGGGTCATCATGTCCTCGATATCGACCTCTGGGTGCGTGAGCTTGAGGCAGGCGAGGACATGGCATGCCCTGGTCTTGATCTTAGTTCGCGTGCGGTTAGCCACCTGCTCCGCGTGGGAACTCACAGCCCCTTCAAGTGTTGTGATAAGCGAGCCCAAGGACCCCATCACCATCGTCTCATTGGAGAACTCGGGTTGTCAAACATCTTTGCCAAGATTCTAGGCAACCATGTCTAGGCGATCGTAGTTCTCCTGGAGACCATGACGAAGGGAGGACAAGTTCTCTTTGGACTCAACCAGCGAGTCCTCAAGTCCTCGCCGCTGCCGCTTGTTCCTAGCTACCACCTCCCATAACTTTGCGTTGTTTACATGTGCCTCCCTTAATTGAGCTTCCAAGGCTGCGATCCGATTGTTAGCAGAGGAAGCAATGTTCGTGAGGTGCCTGACTGTAACGCCCGCGTTTTTTTTTCTAAAAACCGCAGTTTAACGTCGCTCTGTCTTTCCGTTCAAAATCCCCAAGAATTTCAAAATTAGTTTTAATTTTGTTTTTGTTTATTTCCCAAGTTAGTTTTAATTTTGTTTTTATTTATTTTCCCCGGTCGTATCAAATCATTTTTTTCTTTCCGTCCAAAATATTCCAAAATATTTTGGACTTCTACCGCCCGGTGTTTATCAGTCCTTTTTCACCCGGAGATTCTCTGCACTTCCATTAAGCCAGTAAAAATCACTCAGGCTCATTCAACACTCGTGCATGCATGTTCTGTCTCTGTCCCTATTTTTCCTAAACATCCTGCAAAACCGACGGTTAGGCACCGTCCTGCCAGTGCACAGTGAAGGATTGGCACCGTCTCCGTCTTCTCCGCCGAAGTTAGGCACCGCTCCGCGCCGCTCGCCGAGCAAGCTAGGCAACGACAACAGCTGGAGTCTGTAGACGGAAAAGCAAACACAGAGACATCAATGGACGTTCTCGTCGCCAAGTTTCTACTCCCGAATCACTCCGGCAGTATAAATACCCGAGCGGACTTACCGTGGAGTTCCTCAGCCGATTCACCACTCCATTTTCACCGCTCCGGAGCCAAGTTGTCGAGGTCGCGGAGTACACTGCGTCGAGGTAGCTCCCTTGTTCTTCCAAAAACCGGCCTCCTCCCCTCTTCCCCTGCACGACCAAACTCCCCTTTCCTCCTCTGTCCCCAACTCCTCCCTCTCCCTTCCCTGCCCGAGTCCTCCCCGGCCGAGTCGCCCCCTCCGCTCCCCACCGCTCGGCGCCGATGCAGCCGCCCAGCCGCCGGCCCCGCGCCGCCAGGACGCCGGTCGACGCCACCCTTCCCCCCTGCCGCCCAGCCGCCGACCCCTGCCGCCCAGCCCCCAGCCGCCAGCCCCGCGCCGCGCAGCCCCGGCCGACGCGCCCCCGCCGCGCGCAGCCGCCCCGCCGCCGTCGCCCCTCCCTGCGCCGGGCCGCCGCCCCCACTGCGCCGGGCCGCCGCCCCCACCGCGCCAGGCCGCCGCCCCCTCCCCTCCCTGCCGCCGCCGCGCCGCACCCCCCTTTGGCGAGCCCGCCGCAGCTCGCCGCCCTCCCTCCCGGCCTCTCTCCCATGCGGCAGAGAAAACAAGAGAGAAGAAAGAGAGCAGAGAAAAGAAAGAAGGAGAGAGAGAAGGAGATAAGAAGGAGAAGAAAAGAAAAAAAAGAAAAGAAAAAGAAAGAAAAGGAGTGGGACCCACGGGCCCACATCTCTCCCTCTCTCCCTTGACCCCTTTGACCTGACAGCCGGGCCCCCCTCAGAATATTCCCTGGAATATTCCTCTCTATTCTTTTAACCCTCCAAAAAGCTCCAAAAACTTCAAAAATCCATATCTTTTCATCCCGAACTCCGTTTGACTCCGTTCAAATTCTAAAATCTTTCTAAAATTCCCCTCTACTTATTAACGTTGTCTTTTTCGTGTTTTGTTTTGGTTTAGCAGTGGTTTTATGTATTGTTTGTTTTCTCGTGTTTAGAACTCGAGTCGGACGGAGGATTCGCACAGGAGTTTGACGCTCCGCCCGTTGTCGCGGAACAAGGCAAGCCCCCTTGACCATTTATTGCGCCTATATTTTTAAATTAAGTATTTTGTTTGTCAAATTGCATGCTTTAGGTTACACTGTTTTTGGCCACAATTCAAGTATGGATCGTTGGACCTTCCCAGTAGTCACACCATTATTATATAGGAATTGATGACCCCATTCCTTTGTAACTCCACTACATATTTTGCGTTGGTATTTAAAATGCCAGAGTAGATTACCTATAGGTCACGATTGTTCTGTCGTGTGGGAAAAACTGGGATATTTATATTTTAAAAACCCGGCGAGATGTCGGTATGGTTAAGAAGGAGGAAAGTGTTTTGTAAAAACTTGATGATGCGGGAGTCAGTACCTTGGTGGTTTGACTACGTATTATCCATAAGGACCGTTTCCTTTGGAAAATTCATCTGAACATATGACAGTGCGACCACACGGGTAGAATGGGATGCCCCTGGCCGAGTAGATAACTAAAACATAGGTGTCCAGCATGTTAGCAGTTGAGGAGCATTGGTATGGTGGCGAGTATGGCAATCTCCTGCAGTGGGGATGTGTCGGAGTCCATACGGTGGGGCCTGAGTAGATGAGGGCTTGAAATTTGGCCTGATGCTTGGTGGAGAGATTCCACCCAACTGTGGGACACGGGATATTTATGGGTTGGTTATGGAAAAGCCTTGTAGCGAGCTCTCCTTTGTCGGCCATGTCTGATCCACATGTGTTCGGTAATGCGAGAAGTCCGCGACGTGTGGGTAAAGCGTGCAACCTCTGCAGAGTTTAGTCAAACTGTTTAAACAGCCGTGCCCACGGTCATGGGCGGATGTGAAGTGTTTCTCATAGCGTAGTGTTTGTTTTATAAATAAATCTTTGGAATGGGTACCGTTACCAGAGTCCTTCTTCGTGGCGGACGGCCAGCCTTCGTGGTTGGGAACGAGTCTGTGTGACTCGGGGTGTCGATTGGCACCAAAGTGTGGTTAGGGCTAAGATGGCCAAGGTAGTGTGGCTGAGATGGCCGAGCAGTGCTGAGATGGCACGGTGTTTGTGTTGAATTACTACAGTGACAGGTTGTTGCAAAGCAACCTGTGGAATGGAGTGAGGCGTGAGCCTTACTTCGAAACTAAAAACTATTACACTAGAGGTTTACAACTAAATGATTTATAAAACATGGTTTTCCAAATAAAACCGTTCCACCCCTTATTATTGGCCTTGCATGTCATATTTTTCCCGGGCTTGCTGAGTACAACGAGTACTCACCCTTGCTATTATTATTTATAGAGTTAGAAGAAGGATACCTTGACCCTTCCGCCGAGGCCTACTTTCAAGAGCAGGTCGAGTACGACTTCTCTGGGTTTCAAGCCTAGTTCCTAAGCCTAGCCTGTGGATTTATGGTTGTCCTCTTGCTTCATGTCACCCTCCACTGTTGTTATGTTTCCGCTTGCGTTTACTTTGTTCTTTCAGTCTTTCTACCAGTCTGGGGTTTGTCCACGACGATAGTAGTTTGAGACCTCCAACAATGTTGTAATAAAAGCTTTGTATTTCTGGATTCCACTATTATCCTGTGAGTACCAGCTCGTGTATCCTGGGACTGGTACTGTAACCACAGATAAGGTTGTGACCTCCAGCCTATGCCGGTTGACTTTCTAGACCAGCATAGTGTGGGGCGCCACACCGACTTCAGCAACGATGTTTCTGGCACTTGTCTCCAGCAACCGACAAGTATGCAGTAGCTTGTCAGAAGCCGAAGACGATCCCAAGGCGACTACGGGGCCTGAGGACACAGGGAGAGTGGGAGCGATGGCGGTGGTCATCCCCAAAGATTTGGAGCTCACATAATCACGGGTACCAACGCTTTGTTCTGAGACGGTGGGGGATGGGCTACAAATTCAAGGTCTAATGATTACAAGGGATGGACGATAATAGACAAAATACCAACAAACTAAGGATGTTCTTACGCAGTTTTTTGCCGCTTCTACGAGGAGGCCGGCTTTGCACTGGATGTTGTCTGCAGAAAAGAAGGGTGAGGATGAGAACGGCTATCACGGTTGTAAGATGAACCTAGGATCACTCGTCTGGACCAGTTTCCTCGCCCCAGAGGTCTTTGCCAAGGTAGGCCAGCGTTTCTTTTTTGATCCACTGCCTTCGGGGGCAAGGGCCACGGCAGCTTATTCAGAAATTGCTCGCTCTTTCAAAGAAGTAGACGCCTGGTGATCGACAAGCGGACCAACCATGTCGGTTAAAGGCCGTGCCTACAAAAGTAAAGATTACTACTCCTATGAGCAAGGATCTGGTTGCCAGAGGAGTAATTCAAGCTACTTACGTTGACGACAGCGTCCTTCTTAGACTACGGCACATCACAGACCGAAGTTGGGATGTCGTCGACAACCGATGGTGGATCTGTCACCACCTACCCCACGCGCTTCGCCACCACCTCGTCAGAGAGAGCTGTGACGAAGACAACAATATCAGGTTAGACCAAGTCAGGGAGCTCGAAGCTGTCAAAAGGACTTCGGGTTATATACCAAAGTGTGATTTCCGCATCACGTCCTTTGCCCCCATGTACTCATACACAGGATGAGTTGTCACGCCCCAAACTAGCCCCGAGCGAAAACTAGAGTAAGGCAATCCAAATTAACCTGTGAAACTGTACCAGTCTCAGGAATTAGTGCTGGTACAATAAGAAGATTGAATATCACAACGACAGAGGTCTCATTATTATGAGTAGAGATACAACCATCATTGAAACTGTGGATAGACCTCGAGTTTGCAACTGCATTACAAAAAGGAGAAAGCGGAAACTAGCCCGAAGCCACAAGCGTGACTTGGGAACTAAGCTGAAACCCTACTACAGCTCGAAGCCTACTTGCTCCTAGAAAAACTTCTCATCTGTTGGATCCATCTCCTCTTCTTCAAGAACTGGGGGGATTATTTATATAGAGCAAGGGTGAGTATGAGAGTACTCAGCAAGCCATGGAAATTAAGTGTTTAATGCAAGCTTCAAAGGGAGGCCGGGTATTTTCTCATTCAGTTTTAGTTTAAATCTTTTAGAATCAACTATGTGAGTGCTTCTCAACGGCACAGATAAGAGAGTATGACTCATTCGGCCGGAGCTTGTGAAATGTATTCATTGATTGCATCTACTTGAGTGGCTTCCTTCCAACAGATTCATGAACTTCCCAAGTCCCATTGTTCCCAACAGCCACAAGACAGGCACTTGAAAAGATTCCCCTTACACCAACAGCAGTTCACAAAGCAATAGTCAAGCAAAACTACTCTAAGAAATCACCACACTTCCACCCATGACTGTGGACATGGTTGTTCGAATAGTTTGTTAATACAGCCCATGCAGAACAGCCACGTCTGGTGACTTTGAGGTTTTCATGACAAGACATTTTGAAAGCCGACTGAGGGTCACCTTATGCCAATAGGAGGGGTCCCATGGACCAACACCAGGTTAGGTCCCAAACCATGCTGTGCCAAGAAGCCAGAGGTCCTTCCCGGGACCACCCTGGCGAATTCAATTGTCTCTTGGCATCAAGATTTCCTTGGCCCAAATAATTACTCAGCCAGGGGTGTCCTACTTCACCCATGTGGTCGCACCTGCTATGTTTGAATGAAATTTCAAAGGAATCGATCCTTAAGGGCGAGAACAGGAAAACCATACCACCAGTATGTCTCTTGTACCGTGAGTTTTAGAAACTCATTTTATTTTCAAGGCACCGACCCAGGTGTCGGGTTTTCATAGATTTTGTAAACCCAAGTTTTACCCGATTGACAAATTTTAAGTTTGAGGAGGACCATCGGTAATAATGCCTGAGGACATGAATACCGACGCCTAACATAACAGGCGACAAGGGGGTTATGGGTAAT
Organism: Oryza officinalis; assembly: GCA_008326285.1. NCBI lineage: Eukaryota > Viridiplantae > Streptophyta > Magnoliopsida > Poales > Poaceae > Oryza > Oryza officinalis. The sequence goes on along the minus strand of BDMV01000001.1, from coordinate 44,944,428 downwards.
TCAAATATCAAGGAAGTTGAATGCAACAATTATAGGTTAGGCGCGTCGGCTATATAGCAAACCGCGGCCAACATTTTGAGTGTAACCTAGAGATACATATTTTGATAAATGAATTACTTAATTTGAAAGTATGGACACAATTGATCAAAGGTGACTTGCCTTGCTCGAGATCTTGAGTTTCTTTCTCGTACTCCACGCACTTCGACTCCTCGAGCCCCGAAGCGACACGTGAAACAAGACAACTCAACAAAACAACCAAGAATAGATCCTATTAATGACCACTAAGTGTGCCATTGGATAGATCTCAATTTTTGAGGAATTTTGAAAGTTGAACGGAGTCAATCAGATAAACGGTTGAGAAGATATGAATTTCCTAAGATTTATTGATTTTCTGTCTAAAGAAAAATGATTAAAGAAATCCCTGGGAAAGAAAAAGAAGTGAGGGATGATTTTCAGACTTCTTGGCTGAGTGAGAGGCGTGGCCCAAAACGAGGCGCGGGTGCGGGCGTGCGAAGTGGGCCAGCAAGCAAGTGAAGGCAGCCCATGGCCGAGCAGGCACGCGCGAGGGTGAGTGGGCCGGCGCGGAACACAGCCCACATGGCCAAAGCGGCTGCGGGGAGGATAGGCCGAACGGGCCGATGGGAATGCAGCCCACGAGGCGCACCTGCGGCAGGCCGGTGGACGGCGGTCCACCGTGCGGGATCCTGAGCGGGACCCATCTATCGGTGGCATGGTTCACATGGACCAGGCGCACGCGAGACGCGACACTAGGGTTGGGTGAGCGTGGTCTACTCTGGTGCACCACTGTGAGCACAGACGCAACGGGCCCACATGCAGCCTCACGGCTCTCTGTGGACCGTGCACAAGGGAGAAGGGATCGGCGACGATGACGCGGCATCGAAGCGGCAGCCATGTTGGACGGCTGGAGGTAGACAACGACCGCGGGCGGCATCCGATGACGGGCAACGACGGTGCTGACCTAGACGGCACATGGCGATTTTCGATGAGGGGAAGGGCACCGGAGCGATGGATGACACGAGAGGAGGCGAGCCAACGACCTGGATTAGCCAAGGGAGGACCGACGTCAACAAATCACGACGACGCACACCGTCGGCGAGCAAAAAGCAAAGAGGGGTTCCTCACCGAAGTGGCGAGGACTCGATTCGCAGGGACGGGAGCTTCCACATGGGTCCACAAGTTCATGCCACGCGATGAGAGGACACGGGCGGCACTAAAATGCAGCGACGACGAAAAACATTGCTCGGCAGAGAGCAATGGCGCAGTGGCGAACTTCGGCGAGCGACAACGATGCTAAGACGACGTTTATACACACAGGGTGGCAACGGCGAGCTAGCTAGTGGTCTATGGAGGGACAGAATGAAGGAAAACGGAGGGGTATACCGTGACGGGAAAGGCACTGTGAAGAGGGGCCGATGGCGTGAAATGTGATCACTTAAGCCTCGAACAGAGGATGAGAAAGGAGACGGGCGGCCGGAGTCCACGTCACGCGTCCCCGCACGCACCGGCTCCTCCGGCGCACACAACGGACGATGACGGCATAGCGGCAAGGAATGATTTGAGAGTCGGGAGGGAATTTATAGGCGCCAGGCGAGGTTTGGAGGAGAAGGAAACCTGGGAGGGGTAGCTGGCACAGTTAAGGAGGCGAGGACGACGAGCTGGCAGTCTTCGGCGCTAAGTGCCAACGGCGATAGAGGAGCGCCGGTCCACGAGAGGAAAAAGGAAAAAGAGAGGGAGAAAAGAGGGGCTTGGTCCTTGCCGCTTTGGGAGAGAGATGTGGGAGAGACGAGCTCTAGCTCTCGGCTTTGGAATCTATCGACGCAGAGGAGCAGCGGGCCAGACCCAAGCGATGACAACGACGGTGACGGCGGCGGCCGGTTGGCACCAAGTGGGGACAAGGGAAGGAGTCGGTGCAGGCGGCGACCAGAAGGGGTGATGCCAGTGTCCTTCCAGTCGACCATGATGGTGAGGGCGCACGGGAACCAACGGGGCGGCGACGAATTCGAATTGTGCTGGTGAGAGGACGAGAGAGAGAGCACGAGCACGAGATGGAGAAGAGGCGCGATGGCGTCTACTGTGGCATGTGCTGCGCACATGCCCGGGGCGCGTGTCGAGCAGATTGGGCCAAAACAGCGCGACCTAGGAGGGGGAAGAGTGCGCGCGAGAGAGATGGGGCAGTCGAGGAAAGGGAGGGAGGCAAAGTAGACTTTGGCAAAGAAGATTTGATCTGGAGGAATTTGGAGTTGGATTTGAATTTGGATTTTGGGATTTTCTCCGGGATTTGAGTTGGGCACTGAGGGAGAGACCGAGACCTTGGCACACACAACAAAGCACAACCGAAGAGCAAGCTTTCACAATTAGGGTTTTTAATAAATAGGTTTTCCCACTAACACCACGGCGAAATAGGCGTTACATGAGCGCGGGCTTGTAGAGGATGGATCCGACAACGAAAAGAATCTTGTACAATCTCGTATCCAGTCAGGCCACGTTGTCAGAAATCAAAGATTTTATCCACAAAACTTCTCAGGGCATGGGTCAGAGAAGGTTTGGAGATCCACGACTCTAAATGTAAAGGTTGTTCTCCGGGGATAGCAAGACAAGGAGCGGTGTCGACTACGTGAAAATAAAACCAGCTATCCCTCTAGTTTTTCTTGGAAATAGGACAGTTAGGCCCTGTTTGGTAGGGCTCCAAACTCCAACTCCCAACTCTAAACTCCAACTCCAGTGAGAGCTGGCTCCTATAGGAGTTGAAGTGGGTATGAAAGTGTTTGGCTATATTGGTTAGCTCCACGCCACCACGTCCCTTGTTGGCATTTCATCAAACACCTGGTTAGTGTCGCCCTGCTGCTGCCGATGCTCAGCCCGCGCGACGCCGACCCCGCTCCACCGCCCGCGCGCCGTCGCCTGTGCGCCTCCCACGCGCCACCTGCCGATGCCACCACTGCCCGTGGCCCTCGCGCACCGCGCCACCCGCCCGCCGCCACCAACGCCCGCCACCACCGCTCGCTGACGCCGCCGCCGCAGCCGGTCGCCGCTGTTAAGGGAGGAAGATGGGGAGGAGAGAAAACGGGAGGAGAGGGGATAGGAAGGGGTAGTTCAGTGGCATTTTGGTGTAAATACACTAAAAAAATTAAAGGGTAGTGGATCTTTTGGAGTGGAGTGGAGCTGTAGAGTAGAAAAACCCAACTCCACCCTCGTAGTACAAATTTGTGGAGCAGCTCTGCTAACTCTACTTCAAAAAATGGAGAATCTATACCGTTTGGCACAGCTCCAGCTCTAGGTAAGTTGGAGTTGGGAGCTAGAGCTGTGCCAAACGGGGCCTTAAAGCTGATGTACCTACTCCTCATTTCGTCCCTCAGGCGAAAGCCACAACATCCAGACACTCGGGAGGCCTCCATCCATCTAAGCTCGTAAAAGTATCTAAACAGATCTATGAAGGGCTTGACCCCCTAAATAGGCCTCACATAGGTGAGTGAAGATACTAAGAAAGGCAATGGAATTGGGGTTTAAGTGGAGTAGTTGAATATTGTAGAAGTTAAGGAGAAGTGAAAGAAATTCGAAGGGAGGAGGAAGAAAACCGCATTGAACAAAAGAGGCCAAGGTGACTATTTGTCCATGTTTGGGCATAAGATTAGTACCTCCTTCTGAGCGCCCCAGCACCTGCTCGCTCGGCACGGATCCCTCCAGTTGCATCCTAGCCAGAGCGTCATCGTTGGCAACTGATTCTGGATTGGGGGGTCACGAGAAGCTGTGGATTAGGGGTTTTGGCAAGCTAAGGCGAAGGGGTTTGGAGGCGCAAGAGATAAAGTTAGGGCTCTGTTTGGACGAAAGGAACCGAAATGGATCTCACAAATAAAATTTATAGGTCATGTCTAACGGTTCGAGTTTCGAGAAAGATGGAGAGATCACCACCAGAATTTTTGTCTGTTTATAACCGTTGATTTTTTTTGACTTCAATACAAATTTAAATTCAAGCCGAGTTCTCGGATCATGAAAACGGAAGGACTTTGTCACATACTCTATCCCTCCTTGGGTGCCCGAGAAGGGTTTGACGAATTTGACAACAGTTGTTCTTGGAATCTCTGTTCGTGAATACAGGTCAAATCATTTGCATTGAAGTCGAGGGCTACTGTCAGTGATAAGGATAAGGGATACCCGATAGTATACGAGAAGGTATCATTTGATTAAGAAAATATGTCTAACAAAGGAGGAAATTATCTTTCTCGAATAGAAGGTGTTAGAGTCTTAGTCGGGAAAGATAAGGTTTTCTTATGTCCGTATCCTGCTCTATCTCCCCGAGATCTACTTGGAGAAGAAGATAGCCTACGCTATAAATTCAAGGCCCCCTCGTCCAGAGAGGGGGAGGAAGTTACAAGCCATAGCCAAAATCACGGCCAGAAGTAATCTGGAGAAAATCAGCGCCATATTCGTCAAATAGATCTCGTCGAGCCGTTCTCGGCGGTTTCTAGTTGGCGGATTCATCTAGTTGTTCTATTCTCCATTGTATTCTGAGCGGTATTCTAATCCATAATATATATAAACTGGAGTATGGTTATTACTCATCTTGAGGGCCCGAACCAATATAAATCTTTGCCCCGTGTTTGCTTGATCGATTCTCGCGTATACCCTGTTTCAACGATCTCCATACTCTACAAATACCATGGCCGGCGTATAGCCCGTCAACACTATGGTGCCATGTTTTTGATATTTCTAATATTGTTTTCTTACTATACCATTTTTATCCCCTTTTTTTTCAAGAAAAAAGTGTATAGTCGTGAAATGGTTTGGGCATTTTTCGAACAGTTTGACCCCTATTTTGGCCACAGCTCTACTATTTTCTTTCTATTGATACAGGAGTCTACATAGTGTGGCAAAAAAAAGAGGGGGTTAAACACACAGACAAAAAGAAAAGAAAAAGGCAGAATATGCTTTCGTGGACATGTCAGGAAGGTTCCTGGCAGAGAAGTTAACATCAGAAGAGGATCATGAACAAATCTTCCCTGGGAAGCAGGTAGCATGCAAGATTTTACTACCTTTACAATATTGTGCAATCTCCGGTGTACTACGCATATTGGAAAGTTGTCCGATAGGATTATTCACGGTGCACAGTGCAGCTGTATCATTTTCACTGAGGTAATAATGCCTACTACCATTGAGATGATCTCACACACATAAAAATAAAATGTCATATCGTTTGAAAAAGGAGGAACATCAAAAGGGATGGCCACAGACTCTGATGATCTCTGAGCTGCAAAATCAAAATGTAAGAAATGGGACACATCTCCAGCTAAACTGCACGTAGGCCCGCAGAACATTTCTGAAGCCGCCGCCCGGAGGGCAGACACAGAAAATAGGGAAATTTAACTATTTGTCACTTTTAAGTTTGGCAATTATTCAAATGTTCTTTTTAGGTTTGCAGTTATTTTTTTTCCTCTAAAAAGATGGTCTCTTAATTATTTATCATTTTTTTCTATGTGACATACCAACGTGACAATCTTAGATGAAAAATGGTATGAGACTCACTCGTTAGTCTCTCCTCCTTCCCCTTTATCTCTTCCTCACACGTCCGTAGCCCCATCGACACTGGCACCGCTCCTCTTCTCCACCGCACCTATACCCATCGACGCCGACGCCGCCTCGTAGCCGACCACAACCGGCACCGTCCCACAGTCGATGCTAGGGGCCCCCATCGCTGGCTCCATCTCACTGCCAACCACCGCTGGCATCGTGGATGGAGGCGGTGGCTCGAGCGTGGGTGTTCATCGACCTTATCGCGGTTTTCCTGCTCAAAGCATAGTGTCGGCCTTGCATCCGCGGCACCGAGGCCGATGAAGGAGTTGCGATCGAGGTCGAGGATGCGGGTATCGCCGAAGTCATCGTCCCAATTCCTAAACCGAGGTCGGTGAACGCCCAGACCCGGGCCGCCGCCTTCGTCCACGATGTCGACAGCGGTCGGCTACGAGGCGGCGCCGGCGATGGGGGCCTCTGGAGTCGGCTATGGGCCAGTGCTGGCGGTGGTTGGTTGTGAGGCGACGCCAGCGTCGACGGGTACAGGCGTGGTGGAGAAGAAGGACGGTGCCGGCGTCGATGGGGCTGCAGACGCGTAGGGGGAGAGAGGAAGGGGAGGAAGAGACTGATGAGTGGGTCCCGCATCATTTTTCATCCGATGTTGTCATGCTAGCATGCCACTAGAGCAAAAGTGATAAATAGTTAAGAGATCATTTTTTTAGAGGGGAAAAAATAACTGCAAATTAAAAAAGATATTTGAATAATTGTCAAACCTAAAAGTGACGAATAGTTAATTTTCCAAGAAAATGTGCAGCTATATGCGTCATGCATGCTGTTGCTAATGGTGGTGGACTCCATTGTGGAGCGGAAGGCCACCTCCACAATGCAAAATAATATTCAGTGTTCTCTGCCCTCTGAAGCTGCACTTTATTGTTTTGCAAAAGCTTCATTTGGAGTGCCCAATAATATTCAGAAACTCGAGCTCCGGATGATCAAATAATGGCAGAACGATTTACGTAGCATTTCAACGTTCGCCGTGGGTGCAGTACTTCAAGTATGACTTTCGCGTAACATTTGATTGTTTTGTCTTATTCAAAAAGATTATATAAATATTATTTATTTTATTATGATTTGTTTTATTATTAAATAAAATATAATATTAACTTATATTTTTATATATTTATATTAAATTTTTAAATGAAACGAATAGTAAAGTAAATAATATACGACGTCCTATATTTAAAAAAAGTAAATAATATACTACTTCCTATATTTTGAAAAAGATGGAGTATTAAGCAACGAAACATGTGTACGGCCGTCCTCGTGGCTAGATACGGATTATACACGCACGGTCAGATGATTAACTCTTGCTTTGCCCGTAAGTTTTTTCTAAGATGCATCTGATGCATGCATCTCTAATACTAGTAGGTTATTAGGCTGATACGCAGTAATGACGCGCGAGACTATTGTCTTGGTACGCACTACGAAGATAATTGTATTGTGCCCGCGATTTCAAGCTAGCCCGGCGCGCGGTAGGATTCCGTTTGAAAGCAATCACGCCGGAATGATTAGTCAGTTAGCTCGGAATGCACCAGAAACTGATTCCATTTCTACTACTCGATCGAACGGCACCAATGTTGAAACGACGCAAAGGACGACGGGAAGAAACAATTCTCTCTGAATAACGGAAAATTCAGTAAACTGCGTGTACGGACTCTCCTTACTCTGAAATGCAGCTAGCATCCAAACTTTCCGAGCTCCAAGCATCAGGACAGTTGGATGAGAGTACCACTTTGGACGAGAGTACCACTGATTAGTTATGTTGCTTGGCTTCCGTTGCGTAACCTCCATGGCTCTAGCTTAGTTGCTACTACTACTAGATATTAGGCTATTAGCTACGTACCTTAGCCCATATCTTGTCAGTGTGCCGTGAGAGCGAGAAAGAGGGGGAGGAAAGGAACAGTACGCACTATCAAGCCAGCCAGGCATGCAGGATGCAGCAAGTCCTGCCTCCTAATGAAAAAAAAGAGGCGAGCTGAATTAGGTGAGGGGAGAATTAATTAGTGCACAGTTCGGTTCTGCATGGCTTGAGCAGGCGCTTTTCATTGCAGCTAGCCAGCAAGCTCAATCATGCAGGTTACTCATGCAAGGCAAGTGCACATCACGCCATCTTTTTGTGACAGCAACGGCCTCTAACTCGTACTGGTACTACTACTACTACGTAGCGGCAGCGCCGGCCGGGCGCACCAACTTCGGGAGCCCAGAGCTAGCGGCCGGTGACGTCGTCGCTCGGCGATGAGTAAACTAGTAGTAACATGTGTAATGTGATGTGTAATGCAGCCACTTAGCTGCTAGCTTTGGGCTTGCATAACTTCAAAGAGGAGCTACCATGATGCACCACCTCTTTAGTTTGTTTTTTTTTCTTCTTTCGCTCTCTCTCACCTTTGCCCTTTTACTTACTACTTTCCTTTATAGAGGAGGCATGTCAAGATCAAGCCTCAGGTAGGAGAATCCTGGAGGATCCTTTTGGCCACAATAGAGACATGCACTTGAGGTAAAATTCCTAATTAATCGACCAGCGACTACTTGCCGGGCGATTCTTTTACATGTCGCCCATGCATCCCGCATACTACCACGTAGTCGTCGTCTTAGTTAGTGCCATGGACGAAGTTGCAGCGGTGAACAACTTGCCTTATAGTGGCTACGTAGCTCGGTAGTCGGTAGTCCTATTCTTCCTTCTTTTAGCCGTCCACTTGTCTGAACTCTGAAATAATCAGCGTCAACTGCAAGAATACACTGCAGTTGCCCCCGCCCCCCTTGGTACTACAATTGGAGTTCCCTTGAAGAAAGAAAAAAAACAGAGTACAAAAAGGAAGGAGAGGATGATAACGGTACAAGTTGTCAACAAATATATTTTTTGTGTTATTGTCCAATTTTCTTCAATTGAGCCTCTTTTTTCTTGTGGGTGAAAAAGAGGCCAGCTTGTCTTTTAGCAACTGTTGCAAGCTCGGTCGAAAGGGAAAAGCTGCCTACCCTGGTCATGGTACCCGGTTAACTTCGTCAGAAGAATTGGAGAAGAAGCATTGTAGCATATGGAACATGTAGATCATCCCAATTTAGCAGAAGGTTAACACTACTACGTTGACGCACATTTCTTGAGTTTAACTCATGCAGGTTTACCTGGCAAAAAATGTGCCTTTTTTACGGGTGACATGCAAATTGTGCCTCCAGCATTATAGTGACTCCGCATTGCTATCACCACTCAGCCACTCACACATGTGTTGTTATTTCCAAGCAATTAGCTTTTGTAGACACAGTTAGGCAAGTGATTGATCACTGAGATTGCCTAGCAGAGTAGCAGTCTCTCAAGTCAAAAGAGGGGAGAACCAGACAAATGCTCAGTAGCATTCACAGATCTGACCAGTCACTGCTAACACAATTTTCTCGTTACTCCAATCGATCTGTGAAGGCACAAGAATGCATTACAATTCATGAACACATCGGTGCAACTTGGTGTCTGCATGCAGTTGCAGTTGCAGCGCGCACAAACAACGCAAGAGCAAGTTAAAAATTAAGTGCGCGGCCGTTAGGGATACTAGGTCCCCTTCTAAACCGAACTCGACATGTACATGGAGCAGGCTGGAAGCTAAGCCTGACCCTGATTGGCCACCAAACTTGTTGCCGAGGCCGTGCGCGCGCGGTGGACGGGTGGTGGTGGTCTCCGCGCTACGCTAACCCTGCATGCTTTCTCCGGCGCACGCTAGCTTTGCCCCCCTCTCCCCTCCTGGACGGAACGGACACACCCCTCGCTACATCATTATCCTTGCGGTTGTAGCCTCGATCGAGCCACTGCTCTTAGCCTCTTATCCCCATCTCCCTGCACAGTCATACTACTGAACTATCTGCCATCATTTGGCACGAGCCTTCAAGCCACTCTAACCAGGGTCACGGCAGTAGCTAATTAATCGGTACAGGCCAGAGCACTTAAATTAAGTGGTTTCAGATCGTTTTCGTGCTACAGTTAAGCTGCGTTGGCATGCAAGAACAACATGAACACCACGGATGATGTGTGCCGTTATTGAGAAATTCGTTGCAACGCATGCATGGCATTATGGCAAGTTTGATCGTTTTAGGCTTTGTTCGGTACACTGTTTTCCCAACTCATCTCTTTTTTTTCGCGCGCACACTTTTCAAATTGCTAAATGACGTATTCTTTAAAAAAAGTTCATATACGAAAGTTGCTTTAAAAAATCATATTAATTTATTTTTTAAATAGTTAACAAATATTTAATTAATCGTAAGGAAATACGTCCTTTTGTTTTGCATGCGTGGGAAGTGAATTTCTCCCGAACACATCATTAGTATCATGCTCTTAATTAGTGCCTAGGGCCTCCAGATAGATGGAAAAGAAATATAAAAGGTTGACGTGTACAACTCGATCATGCGTATGCTTTGGCGCACAAGCGTGGGAGGCTAAGTGCTGGGGGTTAAGCGGAGTTGCCCTCTCCTGCATGCAATCGCTATGGCCCGAGGCTTTAGGGACCCTCGCTTTTAGTGTACTGAAAGCTGAATGATTGCACGGTTGATCGAGCCACGCACTGCAAGTACGTAGTACTCGAATTTAGGATGGAATCGACTGATCGATCGAGCCATCTGATACGTTGAACTGAACATCTGCATCTCACCTTTTCCTTCCTAGTGGTACGAGGGCCAGGGCCTACTGCTGTGCTGCTTTGCTCCGTTTGTTTGTTCCTGTTTTGTTCTGCAGTAACTTTGGCTAGGNGCCCCCCCCCCCCCCCCCCTCCTCTCTCTGTGGTCTTTTTGCCGTCTCTCGTTTCTGCTTTCTTGCAGCTGATGAGACCAAAGCGTGTGCGTTATTTTCACCTTTCAGCGTGTAACTTTCATCTTTGCATGTCTTTCTAGAACAAGCAAAGTTTTATGCCCACAACCTAAATTAAAGATATTTTACGCTTCGACATTTTAACAGTTACCGAACGTCCAATCTCTTCTTGAAAGAAGAAAAAAATCATTAACTTTTTACTTCATCCACGGACGCATATCAGATCCACATGTCAGTGGCTCCTACGATACCTATCGTACGACTGAGAATTCTGTACATAGCTATAGTGAACTGTTCGCATGCATGAAGCTCACACTGTGCGATAAGCAACCAGGATAAGTGTTTATGCCTTCTTTAAAAGAAAACAAAGTCATTTTCAAAGAATTTTCTAGCAACTGTACCGATTCGTTCCTGTAAAAATTCTAGTACCATTACCCCACAAAAGGACTCTTACGTGAAAAGATGTGGGGCCAACAGTGCAATTCCAACTGTCGGCTGCTATCCTCTTCAGGATCTCGTGGACAGTGATCAGTTTAACCCGATCTATGAAAAACAATGCCGTATTTACACGCACGAATACGACGTCCCCCGACCGGCCGCAACTTGGATGGCAGCTTTACCTTCGGCTGTCTCGCCGCGCACAGTTGGCCACCGCGCGCCCGCGCACGGGGCTGGCACCTGCAAATCAACACGGATGGAACGCGACAGTCGGCAGCAGAGGTAGTAGTAGTTCGCCTATTGCCATGCGTGGAACAGGCACAAACGCAGTCGGTACGGCCAGTGTCGACTGAGCCGGGCACAATCAATTGAAGACGTGGCCAAACACCGCCATCTGCATTGCCTAGCACAAGTAGACTAATTAAGCAGTGTTTAGCAGCAGAGCTATGGCCGCCGTACGACCTTACCCTGTTGATTTAGCCCCACGAGCTGTGTAGGTACAGCAGCGAGTGTACAAGCGCTGCACGAGGCGTGTGGTTTTTTTTTGGCTGCGCCTAGCTTAATTAGCTCGGTCGTGTAGCTGCAACTTGCAAGTTTCCGGGAGGGTTTAATAGTGACATGGTGTACCGTGTTCTTCCCTAACCAAGAGTTGATGGAAAAATCTTAGTCATAATCTCCAACTAACCCTGCTTTTTTTTCTCCTCCGTCCTTTCCGTCCTGTTCCAGCGGGGCCCTAGCTTGCCGCTCGCTTTCGCTCGCTGGCCCAGTCTCTGTGACTGTGCTCCTCTCTTTTCTTAATTTCTCTCATGAATTTCTCCCACGAACCGGAGGTATCTTAAGCTCCAATCCATTGTAGCGCAAGCACGATATCAAGCCGCACGCACCCAGGTAGTACGTAGTACACAGAGAGAAGAGGACTAGGTAGAGAGAGAGACGCTTGGCTCCGTGACTCGTTGGCTGATTGCTTAAAGCCCACTTGATCGCTGCTCTGCTCTGCTGCCTCCCTCTCCGCGAGCGCGCGCGCACCGTACGTGTGTGTGCAGTAGTTCTCGGCACGCTTCCCCATATATACCCCCTGGATCGCGCGCCCAGCCGGCCGCCTCGATCGACAGAGAGATCGATAGACAGATACACGCCGGCAAGGGCAACGAACCCAGCGGCAGGTAGCTGCTCGCGTGTCGGGCGGGAATGGGACGGCACGCGTGCTCTGCCGCCGGTGTCCAGCAGAAGCTGCGCAAGGGGCTCTGGTCTCCCGAGGAAGACGAGAAGCTCTACAATCACATCATCCGCTACGGCGTCGGTTGCTGGAGCTCCGTTCCCAAGCTCGCAGGTGGTAGCTGCTCTGCTCCGCTCTTTGCATGCATGTGTCTCAGTGTCTCATCGCTGACCCGTGCATCGATCTCTTCTGTGCTCCAGGTCTCCAGAGGTGCGGCAAGAGCTGCCGGCTGCGGTGGATCAACTACCTGCGCCCCGACCTCAAGCGGGGAAGCTTCTCGCAGCAGGAGGAGGACGCCATCGTCGGCCTGCATGAGATCCTCGGCAACAGGTTCGTACTGCCGCTCGCGCAATAATCCGCGTACCAGTATTGTCGTCGCAATGTGGTTATGTGGAGGTGATTTGTTAGCGATAAGTGGCCTGATCAGCGAGGGCGAATCCGATGCAGGTGGTCGCAGATCGCGTCGCACTTGCCGGGGAGGACGGACAACGAGATCAAGAACTTCTGGAACAGCTGCCTCAAGAAGAAGCTGAGGCAGCGCGGCATCGACCCCAGCACCCACAAGCCCATCTCCACGGCTGCTGCTGCGGCGGCGGCGGCGGCATTGGACCCGTCGCCGCAGGACCAGAAGCCGCCGGCCACCGCCGACGGCTTCGCCCTGAAGCAGCAGCAGCAGGTGTTCGACCCGTTCCCGGTGATCGACAGCTTCGGCGGCGGGTTCGACGCCGCGAGCATGCCATTGTACGGCCACCTCGGCGGCAAGGACGCGGCCGGGTTCGTGGACTACAGCAGCGTGCTTGACGTGTCGGAGAACCTGGGCTACGGCGAGAGCTCCAGCAACAGCAGCAACTGGAACTGCGGCGTGGGCGCGCCGGAGGTGAACAATGCGCTCGAGAGCGAACCGCTGCATTGGGCCACCGAGAGCAAGGTCGAGCCTTTCGTGGGCTACAGCGGTGAGGGAGACGCCATGGAGCACAAGTTCGTGCTGCCCTGCCATGGGCAGCAAGAGCAGAGCATACATTTCGACTTCGACGTCAGCCGGGGCATGGTGGTCGGCGACTTCAACTTCGAGTACTTCCGATGAGGTTTTTGTGAATTAAGCCATTATCGTATATATAATATTCTTCCAAGGCATTTTACACAGAGGGCAAGACCAACGGGGAGAGTAGAGACTGTACTCTGTTAATTTTCACTAGTCCATACTCCTTAATTAACACCTTTTTATGGTTTCTGCATGGGTAAAAATATAAATAAAGGGTATAGAAATGTGAACGCTGTGTAGTTAATTACTACTATGAGATTTTGTAAGAATAATTAAGTTTCTTACACTTGTACTCTGTAAGTTGCTGCCACTGGGAGGACTGTGTGATGTGTATTCCTCTCCTGAAGAAGGAACAATCAAGGTTCTCACTAATTGCTTGGCCAAGTCGCTATCCTGTTTTTTTAGCTTTTCTTGATTTGTGTCCCACGAAAGCAATGAGACAGATAGATACTGTTTAGGAGCACCATCCATGATAGTCAATTCCAATTATTGTTTAGGAGCCGTAGTAATGCTTGGACAACAATTTCGTGGCAATGTTAATGCTGCTGTTAGCTTCTAATCCAAATTTTCTCCTAAGGCCGCTTTTGCCAAAAGCTACGTGTATCACTCCCATGATGTTGTAGTATAAATCTAGCGGTGCTTGAAGAGAAACAAAAGGCGAGTGGGACTAAAGAAAGACGCTAACCACTCTGGTGTACCTTTCTCTTCAAATAGAAACCAAACAGGCGAGGAGTTTGTTTAGTTTAATTTAGTTGGCAATTCACAGACCATAATAGTACACTAGTTCTTCCAATCTTCCATTGGATGGTTAATAGGAGTAAGCATCATGCGACGTGAGTCCGTCAATTTTGTCGGGGCGAGCCATGATGGCATGCTCGATGCCAAGACCCTGACCGCTGCTAGCGACAGAAGCAATGCACGATGGCTGGAGACATCATGGTGAACATCGTGTATCAAATCAAACCTTGACGCCAAAAAAAGCTGTCAAAAACGAACGGGCCAGTGAATAGCAACATAGCATCTTCCAAGTAAGGTCGTCACACAGCACCGAGTGCAAAATCATCGCCCCCACACCGACGCTGCCACAAGCCAAGCCAGCAGCCACACCTGGGGTGGATAACGAGGCTGCAGCTCGATTGATTAAGGCTAGTTAACTTTGCTCAGTTCGGTGAGCTGAGCTAAGCTCGTTAGAACGAGTTCTTTCTCATTACACTACTTCCATACAAATATAACGTATTTTATTTTGTTATGACAAGGTTTGAAAAAATCACTTTACTAATATATCAATGTGATACAAAGTATAATAATAAGAAATTACTTTTAAATATGAATATAACAACATCAATTTTACGTCATAAAAAATATATCCAAATATAATAATTGTTGGTCAAATCCTGGCTGTAACGAAACAAAATACGGCTTGTATCGAAGAGAGTATCATCTTTTAAATTTTGAATTTACTATTTTATCTACATTAACATAACAATAAAAACTAACAACTCCCTCAATCGAACATTTCTAGATTGCTTAGTGAAGGTTAAGATTGAAGAGAAAAGATTTTAGTGCCCCACATTTAACGATAGAGAGTTAGGGTGAAAAGGTGGTTGGGAGTATGATGGGAATTCGAATAAATTTAAATGAGAGATTAATATGATAAATAGTAGTGTATGAATGCTTATATTCTTGGACAATCGCCAAATTAAAATGTTTAAAATGCTTATATTGTTTATATTGTTGGATGCAATGAGTAATAAAGAACTCAATAGGTATAAATAGCTTAGATATAATTTAAGAAAATACGTACTACTTTCTCTATTTTAAAATATTTCTCTATTTTAAAATATCGCTATCTAGTTCTACGAATTTAGATATAACCATAATTAGGTGGTTAAATTTTGGAATAGGTAGAGTAGTTAAGAAGTATTAAGCATACTAGGTGAAATCTCACGTCTTGTTACGAGAATTTAATATGATAGAAATAAGTAGAAATAATGTGTAAGATAGCTAGACGACATAAGTTTACAAAAATTAATATGATTTATGATAATTTAAATAGTATATTGAATGATGATAAAGTGTTGTGGCTTTATAAGAGAAAAAATAAGAAAGATAATTTGGACCATAGATCAATCATCTAAAGGCTAAAAACAATTCAGGTGATATGATTTAATGAGAGAAGAAAATGAGAAAGATAATTTGGACCATAGATTAATCATCTAAGTAGTAAAAACAATTAATATGATATGACTTAATGAGAGAAGAGAAAAATAACATTAACTAAGTAATGATGAACTATGTAGGTATATAGTATATTATAAAAAATGATGAAGAGATATATTTAAATATTATCTAAATTATGTGGGATGATGATTTGACATATTTGTATTTTAAAGCTTTAAAATTTAACAAATTATAGAATTATAAATAATATAGCATGTTTGCATGATGTTTAAGATGTAATAATTGTTAGTGGATAATGATATGACATCTTTACATATTGGTCTTTAGGATTTAGGCTGCGTTTGTTTGGGTGAGTTGAAACTCATTCTCGTCACATGGAAAACGGAGCGACTCATTAGTACATGATTAATTAAGTATTTATTAATTTTTTTAAAAAAATGGGTTAATATGATTTTTTAAAACAACTTTCGTATAAAAACTTTTTAAAAAAACACACTGTTTAATAGTTTGAAATACGTGTGCACGGACACTTTCAAAAGAACACATCTTGGTGTGTCGTAACTTTATGATAAATAGGATAAAGACAGTGATATACTAGTAAGCTAGACACGTTCTGACTAGTTAATTTCACGAGTTATATAATTCTAACATGGTTTATCTCGTTATGACTTTGAGTTCGATCCGATTTTAGCCTTCGATCAAGCTTTTGCACACCTACCTGCATGCGGCTCGGGCAAAACTACTTATCGTCGTTTCTGGTGACAGCTAGTGGAACTGACTCATAAATGGGGGCGCAGTTCGGCGAGATCTCGCATAACGTATACGCGCCTGCATGCGCTACGTGCACCGTGGCGTCCACTTGCTGGGGTCGACCGATCGATCGATCACGACGACTGAACAGTGAACAGCACGGTCCGACGTATCGCAAGTGCGCGCGCGACAAGAGAACGGGGGAATAAAGGTGGCGTCGCGGCGGCCGCCGGACATGCATGCTGCCCCTGTGGCGCATTGAAGCGAGGCCCTGGCGCGCAGCAGCGGGAGGGAGAGGCCGCCGCGCGTACGGCGACGTGGACGGGATGGTCCGTCCTTGAACAGAAGCTGCACTGGAGCTGGCGCTGGCAAGGGCTCCGCGCCGTGGGGTGGCCGGGCCGCCGGGGTGGGGTACGGGTGGGGCGGCGACTGTCGATCTGATTGCTGTGATGCTGTTGGGGATTGAACCGGAACAGCGGCGGGTATGTAGGAGGACGACGTAGCTGGGCTCTGGGCCGGTGGCCCTTAGATCCTTTGCCTCCGCCGCCACGAGGCAAGCACGTGCGCACTTGCGAATCCTTGCGTTGGATTGGTATTCGACTACAAATCCATATGCGTGTATATTTGTCCTACCTCATAAATCTATATTCATATTTATACCTTTCTATCTATATACCTAATAAAAAATACTCTAAGATTCCATGTATTTTTTTCCTACGTCGTCCAATCCTCTGCCGCACGCCTCTAGCAGCTGCCTGGGCCGAACCCTATCACCATCGTCACATCGATCTGTCTTCTCCAATTAATTGCAAAATTCGATTTTCCACTTCTCTCATCATTTCCTACATGATTTCTCCTTTCAATCCGGCTTTAATTCGTCAGATTTAATCTCTATTTAACGGTCATCAATAATGGCTGGCCGACGATCTTTTCCTTGCCGTTTTTATCCGAGTTTTGCGGATTTGTTCCGATTTTAGGGGAAACGAAAAGAGAAGATCAAGTAGATCCAAAACCCTCAACCAATTTTGGGAGATCGAGAGATTCACCTGGATTTGATTGGGATGATCGGCTTCAGTATCGTACGAGCATGGTACTCTTGCGGAGGTTAAAGACGCTACTGAAATGCATGGGTCTGATTTGACAGTGAGAGAAGGCGGTCGACTGTGCTAGCTAGGCCTACGGCTCTACTTATGGGTTGGGCTGAACAGAGGGTTGCCGAGCGAAGGAAGGTAGGAGGCAACGCTTTTTCAATTATAATGTATACCGATCATAATGTTTTTAATTTATTTCTCAGCTTCTAATAATTGTTATATCACTGGAAAAAACGTCTTTATCCGTTGCAACACACGGTTTTTTTAGTTTTACCTAATTTTTTATATGTCCCTGATTTTTTTTATTTCTGTATATATCTTTAAAATTTAGTTTAGATCTGTTCCATATCTTTTTCATTAGTTGACTGCTAAATTTTTATTAAAAAAAATCTTTTTTGTCCTTTTATTTGGAAAAAAGCATTTAAATCTATGTATATTGTTGAAGGGTAGGAATTTGCCCATTATTCTAACCAAACATGAGCTTGGGCTCCTTGGCTATATGGCTCGGCTCGATCCCTATGGACAACGAGGGCGAGTGGGGGTGGGTACGACAGCCGGCCGAGGCGGAGGCCATGGCGCCGACGGCGGAGGAGAAGGTGCGGCAGATGAAGGTAGTGGCTGATGAGGCTACAGGCCGCAAGCTACCAGGACCCAGAAGCCAAGATGACTGCTGTGCCGCCGCGCTGCCGCCGAACCTCGCACGTCCCGTCGCCGTTGAGCAACTGCGCCGCACGCGCTGGCCGCCGTCCTAGCCGACGCCCCACGCGCAACCGCACCACACACCCTTGGTGCCGGGTCAACCGTAGAGCCGGCTACCACGCCGCGCCGTGTCGCTGTCAAATCTTGCACGTCCCGCCACCGTGCCCCTAGTCGCCATTGAGCAGCTGCTAATTGCATCGTGTGCCATGGCTACTGGGCTGACCGCAGAGCTAGCTGCTGGGCCGCACCACTGCATCGGCCATAGCTCCGGCAGCCGTGACGCGCCATAGCCGCCCACCGACGCGCCGACAAGATCAACACGAGAAAGAGAAGGAAAAGGGAAAGATGGAATAGCATAAGGGCAAATTAGTCTTTTTCCATCTCAATGAACACAAATGTGACTGGAGTGCAACGAATCAAAGAAAAACTACTAGCATGTGCTTTTGGTCGAAAGGTGAAAAATTTTGTGCGATTTTTTCAAATCGTTTTTTTCACACTATGGATCGAATTTTCTTCCTATTTATAGGGCAAAAGTATACATCTTAGTACCACATCTCATATTTATAGATTAACAATACAACATCTCACTGAGTGATCACATTTATATAGTAGGAATTGCACAACACAAAACACAACATCACTCACTGACTCACATCATAGACCATTTCTGTTTCGGAGAAAAAAAATCAAATTTGTTTTCGTTTTGATAATTAAAAAAATTTCAACCGAGATTTGGCATTCGGAGATTTTTTGGACCGTTCTCAACACTAGAATTACATCCCTTAAACTTCTCATAGGTGAGTTGTCTCACTCTTTATTACCTTCTCTTCACATTGGCGTCCGTCCATGGGGAGCCGAACAAGAAAACTCTATTCCTAGGATGTTGGGTTAACTAATATAATCACTATAACGGTACCCCTCATCTGTGTCGGGCTGCAACCCACATCTGTGTCGGATATGGCGCCCGACACCGCGCAAAGGTCAGTGATGTGAGGAATCATCTCAAACGGGCATAAGTCCGTCACGGATGAAGCTATCTCAATCGGGCCTCAACTAATGTCCGTCACCGATAGCTTTGACCAAGACGACCAGTCAAATTATAGCCCGTCACGGATGACTATCTCAATCGGGCTACAACTATAGCCCGTCACAGATGACTGTATTCTCAATCGGACCTTAAGTTACAGTCCGTCACGGTTGACTATAACTCAATCGGGCTTTAACTTAATTATAGCCCGTCACCGATGAGTATGACCACAAAAAAAATAAATACTGTTTTTTGGCTAGCCTCAGGCCTGTGCTAGCCATGCCCGCTGCAAAATAACCGAAATAATCCCAGCATCCCCATCTCAACATTCACATATATTCATATATATTCACACATCCGAGCATCCCCATTCACATATGCCATTCACATATATTTTACAGAAATAACATTCATATTCACACATGCATACTGGTCACATGCATAGAGATAACAAATATAACAAACATAAATATTACATAATAACATGTGTTTGACAATTCAAACAGGACGTTAAAAAATGTTCATCACTTACACCTGAACCCTAAACATTCCTTTAGGGTGAATAATTTTGCGGAGGATGAAGTCGGCAATCTCCTCACGAATGTCCTCAAAGCTGCTACCCGGATCCTTTGAAAATTTGTCCTACATGTACATAATTCGAAATTAGTCGAACGATCTTTACATACATATACATATATATATATATATACTTCAATTTAGTTACAACATGTCAGGAATGAGACCACAAACCTCCAATTCAGCCAAAGTCTTCACCTTTTCTTTGCACAGAAGACGCATGTTGTGGCAGACATGAAATCCGCACTGGTCGCCTATTTGTTGTTTAACTGGGAAGTCCTTCTTGTGGATAAGAGTGTCTTGCCCTGTCTTTCGAAGGCCTCCTTTTTGCACATATTGGCCCCACGCTTCATCTATTGCGAGTTGAATCGGGGTCCAATCGTACAGTTGCTTGTCAATTTTGGAGTTTAAGTAGTGGCATGTACTCCACTTAGGCGTTATTACCAATAGGATCCAATGTCCACTGCGGCATTAAATTAGTTAAAGTTAATACTAAAGCTAGACGTGTAATGCAATGTATTTAGGGAACACACTTACTATTGATTATAGGCGCACATGATGTACTCCTTGTCTTGTCGGGCCCAGAAGGTGTCAAACAAGTAGTTTACCATTCCACTACGGTCCCCTTGAAGATTTGTGACATTGACTACCTGAGGATCAAGGAAGGCAACTTCCGGTGCATTCTTGAGACACCACTTCCAACTCAACCTACACGCAAGCCAAACTCTCTTATAAGCATGTTACACGGATTGAGATGAATAATTTTCGTGAGCACGAGTACTTACAAGGAGTAGCACTTGAGGAGGGTTGTGTCCACCGAGCGGAGCCTGTAGAGGTCGAACAGATCCTTGAAGTCTATCACGATAAAATTTGATGGCCCAAGGAATGGCGCTCTGGCGTGTTCACCTATTATATCATTTTCTCTATTCTTCCTCCTCACGTTAGATTTCTCCATGTAGTACATGTGTAGCTCCTTGCAAGCGGTGTCCATCGTTGCTAGCACGTCGTCTCCAACCAATGGCATGCCTAGTTGGTAGGACGATGGAGGTACGGGCTTCCTATGTGTGAAGGGCCCTGTCACGCCCAGAAATTCACTACCAGAATTTCCAAAGCAAATTGTGTATTAAAACCCCTGTCCAGGACCAGCCAGGGTACACAAATGACAAAGTTGCCATACAGATCCACGTCTTACAAAACAATAAAAATCTCTTACAAAACTGCAGCGGAAAAAAGAAACAACTAATCTAATAAACTAAACACTCGCAACGTAGCGACTCCACTCCACAGGCATTCCTCGACGGTAGCACCAAGCCTACTCTTCTGAAAAGTCTTCCTCAGAAACAACCTCCAACTCTGGTGTGGGGAAAAATAAAGCAAGACTGAGTACTACCCACTGTACTCAACAAGTCATACCGGAAAGGAAAATAATGATGCAAGTAATAACAAAGGAGAGCTGCAATGGTTATTTTGCATAAAATACGCATTTAAAAACAATAGTTGAAAACAGTAAAACAGTTGAATTAATTAGTCATAATTAAACCATCACTGTCCAACGCTACACCACGTTGCGACAGGCCCAACCATCCACCTGAACTAAACCATTTCCATTAAGTCAAATTATTAAAGAGTTCAACTAATCACGGTGAATCTGGTTGATCGCCCATATCCGCGGGCACGGCTATTCGAATAGTTTTACTCTGATCAGAGGTGTACATCTGTACCCACAAGACACAGTCCTACAACACATTACTGTGCGCCGACATACCACCACGGTATACCGGAAAAGGAGCTGTGACAGGACCCTTCGCATAACCCCCTTAAACCAATCGTACCACCTCGGGTTTCACCCCCACTCCTCAAAAGGCAGTGGGCAGCCCCCCCTCGAGCCTTGGTGAATCCGGCAGCCGCATAGACCGTCGCAGGGCCCATCCAAACTCCATCACGCTCACCCTAACCAATGTACGTCGGCTAGAGGAAAGCTACACTTCAAGTCCAGCCGTTGCCCACGCTGGCTTGTGGTACGCACGGTTCTTCTTCCAGGGTTTCCCGCGAACCGGTCCTTAATCGTCATGAGCACGACCATCAAAACCATGTACTCAAAACCCACCATTAATCAATATTTTAGTTAAACCAAAGATTAAATCACCCACGATTAACCATCGCGAGCCAACATGAAATAACCATCATTAAGTATTAGTGAAGCTTTAAACAACCCAATTGTGAGCTAATGTTTCTAAGCAAGGCTAAGCAAGTTCTTTTGTAGCAACTACTCAAATTATTTCCCAAGCTATCAAAGGAATAAGGAAATCGCAATATAAGGCTGAGTACAATAGGTAAACTATCCCATAGATGACATTATAAAACAATGCAGTATTTAGAGAAAAATAAGACTGTTTCGCAATTTAGGTACAACATGATCAAATGAATAAGTATGACTTGCCTTGCTCTTGTGCTGGGTCGACTTCGGCAACGACTTCGAAGTAAACCGGAGAATCGGAATTACCGGAATCTACACGACAAACAAAGCAAACAACAATACATGCTATAAGTCTACTGAAACAAAGAACAAAACTATTTTTAATGGATTCTCTGCATTTTTATGAATTTTCTGAGACTTGAACGAACTAAAACGGAGTACGGATGAATTAGTTATGAATTTTTGAAGTTATCTGTGTTTTTACTAAAACAGAAAAATCCTTAATTAATTATTGCGCAATAAACCCTTAGGGCTGACGTCACTGCTGACGTCAGCGGCTAGGGCTGACGTCAGCCGCGGCGGCGGCTGCACACCACGTGGCGCACACGTGGCGCCGACGCGGCAGCCACGCGGCGCCCACGTGGCGGCCACGCGGGGCGGGAGCGGACGGCCGGGATCGGCCCGAGTGGCCGATCCGACGGCTACGCGCGCGGATGGAGCTGGCTGAGCTGCGGCCGTTGGCGGGCGCGGAACCGGGTTGCGGTTGGGCTGTCCCCCGTTGTTGTTGCGGTTGCCGGAATTGTTGTTGTTGAAATTACCAGGCTGGTAAGGTCGATGTTGACGAACAATCATTGTAGTAGGTCCACCCTGCTGTCCGGCGGTGAACCGGGGCTTCTGTTGACTTCCCTGCTGCGTCCTGAATTGGACTGCTTTCCTCTTCCGATCCATCCTGTTGCGTTGATCCTCTTGACGGATCGCCTTATCACTAACTTCTCGAAATCAGCATAATCCCCTGAGATTAGCTGGTTGGTCAATTCATCATCCAGGCCGGAAAGAAACTTTTCCTGCCTTTCCGCATCAGTGCGCACATCCTCCGGAGCGTAACGTGCGAGACGGTTGAAACTCATGAAGGTACTCCGTCACTGTTCTATTACCTTGGTGGAGCGCCCTAAACTCTCTCTTCTTCTGGGCTACTATGCCGTCAGGAATTTGGGCTTTCCTGAAACTGCGGCAAAACTCCGCCCAAGTGACCTCCGTTCCGGGTGGACGGGTAACCAAATAGTTATCCCACCAAGCCGAAGCGGGACCCTGCAATTGATGGGTAGCGAAAGCGACCTTCTCTTGATCATTGCACTGGAGTAGATTAAGCTTCTTCTCAATAACATGAAGCCAATCATTCGCTTCCATGGGATTAGTAGTACTTGAGAAAACCGGCGGTCTGACACGAAGAAACTCTGGCAACTTGGATTGGGGTGGTGGTTGATTCTGTTGGGCCTGCTGCTGCTGCTGTTGAGCTTGTTGTTGCATCTGTTGCAACATTTGCTGTTGCATTTGTTGATGCTGCTGCTGCATTTGCTGCATCATAGCCGCCATCATCTGCGTCTGGCTAGCTAGCACTTGAGCAAGAGTGGGATTATCCGGTGGTGGAGGAGGAGCGTTGGTGTTGGTTCCATTAGTCTGGGATCCCTCTTGTCCGTTGTTGTTACCACTTGTCCTGGTGTTGACCATCTGAAGGAGAAAAACCAGCAGAAAGAAATGGACAAGAAAGAAAACAGATTGCTCAGAACAAAGCTTTAATATATTATTAATTTAACTGTAATTGTTCTGATCTAATTTAAAAACACTCCAAAACAGCAAGCAAAAATCCTTAATAAGATAGCCATACCATAGGCACATGGTATCGACCATCGGCTAAACCCCAAGCAACAAACCTAACACACAGCAACTAACAAGCAATCAAACTAAGAAAAACGGGGAAACTAAGGGTAACGAGCTTAATGCTCAGAACAGCTCCTGCGGTCGGTGGAATCGTAGCCAGGCTCCTGCTCATCTACAGAGGGCAAAGGAACGGGACTCAACATATGCTCAAAAAGAAAATTTTGATGCAAGGAACCTCTTTTTTTTTCAAAAATCCCAAAGACCACAGTTCCCGAATTTTTCCCAAAACAATTTAAAATTTAAGGGAAAATGCACATGAAAAATTTTAGAGGGCTCTTAAGGTTTCCAGTTGGCTTGTCCTACGGTCAAGGTCGGCTCTGATACCAACTGTTCTCGGCAAACCTGTGATGAAATCCATTCCAATTTCTTCCCATTTCCATTCCGGAATTTGGAGAGGCTATAACAGTCCTGCAGGCCTTTGATGCTCTGCCTTGACTCGCTGGCACACATCACAGAGTGCGACGAATTCAGCTATTTCTCTTCTCATACTCACCCACCAAAACTTCTCTTTGAGGTCTTGGTACATCTTGGTACTGCCAGGGTGAATTGAATACTGAGTTTGATGGGCCTCCGTGAGTATTAACTCCTTTAACTCTTTGTCTTCCGGGACGCACAGTCTTTCTCCCATCCATATCGTGCCATGCTCATCTTCGGAGAAATCTCGGGCCTTTCCAACCCTCATGTTTTTCTTGAGCTCTGCTATCTCGGGATCCTTAACTTGAGCTGCTCGGACCTGCTCCACGAGCGTTGGTCGTGCTTCTAGAGCGGACGCGAACCCATGTTCAACAATACCGAGGTTCAGCCGTTCGAAGTCTCGCTGCAACTGGCTGCTCATCTCTTCCATACTGGTGGAGTTACAGTAGCTCTTCCGGCTTAAAGCATCTGCCACTACATTAGCTTTACCGGGATGGTAGTGGATTCCCAGATCATAGTCTTTAATCAATTCCAACCATCTTCGCTGACGGAGATTTAAGTCCGGTTGGGTGAAGATATACTTCAAACTCTTGTGATCCGTATACACCTCACAACGGTTCCCAATAAGGTAATGTCTCCAGATCTTTAGGGCATGTACCACTGCTGCTAATTCCAAATAATGAGTGGGGTAATTATTCTCATGTGGGCGCAGTTGACGCGAAGCGTATGCAACCACTCTGCCTTCTTGGATCAATACACATCCTAGCCCTTGGCGAGACGCATCGCAATAAACCTGAAAATCTTTAGTCTGATCTGGCAGAATTAAGACTGGTGCCGTTACCAACTTATTCTTAAGTTCCTCAAAGCTTCTGTCGCATTCTGCTGACCACTTGAACTTCTCATCCTTTTTCAGCAACTGTGTCATTGGCTTGGCAATCTTGGAGAAATTCTCAATGAATCGACGGTAGTGACCCGCAAGTCCAAGAAAACTCCTAATCTGCGAAACCGTGCGCGGAGGCTTCCACTTGGTAACCGACTCCACATTCGACGGGTCTACTGCCACTCCTTGAGCTGTGATGATGTGGCCTAGGAACTGTACCTCCTCGAGCCAAAAGTCGCACTTGCTAAACTTGGCATACAACTGGTGTTCCTTTAATTTCTCAAGTACCAGGCGAAGATGTTGTTCGTGCTCCTCCTTGGACTTAGAGTAAACAAGTATATCATCGAGAAAAACCACAACGAACTTATCCAGAAATTCCATGAACACCTTATTCATCAAGTTCATGAAAAAGGCCGGTGCATTAGTAAGTCCAAAAGACATGACTGTGCACTCAAACAACCCATACCGAGTAGTGAATGCTGTCTTCGGAATGTCCTCCTTTCTAATCCTCAATTGATGGTAGCCTGATCGCAGGTCTATCTTGGAGAACCATGTTGCTCCCTTTAGCTGATCAAACAAATCATCAATCCGAGGTAACGGGTATTTGTTCTTGACAGTCACCTCATTGAGGGCGCGATAGTCGACGCACATCCTCTTGGTCTTATCTTTCTTCTCCACAAAGATCACCGGAGCACTCCAAGGTGACGTACTCGGGCGAATATATCCTTTCTGCAACTGCTCATCGACTTGCTTCTTGACTTCCGCCAGTTCATTGGCTCCCATCCTATAGGGTCTCTTGTGTATCGGGGCAGTTCCCAGTACTAAATCAATCCGAAATTCAATTTCTCTCTTTGGTGGCATTGTGGTTATGTCATCCGGAAAGACTTCAGGGTACTCTCTAGCAACAGGAATATCCTCCAACTTCTTAATATCTTTCCCTTCTTCTGCGACCTGTTTCGTCCCATCTACTTGGTTCAAGCACACTCTCTGCTTCTGGGGTGTTGGCGACTGGAACTTCACGACTTCTCCTTTCTCATTAACCAGAGTGATAGTGCGACTAGCGCAATCGATAACTCCCTTGTGCCTTGTTAACCAATCCATCCCAAGAATGACATCTATTTCCTTGGACTCAAGAAGGATAAGATTGGCTAGAAATTTAGAACCCTGGATTTCTATTTCCACAGAGGGGCTATAACTGACAGAGGTGGAACTACTTCCCGGGGTGTAGACCCGCATTGGTATCTTAAGTTCCTGTTTTCTTAGACCATGCTTCCCCACAAAATTCTTGGAAATAAAGGAATGTGTTGCACCAGAATCAAATAAAACTGTAGCTGGGACTGAGTTGACAGAAAACATACCCAGTACAACTTCTGGTGCTGCTAGCGCCTCTTCTGCCGACGCATGGTTGACATGAGCATGAACAAACTTGGGTCCTGCACGCCTTGGCTTCGGGCACTTGTCGGCGAAGTGTCCGGGCTCGTTGCAGTTGAAGCAGACAAATGATTTTCCGCCGGACTCCTTCCTGGATTGAGTCGATGGAGCTGGCTGAGCTGCGGCCGTTGACGGACGCGGAACCGGGTTGCGGTTGGGCTGTCCCCCGTTGTTGTTGCGGTTGCCGGAATTGTTGTTGTTGAAATTACCAGGCTGGTAAGGCCGATGTTGACAAACAATCATTGTAGTAGGTCCACCCTCTGTCCGGCAGTGAACCGGGGCTTCTGTTGACTTCCCTGCTGCGTCCTGAATTGGACTGCCTTCCTCTTCCGATCCATCCTGTTGCGTTGATCCTCTTGACGGATCGCCTTATCAACTAACTTCTCGAAATCAGCATAATCCCCTGAGATTAGCTGGTTTGCCAATTCATCATCTAGGCCAGAAAGAAACTTTTCCTGCCTTTCCGCATCAGTGCGCACATCCTCCGGAGCATAACGTGCGAGACGGTTGAACTCATGGAGGTACTCCGTCACTGTTCTATTACCTTGGTGGAGTGCTCTAAACTCCCTCTTCTTCTGGGCTACTATGCCGTCAGGGATTTGGGCTTTCCTGAAACTGCGGCAAAACTCCGCCCAAGTGACCTCCGTTCCGGGTGGACGGGTAACCAAATAGTTATCCCACAAGCCGAAGCGGGACCCTGCAATTGATGGGTAGCGAAAGTGACCTTCTCTTGATCATTGCACTGGAGTAGATTAAGCTTCTTCTCAATAACATGAAGCCAATCATTCGCTTCCATGGGATTGGTGGTACTTGAGAAAACCGGCGGTCTGACACGAAGAAACTCTGGCAACTTGGATTGGGGTGGTGGTTGGGCCTGCTGCTGCTGCTGTTGAGCTTGTTGTTGCATCTGTTGCAACATTTGCTGTTGCATTTGTTGATGCTGCTGCTGCATTTGCTGCATCATAGCCGCCATCATCTGCGTCTGGCTAGCTAGCACTTGAGCAAGAGTGGGATTATCCGGTGGTGGAGGAGGAGCGTTGGTGTTTGTTCCATTAGTCTGGGATCCCTCTTGTCCATTGTTGTTACCACTTGTCCTGGTGTTGACCATCTGAAGGAGAAAAACCAGCAGAAAGAAATGGACAAGAAAGAAAACAGATTGCTCAGAACAAAGCTTTAATATATTATTAATTTAACTGTAATTGTTGTGATCTAACTTAAAACACTTCCAAAACAGCACGCAAAAATCCTTAATAAGATAGCCATACCATAGGCACATGGTATCAACCATCGGCTAAACCCCAGGGAACAAACCTAACACACAGCAACTAACAAGCAATCAAACTAAGAAAACGGAAAAACTAAGAGTAACGAGCCTAATGCTCGGAACGGTTTCCGGAATCCGCCATGGCAGTGTCTCCACTTGTTGGCTCTGAACTTGAACCACTGCCGTTGCTACCACTGGGTGTGGCGTGCAACCAACCTCCGCTACCACCGGCTGGACCCTGGTACGCAGACGTTGAGGCGGAGGTGATGGCGAACCCTGGTGGCGGCGGCGGAACTGGCGTTGGAGCGGGTGGTGAATTCCTTGGCGCAAGCTGGATACGTACAGGAGCGGTGGTCCTCTTCCTTGGCATGGTGCGAATCCTGAGTCCTCCTGACGCTGGGTGTCCTCGCAACCTAGCATTATCGGCCTTGAGTCACGCGACTTCATCCTCCAAACGGGCAATCTTGATCAACTTCTGGTCATTAAGAGCCTTGGATGCCTTGTGGAGATCGACGTGCATCTTGTCCAGACCCTTCATCACCGTGACCATCCGTCCGAAGGTAGTGTCGTTCTCCTCCGTTGCAGATCGGTAGGTGCTACTGGTGGAAGAGCTACCGCGACGAGGATGATAACGGTACGCCGAGCTGTGGAGAGCGTAGTCGTGTAGTTCTCGCATCCTGGCCATCATCAAGTAAGCCGCCTCCTGACAGGCGTGCTCGTCAGATCCTCCTGAAGCGGTGACCACCATATTGGTAAGACTGGTGCCCACGAAGCCATGTACTTCCAAATGGACTCGCAACGGGAACTCGCCACTGAGAGGCTCGATCGTGGTGTACTCCGGCGCTTCAAGGTACCCTACAACCAAAGTCATACGGGCAAGCTCTGCCACGAAGCCTTCCATATTCTGACCACGGTGCGTCGGGGGATGACCTGCCATCTACAGAGGGCAAAGGAACGGGACTCAACATATGCTCAAAAAGAAAATTTTGATGCAAGGAACCCCCTTTTTTTTTTCAAAAATCCCAAAGACCACACCACCATTCCCAAATTTTTCCCAAAGCAATTTAAAATTTACGGGAAAATGCACATGAAAAATTTTAGAGGGCTCTTAAGGTTTCCAGTTGGCTTGTCCTACGGTCAAGGTCGGCTCTGATACCAACTTGTCACGCCCAGAAATTCACTACCAGAATATCCAAAGCAAATTGTGTATTAAAACCCCTGTCCAGGACCAGCCAGGGTATACAAATGACAAAGTTGCCATACAGATCCACGTCTTACAAAACAATAAAAATCTCTTACAAAACTGCAGCGGAAAAAAGAAACAACTAATCTAATAAACTAAACACTCGCAACGTAGCGACTCCACTCCACAAGCATTCCTCGACGGTAGCAACAAGCCTACTCTTCTGAAAAGTCTTCCTCAGAAACAACCTCCAACTCTGGTGTGGGGAAAAATAAAGCAAGACTGAGTACTACCCACTGTACTCAACAAGTCATACCGGAAAGGAAAATAATGATGCAAGTAATAACAAAGGAGAGCTGCAATGGTTATTTTGCATAAAATACGCATTTAAAAACAATAGTTGAAAACAGTAAAACAGTTGAATTAATTAGTCATAATTAAACCATCACTGTCCAACGCTACACCACGTTGCGACAGGCCCAACCATCCACCTGAACTAAACCATTTCCATTAAGTCAAATTATTAAAGAGTTCAACTAATCACGGTGAATCTGGTTGATCGCCCATATCCGCGGGCACGGCTATTCGAATAGTTTTACTCTGATCAGAGGTGTACATCTGTACCCACAAGACACAGTCCTACAACACATTACTGTGCACCGACATACCACCACGGTATACCGGAAAAGGAGCTGTGACAGGACCTTTCGCATAACCCCCTCAAACCAATCGTACCACCTCGGGTTTCACCCCCACTCCTCAAAAGGCAGTGGGCAGCCCCCCCTCGAGCCTTGGTGAATCCGTCAGCCGCATAGACCGTCGCAGGGCCCATCCAAACTCCATCACGCTCACCCTAACCAATGTACGTCGGCTAGAGGAAAGCTACACTTCAAGTCCAGCCGTTGCCCACGCTGGCTTGTGGTACGCACGGTTCTTCTTCCAGGGTTTCCAGCGAACCGGTCCTTAATCGTCATGAGCACGACCATCAAAACCATGTACTCACAACCCACCATTAATCAATATTTTAGTTGAAACATTTAATTAAATCACCCACGATTAACCATCGCGAGCCAACATGAAATAACCATCATTAAGTATTAGTGAAGCTTTAAACAACCCAATTATGAGCTAATGTTTCTAAGCAAGGCTAAGCAAGTTCTATTGTAGCAACTACTCAAATTATTTCCCAAGCTATCAAAGGAATAAGGTAATCGCAATATAAGGCTGAGTTCAATAGGTAAACTATCCCATAGATGACATTATAAAATAATGCAGTATTTAGAGAAAAATAAGACTGTTTCGCAATTTAGGTACAACATGATTAAATGAATAAGTATGACTTGTCTTGCTCTTGCGCTGGGTCGACTTCGGCAACGACTTCAAAGTAAACCGGAGAATCGAAATTACCGGAATCTACACGACAAACAAAGCAAACAACAGTACATGCTATAAGTCTACTGAAACAAAGAACAAAACTATTTTTAATGGATTCTCTGCATTTTTATGAATTTTCTGAGACTTGAACGAACTAAAACGGAGTCCGGATGAATTAGTTATGAATTTTTGAAGTTATCTGTGTTTTTACTAAAACAGAAAAATCCTTAATTAATTATTGCGCAATAAACCATTAGGGCTGACGTCACTGCTGACGTCAGCGGCTAGGGCTGACGTCAGCCGCGGCGGCGGCTGCGTACCACGTGGCGCACACGCAGCAGCCACGCGGCGCCCACGTGGCGGCCACGCGGGGCGGGAGCAGACGGCCGGGATCGGCCCGAGTGGCCGATCCGACGGCTACGCGCGCGACGGCGGCGGCTAGGGTTAGGGTTTTGGGCCGAGCGGCGTGCGCAGGCGGCGGCGGTGCGGCGGCGGAGCGGCGGCTCGCGGGCGGCGGCGCACGGGAGGCGGCGGAGCGGCGGCTCGCGGCGGCGGCGGAGCGCGCGACGCCACGGCGGCGCGCGCGAGCGCGCGAGCGGGCGCGCGCGCGGCGCGCGAGCGAGGGGAAAAGGGCGGCGGCGGCGGCGCTTACCGACGGCGGAAAAGGCGGCGGCGCGGCTTCGGCGACGGCGGCGCTCACGGCTAGGGTTAGGGCGGCGGCGGCGCGGGGAAAACGAGGGGCGGCGGCCTCGGGGGGGGAAATAAATAGGGCGCGCGGCGGGAGTCCCGCCGGGAAACGCGGCGGCGCGGGCGGCGGCGGCCGTGTCGGAGGCGGACTCGGCCGCGGCGGGCCCACGCGTCAGCGGGCGAGCGGCGCGGGGAGGCGCGGCGGACTTCCGGGCGGCCTCGGGCCGGCCGGAGGGGAAACGGCGGGCGCGGGGAGGCGCGGGCTTGGGCCGGGAGGGAAGCGGCGGCGGCTTGGGCCGGCTGGGCCGAGGAGAGGGGAGGGAGAGCGGCGCGCGGGGCGGCGCTCGGCTTGGGCCGAGGGAGAGAAAATGGGCCGACGGCCCGAGAAGAGGAAAAAGAAAAAAGAAAAGGAAAAAGAATTTCCCAGGGATTTATTTATTGCGCTTGAGGGTTTTTAATTGGTTAAAATTATTTCTGGGGCTCTGAAAATTCCACTAAAAATCCTGTTAATGTATTTTGACATGGGGAACTCAAGAAAAATTCCACCTTGCCATTTCCACTTCTTTAATGCATTATTTAATTGGGTTTTTCTCCAGATTTAATTAAACAATTTCTCAGATAAATTATTAAATTTGATTTTTACGATTTGGGAGAAATTCAAGGTGTGACAGGCCCCTTGCTCAGATCTAACTTTGTTGGAGCAAGACGTGAAAGGTGCAGCTTTCCTTTTCCTCGCACCCCTGCAGCAGGTTTTTCGATAACTCTTCTCTGGGGGGAAGAATGCGCCTTCCTGCTCTTCTTCAGGGGTGGGGGTTTAGTGATCGCCATGCTGTCGACCTCCATTGGCTCGCCCCCAAAGTCCGTGTCGTATTGTAACTGGACATCGTCAATTTCATGACGACCGAGAGCTAGAGGGGCTGAAGGAGCAGGGGTAGTTTGTACTATTAGACGACCGCTTGGTGCAGTGCTTGGCCTCGGGATCACTCTTATCTCAATGAGGTCCTTGGGCCATTGGATGAAGGTTCCACGTGCATTTCCAAGGGTTAGGACCTCGTCGTTTGGTGCCAGAGGGAGGGGGAAATGATCGAATTCGGGCTTCACCGAGTCAACTTGCACTTTCGCATAATCAGCCCTAAGTTGTGCCCCATGCACTCTTGTTTCCAGGGTCGGCTTGAAAGCAAGGCCCTCAGCTGCAGGAACCGAGAAGGTCGGCACCACCCTTACTGTCAGGGTGCAGCTAGTTGGTTCCTGCGATAGATTCATAAATATTGTTAGAATAGTACTTACCATATGGTTTCGATAAGAACTCTATGCGTACTATATTATCGTACCGTTATTTGGTCGACGGCGGCGGGGACCGATGGCAGATCTTTCCCCGCCTCAGTTGATGCACAACTGCTGCGCCTCTGCGTGGGACTAGCTAAATCTTGTCGCGTAGCAGCAGTGGCAGTCACCGGGAGATGTTGCTCTTCTCGAATCTCTTGCCTGATACGGGCCCTCATCGATTCAAGCTTTTCATCAAATTTAGAGCTCAATTCGGCTCTGACCTGCTCCCGGATCTCAGATCGAAACAAAGAAACCTTGAACTTCACGTAGTTCAGCTCCCAGATCTGCTCAATGCGGCCGTAGTATGTGTTCGACCCCACTTGATCCTGGAAGGCATCTATACGGACTCCGCTGTTTTGCACTGTGCTTTTGTCATCTTGCTGGACGGTGTAAAATGTGTATCCATTAATATCGTATCCTTGCCATGTGTCTATGGCCCAACACGGTCCCATTCCCAACAAGTGTACAGTCTCATTTGGGATATCCGTCGACATGGTGACACGATTCTTGAACCATGCGTTGAACCGAGAGTTATGTTCTCTGTTAATCCACGTCTCAGATCGACCCGTGTTCTCCTGCCGGATTTTGGCTAAGTGCTCCTCAAAGTATGGGCTAACTTCTGCCATATGTTGGAGCACAGCAAAATGAGCCTGCCCGTAGGAAGCTTGATCGGGCCTAATTCTTTTCCTCCCGATTGTGCCAGCACCTGACAACCTTCCTTCGTGACGAGACGCTGGAACTCCGATAGGCTCGGCCTTGGACATGTAATGCACGCAGAACTCAATGACCTCCTCGGTCGTGTAGCCTTCAATGATGCTCCCCTCCGGTTTTGCTCTGTTCCGAACGTATGCCTTCAGAACTCCCATGTACCTCTCGAACGGGTACATTTCTCTTAGAAAAGCTGGGCCACATAGTTTTGTTTGCTTCACAAGATGAACAGGGAGATGAACCATGATACCAAAGAAAGACAGTGGAAAAAACATCTCCATGTGGCAGAGGGTATTGACAATATCGATCTGCAACCCATCTAGATCTTCGGGATCTATAACTTTCTGTCCGATGGCATTGAAAAATGCGCACAGACGTTGGATTGTATGACGGACTTTCGGTCCTTGGATTAGCAAGCACAGCATAATATATTTTCTTTTAAAGCACAACCATGGCGGTAGGTTAAAGTTTGAAATAAGAACTGGCCAGGTACTGTGAGTACTACTCATGTCTCCAAAAGGATTCATGCCATCTGTACACAGACATAGCCTCATGTTTCTGGGGTCGGCCGCAAAGTCTTTGTGTTTTCGATCGATATTCCTCCATTGAATCGAATCCGCTGGGTGTCTTAGCATACCGTCGTTCCTTCTCTCCGTGGCATGCCAACGTACTAAATTTGCCTCCTTGGGGTTTGCAAATATTCTTTTGAAACGATCAATGATAGGTAGATACCACACAACCTTCGCGGGACCACCTCGCTTTGATTTTTTTCCTTCGTCAGGACTTTTCTTACGCTTGTATCGAGAGGCCTTGCATATAGGACAAGCATCTAACTCCGCATATTGCTTGTGGTACAATATGCAGTCGTTTCGACAAGCGTGAATTCTACGGACCTCTAACCCCAGGGGACACAAAACCTGCTTTGCTTCATATGTCGTCTCGGGCAATGTGTTCCTATCAGGCAGCATGGCCTTCAGAATTCCCAAAAGCTCTGTGAAACTCTTGTCTGCCATCCACTACTTGCCTTCAGCTTCATTAGGTCCAAGGTAGCTGATAATTTGGTTTGCTTTGCTTTGCATCCGGCGTACAGAGGCGTCTGCGAGTCACTGACCAACCTGCTGAACTTTACGGAATCTCTCTCGTTGTAAGCTGGATCCTCAACGTCACGTAACACGTCTTGCAGCAGGTCATGATCAACATCAACCATTTCACCGCCTAGTGGAGAAGGTACAAACATGTCATGCTCATCTTCATCTTCCTGATTTTGCGCACCAGTACTGTCTGCAGCAGCACCACTTCCTGATTCCTGCTCTCCATGCTTAACCCAACATGTTTAGCCCTCCATGAATCCTCGTTGTATCAGATGAGCGTGTACGTCCATTCGGCTATCAAACATATTTTCATTCTTGCAATCTGCACATGGACAACACATGTAATCGCTGTTTCTTCTTTTCCTATCCTCCTCCGCGACGTTAATAAAATTTAATACCCCATTTCTATACTCTTGACTATGACGTTTCACAGATTTCGCATACATCCAACTTCGATCCATCTCTACAGAAATGAAAAAAAATCAGAGAAACATCTTATAAGATAAATACCACTAAATTCATAAAAATTGATGAATTTTCTAAATTAATAATTATTATTTGTCACTTACCTTTATGAATTTACTGTTTTCTTTGGGAAAAAAAATTTCGCCCCCTCCAACCTCCCACCAGATTTGTTAATAGTGGGATACAGATACTCTAGCGGTTGCGGCTATTTATAATGTGTACTAACTATCGGGCATATAAGGTAGCTTTATCGGGCCTAAAAAAAAGCCCGTCACAGAGGAGTGCCATCTGTGACGGGCTTTGTAGATATCTCAAACGGGCATCAAGATGGGGCCCGTCACAGATGATTGTCATCTGTGACGGGGCAATTACAGCCCGATGAGATATTTAAGGTTATCTCAATCGGGCCTTTAAGTTGGGGCCCGTCACAGATGATTGTCATCTGTGACGGGCTCCAACTACGGCCCGATTGAGATATTTAAGATTATCTCAATCGGGCCCTAGTTTAGGCCCGTCACAGATATGTGTCATCCGTGATGGGCTTCAGTTCTATGCACATTTAACATGTCTCTCCGACCATATCTCAATCGGCCTCATTTTAGGCCCGTTTAAGATGTTTTTTTTGTGACGGCCAGCAAAATCCAGTTATGTTACAGCCCGTCACAGATGAGAGGATCTGCACTAGTGAATGGAAGACTAAAACGTCCCAAAAAAATACCAATCCTATTTTTCCGTTGTATATATACAAAAGGGCCCTCAAAGGGCAAAGTGGGAGGCTCTCGCCCCATTCCATTCGATCCACTGTCATCCTCACTCTCATCCACTCCTCAACTCCTCTCGGGTGGTTTCTCATGTGATCAAGCTTGGGTTCTCTCTCCCAGAGAGGAAAGCCTTTGTCATGTATGTTGAATTTTGTTACAACAAACACACTTAGAAAAATGTGAGTTAATAATTTCACTGAGTGAGATTCATGCTCCGTCAAAAATTAAGTAGATGTGCGTGCTCATATTTTTAGAAAACGTTAAGCAAATAGTAATAATAATCAGATAAAGAAGTTGAACGAGGGTGTATGCTGCTTCTGATTCACATACTTTGTCGGCACGCTAATCCCGTGTGCTCCACACCCCGCGCATGCCTCGCCTCCTCCACTCTCTACGTAAACCAAGCAAATATTGAGAATGAGATATGCTTCTCTAAAATAAATTCCACAAACACGAATTTTCAGGGATAGATTCTCGCGACGACCGTCAGTCAAAACATATACGGTATAAGATGAGGCAAATTAGGTGTTCCAACCTACACTCATGACCGGCTCATCTACTCCTTACGGGTATGAGTACCAACAGAAAAACATGCCAATTTTCCATGACAAACATTTGACCGTACACACTTGCGGCCTTGCATACTGCGGTCAGTGCATCGTTGTATACTCCATTACTCCATGCCTCCTTGCACGCCTGACGTCCGGTGTGAAACTGTGTCCATGCCTGGTTTGCATGAGCTTACCGTGTTACAGAGAACGATGTTGCCGTCCACCGGACACAGGTCGCCATGGATAACACGGATCACGGAAAGCCACTTACTCTCTACTGAAAGCCAACACTGCAAAAGGCGTGATGCTGTGAGTGAAGAAATAAGTCTATTTTGCCTCCCTCAATTCATGCCCCGGTTGAATCGCATCTCTCAATCGCAAAATCGGGTATAACTCATCCCCCAATTCTCAAAACCGTTGCAAATCGACTCCCTGGACAGTTTCGGAGGCGGTTTCGTCCGACGTGACAATTGACTCGTTGACTCATCAGGTGGGACCCACTTGTCAGCAACCTCCACCTCATCCCATCTTCTCCCTCACCTCTCCCTTCTCTCACTTTCATCTCTTCCTCTTCTCTCAATTCCAACCTTGGCACAAAGGCAGGGTGATGGCGATGGCGCATGGGGGAGGAGCTTGCAAGCGGCCCGCCGCATGTGCAGAGAGGAGCTCGCCTGTCGGCGCACGCAAGGAGGAACTTGTCGGTCGCGGCACACGTGGGGAGGAGATCGTTGATCAGCCACTCGCGGGGGGAGGAGCTCGCTGGCCGGTCGCACACAAGGAGGAGCTCGTCGGCCAGCGCGCGCGGGGAGGAGCTTGTCCGCCGGCCGCGCGGGGGAAGTACGGACGACGCGGCAGCCACCGCTACCATCTCTTCTACCGATGGGGGCAGGCGATGGCAGACGGCGTGGCGACCGCCGATACCATCTCTCCTACAGACAGGGACAGGCGGTGATGCAGAGAGACAGGCGACGACAGACGGCACGGCGACTGCTGATCCATCTCTCCTACCGACGGGGGTGGGCAGTGATGCAGAGAGGCGGATGGGGCGGCCCCCACTTCCTCCAGTGGTGCTCACTCTGCCTCACGCCGCCGCAGTCATCGCATCCGTCCCCATGCCATCGAGTGGAATCGGTCACCTCGTTTCCCTTGCCGACGACGATGGGAGAAAGAGGCAGGTCGCCATCCACCCCGCTTCCCTCTCCGCATTGTGGCTCCCTGCCGCCGTTGCCTATCTTTGTCACCTCCTGTCCCTGGCTTTCCCCTACTCTCTTTCGCCGGTAGCTTGGGACGGTCATTAGATGGTGAAGCACCCCGACGACCGTCGCTCTCCTCCGTGCCCTCCTTCCTTCGTCCCTCCCTACCTCAGCCTCTGTCCCCGACGAAAGCACCGGAGCCAGAGGCAGTAAGAAATGGTGTCGCCGTCGAGGTTGGAAGTATGAGAAGAGGAAGAGATGAAAGAGAGAGAGAAGGGATAGGTGAGTGAGAATATAGGATGAGGTGGAGGCCACTGACAAGTGGGTCCCACCTGATGAGTTAGTGAGTCAACTGTCACGTCGGACGAAATCGCCTCTGAAACCGCCTGGGGAGTCGACTTGCAACGATTTTGGGAGCTGAGGGACGGGTTATATCTAGTTTTGTGGTTAAGGGATACGATTTAACCAGGGGCATGAGTTGAGGAAGGCAAAATAGACTTATTCCGTGAGTGAATGCCGATCAAATTCTCCTGGGCCGGGGCCGCTTTGTCTCTTGTTGCGCGAGCAATGTGGGAATTTTTAGCATTTTTAATTTTTATTTTTTAAGATTTGCAAAAATAATTTTAGGTTTGAAAATATTGCAAATCTAATCACCAATCGCCTTCTGGGAGGGCAAGATTTAAAAATCGCCCTCCCAGAGGATGATTTTGCTGACGTGCCGTCTGCTACATCGCGGCTTTTATGCGAATAAGTCCCTTGCCGCTCTCGGCAAGGGCGATTTTTCCCTGTAGGGGGCCGCCTGTAAAAGGGCGGCCGCCCTGGCAATTTTGCAGGCGGCCCCCTTGCCGCCCTTGCAGAGGGTGATTTTTGCCACCTGCAAAAGGGCGGCCGCCCTGACAATTTTGCAGGCGGCCCCCTTGCCGCCCTCGCAGAGGGCGATTTTTGCCAAATCTCGCCCTCTGCAAGGGCGATTTTTGGTCACCTCCCTATATAATCCCAGTTCACTCAGGAGGTCGTCATTTGCAGCGTTCGAGACTCCAGAAGAAAAAATAGAGAGAGGGGTGAGGAAGAAGAAGGAGAGCGGCGAAGCCCTGTCGGTGTGCATACTCGATCCAAGGTAAATACAATATCCCGTTATATGTTTGTGTTATTTATTTTGTGTAGAATATTAGAAAAAAAGATTTTTTTTTGAATATTTGAATAGTTGTTTAGTAGTCGGATCTAGATTTATAAATTAGGGCATGATTTAATTTAGGGAGTTTGACCTATGACGAACCGATTTAGATGAACCTACGTAGAATATATTTTGATCTATGTCTATATTATTTAAATAGATGTGTAGCACTATAATCTGGATGTAAAAATTAGGGCATGATTTATTTTAGCCAATTTGACCTAGGACAAACCGATTTAGATGAACATATGTAGGATATATCCTTATCTATATATACATTTCTTTGTGTAGAATTATGTTTAATATTTGAATAGATGTGCAGCACTTAGTTCTTGATTTATGAATTACGACATGATTTATTTGAGGTAATTTGACCGATTTGGATGAACAAATGTAGAAAATAAGTACGATTGGCGGTAGATCTAGATGAACAAACCAATTCGATATATTTTAAGATCTAGAACAGAGAATATATTGTTATAGAATTTAACTTAGGCACATATTGATCTAGGCAACATATTCGTAGTATGAAATAAACTCAGTTTGAATCTGTTTATCAGGCACAATGGCAAGGAAGGTCATATTTCAGATAGTTCACGGTGAAGGCAACGTTAGATATGGTCAAGATGGTGTATATCTGTCAGAATTTAGTATGAACTCGAAGGGCATCGATAGGCCAGCCGATAAAACATTTGAGTCAGTCTATAGTTGGTTACTACATGGATTTAAAGTGGATACAAGAGTGAACACAATGTCCCTATCCGTTGTAGTCAGTCGTGCAACAGAAGGATATTATTGGGAACTAATGTCTATAGATAACATCGAGTCCTGGAGACGTTATGTGGAGATGGCCTTAGGTCCTGGCCCCTTGTTATTTTTGTGGCATTGCATGAAATCGATAGCAGTGTTACAGTGCAAACAGAGGATGGTGAAGGTCCTAGCAATGTTGTGAAGAATGTTGGACCATCGATGCGAACTGGGGGTAACGAAGCAAGGTTGGAGGAGGCAATAGGCGTGGCGGATGAGGGGGAGAGAATCGAAGCAATTGTTGAGGAAATGGAGAGGGAAGATTCTGAAAATGAGCAGGCGGAGGGCGATGAATCATCGGACGAGGAGGAAGATGTAATGCCCGTTGATTGGACAAAAGCTGATTTCTCTCAACTTGTTATCTCAAAGGGGCAGCAAGCACTCTTTGAATACAAGGATAACGAGGTAATCCAAGGTGCCAGGTATGCTCATAAGGAAGACATGAAAGAGGCGGTGAAGCATTGGGCAGTCTCCTTGCATAGAGAGTTTAGGGTGTTGAAGTATACGAACTATGTGTATGACGTGAAGTGCACGAAGGATGATTGTCCGTGGCGCGTCCATGCATATAAGGGAAAATGAAATGACTATTGGAAAGTGAGCATTGTTGGTGAGCACACATGTTGGTTGCCAGGGGTTGATAAGTATCACCGCAACATCACATCAGCTTTTGTTGCCGGTGAGATGTACAGCGATGTTGTTTGTAACACAGACTTTGAACCGGGCTCCATTATTAGGCACATTGAAAACAAATTCAAGTATACTATAAGCTACTACAAGGCTTGGAGGGCGAAACAAAAGATTTTGGAAATGAGGTATGACACATTTGAAGCATCGTATGATAATTTGTCTCGTCTGTTAGGCACCATTGTTCAGAGAAACCCCAATACCTATTATGACATTCGGACCTTTCCGTCCTCTAATGACCCGAGCAAGAGCGTGCTGCAAAGAGCCTTTTTCTCGCTGGGTGCTTGCATCAACGCATTTGTGCACTGTCGCCCTGTGTTGTGCATAGATGGAACCTTTCTGACAGGCAAATACAGAGGTCAGATACTGATGGCGATTGGAGCCGATGGGAACAACCAGGTGTTACCTATGGCGTTTGCATTTGTCGAGAGTGAGAACACCGAAAGCTGGTATTGGTTCTTGGAGAGAGTTCGCTGCCAAGTCGTGTGTATGAGGCCCAATGCTTGCCTCATTCATGATCGTCATGCGGGCATGTTGAAGGCAATTGACTACCTGCAGAATGGTTGGCCGGAGAGGGGACTTCCAACTAGGCGGCATGATGTTCAGAGTAGGTGGTGCATGCGTCATATGGGAGCCAATTTCTATAAGCAATTCAAGAACAAGCACCTGATGGATCTCTTTAAGAGGCTATGTGGTCAGAATCAAGAGAAAAAATTCAATGAGTTGTGGAAGAGGTTGGATGAGCTGACAACGAAGCAAACCGACGAGCAATCTCGTCGGCCACAGGATGACGATCCTCCAGTACCTCTTGGTCCACTACATGATGACCCGCCAACAATGAGAAGAAGGTCTGCATCATCAATACATAATTTCTTGCAGTGGATAGAGAATGAACCGAAAGAAAAGTGGTCTCTGTTGTATGACACTGACGAGTCTCGATATGGTATAATGACAACCAACCTGGTCGAGGTGTACAACTGGGTGATGCGAGGAGTGCGAGGACTCCCACTGGTCGGTATTGTGGAATTTATCCTTCATGGCACTCAGGCATACTTTAGGGACAGATACAAGAAAATTGCCCCGTCGATGGCTGATAACAACATTGTATTTGGGAATGTGGTGACGAAGTATATGCAAGACAAAATAGCAAAGGCTATGAAGCACAGAGTTATTCCCCAAGGTACCCAAGTTCATAGGTACGAGATCATGTGTGTCGACAGGAGAAGGCGCGGAATCAACTGCGTTCAAGCTGTGCAGGAATGTGTGCTTCATGCGGAGGGCGGTTGCAGTTGTAGCTGCATGAAGCCCAAGCTTAGACATCTGCCTTGCTCACATGTACTTGCAGCAGCTGGGGATTGCGGCATACTTCCCGATAGCTATGTGTCACCCTACTACAGGAAAGAAGCAATATTTCATACATGGAAGGAGGAGATATATGGGTTCGGGATATCTGGATCTTACACAACTCTGAGGCCACAAGTGTTCTACATTCCAGATCCGTCGAAGTTAAGGATGAAAAAGGGATGGCGTCAGTCGAGACGCATCAGAAATGACATGGACGAGTCGGAGGCAGGGGGAGGACTTTATGGTGCAACAAATGCGATGAGCACGGGCATACTTACAAGAAATGCCCGAAGAATTCGCAATCTCCAACCGTCACAGGTTCGGGTCTATCTGGACAGGAAACCGATGGCAGCCGTCCATCGGGAGAAGGAACAACAACGAGGCGACCACGTCCTAGGCGTTCTCGTGCGGTGACTACGTCGTCGGCTGGCAATGCAATGACTTGATTATTTCTGTCAGCCTTTTAGTCTAGCGGTGATCCAATTGATGTAATATTTATAATGTTGTTGTCATTTGTCATGTGTGTAATATTTATCCCTGTGAGACATGAACTATTGTAATGTTGTTGTCATTTGTGTAATGTATCTTTAGCGTTATGAATTACCATTTTAATGAACAATTTGTGTAATGTTTTTTTTCGTTATCAATTGCTTATTACACCAGCTCTCCTCAGTAGGGGACTAGACAGGAGCCACCGTTCGTACTTGTCGGCGGTGCAGGGTGCGCAGCTTACCACCTTTCGTCCACGCCCGTCGCGCGAGTTGCTGCGTGCCGATCCGCGACACGTTCCGTGGTATGATCAAACTTAATTACTTGATGGCATTTTTTGGCTTCACTGCACATATGTGGTACTAATGTTCAACTTGACGGTATGCAGGTTGCGTGAGGCAGGCCTGATAGCGATATGCAGGCTTGTTGAGGCGCGGGCGGACGAGAACGACCCGGCAAAACGCTGGGATGCGGACCGGTCACTGCTGGCTGCTTTGGTAGATCGATGGCGGCCGGAGATGCACACCTTCCATCTACCCTGTGGGGAGATGGCACCTACGCTGCAGGACGTTACGTACCTGCTAGGGCTTCCACTAGCCGGGGAGGCTGTCGGCCCAGTGGATGGTGGGGGTGGCTGGAGGGACGATATCACGGAGCGATTCGCTCCTGTGATGAGGCTACCTGGGATCCCGGCAGTTGCTCCCCTGAACACGTACACCACCTCCGGGCCTACGAAGGCTTGGCTGCTGCAGTTCACAGTAAGTTAACTTTTACACTTTGTTATTTCCTAGAAATCTTATGAGTTTTAACATCGTTTGCTTTTTGTTGTAGACCGATAAGCTCCACCCCGACGCCGACGAGTACTCACTGAGACGCTCCCTAGAGGCATACCTACTGTGGATGTTCGGTTGGGTGATGTTTACCAGCACCACCAGCCACGCAGTAGACAGGGGCCTGATCCACTACGCCCGGGCGATCGCGGATGCGGAGCTAGGCTGCGTGCCACAGTGGAGCTGGGGTTCGGTAGTCCTCACAGCCATGTACCGTGTGCTGTGCGAGGCCTGCTGCAAGACGAATCCTGGAGCGATATTCGCGGGCTGCCCTCTCCTTTTTCAGCTCTGGACAGATCGATGACACCGCTGCGTATGATTCAGGACCCGCAGCCGATGACCCAGCCGACGGGCCAATGATGGGCACGTACTGGTGCCATCGCAATGTAAGTACAAATTGTTTTCATTTCAAATTTCAGATTATGTGCGACTGATGTTCTGACCAGTTGGTTCTTTGTGTGTCGCAGCGCCGTTACGCCCACGCCCAAGTCAGATGGAGCTACCCAAAGTTCGTCTTCGAGTTCGACCGTCTGCAGCCTTCGGACGTCGTCTGGGAGCCCTACACGCAGCAGGTGGTCGCTGGGAGAGCACCTCTAGGTCTGTCTTCCTTGTGCACGCGTGACACGGCGTACTGGTTGACGGTGGTGTCGTTGGTGTTTGACATATACGTCGAGCCTCACTGCCCTTACCGTGTTATGAGGCAGTTCGGACTGAGGCAGGGGTTTCTAGTGAACGTACCGATTCCCGTCCCCCCCCCCCAGGACCACCAGTGAGTACTTCTCTTTCAACTTTACTATTATTATGTCGACTACTTTTGAACGTTCGATGACCATTATGTTCTTTGCAGGTTGATTCAACGGGGACAGCAGGCAGGGACACTGTGGGTACCTCGGATCAACCCGTACGTGGAGGACTGGTTGGTAGCCACCGAGGAGGTGATTGCCGAGATCTACCCACACTCCGAGGAGAACTACACTGCTTACCTTTGGTGGTACTTGCCGCACACACGAGCTCGCGTGACCTTCACCCCGGCCGCTCCACAGCTACACCAGGCAGGCGTCAGGGACACCTACCCCATGCACCGTGACCAGGAGTACTTCATGAGGGTACATCCATGTATCTCGCACTTCTTACTTTCGTACTACGTGGTTGGTATATATGAGAGTGACAAACCTAATTAATAATGATTCCCGCAGGCCGACGCTGCACACGCCATGAACGCCGACATCAACGCGGTGATGCTAAGGTTGGACGATGGACTGCACCTGAACGACGTTGAGTAGAGGTTGACGTTCGAGCGGATGCAGACAAAGATGCATTCGATCTTGCGCGTCTTCTCTTGTCCTTTGGCCGTGGACGCGGTACCTCCAGCGGCAGCTGCAGTTCCACGTCCACGCGGCCCGACACCAGGATCGACATCGCATGGTGCTGGTGCGTCCACAGGTTAGT
Organism: Oryza officinalis; assembly: GCA_008326285.1. Lineage (NCBI taxonomy): Eukaryota > Viridiplantae > Streptophyta > Magnoliopsida > Poales > Poaceae > Oryza > Oryza officinalis. The sequence goes on along the minus strand of BDMV01000001.1, from coordinate 44,900,802 downwards.
TCTGTACCTTCTCACTATGTGAAACCTTGGCCATGTTATTACAAACTGAATGTCTAGTAGGTCCGACGCTGCCGACAGGACACTCTGCTGGAGCGAGTGGATCGTCGATCCCTCGGCCGTTCGCGACTCGGCCCAGCACGTCGGCCTTTGTTCGAGCGAGCGGTTTGTCCATCCCTCCTCCCTTCAGTCAGCCGCGAGGTGAGCAAGCGTCTTCCGATAAGTACTACAAACGTACTAGTTGTCATGACTGTTGCTTAACATTTGACATCTCCAGGAGGATACTACTCAGCGGGGATTTTCCGTTCGGGCGCATCATCGTCGCAGGCGAGTGGGTCCGGTGCGAGCGATGCAGGGGGGGTTCGGTGTGGGCGACGACTTCGATGACCTGGAGGACGTTGAGCAGGACGTTCTCGGCACCTCTCAGCTTGGTGGAGCACCACTACCACAGAGCCAGGAGCAGCCACAGGTGACGCCCACACCAGATGTCCGCGCTGGTCGTGCCGTGCCCGCTGACAGGCTGACGTACTCTCAGGGGCACGTTAAGGCGCAGGCTAGGAGGGGTAGGGGTAAGAGGCCTCGCCAGTAGAATATGAGTGCTACCTGTTTGTAATATTTACACTTAGTAACTTTGTGTTACCTCTTTGTATATAACTCTATTCGGTCGTCACACTCATATGTCACGAAAACCTTTCATGTCATTCGCTACATCTACTCAATGAAATGACAAAAAACTTTCGCCGTGTGACAGAGGTCTACGATTGGTCGCTATCAGTTTTTGGCCTGTGACAAACGTTTACGATACGTCGCTATCATCTTTCGGCGCGTGAAGGCGTCCCGACTTAACCTTTGCCGATGCTTTGTTCGACAGAATCATTCAATTTGCGCTGCCGCGTGAACGTGTTGTCAAATCCACGCAACAAGTGAACTCACGTTAGATGGATATATGCCTTTGCTTCCTCCACTATATATTACGTAGGTCCGAATACGCACTCTTCATATCTTTCTTCTATTTCCTACACTTCTACGTAGAATGGATCATCCATTTGCTGAGTGTCTCGACTGGCGACTCCATCCTTTGGGCGGTTTGATTCCACTATGGTGTGACCGTCCGTTGTGCCGTTGTGGGGATGCTTGTATACTTACGTCGTCCCTCAACTCAGAAACTCGGGGGAGGCGATTCTTCCAATGTGCCAACATGGATCGGGTATGACTTATGTGCTCCGATTTCTAGTACCAATTCTGAATACGTAAAACACTAACTTGATCGTACATCATGGTAACATGTTACGTAGGCATATCGTCAGGTGTGCAACTTCATTGAATGGATAGATACGGAGATCCCACGAACCGATGGAACACGTTCCTACCCACTTAGCGAAACAAGGTCAGCCTACCTTCGGTGGAAGGCTGAGTACCAACATCGAGTTGCTGCGGAAGCTTTGGATTGGCCTCTGGATCAGCTCGCACTACCCACATGGCGGGAACATCCAGAATGCCATTGTGGTCTTCGTTCCCAGGTGATAAGGTCCACTAGACATGCAACTCGAGGACAAAGATGCTTCATGTGTCCGAAGATTGTGGACGACGATTTTGTCGTGAGTATCATTTTTTCCTAGTCAAGCTAATCACTTCTTTAATTTTCTAACCCCTAACGTCATAAATGTACAACCAGGAGGATGTACGTCAGTGTCGATTCGAAGAGTGGATCGATATGGTTAGACCTGCTTTGATCGGTCCGACGGTAACGCAACCTGAGTCGACCGAACAATTCATTCAGGCATGGATGGAGTACGAACGTCGAACCAAAATCGCAAGCTTAGATTGGAGGAACAACCCACTAGGTTTCCCTAAATGGTCGGAGCGTCCCATGTGCGGTTCTAGGGATCGTTGCAAGATGGCTACCTCCTTTGAACCACGAACTTATGGCAGGAGATATTTCATTTGCCCCAACTTAGACAACGACTTTGTTGTACGTCTTTCGTTTTATCAATCCCGTTAACGTCTTCATTGTTTTGCCACTCTAACTGACAACATGTGTTTCTTTAGCAGAGCATTCAAAGGAGGTGCGGATTCACTATGTGGATCGACAATGTCATTCCCCAATATAACGGCCTAAAAGTAACTGAATGCGAAACACAAACGGAGTACAACGGCGAGAAGGAAAGGGAAAATGGAAGACACGCTGAACGTCGTAGAAGGGTTCCGTAGGAAAGCCGAGGACCGACTCGTCGAGTCCGATTAATTTGTATCATGTATGCATGGGATAGGTTCCGCGGTTTAATTACATGCAATAATTCTTACGAAACATATGCCATGTATTGTATCATTCATATATGCTAAGTTATGCAACAATGTGGCACACAGCTGCTGAACCATTAGAATAATGATTAACTCTAAGTGATAAAGCTATTGTTGCCCAAATTAGAATAATACTTAACTCAAACAAAACATGTTAAATATTGTACATGTTATCCTCTACTTTATTTATAACTGACATGGCCAAACTTCCTTTAGATTGGGAATGTCGCGCCCTGAAAATCACCCTAAAATTTTATCTTTTAAAGTATTTCTAGTAAAAATCAAATTTAGCCTTCAACAATTAAAAATCCCCAAGATCCAACTCGAACCGGCATATGGGAATTTTTGTTGAATTCCTCGTGCTTCAAAATATTTAACCAATTTTTACTTTACTTTTCAGAGCACTATAAATATTTTTAATGCAACAAAAACATTTTTCATATTCTCTAAAAAAGAAAAATCAAAAAATAATTCTCTCCCTTTCTTTGGGTCACTTTCGGCCCAAAGTCCTCCCCTCTCCCCTCGGCCCATGGCCGAAGTCCCTCTCCCCTCCCTCTCTTNCTCTCTCCCTCACTCTTGGGCCATCCCAGCCGTCGGCCCAGCCTCCTCCTTTCGGGCCGCCTCCTCCCATCCTTTCCCCGGTCGGCCCAACTATCCTTCCCTCTTCCTCGGACAAATTCCGTTTCCCCTCCTCGTGCGGCCCAACTGGCCCAGCCGACGGTCGTCTTCCTCCTCCAGCCGGGCAGTCGCATGTTCTTCTCCCGACCGAACAAAAGCGCCGCTGCCACCTCTCGATCTCTCTCCACAGTTGTTTTCCCTCCAAAGTAATTGCAAAAATGGGTTTCTCACATCCTCCTCATCAATTCCCCCAACAAATCCCATTCAATCTCGTACTAAATCGTGCCCAATCGAATTCTTTAACGGAGGTATTCATTAGGGAGCTCCACTGTGGGTGTCGTTTCCCGTCCTCTCGGTCGACCTTCTCCCCTTCGGCCTATATATTTTGAACTCCCAAGACCTCCTCCTCCCCGTCCCGGTGCCACCCCAACTCCTCCCTTGCCTCAACTGTTGCGCTACTGTTTGTCTCGTGTCGCTGCTATCGTGCGCTTCAGCCGCAGCTTGGCACCGGCTGGGACGTCGTCAAGCCTCGGCGAAGCCACTACCAGCTTCGTCGTCTTCTCCTCTCCCTCGGCCACGACTTCATCGAGCTCAACAAGCCCCGAAGTTCCGTCCCCGACCACAACCTGAGCCGACCTCATCTTCTTCCTCATCGTCGTCACTGTTCCAGCCGCTCCGGTGAGCCTCACCGCTGCCCTCACCCCTCCTGTGTCGTGCGCCGCTGCGCCATGTCCGACCGGACAGTTGCCGGCTGCTTTGTCCTCACAGCCACCTCTCTCTTTCTCTCCCCCGTTTATTTGTCTCTCTCCACTGTTAACAGAGAACACAGTAGAGTTTCTTTAGCAAGAAAATAATTCACAAATTCGTAATATGCCATTCAAACAATACCTAAAATTCAAATGGCCATATCTCGACCATTTGAACTCGGAATCGACCCGTTCAAGTTGCTAATTTTTCCTTAAATAATAAAGAACCCATTTGTATGTTTTGTTTTTGCATCTTATATGGTTTTTATTTATCTTTTGGCCTTTTTCCTTTGCGTTTGTCGAGTCGACGTTGCAGATCCGGAAGAGCCGCTCTACGTTGAGGTTGACCCGGAAGAATTTGGTAGCGAGCAAGGCAAGTCATGTCATTTTGATCATATCGCTATCCCAGTTTACAAAAATTATGTTTATTTAAATTATTGCATTTCGCTTTATTAAATTCCTGCGATTATTACCGTTTTGTTTAGCCTTACCCATTCCCCTCGTTACGACCTTACTATTTGTATTATTTTTGATTCTTGATAACCCTAGGAAAAATAAAACTAGTAAGGACTTTATATATGTGGTGCTTACTAGAAACTTTAGGAATATGCTTAGCCTTGCTTACATAGAAACAATTAGAGTTAATTTTTAATAATTAGAATTGTGAATAATTTGTAAATAATGGTAATTTTGGTTTAGCGGCTGTTTAGCCATGAAGTGATGTTTCCCCTTCAAAATTTCCCCAAACTTGTTTTCGGCTGGGCTTAGGGTGCTTGGTTTTGTTAGTCGCACCTCGGCCATCATAAGGACCGATCTTCGGGCCTCTATTACAAAGCATATTCCATACTACCACCTGTCTAATGGGTAAGGCTTAACACGTTGTCTAGTATGGTCATGAACAAAAAAGACACGGATAGGGATGGATGAAGCCCTTGGTGGGGTTGACGTCTCTGGCAGTACGCCCGGGGGCATAGACTGTCCGCTCGACCCAGGGCACCTGGCGGGGGAAGTCTATGTCGGTCTTCTTTGTTTAGGGCAGTACTAAACGACGAGTTATGTCATGACTTTCGTTCGTATGCCGTGGTGGCATGCGGCGCGTCGCAACACGTGAGGAAGACATGTCTGGTGGGTAAAGATATACACCTTTGATCAGAGTTTAATCTATTCGAATAGCCGCGCCCTCGGTTATGGGCAAGCTGAGCAATGTACCCAAGTTAGAAATTAATTCTGTTTAAAACTAAAATAATTGGAGTTAGCACTTGTTGGCCTAGGTTAAGGCAAGATCGCGTCGGTGCGCGGCTTACTGATAATTTGACTAGAGATAGGTTCGTGTTGGATTAAAATGCCTTTAAATATTTAAATGTTTTGAAATGCTGGTTTTATGCAAAATATCCTTATATATGAATTCTTTGTACTCCCTAGCATTATATTTGCATTTTTCCGGCATGGCTTGCTGAGTACGGTGGTTGTACTCAGCCTTGCTCCCATTTTTTCCCCTTCCAGCAGAGGAGTACTTTGGAGTTGAAGACGTTGGTGTCTAGCTCGTACCTGCCGTCGAAGTGCCTGTGGTGGCCCGTCGTAGCTGCCGCCTTTTATTTGTTTATCTTTCAGTGTTGGGTCTTTGGTCGCCCATGTAATAAAGTACTCTATCTTCGCTTCCGCTTGTTTACTCTGATATTTACCAACTTTGTAATGTGTACCTTGTCTCCTGGGATAAGGAATTATGCACTCACAAACGGAATATAGTGTTCTATTTTCCGGGCGTGACAAGGAACAATACATATTATGGAGGAATTATTAAAAAAAGCAATTCGTATATGTCACCTTTAAAGAATTTAATTGGTTAGCATAATATAATATCTAATAAATACAAAATCAAATAGTAGATATTATGTTACGAAAGAGAGAAAACATTCTTTCAAGAATCAAGATTCGTAATCAATCATTGCTTTGTTTACTAACTTTCTTCATCAAACTACAAGCGTGGAACTTTGCCCGTTCTTAGGTTTCCGAAAAAGTGTAATGCAACAAAAAGTGCTTCGAATCAATTTTGATGGGGTTAAAAAAGGAATTACAAAAATAAATTCACGAAAGACTTCCTTTTCTTAGGGACCTCGAGGGAGGTTTAGGGTTTAATGGGCCCAGCCAAGAAAAAATCGCCCTCTGCAAGGGCGGCAAGGGGGCCGCCTACAAAATTGCCAGGGCGGCTGCCCTTTTGCAGGCGGCCCCGCTACAGGGAAAAATCGCCCTTGCTGAGGGCGGCAAGGGACTTATTCGCATAAAAGTCGTGACGCGGCAGACAGCGCCCAACGGCCGTCTGCCATGTCAGCAAAATCGCCCTTTGGGAGGGCGATTTTTAAATCTCGCCCTCCCTAAAGGCAATTGGAGATTAGATTTGTAATATTTTCAAACCTAAAATTATTTTTACAAATCTTTAAAAAATAAAAATTAAAAATGCTAAAAATTCAGCAATGTGGTTGGTGCAGCCCACGGGGGTGGCACTCGTGGTTCCTTCATGGAGGTTTGGTTGGCTAGTTTATGGTCCACCAGCTCGTCTTGCGGCCAGTGGCCTCGCAAACGGCGGGTCCTGCGGGGCTTTGGCTACAGGCAGTTGTTTTGATTTGCCTCGCTCTAGTTTTGGGCTGACGAAGTGCCAGTCCACGGAGTGAAGCGTCGGGATCGACCAAAACCGATAAGATTTTTTTCTACTCAAAACTTAAATTAAAACGGAACGACTAATCTTTATCTATTATAAAAATTAAAGATATAATTTTCATTCGTCGTCTGTATTAGACACGTATAAAAATTGAAGATGTTTTTGCCTCGTGTTTTGGTATGTTGTCCGACTTTCCCACGTATGTATTTTCTCCTAGGTTTTTTCATCACAGTCCTACGGGTTCAATTCAGTTTTAGTTAATTCTATTGTCTGATTCTCAAGCTCTCACAAGCCACGTGATGATGCGCGATGGATGAGGTCACGTTTTCACGCAGAATCCAGTCCATTTACATACACCTATAGATCGATCGATCGTCGACAAGGGAAGAAATTGGTTTGGCTGTGTTTCGATTAGCAGCTAGGAAGCGGCCGACGGCGTTCACTCATGGCGAGAAGAACCACCAAGCGCAAGCAGCAGCCAGCAGCAACGACAAGGTATTGCATCTACTCATCGTGTATTAGATTGATACGCATCAAACAAATTAATTTAGTCTTTTTTCCATATTAATAACTTGGGTTTTTATTTCTAGGGCAATCAGATGAATGCTTTACATGAAGAACAAAATATAGTTTTGGTTCTTATTTATTATCTTTAATTTTCTGCAGAAAAATCACAACATATGACACATCAAACAAACTTAGTTCTGTCAGCATCTTCATCTTCATTTTTTAGTAAGATGACGAGATGTATACGTTTGCTTTATTGTTCGCAAATATTGTACATGAATAAAATACAGTTTTGATCTCTATTTTCAAACTTCTAAAGAAAATCATAGCAAATAATTCTCTAAAAACCTTTTTTAGTATCTTGTCATAATGTACAAATATCTCGACGAACGTATACCTACAATTCATATAAAAAAGAAGACCATAAGACCATATGATCGCTCAACTCGTTTCAAGTGTGTTTAGGAAATTGACTGACTTGCCTGTTGGAAAGATATAGATATGCATGTCATCGTACAGTGATTTAGTTCTGGTATTTTATAATGATCTGATATATGTTATGTTTTCTTTCAACATTGAAATATGATCATTTTGTTCTTCAATGCTCATATATTTTGAACATAAATTGTAAACTAATAGTTCAACTATATATTTTTTCCTTCAAAAAGATTTTCAAAAAAAAGTCGTTTCTATAATTTTTTTTAAAGCACGGATACTTTTTTGCTAGTATAATAGGAAACGAAACAGAAACGGAAGGAGTACATTCGTTCGTCTCCCAACATCAGTATACAGTAACGCGCACGGTTGTCCAGAGGAATTCGATTCGCCAGGTGACAATTTGGTGCGAAACGTAAAGCACTCGTTATAAAGGATAATAAAAGGAGATCTGACTCTGGATTATTGCATACACGCACAGATGCACTGTACACCTAGTTTTCACCGAGACCACACATCGATCGACCGCAAAATTAACGAACTCAAAACACTGACTAGTATATTATACATGCATGGACAGTTGCACGAACATCAACTGATGAAAGTACGTGCGCGAGCTCTCGCTCAGTGGTGGCCGTGGCCGTGGCCGGGGAGCTTCTCCTTGATCTTCTCCACGATGCCCTTCTTCTCGTGCTTCCCCGCTGCATGCGTCCCCGTCCCCGTTACAGTCCCCGCCGCCGGAGCCGCGTGGCCAGCCTGCTTGTGCTCCTCCTGCTTGTGGCTGCCGGGAAGCTTCTCCTTTATCTTCTCCTTGATGCTCTTCTTCTTCCTCCGCCCGCCTTGCCCGTCATCCTCCGACGACTGCCATCGATCACGGCACGAGCATCAAGCGCAAGAGTCGATCAGCTACCTTTACGCACGGTACGTACCACTACCAGTTGCAACATCGGCAAAATCAGACATGTACACGACTAGAAAGAGAAGAAGTTACCGAGCTGGAGCTGGAGCTGGATTTGCCGGAGCGGCGCAACGTCTCGCCGAGCGTCGTGTGCCCCTCCTCCCTGGTGGTGGGCTGGAGCTCCCCGGCGCCCGTGCCGGTGCCGCCGGCGGTGCTGACCATGCCCTCATACGCGAACGTCTTTTCGCCGGCCGGGGGAACGCCGCCGTGTCGCGCGTACGACTCGCCTCCTGGTGCGATGGCGGCGGCTGCGCCGCTCACCGCGCTCTCGTGCGGGTGCTCCGCGCCGGCGAGGCCGTAGCTCACGGCGCCGCTGCTGCCGTAGTCGCCCGTCGACACCGCGGGGTCCGACGACGGCGCCACGTACCCCGCGGCCGTGTGGCCGTCGCCGTGCGCCGCCGGCTCGTCCGGGACGGGGTTGCCGTACTGGTCGACCGGCGGCACAGGGTTCCCGTACTGGTCGACGCGCGGGTACGGGTGCCCGTACACTCCCGTGCCGTGCTGCTCCGCCATTGGTTGGTGTCGTCGAATTGCTTCCTAATCCTCCGTTTGAGCCAGTGAGTGAGGGTGAGCTGATGGGAAATTGAATGTTGATGAAGCGGAAGCCGACTCGGTGTGCTCGTATTTGTACGAGGAAACAGGAGGCGACAGGCGGTATGTGCAGCCCTGCAGGCAAGCCACGTGTGCTTCGTAAGGACGGCGCGCGTGACCGGAGAAGGGCACGTTAGCGCCGGACGCGCCACGTTGCGGTCTGATCTCTGGAAGGTTCCAGGTGAACAGTGAGAGGGCACCACTTTGCCCGAGTAGATAGCCATCGAAGCATCGAAGGTCTCAAAACCTGATTATAAATTAACATCCAAAATTACCTCTAAAACATCGAAGGCTCGAAAATATCGAAGAATATTGCCGATACTGTGGCTACATGGACCAAACATCGGTCTTGCAACACACTAATCCACATCGTTCGGTAACATCTTTGCTGGAATGCTGGACGCAGCAACGAATACCAAATGCTCCTAGAGAAAAGCAACAAAATCACCAAAATGAAGCCTCGGCGGAGCGGTGTCCCTTGTAGCGATGCTACCATGCTGCTCCTGATCAATCCGACGGTGTTGCTTCTGCATCGCGAGCCTCAACACGCAGGCTGTTCTCGCGCCGGCAATGCGATTTTGCACCCTGGTTTCACATGGAAAACGGGATCCAAATCTCATTATGATTTTGCAACCTGGTTAACCAATGGAAAAGTACGAGGATGTTTTTGAATTCAACATGGCAATATAGCATTAGCAATTAGCTCGAGTGCTTGATATGAACACATATGAAAGCAGAACGCGCACCGAGTCTGAAAGGTCAGAAAAATAGAAAAAGAAATCAAGAAAAGAGAGAAGACACGTATGAAATCATTCATATACTAGTTCGTAACTTCCGACATGTTACATATGTCGATCATCGTCGCCCACCCTCCAAACAAAAACCCTGAGTAGTCCTCTGAATTAGCTTCCTATATAAATTGCCACCTCTGTGACGATTTACAACGGCTTCAGAAAATTTCTCCACAGAAACAGGCCACGGAAACATATTTGTTCCAACTTTCTAGTTTCAACACTAACTTCAACGTTTTACGGTTTGCAACAAGATTTGCCAGAATGATCGGTACTACTTAGTCCTGGTGACTAGAGCAATCCTTCTTTGACCTACCATAGTAGCTGGAAGAAAGAAAGATCAAGCAAAACTTACTTGGAATATTGTCCCCAGCTTTTTCAGTCCTCTAGCTCGCACCTTCAGAACATCTTTGGAAACAGTATTCTCCTTCAAAACCTGGAGTCAAAATGGTTGACACGATTATCCATATTTGTATGTTATTTCTAAGATATCCCAAAATACAAGCATATCTGCACGCTACTGTAAAACATAAGGTAAAACCTGAGGTGGACAATGCTTACTGCTTGGCAAACACGAGAAAGCGTTGATTCAATATCGACTACATTGATTTTCCACAGAGAATTCAACATTGCGTCTTTTTTCTCCTCAATGCTCTTCATAAGCTGCCCTTCCTTGTCGTCGCCCTCCTCAATCTTTTTTATGCCTTCTTGTAGCTGTATCAGAGAAATTGCACCTACAGTAAAGGATCAGATCATCTTTAACAAAAAAAGTGATGTAGAAGTAGAACACCGAAGAGTCGGACTCACTAAGAAGTACTATAAGAAAATGTAATACAAGATCCTATGATGTACCTGCAGCTGCATTGACCTGTGACTTTACGTGGTGGCCCTTGTCTCTTACCCACTCAGCTATGAACGGCACACCCATATACATTCTGTTTTTTCCAAGTTCTCTTGCAGCTTGACGAGCATAAATATAGCCAATAGTGTGGAGCATAGCCTCACCGAAAGCTGAAAATGTAAAAGTACTGTCCAAAGTTGAGAAATGGAAATTAATCGGCTTGACACACTAAGATTCTTGTGCGATTAAGTATCCTAGAAGTTTTTTCAATCCATTAGAGCCACCAAGGAACTAAAACAAATATAATCAGTAATTCAGTATAAAGCGTAATAGAAAATGCAGTGGTACGAGTGCATATACTGTACAGGCATACAGCAGCAAAAGTTGAATGAAATGTACATGCTTATCAGAAAATACAAGACAGCAAATGGGTATTAAGATGGAGGGCAATACCAGCTTGAGACAGACGCTGAGCTTCAGCACCTGCCCAATCACCAAATTCATCCTGCTTTCCATCAACGTATGGTTGAAGTCGATCCTTAAGGCTTTGAACAAGCTTTTGCTCTCTTTCGGTTTGCAACTCCTGTAATCCAGAGATGTTTTTAAGGCCTAAGCATGAAGTAGGAACTGCCAACATTGAGGAGATGGATACTAGAAGGCTGGGAGCCCTACTAGATAACATCTGTGGTGCAAATAACAGAGCATTATTGGAGCATCATACTTTTATCTTATCTTGGATCCTTGCCCTTGCCTCCGTACTATCTGATTCTTCCTCAATCTCTACTGAAGCTACAGATGCCAGTGCAAACTGACCAACATAATCTTCAAAATAGTCGCTCCCAAAAAGCATTCCAAAGACAGCAGTTGGATCAATCATGTTATCCCTAAAAAGCCATTTTAAAAGTTCAGTAGCTTTATGTTGATAATAACTAATACAATTTACATGCAGCATGCAGCTAAAACTTCAAATTGCTTGTGCAATTTTCCTTAACTTGGCCAATTCGGTTCTATAGAAACAAAGAATTTGGAGCTTAATTTCTATCTAGGTTGATAGAGTAGTGAAAGAAATATTCAGAACTTACTGTGGAAGGCCTTCTTTTCCATGCTTGTCATAAGAATCCTTTCTTACAGGATCACTGAGTACTTGATAGGCCTCACCCAGTTCCTTGCAAAAGTAACCAATTTTAGTTAGTAATCCTCCTATAAAGGTAGTGGGTGAATAAATAAGGCTTAGTGACATTAAGAATGCACCAACATAAGGCATTAAGAGTTTTCGCCGATTTTTCCAATTAACCATGTCGTGATAAGGTTTTTGAGTCTGGTTTTTCTTATAAACTGGATCAACTTTCTTCTTCTAATAGTGAATCGCAGGAGCTCCTGCCTTTTTCGGAGGTTTCCCTCCCAAAAAAAAGTAGGACAGAAAAAATCACAAAGAACATAAAGTAGCCAGAGCTACCATCTCTTTGGTTCCGTCGTCTTATCGTCTAAAACCACTACTTATATTGCTTCCTTTCCTAGAACATCGAACTCCCACGCACACAGCGCAAAACAGGAGCGAAAATTCCACCTTGAACTTGTGCTCGGCATCAGGGTTATCGGGATTCTTGTCAGGGTGCACCAACTTGGCCTACAGAAACCCAAACATTGCAAGAACAGCTGAAACCATGAACCTGACAACAAACACATTGCACGAAAAAAAAACACAAGAAAACAAAACCAGCGTTCTCGATCTCGGGCCAAAAAACCGCTCACCTTCAGGTAATACGCCTTCTTGATATCTGCCGCGGAGGCGTCGGTGCTGACCCCCAAGACGTCGTAGTACGCGCTGTCCACCACCATCGCGCGCACCGCTCGCTCACAGCGCCGCCTCCTCTTCCTGGATCGTGCTGCTGCAACTGAACGTCGGAGCCAGAAGAAAAGATCGGTTACTGAGAGTGAGAACAAGGAAACCACGAATCGGAAAGGCCGAGGAGAGTGGTCATCTCACCTGGCCAGGAGGAGTTGAGCCCGGAGATGATGGGAGTTAGTTGATGCGATCGATCATGTGGTCAAATCCGGGAAAGGTTCCTGGGTCGGACCCCACCCACTCACCCACTGCCTCGTCCTCCACTCTCTCCCGCAAGACGACATGCTTGCTTTCGAGCACCCGTTGGCTGCAAGGGAAGCATCGGTGTCTGCTCGCTCTTTCCAGGCTTCCCGGTGCGAGTCATGTGTACATGCAGCAAATTACATCTGGCCTGGTACATATGCTCTACACCCTGTATCTCGCATCAAGAGATAGTATATGTTCCCCACTTTATTGCCAAGAGTTACAAGTGTCATATGTTACACGGGTTGTTACATGATGATGATGCCAAACCAGCCTATTTAAGCACAGATTTTAGAAGCAGCCTCTTCCAACAACAAATTCAGAATGCATTAGTGAAGTGTTCAGTGTTACAACTTACGATTGGAGGCTGCTGAGTGCCACTAGCTTTCTATACCGGAGAGACAGAGAGAAGGAACGCCGGCTTTATCCTCTGCAGCAGTATGCCGCAGAAGGGGCAAAATGGGACAGCCGGTGCTGATAAATCAAGCGATTCGTTACCATGAGTGACATCCCAAAAGGATGTTGGCATGGTGAAAATTATTTCCGGCAGCAGCTTGTCGACCATCCTCCCGCAACACACGCAGTGCCATGTTGGTTGAAGAACAGAGCACAGCCGCATCGACGCTGTGCATCTTGACAATTTGTGAACTTCAGCTGGGGGAGTGGCAGGATTGCTACCACTGCACATGGCAACATCTGCGGACTCGAAGGGGACTGGTGCCTTGCAGTAGGTGCAGTATTCTTCAATTGAGTACTCGCACACTGAGTTGATCCTGCATGGCGCAAAACAGTTACTGAACAGGTTCAACATCCAATTTTACTTTCAGTGAAGCCATTTCGAGGCAATTCTACTGAACATAGTATGTGGTATATGCTATGCCGTTTCATGAAATGATGTTAGAAAAATGGTTTACCTGTCTCCTAGATCATTGATCCTCGTTCTAAGAAACTTGAGCTCATTGCTCACTTCTCCATCATTCATGGATGCCCAAGAGTCCATCTGGGCAACTCCAACAGGAAACCAGCTGTTTTCAGCAGGGGCACCCTTGAGAAAATATGCTGTTCGGTTGAGGACAGCAGCAAAAGTGAAAGCCACAAGCCTCTCTCGCAGCTCCCTTTCACTTCTTACCAGAAGACTGTTCCACAAATCAGCCATTACATCATTACCTTGTTCTACACCAGGAGAATACTGTGGTTGATCACTAAGCATTACTTTCCTACAGACGATGTTCAGCAAGTGCAGCTTACGCAAGCTGACTTTGGACATGTTGTGAATTGAATGCGATGGGATGTCGATAGAAGCACAATGTGGATCATCTGAAAACAAACCTGACACCCATTTATGCATCAATGTCTCAAGAAAGGTAGGTGCAGATTTCTTAAACCCTTGTAGTGCAGCAATGAGATCCCATAAGACAAGCACTGTTTCGCAATTCTCATATTTCTTCAGTGACCAAAAAATGTTGGATCCCCACCACAAGAAATTAGTCTTTGATAAGGCGGCAGACTGAAGACTCTGGATAACGCTATTGTCCAGTGGAATACCAAGGAACTGACCACCAATCCAAATGAACTCAACCACTGCCTTTTGTGTCCTGTTGTTTTTGTTCACAAAATTATTGTGATGACAGTGGATTTTCTAAATGTTAGATAAAAGAAATCATTAATTAGATCCAAGCAGACCTCACTACTTCCCATACTGAACTCCCAAACAAAATTACCTGGCCTGATACATCTGATTTAGCAAGTTTGGGTCCAAGCTGCGCACCTGAAGGAGATAACATTCATCAATTGTTTTAGCTTATATATGAAAGCTCAAGTACAAATGTTGCACAGTTTAGCAATATGCATCAGACATAAGAGATAGCCTAAAGCATACCACAGCAATCATTAGTTCTCCAGGTGCTAGTGCAAGGCCATAACATCGATCAGATACTTCTGTGAGCTGCATGCACGTTTCAAATGTCAACCAGAAGAAAAAACTTGCACGTTCAGGATAAAGGGTTATTGAGTATATGTTTTACATCTACGGACTCTTTCAACTCCGGACCATCTGTGTGCAGAGGAATTTCTTCTAGATGTTTTTCGTTGAACATCCAACAATGTGCAGAATTATCCTGACAAAGCAGCAAGACTTTAAGCAAGTAATAAAAGGTTCAAGAAAATAAGTTAACACAGTGCATAGGATTTTATGAAGGTTCAAGAAAATAAGTGAACACAGTGCATAGGATTTTATGATCCAGCAGCAAAACATAAAATATAACTTTCAGAAAACTTCAGCTTTCCAAGTCTAAACTAACACAACTCCAAAATACTACAGAAATCAATGTCTCCCGCCAATCTGCCATCAGTTATTTATGCACGTTAACAATCAATAGGGCTCTTGTAGTCATGCCAAAAAAAAAGAAGCAATCAATAGTACTCACCAAACTCTCACATGTATCAATTTATGTGGATAAATCTAGTTTGGCCTGAGCATGACACATTATATAAACTAGAATATTTTTCACATAGATCTTTCCATTTTGTAATCAGCAGTTAGTAATATTGCAAAGACAGATATCGTGAATGCACTGAGAACATAGAAAATAGATTACACTTTAATAGAAAAGTTAACATACTGTCAATGGAACTTTGGTTTTATTAAAAATAAAATCAGAATTAATTACAAAGTGCAATGAGGACATAAACACACCTGACTGCAGCTGTATAAACAATGCCCATGAAAACCCCATGACAGACCTGTCACCTATGGTAATGTTAGATATTTTTTTTCTTTTATCAAGATGTAAACATACTAAGCTAAAAAGAAATTTTACCACTTGATCATGAGCGCCACATGCATGAATCTTCTGAATTTTGTTACCAGATATGTTCCACGACCATGCTTCTAGTGACCCAGATGCTCTTCCAATTGCCAGATTAACTGAGTCTTGATGCTGAGCTGGTGCAGATAACGAGATTGACGAGATTGGTGCTAATGAATCAGTAGTGACCTGACAGTACAATGTTTGGAACAGAATATTTAATAACAGAAAGGCATTAGCTGGAACTACAAATTGCAAGATGGGCATTTCAATTTTATTAATAGAATATTGGATGAATTATTAGTCATATATCGAATCAAATATGTATATCAATAGACAACACAGGGTAATGGTAATAATGTACCTCAGCCACTAATGTCAAGGGCACTTCTTTTGCGCATGTACATTGATTTAACCCTTCAATATCACCCAGCCATATCTTTGAGCTGAAAAAAACCCATAAAACGAATTTGAAAGGTTTTGAGTAAAACAGGTATTTGGGAGGATTAAGGAAGCATCAAAATTTTAGTTGTTTATGCTTAAATTGTCGAGAGAGAGAGAAATACAGATGGAACCATGGAAGAGCAAATTCAAGAGTTGCCAAGCTGTCTCATCGTATGACAAAAATGTAAAATCCTTTACACAGGCGACGGAAGTTGTACTGACCTTCCATCTGAGCATCCAGTTGCCAAAAGCAACAAAGGTTTTGAAGAGCCTGAAGAAAAAAGTTCCCAACTTATGGCAGTGACCCATGATAAATGAGCTTGAACAACCCCGATCAGCATTGGATCTCTAGTAACCATGCTGATATCTATTGTGTAGTATTCAGGTTTGTGTATTTTCCAAAAAGAAACACTCCCAGACTTGTAACCAACAGCAAGAATGCACCAATTTCCTGTGAAATAAGAACTTCTGTCTGGTGATGGTAGAACTGGAGACCATGCAACTACGAGAGAAGACAAAAGTGCTTCACGACATGAATACTGTTTTGCCGTAATAAGTGGAAGAGAATTGTCTTCTCCATTGCAGGATGATGGTGTCTGAATATTTTGAGTGTTGCCCTGACCATTTCTGACAGCATAGTCAAGTCCAGGTTTCGTGACCTACAATCACAACCAGGTAAAAGATACAGAATGGCAAAGAAAAACATCATATAAAATAGGCTCTGTACGAGTGTGATTTAGCAGGACAAATAGTTCTCTCCTTAGTTATGAAACGAGGTTTACCTTCTATGATTAACAACTATGAGCATATACTGGGACTTTAACCTAAATGTGAACATGTAAAAACCTTACCTTCTTCAGTGTTTTTTCCTTTAAATTAGAGATTGGATCCAATAAAAAGTCTGCATCCTTTGGATCATCTACATCGTCCTTCTTCGATGTTTTTTTCTTTAAATTAGATGGATCCAATAAAAAGTCCACATCCTTTGGAGCATCTACGCTGCGCTTCTTCAATGTGTTTTTCTTTAAATTAGAGATTGGATCCAATAAAAAGTCTTCATCCTTTGGAGCATCTACGCCACCATTATCCTCATGATAAACAAAGCCTTCAAATCTAAAAAATGAAACAAAATAATTCAGACCTAACATACGATTATAGGCTAAAAATAGCTTCTTGCAAAATAAGGTAGTGTGAAAAGGAAGGCAATAATCGGTGGTGGATAGGTTGATAGCTGTTGGCATATCAACAATTGGCATTCTATAATAAGCTTAGCAACAACCCATAGCAAATACTTCTTACAGTTTTTCTATCAGTAACCGTCAGTAATTCAGTAATTCAACCGTAAAAATTAGCAAACAAGAGCCTCTAAATTATCAATCTTATTCCAAAACCACACATGACAAGTGTGTCGTGCCAAACGAAGAAAGAATTACTTTACACAACCACATTATAAGCAACTTCTCGCGACCTAATGATAGAAAATAAAATGGCATTTTTGCAATCCTTGACACATTTGTCTGCTTGTCTAAGTCAAAGACTGTCAGGAAAGGGGAAAAACTGAGTTGCTATCATTGCCATTTTCAGTTTGTTGGAGATTATCTTTGATTTTCCCTGGCTAAAATTAAACCTCATTCAAATAGCACACGCAGAATATTTATCCATTGACAATGTACCACCAGAGAAACCCAGTATAATCACTATTACAGAAAGCAAGTGCACTAGGCCAGTCTGCCATTGTTAAGCATAGATCTTTCTCAGGTAAATAAATTTTATACTTCTAGGCACTCATTATCATACATCAAATTGTAAGCATAGAACCCATCATCTTATTTCTTGAACTAACCCCTTTGGACCATCTTGTTATCTTAAACTTTGATGGCGAGCAAACAGAAGAGTGTGACTCACCTTGCTGGTTTCCTTTTTCTCCGTTCTGTACCCCTGCTCAGAAGAGGCTCTTGCAGTTTACCAATACACATGACTTGCTGGTTTTGTTCAGTATTTTCTTTTTCCTGACGCACAGAAGACAAACTTTACCGTAAGTTCACTCAATAACATATATTTCTGTCTCGCAAAAAAAAGAACATATATTTCTGAGGCAACCAATGGAAGGGGGACATTGGTGATAGAGTGGATGGATGGGAGAATACCTGAGGAAGTGAACTAGGACCATCATTTTCCCCAAATTCTATATCTTTGTAAAACTTAAACAGCAATCGAGATATATCTGCAACCTAGGCCAATAGATTAAGTTGACAGGCAGAATATGAGAAAACTAAAGAACACATACACCCTGAGATATCCTAAGCATATGTAACTGATAGGTTCAAATGATTACATGTGGTGAATGAAAATAAATATTTTACCTAATGGCAAAAGGAAAAGGAAGGGGTATGACAAACAGCAAGAAAAACACAGAGAAATACAAACAAAACTGCCAAAAAGAATATCTTCTTTTGTCTGTAATCGAAATCAGAAGTAGTACTGAACAAACGGTTGAATGTCTACTAGGTGGTGCCATGATTGTTAAGCTTATTTTAACTGCATTGCCTGTTCAATATGTTTTCGAATTCTCAGATAGTGAAAAAATAATGTAGGGGGCTGCATGGTTGCATGGAACATGGCAAATTGGACCTACACAGGACAAATTACTGTTGCATAACAGGAATTTGGCAGGTCAATCAAGCTTCCCAGCTATCAATGTTTATACAAATTAAGTTGGTCAGTAAAGTAAATTAATAATACATTAGTTGAACATGCTTACCTCAACCCATTCATCACAGAATTCACAAAATGGTGACCGGTAAAGCTTTACATGACCATCAACAGTGCAAACAGCCAACAGACAACTGAAATAGACATCCATATAGGGAAAAAAGTACAGAGGCCAGATAAGCAAATGAACCTAGTAGTACTGAAGAATAAATCTTAGAGATAGACAAAAATGCTGTGATGAAACAACTTAAAAAGACATACCCGGAGTTAGGAGAAAACCCTTGTTGAGACCATGAAATAGATCGAGCGCATAATTCAGTTTCACGTGCTAAGGAAGTGGGCATTATACATGGTTCAAAGAGATCTGCAAAATAAGCAATAAAAACTGATTCCTGGTGCGCACCTTCTATCGATGTCTAGTGTTACTTTTCAGTTTGTCACAAGAGAAGTTGACTGCCAAAAATTGCATGTAATCAAGATAATTACATATTACAATTCCAATTTTATTTTTGTAGAAACTCAAATCCACACTGCTGAATTGATGTTTAAGAAAGCGTAACTTCTGGATGCATATTGTTGAATTGTATCTTCACATGCAATAAGCCTAAGGCATTGCTTAATATTTTTTAAAGAAAGCAAAGTGTATATTTATTGATCATATTTATCATCATTGGAGTTTCCCACCATGATCTTGCACAATAGCCACCCATAACATTTAAGTTGTTGACAGAGACTCCAAAGTAACTGCTAAACTCAAGCTATCCCGATCATTCTTTCTTACTATGCAATGCTAACATAAAGAAACTCAACACTGAGCATCTCTTCCACTTCACTTCTGCAATCAAACTGCGTCTAAACTGATAACACGTGTAAACCAAAAGGAATGCAGCACAAATTCCTGTGTTTCACTGGAAACCGTACCTTCTCTGTTAACCACTCCTATGGGAAATGGGTCGCTAGGACGAAGAACAACCAGTTCCCGAGGCCCCTCCAGTGCAGCTGGGTTCTAGAATCAAAAGACAAGATGAACAGTCATAACTCCTGAGGAGGACAACATGGTTCGAATACACTAACGCAATGAAACCACACATACCAGGATAGTGATAAGGTGACCAGAGGCAACAGCCACCAGGTTCTCACTCGACCAAGCGATTGCATTTGGGTACGACGGTGACGCGATCAAGGTAGCAGCCTGGTAATGCGAAGCCATGGCACTCACAACCAAACCAGGCGGAAATTAACGCGGGACAGGGGGATTCAGTTGAGCCACTGACTGCACATGCACCTTGTCTAAGTCCTACCATCCTATATGTAAGTCCACAACATGCTTGTTTGACACATGGGGAAAATCCTCCCTGCAGAGGGATCGGGTTTAATCCCCCACCACCCAATTCCCCTCCGCTATGGAGAAATTTCAGCTAGCCCTAGGAAAGGAAGGAATAGTGGCGGAGAGCTAAAACTGCAGGAGTAAGAAGGAGGAGGCTGACGATGTGAAACGTTAGGCGGAGGTGGAGCAGCCGCTGCAGTCGACGGAGTCGGGAAGAGCGCAGCAGCGCTTCCCCGAGGCCGGCCGGACTCGCCGCGCCGGCTCCCACCCCAGTGCTGCGACGCGGAGTGGCTGCGGGACGGACGAGACGAGCGGAGGGGCGCGGCAGCAACCGGCGGCCGAGCGAAGGGCCGCGGCGAGCGGGGGGCGGCGGGCGGCGGCCGAGCGGAGCGCGTGCTGTCCTCCTCCGCCCTATGTCGCCTCCCGCTGTTCCGCCGCGCCATTGTTATATGTTTGGAGGCCCAATTAGTTTTCCGTGATTTAGGCCGGCCCAGTTGCCAGTTCCATCGCGCGAGATGACGGGAGAGGACAGTTTCTTCCCCGTGTTTCGCACAAGTTCGCACGTGATTTGCTTTGGAATAAGTTCACTGATCCTCCCTCAACTTTACATCGAGTTTGATTGATATCGCTAGTTCTAAATACCAAAGATCGTTATCCCTAAACTATACCATGTACCTTAGGTTTCATGACAGTATAGACCATATATTTTATCTGTTTGTGCTTACGTGGCAAATGTCTAAACCCACTTGTCAGCATGCTAAGTCACCATTGTCGTTTCAACGAAGTGAGCTCTCTCGTTGGCTGTCCGACTAGCTCCCGACGGCGACGGTGCTTGTGCGGAGTTTGATGACGGCTCCACTGCCAATGGCAGGTTCACCTTCTTGAGCCCGAGCTGCGGCTGGGCGGCTCAGCCTCATGGTGGAGCAACGGTGCAGCCTCAAGCAGAGTGGTGGCGGCCCAGCCTTGAGGTGGAGCGATGGCGCGTCGGCTGGGCAGCCCTGACGCATAGCAGCAGACAGCATGAAGGCAAAGCAACGGCGGCCCTAGAGGCGGAGCGGCAACTGGGCGGCCTCAACACGTAGCAGTGGCTTGCCCTCAAGGCGTAGCAGCGATGATCTAGCCTTGAGGCGAAGCAATGGCGTGCCGACTGGGCGGATCGGACGCGGGCAGCGGCTTGGCCTTGTGGTGGAGCGACGACATGGACTCGAGTGGACGGCGGTGGCGCTAGCCCGCTCGTCGCGGCGTACACAATGGGACCGTTCCCCAAGCTCTCTGGTGTTGGCGTCAAACCAAGGCGCCGCCATCGTCGGCAAGCTATATCATATATACTCCCTTCATCCCAAATTATAAGACCTATATTTTTTACACGATCTTGAATGACATACTTTGATTATTAATTTATTTCATGATATGTTTTTAACGAATATAAAATTAGCATTACATAAAAGTATTTGGAAATATAAATCTAGTGATATAACATGCATAATACTTAGCATAGATATGTTTAATACGATTATTAATCAAAAATTATCGAATTTGATTTTTTTAAAAAAATATAATTTGAGACGAAGGAAGTATCATGCATATATATACATCCTGTGCAAAACTTGTGTGCATATGCAAGCAGTTGCAACTTGCAAGCAACAAAACCAATCTAACCATCTAAGACGATCCTAATCTAATCAGCAAGCTATTTAATTGTTTGGCCCCAGTTGCTGAGATACATGACCATCCTCAGCTCCTCGTCATAGCTACTTGGCTTTCCTCCTCGCCGCCGCCGTCGCAGTCACGGTAGGCTGCAGCACACACGCCGCCGCCGCTCTTGGCGTCACTCCCAACCGTGGCCTGCTGCCTGCCGTGCTGCTGGGTCTTCTGGCTGCTATCCCTGGACATGGGAGCGCCGCATCCGTGAAGAGGTCGATGCGTGTCCGCCATGGCGAAGGCGAGTCGATAGGGTTGGATTTGACCTCGATGAGCTGAGAGCCTGAGAGAGATCCAATGCATGCACGTCGCCATCACAAAGTCGATGCGTCTCTACCCGTCAATGCCGGTGGACACGCTCCAGGCGCAGGAGGACAACGTCTTGCAGAACAACCAACAAGAGAGCTCACTCCGTTCAAACGTCATGTGTGACTCAACATGCTGACAAGTGGACCCATATATCTGCCCCATAAGGAAAAACAGAGAAAAAAAAGTCTCTATTGTCATGGGACCCAAGTTATACGGTTTTATATAGTTTAGAGACAAAAATTTTTAGTATTTAAGATTAGAGATTTCAATATAACTCGACGTAAATTTGAGAGACAACAAGTGGACTTATTTCATTTGCTTTCCTTGTGATGGGTTGGATTGGGCCGCGAATCTCACCAATTAGTCCCAGCCGAACTAGTAGGGGATTACTTTTTTTTAGATAATGGATTTTCATTAATCCGGCTTCTATATCCACGAGAGATATACACATTCAAAAGGATATAGGAACACTTAGACTCACACCTCAACAAAAAGGAGAACACACAACCCAAAAAAAGAAAAATCTATAACCTCGACACATCCCTGCTTCACGACATCCTCTCCTGAAACAGCCAAAATCAATGAGTGGAAGTCGTCTAGTCGCCACGCCCCTAGTGTGTTGTCGCTATGAAACTCCACTGGCGCTATCTTCATCCGCTTCAAGTGAACTGACGCCACGCGCTACCGATTAGCCCACCTTCATTCGTCGTCGTCCAGTCATAACTAGCCGACGAAATGCGAGCTAAAAGGATCTGCTTCCGCTTCACTGGATTCCTAAGCCTCCGCCGCCCATAGGGCCGCCGCCGAAATCGGAATCCTCCTCCACCTCTCGAACTCCCAGCCGCCGCCAACCCTAGAGTCATCGCCTCTGTCGGAGTCCTCTGTCGCTGTCGCCGAGGATATCCTCTTTCGCCCGGACTCCCATGCCTCCGCCGCCCCTAGGGCAGCCATCGCCGACGGGATCCGCCTTGCACCAGTGCTTATGCTGCCGCTGCCCCTAGGGCCGTAGCCAAGGAGGTCTCGGCCCGGACTCGTAGGCCGCCACCGTCCCTAGGGTTGCTGCTACCTACGGAACCACCTTCGTTGCATCCGCCTTCTCCTTGCCAAGGACTGGTCGTCGACGCTTAGGTCACCGCCGTCCTCCGCTACACCCATTGCCGCTGTCCTCCGCAATACCCACTGCCGCCCGAAGAGACGACGCGGCCAACGTCTCATCGACCTGTCGCGGTGCCGCCTCCCGACCACCTCCGCTGCCGCGAGCTTCCAGGCACGGGCCCAGCCACTGCCGCCCATTGCCCCGTCATCTCCCGCGCCGCCATCCCTCCTGACCACCTCTGCTGCCACGTGCGGCCAGGCGTGGGCCCGGCCACCGTCGCCCACAGCCCCGCGGCCTTCCTTGCAGCTGCTCGGCATGCCGACGGCCTGCTTGAGCGGCGACAAGGCAGTGGGGAGAGGCAAGGAGGCGAGGAGACTGTATGTGAGTACTATATATGGCGTTGTACTAATTAAGAGGAGTCAATTTTTTTAATATATGTTCACACTGTAAATTCTTCAAATCTTACACCTTTAAATTTCTCGTTTACACTTTAATTTTTCCTAGGGCATATCAAATAAGACGTCAGCATGTATCAGTATCACTAGCTTCAGGGGCTGCATGTATACGTGCGTCACAGTTTATGGTAGGAAAATAAAATGAGTTATGGCTCACTCCGTGAAGAGGCAAAAAGAGAAACCAAGCAACACTACAGCATAAAACACAACATAGATTATACAGTAGAAAATTGACTGATTTCCATGGAGAAATGTAGCGACACATCTCTGGCAGAAAAGAACGAAGAAGTATATAATTATCGTAACAGGATGATGATTGATGTATTACACTATTCGAGTAGCACAAAACAACTTAACCGTCGGGATCAAAACAAATATCTGGATTTGATAGCTCACATCTATCTGCCAGATAAAAACGAAATCGATCCTCTCCTCTCTAACCAATTATCCTGCCATTAGGATTTAGGCAATTAGCCCTAATGACTTGTGGACCTTGGCGTGACAACACACACCAACAGTTATTCAGTTTCCAGTTCCGACTCGAAAAGAATCGTATCGTCGAGACGTCGACCCCGTGCTAGCCGCAGGTCGTCTTGGCCACGATGGGGCTCCGCACGCGATGCTTCCGGTCCGGGTCCGACTCCGACTCCTCCGACCACTCGATGCTTCCGAACACGTAGTTGGCAGCCGCCGTGGCGTCTTGCACCTCCAGCCTCACCGTGAACTCCCTCTCCTCCCCGTAGTACCCGAAGCTGAGCTCGGGCGGATCCACCGTGACCTTCACCCCCGCCAGCGCCTCGGTGACGTTGACGGCGTACCGGCACGGCTTCGCGCCGACGTTCTTCACCCGGCGCCGCACCGTCGCGGAGCTGGACAGGCACGGCACGGCGATGGACGGGTAGTTGAGGTCCTCGGGGCGGCCGTACTGCGCGCCCTGGCTGCACGCGCACGGCTTGCCGTCGTCGCCGAACACCGGGAGCGGGAGCGGGTTCTGGGTGGGCCTCAGGGAGCAGAGGAAGTTGGCGTAGTCGGCCGCCGTGGTGTCGTACACGAGGCCCGGGTCCAGCGCCTGCACGGGCCTCACGTGGCCCGACCCGTAGGCGAACGGCGTCGCTGCCGCGCCGGTCTGGTCCCGGATCTTGCCGCTGTCGTTGTCCCCGGTGATCGCTGCAATGCACAAACATAATAAGGATGTGAGATCGGAGTTTGTGTGATGTTTTCGCTGGCTCGATTGATCACGATCCCTCCATGTGTCTAGCTCACCGGTGGTCATGATCGCCGATTTGATCATCGCGGGGGTCCAGGCGGGGTACTTGGTCTTGATCAGGCCGACGATGCCCGACACGTGAGGGCACGACATGGAGGTGCCGGACATTATGTTGTAGGGGACACGGCGGTCGTCCAAAGAGAGCTCCGTCGGGGAAACCGCCTCGCTGTAAGCCGCGATCACGCTGACTCCTGGCGCGGTGATGTCAGGCTGCAAAACACCACCAGATTAATTACATGTTAGCATACACAGCTGGTCCTTTTTGAAAGGCACATGTTCTCTCGAGTATCTGAAGGAACACGATGAGCAATGTGCCAACCTTGAGGATCTGAGGAGTTATCGGGTTTGGCCCACGGGAAGAGAAGGCTGCCATCACCGGCGCTGGCTTTACGCCAAGCCTGGCACCAGATGCTGTGATGTAACCGACCGGGCTACATAAACCAGAGCAGTAACGTTAATCAGTAGTATATAACCATGTTGTGATGTGTTTTTAAGCACCTGAAGAGTACATGCTGATGAGCGCTGCTTACTCTGTTGACCCGAGGAAGTTAAAGAGGTTGATGCACTGGGAGTAGGAGACGTGAGCCGCCGCGATGAGGTGCGTGTCCGCGATGACGTCCTCCCCGTTGCCGGCGTCGTTGCAGAGCACCATGCCGACGCCGCCGGCCTGCTTCACCACCAGCCCCTTCTCAACTCTGGCGTTCACCCCTCTGGTGCAGACAACTATCTTGCCTCGCACCTTGTCGCTGTCCAGGGAGCCAGGGAAGCACAACGTCCTGCACGCACGCAGCGATTAATGCAAGCGACGTCGATCGATTCGATCGGCGCATGTCGAGATGATTTCTTACGAGTTGTCGCTCGGTACGTTTGCGGCGTTGGCGTTCTTCGAGTTGATCATCGCATACCGTTGCCCTTGAGGCAGCGTGCTGTCTGACAGACTTTGCCCCTGCAAATTTCCTAATGGCATGAGCAAAAGTACGCCGTATTCTAATGTGTGCAAACTACCGTGTGATTTGGTCGGTCGTATTGCCAAACCTTGATGGTGATCGCGCTGCTGGTGACGCCGCCGAAGGTGACATAAGCCGGGAAGTCCCTGTCCATGGTGCTCGCGCCGACCGTAAGAATCCATGGAGCCACGTTGGTGACCGAGCCCGGCTGCGGGCCCGAGTTGCTGGCCGAGCAGACGACAGTGACGCCCTTCTGCACCGCGTAGAACGCGCCGATGGCGATCGGGTCCGACAGGTAGTCGTCCGCCGGCCCGCCGACGGAGAGGGAGAGCACGTTCACGCCGTCTTCCACCGCCGCGACCATGGCAGCGAGGATGTCCGAACTGGAGCAGCCCTCGGCGTAGCACGCCTTGTAGGCGGCGACCCGCGCCAGCGGCGAGCCGCCCTTGGCCGTGCCCCTCCCGTGGCCGAACACGCTGGCGTCCGGCACGAACCCGCCGCCGGCGGTGGACAACGTGTGCGTGCCGTGCCCGATGTAGTCCCGTGGCGTGTACAGCTCTGCAGCCTGGCTTGGCGGATTTCCCCGCAGCAAGCCCGACGCGAGGAAGCCGAGGTTGAAGAACCTCGCGGCGATCAGCTTGCTGCACGCACGACATGTTAGTACTTACTTTCTCCCCACAAAAATAATTAGTTGCATATGCAGCTTGATGAGTAGCTGTGGACAGTGGTGTTACTTGTTGCATTTGAAGGTCGTGTCGTTGCCAGTGATGCACGTGCCGCGCCACCTCGACGGGACTGAATAGCCGTCGTCTTTGAAGCTCGTGGATTCCGGCCATACACCTTCATTTGTGGAACGTGCATAGAAAATAGAATCAGGACAGGTTCCGGCTAACTGCACATCAGTACAGCAGCTAGGACGACAGCACATCTGAACCAGGTCACCAGGGGATCCCGTGATCCAACAGAGGCACAGACAGAGCCCATGGCAATGCTGGTACCATTTTGCGAGGTTTGAGTTGACTTTTAGTTCCGATATTCTTTGGATTTGATTCTGTTAACTGCATTCTTTGGATTTGATTCTATTAATGGACTCATTATCGGGAACCATGCACCAAGCCACCGACCAAGTATGTGATGCTCGAGTATTCTGTGTTCATCATTGAGCCTCACTATGGTGTTCTGTAGTAAAAAATAATTTGAATCGTTAATCTTATTTAATCGAAAGGTTTAAAATACTATCACCCCAAATAACGTTAGTAGAAACATGAAGGGATATTATTGTTAAAAAATTATGTAAAGAAGTATAATCGTTATTTTAGTAGATACTAAACATGTTTTCTCCTTTTTTGGCTTATTTCAATAAAATATGAGTGATGTCAGCGCAAAAAATGATCACAAATCGATCTAGCCGGAAAAAAAATTGACAAAGTTATTACTAATCAATGTATTAGTAAATTACTAATTTACTTTTAATAACAAATAGACCAAATCAAGACAGTATAATACTCTAATAGAGAGTACAGAGCATCACTATTCATCGTTAGGATGCCGGTCAAATCCGCGTTCCTTACTTTATTTTTTCATGTTAGCAGCTTAATTAGTAACGGCAGGTGCCGTTTAGGCACTGGGAGTGGGATAGCGTCCACTAAGAACAGCTTGGCTGGCTTTACCTGTGTCGACGTTGCCGATGATGGCGCCCACACCGTACTTCGCGGCGTCCTTCCACGCGCCGGTCGCCGTGTCATTTCGCTCCAGCTCGAGGAGATCCCACGAATGCGTCGTGTGGACCTTGTGCAGGACGTCGGGGATCACGGCCAGCACCCCGGGCAACTCTGCATCCAGAGTACGCGAAAAAAAAACACTCGTCAGTGACAGGTATGAACCATACGATCTCCAGGGGGAAACAAACCACAACATGATGACATATGTGGCGTACGCTTGATGACTCCTACGAAACTCTCGTCGATCTGCACCACGATCACGCGGATGGGGCTCAAGACGTACAGTAACTGAAAGCTGCATATTTTTTTTACGGCACAAAATGAACACATTAGCGATGTACCTAGCTAGTAGCCTAGTACCGACATCCATAACAGCCACACTAGTATTTTCTCGTACCTGGTGACGACTGTAGCAAGCAGACCAGAAGGAGATGCGGGTAAGCCGTCAAAGACGATCACATAAGTCTGCATGCACGAAAGTACCCCGCTTCATGGATTAGAGATAGTCAATAGAACATTTAATCGCAGTCCCGTACTTGCTGACTTGCTTGCAATGTATGTACGAATATACGATGGAAAAACATTTTGCCCGTTTGAAGGAATGTCCTCTTGTTTATCTTGCGTATCATCGAAATAATTATAAAAAATTAAATAAATTTAATAATATAAATTGATATGTGATATATCATTCTATGTAAGTCTAAATTAGAAAAAAACAAATATGATGATAAGTAGTACACATACTCATTAGAGTTTAGTTTGATTTTTTTTATTTGTATATATAGGTCAAATTTAGTTGTTGATTTATTATTGGTCAAATTTAGATCACATATGAATATGTCATATACTAATCTATGTTGCCATTTTTTAAAATGTGTTCTTACAACTATTTGAATGGCAAGAAGCAAAGGAGCTAGCATCCCCTTAAAAAATTATCATCTCCATGTATGATGACAAAAAAATCTGTTAAATACATTTTTTTAAAAAAAATATTTTTCATATATATTTGAATGAATATATAAGAGAAACGAGAGGACATGCAATTAAAGAACAAAATGACTTTGACGGATATATTTCAAAAGATATTGAGGAATGTATGATGAATAGATCGAGAGGGTAAGAGAGAGAAGTGAAGGAACATTGCCTTTGTGCCTGCGGACGCCGGCGCCTGCAGCGCGAGGAAGAGCGCCAAGGCGAGGAGAAAAACTCGGGACCGTCCCCTCATTCTGATGATTGGTTGATCTGCTTCGCAGCTACTCTGTTCACACAATCACACAATTTATAGACGCCAAGGTCAACCTTCTGGGTGTTTACTGTTTATTATGTTCATAGTGAGGAGCACGAGCTCACGTGTTGGATAACCTGGCATCTAAGTCAGTGCTTAATTACCAGATAATGGATCCGTCCACATGCGTTTGCAGCATGCAAACCAGCTAGTACTCAGGATTAGCGCAAAGGCATTAGAACGGTCCAAACCATCTGTCTCAGATAGTTTACAAACCATTAAATATATTGTCATGTAAATAAAAAACTAAAATGACAAAAAAGATAATGAGAAGAAACAAAAATATATGAAGGAAAATATTTCTCATGAAAAACCCAGTTCTACGTAGCAATCAATAATAAAAAACGAGAGAATAGGTCAATAAAATGAGAGAGCAAAAAATGGGACTTTATTTTGAAGAAATCATGTATTAAGTATATATTTTTCATATATAGTTTCTATATGACTTGGGACGAGTTGAACCAGCAACTAATTACTCCTCCTATACTACTACCATGTTGTTTGTGAGTTAGCTATAAGCTCCTGATCTTACAGCGAATTGAACCAGAATTAGTGATGCCTAATTTGTTTGTCAGTAATTAATGCATGGAGCAATAAGATAATCAAGGTAAACTAAATTAATAAACGGTTTTGATATAGGTTTATGATAAACTTTTTCATTGAAATCATACAAATATAATTGTGATTACAATGTAAATAGTATGTATATGCCAGATACATGCTAGTTATATTATAATTACATTAGATAACTATATCGTAATTACATTCCTTTGATTTCAATAAAAAAATCTAGATAAACCCTGTTTATAGTTGGATGTGGCCAGCTATCATACCTGAACTTTTGTAAACAAAAATAAGAAGATAGCATGCTTACGAGCTTTATATTTGCCGGGAATTGACTCAATCTTATTTAAATCAGCAGATCGAATTTGGAGATCTACTCTACTAATATATTATTTGCCCTCCTGATTGGAGTGGCCAATAAGTGTTTAGAAAATCATAGAAGCATGAATTCAAATGGTCCAACTTGTCAAGATTCTCCCCTAAAAGAACTTGTCAAGATTGAAGTCTTTTATTTCCTCCAAGATATTGCATTTGTGTCCCTTACAAGAACGGCGCAAGAACAACGCATGTTACTTAACAAGGGCACATCCTTAAATAAACTACATGAAATCTCACATGTTCCTGCGGGAGTTTAGTATAAAAAATAATAGAAATAACATATAAGATAACTAGACGATATAAGATTATATAATCAGCATATTTGATCGATCATTGAAAAATGCTATAAACTATTAAGTTTTAATAGTTTATAATAACTTAAACAATATATAGATTGATAATGCACAAAAAAAAAGATGATGTGGCTTAATAAAAGAAGAAAATGAAGGAGATTACTTGGACCATAGATTAGTCATCGAAGGGATAGAAACAATTAGAGTGCGGTGGCTTAATGAGAGAAGAGAGGAACAATTAATTAAATGAGGATAAACAAAAAAATAATGAATAGATATATATTGAAATATTATGTAAATGATGTCGGATGATGATTAAACATGATAAAGATAATAAATTATAAATAATGTAGTATGCTTGTATGAGGCTTTTAAGCTATGTGTTCTTTGTTCTTTAGTGTGGATTGAGAACTAATCCCACACACGAAAAACAGAGCGACATATTAGCGCGTGATTAATTAAGTATTAGCTTAAAAAAATTAAAAATGGATTAATATGATTTTTTTAAAGCAACTTTTATTTTTTTTTAAAAATATTGTTTAATAGTTTGGAAAGTGCGTGTGCGAAAAACGAGACAATAGAGGATGGGAATCACAAGAAATGAACACAAACTTAAGATATAATAATTGTTAATGGATGATGAAGCGACATCTTTACATGTTGAGTTTTAGAATATGATGGTATTGTAACTATAGAAATGTATAGACTCATTGGCTTAAATGTCCTTAATATTTTTTTTATGAAAAATGTCTTGAATATTAGAATATAAGTAAATTTTGTTTGTCAAACTCAAACACCACAAATTTGTCACAATTACATGTGATGATCTACATGTCAATTCATAGATCCAATATAAAATTTTCACAATGATCGATTGCACCACGTATATAAAAAAGGATCCCTCATGTTCTCCAATGAAACCGTGATGTGCTTTAAGATATCCAAGATGAATGAACGGTTTCCAGAGTTGGGAGTGAAAAATAATTGGTTTTATAATACCTAGGGTGAAAAATGAACTGTGAGCCAAATTCAAGGACCGAAATAAACTTTACCACATAAAATTGTTAGCATGCTGTTCATGTTACTTGGCCAACTTGGGACTTGGCAAATACTACTGCAACCATCATACGTTACATTTTAACAATAGTAGTATAAAACTCCTATTGGGTTAAATAATTATTCTGAAATGGAGGAGATATACTTCTTCGTATACTATGAAATATCTTCAGCCTTTCCACATCACGCTTACGCTTTCTATCCAAAGAAAAAATCCTGATGGAGCGATCTCCCCATTACAGGCAAACGGACAGAAATGGCCACTCCATCCAGTCATCCGTATTCCCCAAAACACCCTTAAAAAGCGTCCGCTGCTGCCACAAATATCGAGGGGTAATACCGTCACTTCCTGCAGCCAACCGCTTCCGCCATAAAAGCCAAGTCGGGTTTAGCGATAAGGGTTTTAACATTTGGCTCAAAAAATTTCAGCCAAAAACTTTACCAAATCCTCCCAAAATTCCTGCGTCTTTCAGCTCGGATCAGGCATCCAGGCCCTTCTCCCCTCCAGGATCGGTGGTAAGCTAGTTCAATTCTCCATCTCTAGAACGTCCACTCTTCAATTTGATGGTTTCTGCTGATTTGGAGTGGGGCTCATTTCGCTAATTGGACCTCTCGTTCGGTGAAAATCGCATCGATTCCTTGCTAATTCTGATGTTTTTGTTGCCTTTGAGTTCGTTTCTGACTGTTGGTTTATGGAAAAAAAATTCCAAGGATGGAGATCATCAACGGGCCGGTTCTCCCGCGCTACGCTGCTCCGGCGACCGGTGCCCTGACCTCCGACGCGAAGATCAGCGGGCAGCTGCTTAGGCGCGTGCACCTGAGGAGACGGGCCTGTGGATTGCAGGGAGACCACTACCGGGCGGCGCCCAGGTTCTTCGGTTTCCCGTCCGAGCGGCATGCGCGAAGCGGTTGGGTCTGGCCTGTTTGTTGCAGTTACGGTTCGTCTTCCGACGGGGACGGCGCCGCTGCCGCCGATTACGACGCCAGCGGCGAGGAGTTCGTCAACTCCAGCGTGATGGAGGCTGGTAATTGCTACTGCTGTTACACTGTGACTTGTAACTTCATTGGGTTTTGATGCGTTCGAGAAATCAGCAATGTCCGGCCACTGTTTATTGGGACTTGGGGAGTTCGCTGTGAGCCTGTGAAACAGTTGCTGTTGTTAGATCAGTTACATAACGTTTATGCCAAGCTACTGTTGTATCAGCTACATATCGCTAGTACTAGTATATCATTTATGCCGATTGCCAAACAACCATTGTTCATATCTGAGGATTAAACTTGCGGTTATATCTGTCCTTGCAGTTGAGCTCAGAAGTGTATCTGATGGATTTGTGATAAAAATGCGCGACGGCAAAAACCTTAGATGTGTCCAAAACAACCCGCGGGTACTAAGATTGCGGGATTCTGCGCCTCACCATGCTATTGTGTTGAAGATGGAAGATGGAAGTGATCTTTTGCTTCCAATTATCGTCAGTATGTATTAATTCTTGCTTGGGCATGCTTTCCACTTTTGCAGATGCTTTTCTAATTGTGTGATATACCCACATTATTTTTTTCCAGTGGAAACACCAAGTATTATGTTGCTGGCTGCCCTTCGAAACATTCGAATTGTAAGAGTTGGATTTAGCTTAAATAAAGATATGTTAGATGTTAAGCATCCACATGGTTCTGGTTTTAAATTGTTTTCGTGTACTATATCTGAACTGCATGACTATTCTGTCTTTCCAGCCAAGGCCAACAATTTATAACGTGGTAAAGGAGATGACCGAAAGGATGGGATATGCGGTGAGTTTAAGATGAGATTTTATAAACAGACTTTCTTTTTCAACTTTCGTGTGGTTTTCATGGTTTAGGTTTTCTGTTTAGTGTTTCACGGGTGTGCTTATGTGCGTTACTACTTTAGTTTTATTACTTAATGTACGTCTGATCTGGTTATCACTTACTTGGACAATACATACATCTTCTCTAAAGTGTCCTAGTGGAAAGCTGTTTTTTCAGAGTTCATGGTCTGCAGATCTGTTTTCTAAAATGCCATATAGTATGTTCATTTATCAATTACATGATTACTCATATCTGTTCTCTTTTTAGGTACGTTTGGTGCGGATTACAGAAATGGTCCATGATGCATACTATTCTCGATTGTATCTTGCTAAGGTAAATTGACTTCACAGTGAACTATCTATTAAATAATGCTTACTTTGGTCTGAAATATGGTGTCATGATATCCAGATTGGAAATGAAGAGGAGACTATTAGCTTAGATCTCAAGCCATCAGATGCCATCAACATTGCTTTCCGGTGTAAGGTGTGCATTCATCTCCTCCGCAGCTGTGCTTCTGATTAATTGCTGAGTGCTGGCCATATTTTCTTTAATGCCACCAATCCCTGAATATTGAAAGTGCTGTGACTTAGTTGCATGTTGGGGGTTATAACATGCATCTATCTGTTTGAGCGCTAACCACGGAACTGTAAAACCAGTAAACATGATTCCCTTGTCCCTGTCAGAAAAGTGACTTATTTTTTGGGTGCTGTTGCTTAACCTTGTTATTTGTGGATGAATGATTTGAATGCAATACTTAATGTCTAGAGGTACTCCTTTTTATTTTATGTTGAATTATTTTAGAGGTAAATTTTGTAACCAATGATTTGAGTACAACAATCAAAGAATATGTGGCAAAATCCTGATCTTGTTGGTGTTTTGCTGCTAAATGGATGTTTATGATACTCATTCCAATTTATTCTAACTTTACATAGGTTCCTATACAAGTGAATAGGCGTATAGCGTATAACAATGGATTGAAAGTTGTACAACCAACGCCATCTGAGAGCTATGTAAGCTCAGACAAATTCCAATACACAAGACTTGACAGGTTTGTAACAAAATTGGCTTCATAGGTTTCAGTAAAGATAGGTTTCTTTTAAAGCACTGCTAAGGCATCCCATACCATTTGAAGGCCTGACGATCAACCTTGCTTCGAGGCCCAAGAGTTTGATTTGGTCCGCAATATGCTGGTCGCTGCTGTTGAGGAACGCTACAAAGATGCTGGTAAGCTCTTGTTGGCTTATAATACTCCTCAATATAGTAAAATAGTCATACATTGTGGGAGTGTTGCATTGCAGTATTTTGCCTCCTCTGGAATAGAGGAATTTTATTGACTTTTTTTGTTGAAATCGAACTAATTGGTACAAAATTCCTGCGTTCTAGATGGGCACTGAATGGGATATCTTTGTTTTGTTTTGTCACCGCCTCCCCACAAATATATGCAGCAGAATGTTCATGATGACTAATATCTTTCCTGGTATCATCTATTTCAGCTCAATACAGAGATCAGCTTTTCATGTTCCGGGCAAAGAAAAAGAACATGATTTAACAGGTAACAGTCGCCCATGCCAATTCTTGAGATCTTCATATAGTCAAACTTCTTTGTTAACTCTCTCGTACACTAGCTCGATCAAACTGACAAATGACAATTCACTTTTCTTGATCAGTTCCTGAAGGGAGGTGTACATACTAGTCCGCCTGAAGTGCATAAAGCCAAACATCAAGAAGAACTTTGTAAATACATACAGAACCTATACATAGATGCATACTAGAATATGATTTTGGGTGCTTTCAACTCGTGGTGGCGTTTATTGTAAAATTGACTCAAAAGGTGCCCATGTTTGTCACTCACGATTGATTTCAGCAAAACGTTAAGCAAATCGCTTTACACGAATCCTCGTGCTTCTGATTTGAATTTGTATGCCTATTTAGTTTGCGCTGAATACCTGTTCTTTTCCTCGAACGCCCGAACCAACAACTGTACTCTCAAGTTCCAGGCCGACCCAAAAGCCTCGAACCGTCAGGTCCTGAATAAATAAATTTCGGTGAACCTTGTCCATAGACGTGAAATCCCACCAGCGGCATCCACTGCCGCGTGCGTGGTCTAAGCTTAGTTCGGTTAATCCTTTCACGAGAAGATTGAGGAAGATTTAGAAGGAATTTCGAAGAGTTTTGGATTGCTACTAAAATTTACCCTATCAATATTTTGGTAGTCTAAATAGTATTTACTATTGGTTTGAATTGAGGACAACTTTTTGGTAATGCCCATACTAAATTTGATAGCAATTTAGAACTTTCTTCACTAGAATATCATGATTTAGCTATATTTTGATAGCAAATCAAACAAGATCAATACTAATTTATTCCACCAAATAATTGGGAGTGTCAAAACTTACCTATGTTTTGGTACTACCCAACAATTGGTAAGGTAGTAATTCGAATAAGCCTTTATTTCACACCTATTATGACTAAAATTAATCGTTTCAATTTTCTTCAATCTCGCATGCTTTGGGATTAACCGAACAACACCCTAAATAAAAATCAACGGCTCATAAGGCACCGGCACCGGCATATCAACGGAGATGGTTCACCATGGGCTCTTTACCGGCTCGCTCTCCGCATATTTCGGGCGTACCATGCGTCCATGCGCGACGCGTGGCACACGCGTTCGCCAGGTCGACGGACCAGAGCCGATGTGAGCCGCCACGTGGCACGCGAGCGATGCAGCGTTGCGAGCCTATGGACCCTGTCCACGAGAGGATACGTGTAACACCCCCTCCCCTCTTGTCCTGTCCCCTTCCTCCACCGATGAAAGGAAAACAGAAGCTTCTTTCCCCCCTCTCCCCCCAAAACAAAGCATCAAAATATTCCTAAATCGATTTCAAACGAGCCATCTCTCCATTCTCGTGCCCCCGTGTCCGCGCATTCCTCCGCCGGAACCCTGGTTCATCGGCGAGCGGCGAGGCTCGGGGACTGGATTTCCCTGTGAGGAATCGAGGTCGCACTGCGGAGGGGAAGGCGACGATGGCGGGGTCCATCGATCGGCCTTGTGAGTGCGCACTGTTTCCCTTCTTCCTTCGACTGCGTGTTCCTGATGATTCGTTGTTTCTCCATGCCGCTATGCGTTGTCCGTTCTCGTTTCTGCAATGCTTACCTGCTTGTTATCCTCGAACACCGGAAAATTGCGGTTGCAGAGAGATTGATTCTGTGAGGGGTTCAATAGTGCAAGTAGAAAACATGGCAAATCACTCGGAAATAGACAAATATTCCATGTTCTTAAACAATTTGGTTGCTGAGATTGTTTGACGCCTTCCTTTCGAGCGGGATTAAAATTTCAATACTAGTAGTTTAGCACCTGTAGAGATTATAATCACACCTCCTTTTTTTTTAACGTGCGTGTAGTTGCGCTGCTTTCAGTTAATTGCTACTCCTATGTACTTTGTTCTCGTATTGATTATTTTCACTGTAGTTGTTACCAATTCCAACCTGATTAAGAGGGGCATAGCCTTGAAACTATATAGCAGGTGCAGGTTTTGAAGGCTTTGTGCATGATGATGAAAAGAAAGAGTGGAAATCTGACGAGGACAACTCAGAAGGTGACAAAAAGGCCAAGACAGGCTCCTTCAAGAACCGAGCTATCAGTGCTGGAAATAAATTTAGGCGTTCCTTGAGAAGGAAGAGAAAAAGGAGGGTCGGCGACCATGTAGCCTCCATAGAGGACATAAGGGATGTTCAGGAGCTGGAAGCTGTCCAAAGATTTCACCAGTGCTTACATGACGAGGGCTTGTTGCCAGAACGTCATGATGATTATCACGTGATGTTGAGGTGCAATTTTTTCTGATCTCAGAGTCACAGCTAGGATTTCTCCTTACTCCTGCAGAAAGTTCAGCATTGCTTATTTGATTTAAAATTTCTTCCTGTGTCACGTAGGTTCCTGAAAGCGCGGAAATTTGATATTGATAAAGCAAAACATATGTGGTCGGAAATGCTTAGATGGAGGAAGGAATTCGGGGCTGACAATATAGAGGTAAAGCAGAAACTGGACATATGCTCCAATATGTAGGTAGTGATATAATGCTATTCTTTCTTCATGTAACTTCTGGAGGTTTGACACCTGGATCATTTAGGACTTTGACTATAGCGAATTAGATGATGTTCTGGAGTGCTATCCACAATTTTATCATGGTGTGGATAAAGAGGGAAGGCCTGTCTACATAGAACTAATTGGAAAAGTTGATCCCAACAAATTAGTACAAGTCACAACTATTGACAGATACGTAAAATATCATGTCAAGGAGTCTGAGAAGTGCTTGCAGATGAGGTTTCCAGCTTGCTCCATTGCTGCAAAAAGGCACATAGATTCGTGCACAACTATCTTGGATGTGCAAGGAGTGGTATGCTGTTTTATAGCCAATCTTGCTATCGCCAAAATTTCTGGGTAGATTAGTAGTTAACTTGTTTTTTATGTGAAGGGTTTAAAGAACTTCTCAAAAGATGCAAGAGAGCTAATCATGCAACTGCAGAAGATCAACAATGACAACTATCCAGAGGTAGGTGATTCCATTATGTTTTAATGTTATTTTTCACTATTGCCCTTTCACTTCGTTTTTTTTGTCACTATATACATTTCTATAGAACTTGTTTTTATCTGGGGCCATAACAAAGGACTTATCTAATGCCTTTCTAGTGCTCGTGCAGACCTTGCACCGATTGTACATTATAAATGCTGGCCAAGGCTTCAAGATGTTATGGGGTACAATAAAATCATTTCTTGATCCACAAACTGCTTCGAAGATTCATGTAAGTATTGAAAATTGTTATTCAGAATGATAGTTACTTCTAGTATATGTGATAATAGCCTTATCTGTCTATTTTCACCTAGGTCCTTGGAAGCAAGTACCAAAATAAGCTACTTGAAACTATTGATGAGAGGTTAGGTCTTATCTACTGCCACAAACACTGTCGTTTGGTTCCTATCCTAATATTTGTTTAATTCATGTTTTCAGTGAACTTCCAGATTTTCTTGGTGGCAAATGCAGGTGTGAAGAACATGGAGGTTGCATAAAATCAGATAAAGGTCCTTGGAAGGATCCTGACATAATAAAGGTCTTCCACTCTTCCTGAACCCTACCCTTCTTCTTATTCATCCTGTTTTACGACACTAAAATAATGTATCTATGCTTTTCAGAGGGTTCTTAATGGTGAAGCAAACTATGGACGGCAAATTCTTGCTATATCAAGCGTTGATGGGAAGAAAATATGTTATATTAACCCTCGACACTTAACTGTAAGCATGCTTTGAATGGAGATTACTCATACATCATCTTAAAATAACAAATATCCATTAGAAGCTTGATTCTATCCTCTTCTCGAGCAGAAGAAATGCAGCGATGCCTCTGCTGAGTCTAGTTCTGAAATGGAAGATGTTTCATCTCCTACAGCTTCAGTTAACCCCATCATAAACCCTCATTTGACCCCCGTTCATGAGGCAAGATCTTATACCTTATGGTCTTTTCAACTGCACGAGACTGAGATTAATGATTAGTACTCGTTCTATTGGTCTTTTCAACTGCACGAGGCTGAGCTCAGATTACTGATTAATACTCGTGCTAAACAATGATGTGGCATTCTTAATTTTCTTCCTCCTTACTCGATCTTTATGTTGGTAAATATGATCATAAATGTATCTTTTTATTTTCTGCAGTCCAAATTGCCGGGACATGCTTCCACATCTGGTGCTCCTCCCGGAGTAGAGGACATCCCTGTTGTTGACAAGGCTGTGGACACATGCATCGGTCCATTAACCAGCTCAATGGCTTTTAACTCAGGTCTTTATAAGACACCATCATCCTTGTACCTCTTATTGAGAAGTTGTCTACTTGCTGATTTCAAACATTCTTTACCCCCATATGCAACTAGGGAAATGTGAGAGATTGGGAATTTTGTTGGCTGTTTGGTTTGAGGAATCAAACTATCTAGGATGGGTGATCCGTCATGGGATCATCCCTCAAATCTGGTGGAATGACTCCATTTCTCAGTTTTCCATCTAGTATGTACTTTTGAGAGATGATGATGGATAAATCCATTCCATTCCTCAAACCAAATGAACTGTATAAGATCAAGGGATCATCTCATTCCTCAAACCAAACAGGCCTTTACATTATAGTATGTAGTGAGTGGTGACCAATAAGCCCACCAAGAGTTTATTGGAGTGATTTTGACTGAGTTTGTTGCATGTTTTACGCAGATTCGTTCTCGTTGAGAAACATACCTATGGAACTGGGAGGACTT
This sequence comes from Oryza officinalis, assembly GCA_008326285.1. NCBI lineage: Eukaryota > Viridiplantae > Streptophyta > Magnoliopsida > Poales > Poaceae > Oryza > Oryza officinalis. Next base: position 44,861,798 of record BDMV01000001.1, on the reverse strand, counting down.
CGAAATCGAATTACTACGTGGTTGACAGTCTTAATCATGAGCTTTGTTGCCGTGCTTCGTTCTGTCCCAAGCAGAGTGACTGCAAGTCTATCAAGCCAGGCCATTTCCTGTGGTAACTATAGTGCTGAGTTCCCTCAAGAAATTGAGTTTAAGGAAGAGTTTTGACCTCATCTTCTCCCGGATTCACAGAAAACGGTACACATTCGTCTGTATTAAGACGCCTTGGTGAATTGGAGGAGAAACTACAGGAGCTTGAAGCAAAGCAATCTCAAATGCCACCGGATAGAGAGGAATTGCTCAATGGAGCCATTCACCGTGTTGATGCATTGGAAGCCGAGCTAATATCTACAAAGAAGGTACTCTTGACATCATATGGACTCTGTGTGTGTGCATGTGTGACGAGGAAGATGTACTAGTTAGATAGCTTAATGCTTAGTGGTATCAAGGATATAACTACTGTTCTGAGGTAATGTTTATATATGTTAAACTATTACATCCAAGAATTGGCAGTTCAGCAAATTTCTTGATTGTTCGCTATAGTAAGAACTAAGAACTGAACAAAAAATAGCGATTTTCCATATTGACCTTTGTTTCTCCCATGATCAGATGCTTTATGATGCATTGATGAGGCTAGACGAGCTGCTTGCATACGCTGACCAGCAAAAGAATATTCAATTTCGGGTAAGTCGTGGATGTTCCTTTGAATAACTCTTTCCTTTTGAGAAATGCTCGTTCTTGCTGCCAACTACTCTTAGTTAGGGATGGGAGTGAGTCCACCGAGAAGAACCTATTGACCCACTAGTTTATATAAAAATGCATTTATTCTTTGTTGCTATTGAAAAGTGCGTGACTTTTTTTAAAGTTCAACTAGATTGAGTCAAAGGGAACTTCATGAATTGGTTCACACAAATCCCTGTTTTATCCTATTCCCTCTGTTTATAAATATATGACACGCCATTGATTTTTGAACATACATTTGACCATTCGTTTTACTAAAAAAATTAGTGTAAATATAAAAAAATATATGTCATGTTAAAAATATCTTTAATAATAAAATAAATCATAACAAAATAAATAGTACTCTATCTGTCCCAAAATATAACGTATTTTGATCGGATGGAATACATCCTAGTACTACGAATCTGAACAAACTTTTATGAATCTGGATAGGGACTGTTTAGAGTCGTAATACTAAGATGTGTCTTATATGATCAAAATACCTTATATTTGGGATGGAGGGAGTACTTGCGTAGTTCTTCTAATAAGACAAGTCAACAACGTCGAGTAGTCATATAGTATGAGAAAATAGGAGTATCTCATAGCACTGAGCAAGTCAATTCATATATGTCCATCCATTATATGCAGAAAAGGAGGTTTTGCTTCTAAGTACCAGAATGGCTTGCTTGCTTTTCTCCTCGAAGTTTTCACGTTCTTATGTCAACTGAATACTAGTAAGTTGGGACTCTTTGTACAATTTTAAAAATCCGAATATTTTGTTCAGCTGTGTATCTCTGAATATTAAAGAAAGAAAGAAAAAAAAAGAAAGATGGATGGTCATTTTGCCACCTCTTGGACTTCATAGGTTTAGGTGTATTTCTAAATTTTGCAAGGTGCGGCATGTTGAGTTCAAAGAAAAATGGTGTAACAGGTAGAATTGATATCTTGTTTTCATGATCGATTGAGATGTTATGATATATTAGTCAAACGTTCATAAATAAAATCTAAAAACTAGTAGCCTGGAGAAGTATCCGAAGTCGGTCCTGCAGTGCAAAACTACGTTGGAGGGGCTGCTGCTTCTCTGCCTCCCCTGGATAGTGTTTGGCGAGCGAAGACATCAGAGGCCGGATGTTGTCAAATCTGAATCGATTGGATCTGGCCGATGAGTGATGAATGAGCCAATTAGAGGTGAATGGAATATGGATGTGGGCTGTGTATCAAGATCGAGACTGCGGTATTTTGGTGCGGTTTTTTGGCGCGACAGGGTTCGTGCTGCAGCTAAAGATCGAAGCTTAGTCTTCTCATCTTTTTTTTTTTGCTTTATTTTGTTGCTTCTTAGTTTTGGGGCCTAAATTTTTGTATTCATGTAACCTTGGATATAGATGCTGAATATTTACCATTATCTTTAAAGAAAAACTATTTCTTTCGTTTTAAAATATAGCTACTAAGAAAACTCTTGAAGGGAACCCTCATTATAATTAGGGCCCTCATTATAATTAGGGCAAGGTGGTTGTGATATATTATTTTTTTAAAAAAATATAACAACTTATTATAGGATTGAACATAATCTATTACCACGAATATGATAGGTTGGAAAAATAGGTGAAAAAAGATCAACTTTTATAATCTAGGTAGTTATATTTAAAACAAATTTAAATTCTAAAGATAAGATCGAGGACATATACACAAGCGCTTAATATTAGTGCTTGGTACCGACCAGTGCAATACTAGTCCACTTTCAACTGTGTGATCAATCGGAAACTCAGAATGGGAATTTTCTGGTGCATATTCTTCTCATGATACCTCGGCATGTACGCCGGTCTTTTTCTTGGCACGCAGTGTTGATGTTTGGGGACATCATCATGCGCATATGGCGTCAGACCAGCCAATCAAGCAGACGCGCAAGAGCCGCACGACCATCTGTCCATCTTGTTCAAGTGGGTGATTAGACTTGATTGATCGACTCGTACGTAGCTTGTAGGATCTGACCGCTAGAATCTCCCATTCTTCACCCAAATTGTTGCACCAACGTACTGCTGCTTCCACATTCGACGCTTCCAAATCGAGCTTGCTGTGCCCTTTTGCCGTCATGGTTTTTGTTTTGTCCTGGAACATGACGATCGTCAGCAACAGGCGGACTTGGGCACCATATGGGTTCCGTGAGGAATGCTACATGTACGACCAAGTTTACATGCATACAAGTAACACGTGGATAATTGAAGGATATTAGGCAGCCATATCTTTCGGTGGAAGTATGAAAAAGATACCGCAAATGTTACAACAGTTACTGTTCATCTCTTGTATATACCACGCCCAATTTTTTCAAGGATTTTCAATTCTTTATGTTGATTTGGTGCCTCAAAAGATAAGATGGTTTGTATTTCTATTGAAAGATATGCGTTTGGACCTGATAATAATTTTTATAATCGTGATATATATATATATATATATAATATATATATATATATAATATATATATATACACACATACATAGTATTTGTTTTTTTATAACCATTCCTGTCTTCTTTGGCTTAGGCTGGCCTTTTGTGGTCAAACAACAAAGTTTCAACGGCTATTATTGGTGCATCTTGCAAATTTCTTGTGAACTTGGGAATTAACGTGACATACAAAGGAAAAAGAGATGCATACTAAAAACCATCCATTTATAGTGCCCTTGGCTGTAGCCACTTACTTCTGTTCGACGACAAAGCAGTGAAGCGACTGCGAAGACCAAAGCTGGAATGAGACACTGCATATTCACAACACTGAAGACTGAATCAGGGATGTACCCTAGATTCAGATTCTGGCTCCGGACAATGGCACCGAAGCTGATCCATGTCTTGTTTTAGGATTTAGTGGAGTGACGTTGTAAATTCGGTGGTTGTATTGATGGTCCAACTTAACTGAACAAAGGGTCACAAAACAACTGAAATCTTATATTCCGATTCTTTTCAAGAGGCAAACGCCTATAACTCTGTAGAAGAGCCCGTAGGATGCAAAGCTATACCTGTACAATTTCCTGACGTCAGGATAACATATAAAAAAATGAATTTAGGAATGTATTGCTTCCAATTTACAAAATATGCAAAATTCAGTATAGCTACAATGATGAATTGGTATCCACATAAGGGTGAATGTACTTAGACAAACTTTTGCATTTTTTCGCCAATTACTTCCAAACTAAAAGGTGTGAACAAAAACCCCTCCCCCCTCCCTCAAAAAAAATCCTAATAGTATAAAAACTCTCTTCGCTTTCCTCTCCCCACTTCATTTTATAAAACTAATTAATTTATTGGTTTCTCTATGCTTCTATGGTTATTTGAGAAGCTAGCTAAACACAACAAAAGCCTCCAAATCTAGCTAGCTTTTGGGATACGCTCAAGCTATCTTCACTTAACTTCAATACTTAATCTAGTAGCTAGTTATTATATTTTGTTTTGAAAAATATTTTTTTTGCTATTTCAATGCTTGCTAAGTGTAAATATATGATTGTACTTCAAATACAAACTCCTAACAGAACTACAATCGTGTAGATCTTTATGCTTTTCTCTGATAAATTAATTTCTAGTCCCTCAATTGCAAATGATGAGGTTTACTTTTCTATTGCTTCAATAATACTCCCACCACACAAAAAACAACTTCTGACTATGACTATGAACATATGCTATATTAAGATTCGTATCTAGAAGTTGTTTTAAGTTGTTTTTTATTGGGACAGAGCGTGTAGATTATATTTTAGTTTTTTTATTTTCCCCATCCTTTGTAATTTAATGCTAGCTCTGTTTTTAATGTATGATGACTTTTTTTCTCAAACTTTAACCAATAATATTTATTCAATTACTTAACTAATAAAAGTGAAAATAGTACTATTAGATCCATGGAATGTTTGTATATTTGTATAAATATTTGTAGAAAAGCCAAATAGTCAGATTAATTAGAAAAGTCAATCGCATCATATATTCAACCTCCCTCGTATATGAGTTTGTGTTTGTGTTGGGGTGGGGTACGTAACTGGGTTTATCTCGTAGATACTCTTGTGGAACAATTAGTTTGAACGCTACATAGTCACATGTGTTACATTAAGTGAAACCACCCTTACCTGTGCACCGGAGTCTGGAGGTGTATATGCTGTAGTGGATGTTTTGTATTGGTAAAGCTAAGTTTGTTTAAGTGTTTAGGCTAAAATTTTTGGCGGCACGTGAAACAAGATAAGCCTTTAGCACATGATTAATCGACTTTACAAACTTGAAAAAATGATTTATTTGTTTTTCAAGAAACTTTTATATATAAATTTTTATATGAAATATATTATTTAGCAGTTTGAGAAACGTGTTTATAGAGAATGAGAAACTAGCTGTTCCAAAGGATGGTTTAGGGTGCGTTCTACATAGCTGGTAGGATTAGCTAGTTAGCTGCACGAAAAACGATGTAAGCCATTAGCATATGATTAATTATGAATTATCTATTGTACACTTTAAAAATGAAAACTTCTTTATATAAAGTTTTAGCACGAAATGTATCGTTTAACAGTTTGAAAAACATGCTCAAGTTAAATATGGGATTAGCTCAGCTCAAACTCAGTTTAGAATGCGGCCTAAGTCATATGCATCTGTTTTGTGCCTTAGAAAACAAGCCTCTCTCTAGAGAGTGACACTTTATTCTCAGAATTTCTCCTGCCTTACCCTATTCCCTGCAACAGCATGTATTCGTCCGTTACATCAGAGAACTGTAAAAGATGATGGACCGAATGCCCTATATGGCTATATAAGCTACGTACATATTATACTGTGCACGAGCATAAAGTCTTAATATTCTCTGCGATTGTGAGCCAACAGAATGAATGTGTGGAAACTACAAAAACCAGGGCCTCACCTCACCGATGACTAACCAGATTCACGCAACTCGATCAGAGCGGCTAGCCTGAAGGGTCGCTATACCGGTGTCAAAAAGTTTGGAATGGAGGGATCGGAATAGAGCTAGCGTAGAGCCCATTTTCGTAGGAATGTAAAAACAAAAAATAAAAAAAATACAAGATTCTAACAAAAATATAAGTGTAAAACAAAGGATTGCAAAACATAGAAAAAACACATGAATGATCGTTTGATTGATTCGTAGGAAAAATATAGGAATCGGATGAGAGATAAATTCAAAGGAATTTTTTTAAGAGGTTGAATTTTTGCTAAGTTTTTTTCAAAACCTACATATAATGAATCATTCTATAGGAATTTCATAGGATTTGAAAAACTCCAATCCTTTGAATCAAATGGCTACATTAAAAAATTTTCTATAGGATTTTAATCCTATAAAATTTCTTTGTAAATCCTTTAATTCAAAGGGGCCTTAGCTACTTGCTGCTACTGCATGACCATATACTACTATATATTTTGTTCGTTTTAAAATATAAATATTTTTAGAATTCAATTTCTTTCATCACAATACAAGTGTTTTTCTCTGATTTCAATGCATGAAAATTTATATATTTTCAGCTAATCGGGTGTTTGGAAAGGGGATACCTAAGCAAATAAAAATTTAAAATTTGATCACTGAGATAACTAAATAGAAACAACCTGAAAATATCTATATTTTAGAACGAAGGAAGCATGACCGACGCTTTTCAAATGACAGTCATGTTATAACACTGATCAGTACAGTACTAGGCATATATAGTGCGCATGCACTGGCTACCTAGCTAGCGAAGAAGCTTTGCACCTGGTGAACACTACAAACAACCACCCCGGCCCAATTGATCCTGAGCCCTACCATGCGCCACTACAGGGGAAAGGCTTCAATGAGAATCCAAAAAGAACCACCACCTCTTCTATCACCAGCACCAGCATATGCTTCGTGTATAGTTCCTACCATTTCAGTATCTGCTTTTTCGTGCCAACTTGGTACTAATATATTACCGGCACCGAACCTATTCCTGTTAGTCGGCCGGGTTGTTTACAATGACGTCTACAAATTTGATGCTATCATCTTCAAGTGAGTTTAGAAAAAAATCGGGCACTAAGAACGACAATTTGACAAAAACATAATGCCGACAATTTATTATCATTATTAAAAAGATACGATGAGAGATGTCATATTTTTTAATATAAAATTTGATATTTTCAGATACCAAAATTTCTAATATAAAATTTAGGTACTTCCTCAATAACCATACAAAGTCTAAAGAAAAAGGCCAGACAACCAAAGGGCTTGCTTTCAGTTTTGACAATCTTGTTCTCAGAGCATTCTGATTAGGGAGATGCAACAAATGCGTCAAACATATATAAAGAGGTGCTGAGATTTTTTGAGTTTACTGGCCAATGAAGTTTACGCAAACAAAATCTCCAATGTTTCTTCTCTATTGCAAGCAAGTGCAATGTTTTTTTCTTATATGTTTTCAAGATAATCTGATTATCTGTAACTGCATCTCTTATATGCAGCAGTGCCTTCGATTTTTCCCCATTTCAAGGGAATAAGGCAGTTGTACTTTGTGCTTTAAAAAAAAGGAAAAGATGAGTAAAACCGGTCTTGTTTTCAGCTTGGTAAGCTGAGTAGCTGACACTTTGCAACTTTCAGAGGTCATACGCAGTGTCCTGAGTGGACAAAGTGTTATGCATTGATACCTTAAATATTGTATCTAGAGACAGAAAATGTGGAATATATCGGCCATATCTAGAATTTAAAATGTGTTGTCAAATTAAAGGGCATTAATCACTTGCAGTAATGTATGTGGCCATTGTAAAGCATTTGCTAGGCCAGAATTCGCATTTTGCTTGTTCTGCTTTACCTGAAATACAAAAGGAAGATGCCTATTAGCTATTTAACTAAGCCTATATGTCTGGAATTTCTTTTGTCTAGTCTCTAGTCTATATCAGTACTTGTGTAAATGCCTTTGCTAAACTTCAACTGTAAAAGCTAGCCCAGTTATAGTAATTTTTTACATTGTTTGTCCCTGCTTTTCATAAGTGCAGACAAGATTCTTGTTGGTTCACAGAATTTACTTTTCCTGATATGATGTTAGTCCATAGATTTTCACTGTGTGATTAACATAAAGCCTACCTAATGTAAAGGGTTTAGGCTTTCTTGTGTATCAGTATATGAAATTATGTATTAATTTGCTTCTTCATGAATAAAGTTCATGATCTTTCGCGCGAGCGTAAAGATCATTCTTGCCTGAAAATGCCTGAAACTATGACAACTCCAGTTTAACTCGTGAACAGATAGTGTGTAGTTCTCCTGCTTTCTCTTTTTAGCCGACAGTTGGAAATGTCTCCTGCTTTCTACTTAGCATTTTGTTGGTGCGTCACAATGAAATTTTAATTAATAAAAAATATCATCAACCCGTCATTATCATTTTCTTATATATACAGACATGTGAGCCATCTAGCTTCATACTTTTTTTCCATAATAAATAGAGAGTTGGAGTAGGGATAGCTGACATACGGGTTCTCTTACTTTACGCGTCATTTCTTCATTTTAAAATGATAGAGAGTTAATGATGGGAGTGATGATAAATTCATCATCACTACTTTTTAAAGAGTATAGATTGGCTTTTATGCAGGTGGTGTTTGCCATCTGTTTTTGTACGTCTCAGATTTGACCCTTTGTAGCTCCTGCCTCCGGGTGGTGGAGCAAAGTAGGAATTTTCTCAACAAAATATTCACGAGCAGTCTCACTTAAACTCAGTGTCACAAAAAAAATGCAGCAATTCAGAAAGGCAATCCATAACCATAATAAGACTACCACATGAAGCGAAATATCATATCACCTTCTGCTTGGAAAAGTATTCACTGCAAGAAAAACTGCCAACTCACATCATCTGTTCCCGTTTTGCAAGCAAAACAACAAAACGGAAGGACAAACCACAGTTAAATGGTTTTAGGCTTTTACTTTCTCTGCTTTTACATAGAAGCATCTTTAAAAGTTAAAATTTATGTATAATATAAGCATTTATGGAACACCGATTCCAATACACATAAATCCAAGCATTTTCAGCCAATCAGATATTTATGAAAGGAATTCAAGCAATTCAAAAATTCACAATTTGATAAATGAGACAACTGAAAGAGAATCTTTTCCTTTATCCTTAAACTTTGCTTAACAATATAAAAATCCTTATGCCATGTATCTAGAAATAGAGGGAGTAGATTGTAGATGTAGCTAACAACCGAGATTCGGCGACGAAACCTCGATTCAGCTTCGTCAGCCATTGTCTTCGAGCAAGGTCGCGGCAGAGCAAGCAGACGATGAGCAGATCAAGGTGCCGACGGGACGGCGACAAGCGGGACGCTGACGAGTAGATCGAGGCGGGCACAAGCAAGCGACGACGAGAAGATCGATACAACGACGAGTGGATCGAAACGATGCAAATCACGACAATCACTGTCGGCGATGAGCTCCCGGCAACACAAGCGAGGCGAAGACTTGGGATGGGCAAGCTCAAGGTCGTTGTCACTGGTCATGGTCATTCTTTTCCTCATCGTCTTCTTGGTACATCCCTCCTAGCCATCGCCACTGTGGTCACCTCCTTGCTTGGGATCTTGCCGTCGCTGCCACATTCTTCCTTGAGTTCCATGTGAGGGGGTTGGGTGTAGGGGGGACCACATGCAGCACCACAGAGTCGGTCAACACCAGCGCGAGACGAGGCACGTGTGCCCTCTGCAGGGCATAAGTGGCTCTATTGGGGCATGATTTCATTCAAGGCGACCCTATGACACCAACGGATACACGTTATCTATAGTACTGGATGTGCAGTACTGCTCACTGGCGTACTGTCACGCCCTAGACTAGCCCCGAACGGCGGCTAGAGTAAGACGATTCAAATTAACCTGTAAACCTGTACCAGTCCCAGAAAACAGTGATGGTGCAACAGGAAGAATGAATATCACAGCGACAAAGGTCTCTTTATTAAGAGTAGAGTTACAACCAAGGTTGAAACTGCGGGCAGACCCCGAGTTCGCAACTGCATTACAAAAAGGCAGAAGCCGGAGACTAGCCCAAAGCCACAAACATGACTTGGGGACTAAGCTGAAACCCTACTACTGCTCGTAGTTCGCTTGCTCCTGAAAGAACTCCTCATCGGCAGGGTCCACCTTTTCGTCTTCGAGAACTTGGGGGGGGGTTATTTATGTAGAGCAAGGGTGAGTACGGGAGTACTCAGCAAGCCAAGGGAAATTAAGTGTTTGATGCAAGCTTCAAGAGAGAGCCAGTTATTTTCGCGTCAATTTTAGTTTAAAACCTTCAGAAGCAACTAAGTGAGTGCTTCTCAATGACACGGACGAGAAAGTGCATCTCATCCGGCCGGAATAGTGAAATGTATGGATTGATTTTGTCGGCACGAATGGCTCCCTGCCAATCGTTTTCCGAAATCGGCTGTTACCGACAGCCACAAACCAAGCACTGAAAGGATTTCCTTACACCCACAGCAGTTCACAAAGTAGCAGTCAACAAAGCTACGCTAAGGAATCACCTCACATCCGTCCATGACCGTGGGCACGGCTGTTCGAACAGGTTATTAACCTCTGCAGAGGGGGTACACTTTACCCACACGACGCTACTAACCCGGGTCACCTAGCCCGTGCAGAACAACCACGTCTAGCGACTTTGAGGTTTTCACGTCAAGGCATTTCGAAAGCCGACTCAGGGTCACCTTATGCCAACGGGAGGGGTCCTACGGACCAACACCAGGTTAGGTCCCGGACCATACTGTGCCAGGAAGCCCAAGGGTCCTCTCCGACAACACCCCGGCGAATCCACTTGTCCCTTGGCATCAAGATTTTCCTGGCCTAGCTAGTTACTCAGCCAGGAGTGTCCCATTCACCCATGTGGTCGTACTTGATATATGCTCGAATGTAATTCCCAAGGAATCGGTCCTTAAGGCGAGAACGGGAAAACCATACCTCCAATACGTCTCCCGCATCGCGAGTTTTGGAAACTCATTTTATTTGCAAGGCACCGACCCAAGCGTCAGGTTTTCCCAGGATTTTGTAAACCCAAGTTTTACCCAGTTAATCATTTTAAATTTGAAGGGGGCCTAGATATTCGTACGCGGGGTACGAATGCCGAGACCTGGCCTAAAGGCGACAAGGGGTGTTAGGTCATTCAATAATCAAGGAAGTTAAATGCAGCAAGTGGGTAGGGCCTGCCAGCTGTAGCGCAAACTGCGGTCAAAGTGTCATGTGTAACCTAAAGGATGCATAATTTGCAGAAAGAAAATACTTAAATTCAAATTATGGGTTCAATTGATCAAATGTGACTTGCCTTGCTCGAGATCTTGAGCTTCCTCCTCGAAATCCACGCACTGCGGGTCTTCTGGCTCCGAAGCTACACGCGAAACGAGGCGACTCAACACAACAATCAACGAAGCCCTATTAAAGACCTCTAAGCATGCCATTAGATAGATCTCGATTTTGAGGAATTTTGGGAGTTGAACGGAGTCAATCGAACAAACGGTTGAGAAGATATGAATTTCCTAAGATTAATTGATTTTCTGGCTAATGGAAAAAGATTTATTAACTCTTTTGGAATAAGAAAAAAAGGAGGGACGTGAAATGGACTTTGTATCGGGCGGCTAGGTGCGGCCCAATGGATTGGCATGAACGCGGCTGGACGGATGGGCCGACGCGCGAGGGAGGCGGCTCGCGCGGGCGAGGCGCGCGTGAGACGGGGCTGGGAAAACGGGCCGGCGCGCGGGAATGTGGCCCATGGGATGACGCAGCCACGAGGGGAAGAGGTCGAGCGAAGCGGGCCGGCTGGCGAGATGCAGCCCACGCGCGCGAGGAGAGAGGCCGACTGGGGCGGGTCGGTGGACCGCGGTCCACCGCGTGGGGTCCCGAGCAGGACCCGCCTGTCGGCGACGCGGCTCCCACGAACCAGGTGCGCGGGAGGGAGGGAAAGGCGACGGGTTGGCGCGGACGTGGAGCCACGTTGGCCGACGGGAGGAGGAAGAAGCGCCAGCCTCCATCCGAGGACGGGCGGTGGCGGCGAGCTTCGGGACTGCGCGGCGCGAGTCCGGCGAGAGGAAGGGCACCGGAGCGGAGAGGGGAACGAGAGAAGACGAGCCAACGGCTCGGATTCGCCGGATGACGAACGGCAACGACGAATCGCGGCGGCGCACGTCGCCGGCGGCGAAAGAGGGGAAACCTCACCGGAGTGGCTAGAGGTCGATTCGTCGGAGAGGGAGTGTCTACACGGACTAGGGAACTCAATTCACCCGAAAAGGAGGCACGGGCGGCTGTAGAACGCGGTGGCGACGGGAGACCTTGCTCGTCACCGAGCTATGGCGTGGCGGCGGACTCCGGCGAGCAACGGAGGGCTACCAAGGCATCTACGTGCCCCGGGCGCACGATGGTGAGCTAGCTAGCGACCTATGCAGGAGGGGAACAGAGGGAAACGGAGGGAGATATACCGCGACGAGGAGGGTGCCGTGAAGAGGGGCCGACAGCGCGGGACGGAAACGTCTCGACCTCGGGCCGAGGAAGGGGATGAAGAGTGGCGCCCGGAGTCCCCTTCGCCCATCCTCGAGCGACGGTCGACGACAATGGCACGGCGGCGGAGGAAAACGACAGATGGCGGCCTTGAGGGAGGAGCTCGGCGGTGGAAGAAAAATGGCGGCCGAGAGAGGGAAAACGCGCGAGCTTTAAAGGGGGCGACTTAGGCGGTGGAGCGCGAAGGCGGTTCGGAAGAGGCGGTGGAGACGCGCGGAGAGAGCTGCCGCTCTCCGGCGCTAGCGGCTAAAGCGGCGGCAGTGGTGACGTCGACGCCGGTCGGGAAAAGAAAAAGGAGAGGGGCAAAAGAGATGCGGTCTCCTTGCCAAAACAGGAAGGGGAGCGTGGAGGGAGAGCGAGAGGGGAGGGGGACGCTGCTCTCTTCCTTGGATGCATGCGCGCAGAGCGGCGGGACCGAGAGGAGATGGCGTCGGCGGAACAGTGCGGCGTGGCGCAGAGACAGGGTGTGCGCCGGGGCAGGCGGCGACCAGAGGGGATGGCGTCAGCGTCCTCCCGATCGGCCATGACGCGCGGGAGCGCGGGAGCCAATGGGCAGGGGCAGAAATCGGAGGGCGCCGGCGGGAAATCGACGGGAGAGAGAGAGACGAGCGAGCGGGGGAGAGAGAGGGAACGAGAGAGAAGACTCTCTCTCTCGCACGCGAGCGCGTGCAGCGCACGTGCGCCGCGCTCGGTCCACGTGGACTGGGCCGGGACAGCGCGGCCCAGCAGAGGGGGGAAAGGAGGCCGAGGGGAGAGAGGGGCAGGAGATGGGCCGAACGGGAGATGGCCCGGGAAGAAGAGGGAGGTAAGTGGACTTTGGCAGAGAGTTGAGTTTGGAGGGATTAGGGTTTGGATTCGAATTCCGATTTCGCGATTTCTCCGGGACTGAGCAGAGAGGGAAACACGAGATCTGGGCACACAACAAGACACAACCAAAGAGCTCAAATTTCACAAATAGGGTTTTAATAAGTAGGTTTTCCCGCTAACACCACGACGGAATGGACACTACACGTACTATATAGGATCTCGACGTGACACCGACATAGAGGGCTGGGAACACTCGCCAGGTCATCACACTGTGCATGCCCTAAGCTTCGTAGGCAGTCAGCAACAACAGTCACTTCCCTTTCGGGGAGTGCATGACCTGAGACGTCAGCCGTCACGCAACTTGACAGCTGCCTGCATGCCCCTGCACTCGCACAGCGCCACACTCGTGTGGTTTAGGTGCTCCGCTCTCGTGTGACCAGCCGATTTGCAGGGGAGGAAAAGGCAAAGCAGAGAAAAGTACCGGCCACCGTGCGGGGTTCGACCGGAGGCAGGGGACCAGGGACCCCCCTCCTCTTCCCCCCTCTCCCTCCGCCGCTGCGCTGAGGGTGGGGGATTCCGGATTCAGCACGGAGAACGGGAGAAAAATGCCGAGAGAAAAGCTCGCTCCACTATCGCCCGCGCGCGCGCGCACGCGGCTCCACCTTAAGCTTATGGTCCGCCGATTTCTACCTGTCCGGCCGCGATACGCCACCACGTATTCCCACAAAACAAAAGGGCAAAAAAAAAAGAAGGCACGAGACGAATGGATCGATGCGCCGTGACACCAGCTGCGTGCAGCGTATCGCACCCACCCGTCCATTCCATATGCACGTATCGTATCATAATATAGTAGTAATAATAACGATGACAATATCTTACTAGCAAATCATCGTAAGTTCATAGGGACATATAGGCAGTGCGAGCCAGCTGATATTTATTTCTCTCTCCCTGACCTACCCATGTTCCTCTTGTGTGTGTGCGCGCACAGTTCGTCCAAGTTGAGAGGACGCTTGGGCTGGAGCCACAAGGGCCGGCGATTCTGATTCCGTTGGCCTGCCCATAAATACCCCGAGGAGAGCGCACTGCAGATGCCAAGGCAGAGGCCAAAGTTTCTTCTCTGCTACCTAACTAGTGGGCAGCTTGGGTGGGGAGGCCGGCCGGCAGATATCCTGTCTGAAACCCTTAGGTATGTGTTTTCCCTCAAATGGCTGGTTAATTTCGGCTCGGAAATGGCAGTTCGCATACTAATATGCGAATGGCATTGTCTTCTTCGCCATCACTAGCTTGTTGTAGTCACTAGTGCACCACTAGCTACTTCAAGAATCAAGAGGATGATCACTGCTAGCTTATGCGTCTGTTCAGTTAGGCCAAGCAGCAGCCTGTGTTGTGTTGCCTACTCATTTCCAATTGCACCCGTTGCATCAGGAACCTTTCCATTTTTCACTTGTGAAAATCTTACTGCATCTGTTTTGCCGGTTCAAACATGGAATTTCCATGCTCTCTCAAGTGTGAAGCAGATCGCTTGCAACTTGCAATTGTGTTTAGGAGCCATAGTAGACAGGGTATCAATTAAGCACAAAGGTCATGTTGCATGCATGACTCAAAGTTTTCTTTTCCTTCATTTTTTTGGGTGGGAAGAAAAAGTTTGGACCAATGGTTTTACACCAGCTTTTATCTCCTGTAGCATTTCTCGCACTTTCACGTTGTGTTTTTTTTTCTCTCGGGAGTCAAATTTTTCGCCGTACGTGATATGATAATACCGAATTCGAGCCCATATGTCCTTGAAGAGACTGACAGAATTGTACTTTATCTGAAATCCGGTTGCTCGGTCAGTCACACCAAACTGAGCCAAAAAGGAGATCCGAGTTAGACATATCGCGCCTTGTTTGCATAAAGCGGCCTAAACTTAGATGCCCATATTACTATCACATTATTCTGAAGAATTTTTGTTCAGGAAAAACAATATTCTGAAGAATCTCTTTTGCACATCGCGTGTAGCAATTGTTCGTCAGTAGCTTGATACGTTCTATAGTTCTGGGTACGAGTGACCTAGGTAGATACTGTATTTTTTTTTAATGTCTTGTGCCAAAACGGTGTACAAAAGCAGAGTCCTGAACATGTAGGCATTGCGTGATCACAGGGACAGGGACTTCGAATTCTTGGAGGCAATGGCGTCGTCGTTGCTGCACTGCTCCGACAAGCTGCCGTTCATGAATGTGGAGACCATCCTCCACATGAAGGAAGGCCTCGGCGAGACCAGCTACGCGCAGAACTCGTCGCTTCAGGCGAGCACCTTGCTTCCTTGCCGCTCATGGCCATTGATTCTTTTCGATCAGTACATGCATTTTCCGAGTTCTGACTGTGAGCCGTTCTTGCAGAGGAGGGGCATGGACACGCTGAAGAGCCTCATCACCAACTCGGCGGCGGACGTGTACCTGTCGCAGATGCCGGAGAGGTTCGCCGTCGCCGACCTCGGTTGCTCGTCGGGCCCGAACGCGCTGTGCCTTGCGGAGGACATCATCGGGAGCATCGGCCGCATCTGCTGCCGGTCGTCGCGGCCGCCGCCGGAGTTCTCGGTGCTCCTCAACGACCTCCCGACCAACGACTTCAACACCATCTTCTTCAGCCTGCCGGAGTTCACCGACCGGCTCAAGGCCGCCGCCAAGTCCGACGAGTGGGGCCGCCCCATGGTGTTCCTCTCCGGCGTCCCTGGCTCCTTCTACGGCAGGCTCTTCCCCGCCAAGAGCGTTCACTTCGTCTGCTCCTGCTCCAGCCTGCACTGGCTCTCCCAGGTACTTAACTCCTCTGAAACTGTTGCATTGTTTGATCAGACGATTAATCGGTGTTTAAGTGGGCAATTGTCTATACATTTCAGGTTCCTTCGGGGCTTCTTGACGAGATGAACAGGCCGATCAACAAGGGGAAGATGTACATATCAAGCACGAGCCCTCTGGCCGTGCCAGTGGCCTACCTGAGGCAGTTTCAGCGAGACTTCAGCCTGTTCCTCAAGTCGCGCGCGGCGGAGGTCTTCTCCGGCGGCCGGATGGTCCTCGCCATGCTCGGCAGGCAGGCCGACGGCTACATCGACAGGAGGACCACCTTCCTCTGGGAGCTCCTCTCCGAGTCGTTCGCCTCCCTGGTCGCACAGGTGAGCTTATACTCATAATTGTCCAGGACTCTGAAGTCTGAACTGATCTGAATCTGATCACCTGAACCTGACGGTAATGCATGGGTGGGTGCAGGGGCTGGTCGAGGAGGACAAGGTGGACGCGTACAACGTGCCGTTCTACGCGCCGTCGATAGGGGAGATCGAGGAGGAGGTGCGGCGGGAGGGGTCGTTCAGGATGGACTACGTGCAGACGTACGAGATCAACCTGAGCAGCAGCGGCGACGCGAGGAGGGACGGCAGGACGGTGTCGATGGCGATCAGGGCCATCCAGGAGTCCATGCTCAGCCACCACTTCGGCCCGGAGATCGTCGACGCGCTCTTCGCTAAGTACACTGAGCTCGTCACCGCGTCCATGGAGAGGGAGGAGGTGAAGAGCGTCCAGATTGGGGTCGTCCTCACCAGGTTGTGACACAAACCACAAAGCTGTGACGACTGACCAGAGCGATTTGTGGCAGTTTATAGTTTAACCTCTGTTTCTGAATTCTAATGTGTGGTGATGTGGTGTTCAGTGTTGTAGTATCGAGTAACTGATAACAAATTCCATGTGTACTTAACTGGTAGGATGGAGAGAACTTAATGGAAAGTGGATTAACAAGTGTGTTGAAATGCCATAAACTGTCCCCTTTATCATCTGAATCCAGTGGTACTGATCTCCAGTATCAGAGTGTATGTCCGAAAGCCGGTCAGCAAAACTCCAAGTATGATTTAGCTAAATATCTGTCGGGTGATTTTATTTCATAGTATTTGACGTTTTTCTGGCCGCAGGATGTTTTCCAAGATTTGTGCAGAAACAAGGTCAGTTGAGTCTATGACCAAGTCAACTTGGGCTTTGTATCGATTGATGCTTGTCAAAATTTGTAAATCACGCCTGTCAGTAGCCATTAGGGGTGGACGAAAAGCTCGTGGCTCGTTAGCTCGCTCGACTCGCGACAAGCTTGGCTCGGCTCGGCTCGGCTCGTTTCATTTTCCTAACGAGCCGAGCTGGCATTTTAGCTCGTTAGAGATAACGAGCTAGCTCGAGCTGGCTCGCGAGCTGCTCACGAGCCTTAACGAGCTGAGTCCATAATCAGCAGGCCGCCAGCTGAAGCCTGAAGGCCCCAAAGCCCATAGGCCAGTAGGCCCATTTATTTAAAAGGAGGCCCAATACATCAAAACCCTAGGTCATCCACTCATCCACTCTCCTCAGTTCCTCACTCCGCCGTCCTCCCGAGTCCCGAGTCCCGACTTCCCGAGTCCCGTTCTTCGGTCCTCCCAGATCCAGTCCCTTCCTCGCGCTTCTTCGGCCGCCGCCACCGCTCGCGCTCAGCCGCTCACGCTTCACCGGTCGCCGCCACCGCTCTTGGCCCTCCGACTGCTGAGTGCTGACTGTAGCGGGCGCCGCCGAAGCCCATCGCCGCCGCCGCCACTCATCCGCCGCCGAAACCCTAACTCATCCGCCACCGCCCCTCATCGCCAAAGGCTCGAAGCCCACGCCGCCGCCGCCCCTCATCGTTGAAGCCCACACCGCTGCCGCCACTCATCCGCCGCCGAAACCCTAACTCATCCGCCACCGCCCCTCATCGCCAAAGGCCCGAAGCCCACGCCGCCGCCGCCCCTCATCGTCGAAGCCCACACCGCCGCCGCCACTCATCCGCCGCCGAAGCCCATCGCCGCCGCCGCCACTCATCCGCCACCACCCCTCATCGCCGATCTCGATCCCCTTCCGGCCTTCCCTGATTTCACCTGCGCCGGCCGCACCGGGGCCCGCCGCTCAGGCTCAGGCGCTCAGCCGCACTGTGATGGAGGAGGCGCCTCAACCAGCAAGTGTGGAATCCTCACGAGCTAATGCTTCCATATCTGTGGTATGTCCCTGTGTATCCAAATTCCAAAATCACTTTTGTTTTTGGTTTATACAATTATCCTAGACTTGTACACATACTGCATCATGCATTCATGCATATGAAATTATCTAGGTTAGACCATACTGAAATCAATATGAAATTATTTAGCTTTGAATGAATAACTATACCTACTAGGCAGCTAGCTTTGAATTATTTACTCATGTAATAAGTTTGTGTGTGTATGAATTTGTGCAGGAAATGGACATGATGGCAGTGCCAGCTGAAGGGGAGGATGAAGAGAACAGCTTTGACTTGAACGATGAGATGTCGGTGAGCCTTCCTTCTTCAAGAAGCGGAAGTGAGGGAGAGGATGGAGATGAGAAGTCAAATGCTCGTAAACGAGGTGCAAAAAGGCCAAAGGGAGGTATTTCATTGTCTCCTTCCAAGTGCAAGGTAACGAGAGGAAAGCGTGCTGGTTGTTGGAAATATTTCAAGGTGATCAATATTCCCTCCAAGAAGGACAAAGGGAAAATGGAATGTAAGGCAAAGTGCAGGTTTTGTCATCACAGCTATGCATACCGCCCTGGGGGAACCACTACAACACTAAATCGTCACCTAGATAAGTGCACAATATATCTGAACAAGCTTGCAAAGGCTAAAGCTCAAGGTACGCTTGATTTTCCTTCAGCTGATGGTTCTATGGTTGTGCATCCTAGTGAGTATGATCATGATCACACAAAACTTTTGATTGCCCGTATGATAATTCAACATGATTACTCATTTAGGATGGTTGAGCATAAAGGGTTTAATGCCTTGATGAATTGGATGAATAGTAACTATGAATTTATTGGTAGAAAGGCAATAAAAAACGAATGCATGAAATTTTATGAGTCTGAAAAGGAGCAACTCAGAAAAAGTCTTAGGGAGGCTGAGTCCATAAGTTTAACTACAGATATGTGGACATCCAATCAAAACCTTCAGTATATGTGTTTGGTGGCTCATTACATAGATGCTGATTGGGTTTTGCAATGTCGTGTCCTAAACTTTGTTGAGGTGGATCCTCCTCACACTGGTATTGTGATAGCTCAGGCTATTTTTGATTGCTTGGTTGATTGGAAAATAGAAGATAAGGTCATGACAATAACCCTGGATAATGCTTCAAACAATGACACTGCTGTTTCAAATTTGAAGTCTAAGCTTGCTACTAGGAAGAAAACACAATTTGATACAGATTATTTTCATGTTCGTTGTGCTGCCCACATAGTCAATTTGGTTGTTAATGATGGCCTGCAACCAATTCAACCTTTGATAAGCAATCTTAGGAACACTGTGAAGTACTTTAAGAGGTCCCCAGCCCGTATGTACAAATTTGTGGGAGTGTGCAACACTTATTCTATTAAAGTTGGAAGAGGGTTGTCTCTTGATGTTAAAACAAGGTGGAGTTCAACCTATCGGATGCTAGAGACAGGCATTGAGTATAGAAATGCATTTGTTTATTATGCTGAAGTAGACAACAACTATGAGTGGCTACCTAATCAATTTGAATGGGATTTGTTTGAGAAAATTCAGCCAATCTTGGGAACAATGGCTGGTGCAACCACTGCATTTTCAGGGTCAACCTACCCACTGCCAATGTTTTTTATCCATACATAGCAAAAGTTAAGATTGCAATATTAATTGCAAAAACACAAGCACAAGCTGCACTGTCACAAGCTGATCCTAATGATGTATTATTGGTGACTATGGCTGATGCAATGTTGGACAAATTCAATAAATATTGGGAGAACACAAACAATATCATGGTTATTGCTACAATCCTTGACCCTAGGTTCAAAATGAGGTACATTAAATGGTGCTTTAGTGAATTTTATGATGAGACAAGGTGTGCAACAGAGGTTGCTACCATAACTTCTGAGTTGGAAAAACTCTACAACAAGTATGAGACGATATATCGCCACAACCAAGATGGAAACAGCCCACACAATGCTCACTCGGCCTCATCCTCAAGGGATACAACCACCTCATTGGCTTCAATTATTCCAAGTGGATTCCAGTCCTTTTTGCAATCAAATGCTACAGAATCCTCAAAGTCTGAGTTACTCATCTATCTAGATGAACCAAATGTGTCCATCGATGATAACACATTTAACTTACTTAATTATTGGAAGGTAAATGCTCATAGGTTTCCTGTTGTGTCCAACATGGCAAAGAGGTTCTTAGCTATTCCAGCTAGCAGTGTGTCATCAGAGTCCACTTTTAGCACTGGGGGAAGAATTCTTGATGACTATAGGAGTTCTTTGAAGCCAGAAACGGTTCAGGCTTTGATTTGTGCATCAAGCTGGATAAGAGCCTCTCAAAATACCAATAGTGCACCTATTTTTGTGGTATGTAATGTAATGATTATTTTTGCCTTTTATTTTGGTCAATTCTTTGAATAAACTGCTCACTTTGGACTGTTTTGACAGGGAGAAGATGGAGATGATGACATTGAAATAGTGGAGTTTCCCACTTGCAATGTGGCAAGCAACTAGTAAGTAAATGCATTTGTTTTTTATTGCACAAAGCTTTCTTGTATGTATTGCACATGCAGCCATTGGCCTTTTATACAATTGTTTTGAAAAAGTTGGTAATGCTGATTGATTTGGAAAAATTTGGCACATACAGACATACTACCTGCAGGCTACAAGGGAAGGATTGTTTGTGTGCAATTGTGCTGGTCCTGCTAGATGACAAATTGACATTTGGTGATATGCTGGGGTATGGATTATTGACATTTGATGACATTTGGTGATATGCTGGGGTATGGATGACAAATTGACATTTATGTTGCTGCTGAACTTGTGTTTATGTGCAATTATGCTAAATTTGGATGTGCAATTTGGATGTACAATTTGGCTGCTCTTTTGGATGTGCAATTTGGCTAAGATAAAACAAAATCTGAATGTTTGGATTTATGCTGGATATGCTGCAGTGTCAATATGCTGGATATGTTGGATGCCTGGATAAGTGGATATGCTGCAGAGGCAACATATATGTAGCTAAAGCCTAAACCTGTTAATGTTAATGGATGCTATATGCTGGATATGTTTTGTTGCATTTTAGCTACATATGAAAAGTGCAGACCTGCAGGCTGCAGTGTTTGGAACTTTGGAGTTTGGATGCTGCCATGCTGGGCTGCTGGCATGCTGGGGCTGCTGTGTTTTGTGAAATTGCACTGTGAATCTGTGATTAACTGAATAACTGATTATGCTGATAAAGTGATAATATGCTGCAGTGTTTGGATGCTGCAGTGTTTGTGAAATTGCACTGTGATTCTGTGAATCTGTGATTTATGCTGGATATGTATGCTGCAGTGTTTCAGTGTTTGGATGATTGGATCAGGCAAAAATTTGGATGTGATTCATGTGAATGTCTGTTTGGAACTTTGGATGCATTAGCTCACGAGCCAAACGAGCCAGCTCGAGCTTTTGAATGAGTCGAGCCGAGCTGGGTTTTTAGCTCGTTTGGATAACGAGCCGAGCCGAGCCAGCTCGTTATCTTAATGAGCTAGACCGAGCCGAGCCGGCTCGTTATCCACCCCTAGTAGCCATTTATTTCTCCTGTCTCCCTCGAGCTCTTCTCCTCTCTCTCGAACTCTCTCTGTTAGCGTATATTATGTAAATGTTTCTATCTCTGGGCACTCATCTATTTTTTTGATATTATTGCTATAAGTTGGTTGAGGTGGTTATGAATGGTGTGACCTATATATGTATTTGTTTCATGATTAATTTAATCTATCGCTTTGAGTCATTCCTTCTCACACTCTCTTCTTTCTCCGCTTCCATTTCCTCCCCTTTTTTCTCCTTTTCTCCGGTGGAAGAGAAACAGAGGTCGCTGGAAGTGTTTTTCTCCGGTGATTTGGTGCGCTTTCTACAGCAGTGAGTATGTGTTTTATGTGTTCGTTGTTCTAGCCGTGAATTTTTTTTCAGGGTTCAAATTTGAGATGTTGAACTTAGACAGCAATAGCAATCTAGTACTGTATTTTGTGGGGTTTTTTTTATTTCAATCAGGCTAGGTTTCTGAATGCGTTTTCGCCGTGAATAGTGCTAGGGTTCAAAGTTGAAATGTTTTTATGCGATTTTTTGGTCTCATGTTCTGGATCTAAGTAGGTTTAGTTGTTTCTGTCCACCGTACTCCAAGCTCAAGATTAATCTCAAGTTTCTCCGGTGATTTTATTTAGCTCAATCTCAAGTTTGTTCGGTGTGTTTAATTCTAGGTATAGGTCCTGTTGATTTTTTGAATGCCAGATACGTTGTACTTAGTAACCTAGCTTATGGTATGACATTTGTATATGTATGGTGCTAAATTTAGTTTTATATGCACTTACAGAACAAATCAATGGTAAATACACTTGTAGTTACATTGAAAATACACCATAATTATATATGTAATTTTAATTCTGTACTGATGTAAATTTAGATTGCATTTCATATTTGCCATTTATTCCACTCCAAGTAGCATATTTGTTTGAGTCCTTTTGCCAGTAAAGTCAAGTACTTTAGTTTTCTCTAATGTAGGCAAAGCTGGAAGTAATTTTGTTTGTGTCATGTTTTGGAAGTAGGTTGCATTTTGTGAGTGTTTATGGCATGTTTTTAGCTAGAGCAGTGTTGTGAGCTACTAGTTTTCTTATATAGTAGCTTTGATATCTATTTATTTTTTTCATTTTAGTTAAATGCACTGATTTCACTTAGTTTCAATGGTAGGATCATTTTAGTTAAATTTGACCTCAAGGTGTTTTCAATGCTGTACTTCTAGGTTTTCAATTGTCTTTTTACTTGCATGTGAGTTTAGTTGTCTGAACAAGATAGTGTAAAAGAAATCATAACTAGAATTTAAGTGATATTTTTAATTTGTCTAGTTGCAGTGTACTGTTTCATAATTATTTAGGTCTAGATTCTTATTGTTCTTCTAGTGAAGAGGAGTTTCTTGAATAGAATTTTGTATAGAGTTATGAATTTTGAGGAGTTGACGTGTTCAAGTTAGTAGAGCGGTTTTAATGTTTGGTGAACAACAGTGAAATTGAACCCTGCTAGCAGAGCGGAAGAATTTTTTTCTTGGGTTGAATCTTCTTTTAAGTGTTCTCTTTTAATTCTTCTAGTTTAACTATATTGTTTCATTTATGGTTTAGTTCTATATTTTTATTTTTCTTCTAGTACCGATACTTATGAACTTTCTACATACTTATGAATTTTGATGAATTTGACATGTACCAGTTAGTACAACAGTTTTAATGTTTGGTGAGCAGCAGTGAAATTGCATCTTGCTAGATGTAATGTAGGAAAAATATGTAGCAGTCAACTCATTCATTGGTTTGATTTATATAGATAACATTTTGACTAGATCTATGGACTATGGGTTTCCTTGGTTTTACCAAATCCTGAAACTTCAATTGCATCAAGCATTTTCATGAGATTGGTAGGTTTCTAAACTTGTTTTGTCTTATTCTATCATGTGTGGGAAGCAGTTGAATGGTGTTCTTGTGAATGGATTTTTTTTAATGTGATGATATGTTCTTTATTTATACGGCAATTTATTTTTTTAGGTTTGTATGGCATTTGCAGATATTGGTTATTTCTGTGATGGCTTAGCAGTCTAGATTGAGGCATGGAATTTGAATGTGTTATGTCAAAGAGGCTTATTTTCAGTTAACAAATGTAATTTTAATTATATACCAATGTATTTTTTTACTGTTAGTGTATAAATGAGAAATTGGTAGGTCATTTTTAGTTCAATTTATCTAAATACGAAATTGGAAGGTTAATTTTGGTTCAATCTATCTAAATGTGAAATTGATGCTTGTGTAGGATCTCAAATTATATTGACTTTTACCTGTACTAATCAACATATGATCACTATAGCATCTTTTAAATGGTTTACTGTAACTAACTCAAAGTTTAGTTAGTGCAGCAATTGTTAGTTGTGCTTTACTTCTATGTTTTCAAGTGTTATTTTACTTGCATGGGAGTTTTGGTGTCTGAACAAGTTTGTGCAAAATAAATTATAACCATTTAAGTGCTCTTTTTTAGTCTGTCTAGTTGCAGTGTACTGTTTTTTTTTATGGTTTAGTTCTAGATTCTTAGTTTTTTTTTCTAGTATAGATGCAGTTTAATTCTTCTAGTTTTTATGATGGGGCTAGTTAAAATCTATGGTTTGTTGTGCAGGCAGTGGCAAATGAAATGATAGTGTCCAATAGACTTCCTTGATTTGACAAGATCTATGTACATCTTCAACAGACTTGTAAGTTTCTAAATTGTTTTGTTAAGTTGTATCTTCAACATACTTGTAAACAAAGCAGTTGAACGGTGTTGTTCTTGTGATCAAATGGATTTTATTGAATGCCATATAATAGTTTGTTCTCTGATGACTTAGTAGCCTAGCTTGAGGTATGGCATGCGCATACGTATGATGCTAAAAATAGTTTTGGATGCACTTACAGGACAAATCAATGCTAATTACATTTGTAGTTACAGTGAAAATATAGCACAATTACAAATGTAATTTTAGTTCTGTATTGATGTAAATTTATATTGTATTACAAACAATGGCATTGAAGAAAGCTGGAATTTAGTTGTATGTGCATGTAATTTTTTGAAGTCAATTTTGAGATAGTTCATTTGTTACACATCTTTTGGATGGTTGAGTCAAACTTGCTCGCCTTCATTTTTTTTGAAGTCCATATGTATCAAATTGGTCTAAGATTTTCATTTATTAGTATGGTTTTTTCCTTAATATTTGGGCTAGTTTGTCGGCCCAGTTAAAATTTGTTATTGATCTGTGTTGGCCTGGCCTGTTATGATGTATTTTTGTTATTTTTTTCTAGTCCCTTGGATGCTAATCCAAGGGTACATGAAAATCTGGGTGACTTTGGGTGAAAAATCACCTGACAAATAGATAAATAGTTCTCTGGAAAGAGGTCTTGTAATGGGCTGGCAAGAGCAAGGGAGGCAAACCTTTCACCTTTCGGCCACCGTAGGATGAGACGGGCTTAAAGAGGCCTTCGAATTATTGTAAAGGCATAAGTGTATTTGACCCCCTCATTTATTGCCCTTGGTCAAATCGCATCTCTCAACTATAAAACTGACTATATCGGCTTCCCAAATATTAAAACAGTGTAAAATGACCCCTCGATAGTTTTGAGGTGATTTTGCTAGTTTTGAAGTGATTTTGCTGACATGGCTGTCTAGTCATCGAAAAAGTTAAAAAATATACGTGGTGGCCCACATGTAAGTGACTACTCCCTTGTTGATGCAAAAAAACACACACTGGCCTGGGAGATCTGCTTAGCTCCAGTGCAAGTCCAAATCTTGGTGAGATGCGGGCGTGCCAGTCAGTTTGATCCTGCAACTGACAAGATATACAAACGACAGATCAAAGAACCGATCGGCCAACATAGCCGATGTTGATATTCCAGCCGATCCTGATAACAGCCGATAGCGATAGGGTTTTGAGCTATCAGCTATGTGTTCAATGTAGATTCTGACACTTGACAAAGAGACAATCGGCTGATGATAATATGCATTAGATCGGCAATGACTTGATAAAGCGAAACGAAAGTTAGACATACTCGATCGGCTGTAGATATCAATGATACATAATCTAAATCTCAAAATATATTTAAACCAAGTGATTGGGATAGATCGGACAAGGCACCGAGACAGTATAAATCACTTATGTCTAAAAACACCTCAAGAGAGAGAGATTATGTATATTCATAGCATAGCCAATGAAGTGAATCTAACATAGATCCAATGCCATAAAATCCATAAGATTAGATTAAACAGTGAAACCTTTGTTGTCATCGGCTAAATTCAACTTATATGCAATCCTTATAAGTCGATGCAACGTCCAGATAACTCATCGGCTGAAACCCCGATGAAACCCTTATCAGCAATCAAAAAGCAGGCTAGAGATTCATGATTCTAAGCACGACTTAGTAGGTCAAACTCAACTGATGCAGCACTAAGTATGTAAAGAAACACGGTATCTAGATGATCAAGCCCTTGACTGATTTTCAGGGTGGTAGATGCCTAGGCTAATCTAATCTAGCAAAACGATTTAGCCGATACCGGCAGAAACCCTAAAACGAGAAGCAGCCGATAAAACTAAATCGAGATGCTAAAACTAGATTAACATAAGACATATGATAAATAGCCAGGCAAATATATTATCCTAACCAGAGCGATCCAAGAGGTCGAATGTACTGATGCAGCCTTGAACGACGCCGACGTAGATGATACAATTGCCTGAACCGACGGAACATTGGACTTACCCCTTCGCCGGAGATCGACAGCCGATGCAGCCCCGCGTCAGGTGCCAAATTCCGCCGGTTGATAAACAAACCGTAACAGAGTAAAAGGTGGCGATGCGCCGAATTGTATTGATCGAGAGTTGATAGATTACAATAACCCCGGGTGTACATATTTATACCCATGGGGGGATACTAGTCCTTGTAGGACAAGAAAGAAACTTTCCTAAAGATAAAAGAAAAACATAAAGTCCTTAAAGGACACTAAACACACTTTCCTAAAGATAAAAGGAAACTAACAAATATTCTAATTAATAAATACAATTGCCTTCTTTGGACTCAATCCGCACGTGGCAATCCTCATGAAGCACACCAACCGAACCCGACAATGATCTTGCCATCTCCTCATCGGAATCGGCTACATCGGCTATCCTTATCCGATTCTGTTTCAGCCGATGCACACCGTAGCCGATTTGGCTTGCAGCCGATTCATACTCCGTTTTCTGTAATCGCTTATCTCCTCCAATCGGCTTCGGCTTTAACTCTGAATCCAATGCATGATTTACCAAATTTCGTCGTTAACATCCCTCCATCTCAAAAATATAAGGCACAATCACCATTAAAGTAAAGACTAAGAAAGAATTTAATCACCTCCACGGTTGGATCACCTTGAAGCATGCAAGTAATGTGATTGGGGATTTTGATTATAGAGGATTTATAACAAAGGGAATTTAGAGAAGGAAGCATGCAAGTAATGTGCTTGGGGAGTTTGATTATAGAGGATTTAGAACAAAGGGAATTTAGAGAAGAAAAATATGCTAGTTAATGTATGCATGCATGCACGTTTTATATTGTGAGACAAAAAAAAAAGTGATTGTGGATGGAGGTAGTATTTACCTTCTTCCTCCTTCACCACTCCCCTCTCCTTGCCAACGAGGTCGGTGACCTACGGGATGAACTGTCATGGCCCGGAGGCATTCACAAAGCACGACCGTTGTGGTCGTCTCGTTGGCCGACGTGGCCAAGGAGGCATTCACCAAGCACGACCGGTGCCTCGCGGCGCGCGTGGGTTCGCCAAGCGGTCCATGATATGGTTGTCAAACTCCAACCCGCGGTGGAAGACACTGCGAGGCATCATGGCTGCGCCCGTCTTCTCCCCGTGGAGCCTCATTGCGGTGCGCGACATCCATGAGCATAAGTTGCGCGACATCGTTGGCTACTTCGTGAGGCGCGTCGGAGTGGTGGTGGACATCAGCCAGGTCGTGTACAGCAGCGTGCTCAACCTCGTGTCGAGCGCGTTCTTCTCCACCGATATGGTCGACGTGGGCCCAAAGTCAGCACATGGGCTATAGGAGGCCGTGGAGAAAATCATCTTGGCAATCGTGAAGCCAAACGTCTCCAACCTTCTCCCCTTCCTCCGGCCGCTCGACGCCTCGACCTACAGGGATGGTTTTGCTAGGCGGAGAAGCGCTACGACAAGGTGTTCGACATCTTGGATGGCATAGTCGACAGCCGTATGGCTAACACCTCAATAGGAGACCATGCCTAGACGCCTTCCTTGGCTAGCTGCTCCGTTTCACCACTGCTGGGCGTGCTCCTTTGTGACAGTCGCATCCTCCGATGGTCCCCGGCCCTCCCACGCCTCCGGCGCCGCCGGCACCTCCCTTGGCCAGCGGCTCTGTTTTGCCACTGCAGGGCGCACCCCTGGTGGCAGCCGCATCCTCTGGTGGTGTGCTGCCACCAAGGAGAGAGGGAGAGAAGAGAGAAGGAGAGGTGAAGGAAGGAGAAAAGGAACTGACATGTGGGCTTCACCTGTCGAAAATGTTTTTCAAATCACCGAAGAAGTCGATTTGCTCCGGTTTTTAAAGATGGGAGAGAGTTATATCCGGTTTTATGGTTGAGAAAGACGATTTGATCAAGAATAATTGACGAGAGAGATAAATAGACTTATTCCTATTGTAAACGAGAGACCACTAAACGTAGCTGGGCTGTGTTGGATATCGGCATACTGGCACAATACCGGTGTGCGGTGGCGAGCGTGGTGGATATACATGGTGACATGGACGTCGGCGCGGTGCGTTCATATCACAAATATACTACTCAGTCCTGATAATCTACTCAGTCCTAGTGATGCGCATGCACCTACGCATTGTGCCTCTTGATGACATGAAGCTTGACGCCGTACTTGAAGTTGCAGACGATCGAATACTGAAACTCGAGAGGTGACTCCATGCTGGGCGAGTGCCGAAACACGTAGTTACGATACAGATGGATCACTGACAGTTTGATCTCCTGGATGGAGAACTTCTGGCCGATGCACGCCCTTGGCCCGATCCCAAACGGAATGAACGCGTACGGGTGCCTCCTCTTCTCCTCTTCGCAGTTGGGGTCGAAGCGCTCCGGCCGGAATACCTCTGGCTCCGGGAAGTTCTTGGGATCCTTCGCTAGGACTCCCGGTGCCAGCCACGCCCATGTTCCCTGAAAAAACAAGTGAAATGTAAATGAAACACGGAAGCAAGTCTATCATATATGGACTTATAAATGGATCACTGGATAGTACCTTTGGAAGGGTGTATCCTCCAATTTCGACCTGTTCAAGTGTTTCCCTTGCTACCAATGGCGACACCATGTAGAATCTCATCGATTCCTTCACAACCTGCATGCGTAAGCATGAAAGTGCATGCAATGTGCGGTCAGGGAAAAAAATTAAGTCTCATGAAGCCCATAAACACGTAGGAGGGCAAGGAAAGTACGCATGCCTGATCAAGGTAAGGGAACTTGGTCTGCAGATCCTCTGCCGTGGGCACGCGGTCGCGGGGTCCGAACCCGTCAATCTCCCTGAGCAGCTTCTCCTCCACCTCCGGGTGCTTGGCGACGAGGTAGACCACCGTGGAGATAGTAAACGACGTCGTGGCCGATCCGGCGAGGAGGTGCTCGTAGGTGAGCGCGCTGATGTAATCTGGAGTGAGCAGCTCCCTCGAGGATTTGTTCGACTCTCTCGCCGCGAGCACGACGGACAGGAAGTCCTTGCGCTGCTGCGGCGGCGCCGCCGCCGGGTCGCGCTCCATGGCCACCGCCCGCTCGGCGACGATTCTATCCATCTGTCTCCCAAGCTCGAAGTTGACACGGTCGATCTCGTAGTCCGCTGTCCTGGGTACCCTCTTGAGCACCTGCCGGAGCGGCTCTTGGAGGAACGGGAGGAGCTGGCCGACGATGATGGAGACCGACCCGGACAGGTCCATCTTCAGCGACGTGGTCGCGTGCAGGTGCATCTTGACGAACTCCGATGATGCCCTGGCCTCCGCGGTGGTATCGGCGGTGCTCTTGTCGACGACGCCATCGTCGTCCGGCGAGGTCGAGTTTTTCGACAGGCCAAAGTCCGTTCCGAACGCCGCCTGGCCGATGACATCGGTGGAGAAGCTGAGAGCGAGCTTGGAGAAGGTGATCTCCTTCTGGGCGTCGAGGTTCTTGGCCGCGCGCTCAATGCACGTTTCCATGGTGGGGATAAGGCTGGCCAGGTGCGATGGCTGGTAGATGGAGATGATTATGTTTCGCATCGCCGTCCACCTCAGATCCCTGTAGTGAAGCCATGAGCCCATTGATACTGTTTTTTATCTCGTACGAATTTATCGACACGAGTACTATAAATTTCCTACGTCTGGGCATGGAATTCAGCCAAATCTTCTTAAATCAAGGAAGGTGAAAAGGTAGATCACGTTCACTCCAAAATTACTAATCCCTCTGTTCCAAAATATAATCATTCTTAGTATTTAAAATTTATACTAAATATAAGGACCTCTACTACTATTTAGCTAGAGTACTATATTACATCAATCACTTTCTATTCAATGTTTTTTTCTATTTTACCCTCAACCACACTACATCCTTACCATCATTCAATCTCTACCCAACAATTTAAAAATGCTTATATATCTTAGAACAGATGAAGTATTATATGTTATATGTAGCATTCATCCATTATGGATCTAAGTTACAAATTAAGATATAGATTAATCAATAAAGTTATATAACAATTACAACCGTATATATCAAAACGTAAATAAGAGTTGTATATCTATTTATTAACCATAAGAAAAATCCCATGTTAATCAGTAAAATCTGAGTGTTTATTAGTTGGACCATATTGTCATGACCCTAGATCATACCAATATTTGGGTTTAATAGAAACACGCATTCGAAATCCTATATATGGACTATTTTATTTTCTACTTTAATATAAAAGCAGGATATAAGAACCCAAATACAATGCTACACTTGTTTGGAGTTTTTGAATAATTCAATTGAGAAAAATAAAGCGGATTCTATATGTAATTTTTTTCGACAAGAATTCTATATGTAATTTTGTAATTGAGTACTCAAGAATTTTGGAAATATCAATAAAAATTAAAGTGTTTTATTATTATTTACAAACTTACATGCTATGGTTTAGGTAATATTATTTCATATTTGCACCAACCATATATAAGATATTAGTATTTAAATACTCTGTTCGATGGCTTAATTTTTCATTAATCACAATATCATCCTTCAAAGATTTCTTCACGAAAAAATAACTAACATATTCAACAACGACTAAAATTATATATTTGTAAGACTAATTACTCTTAAACTGCATGCAACAGACGGGTACTAGTCAATCTAATCGTACTTTTAAATTTAGCTCCATGTGAAATTGTGTTGGAAAATCTACTGATTATATTATTAAGAGATAGGGAAAAAAGAGCCACTATATTTACTTTGGAGTTAGAGTCCTAGAAATTACCAGATTATTAATAGGAAAGAAAAAAACACCGGTTAGTTCTTTTTTTTAAAAAAAAGAGATGTTGGTTCAAATTATAACGGCATAGAATAGTTGATATAGTTATAGACAAAATACAAATTTTATCTATGGACAAAAGATTAGTAAACTTACTACTAGGAGCGTAGCGCACTTCTAGTTACTTCGAGTGCCTCAGCCAGCCCAACTCACGTGTCCTACACCCAATGATTTCACCACCTACCTGATACCTACTCTCTTTCTTCGTTCCGAAGTAATTTTTTTACAACCTCATCTTGCTTGGTGTATATATTCTCTCTGTTGTAACCAACCAATCACTTTCTCTCTCTCTCTCCAACTTCATCTTTCCTTTTTTTTCGGATCTGAAATCCATCCACAACTCAACCCATCCATCCTAGTGGCGATGGCTGTTGGTGGCGGTGACCGACGAGCGGTGCGCACCAGGGAGGAGAGCCACTGACTGACGAGGTGGACCGGAGCCGTCGAGCCCGTGCCGGACGTCGTCCCCTCCAGTCCCCTCCTCGCCACTCCGCCTCCCGCGCTAAGCTACCGTCAGGCGAAGAGGTGGCATCTGCATGCTGTCGCGCGACGGCTGCCTAGACTGAGGCGGCGGGCATGCAGGTTGTCTGGCCGTCGTCACGGTCAACATGTCATGGTGGGACATGAGGAGGTGTGGCCAGTGGAGGAAGAACGACGGGCAGGGAGCGGAGGATGAGGCGGTTTACACTGATGCTGGGAGGAGGTGGCCCTCCCAGGTGGCAATACTGAAGCAGAGAGGGAGGACAACATGCTAGTTGGCATCGGCAACCGGATCTAACACCTCTCGACTTCATGACCTACAGATTAAGTGCTGCCCCAAATTCCAACTCGGTGAAGCGGAAGACGGCGACCAGATTTGAAGGATGGGGCATCCTCGAAGTGTTGCCCCACTGTCCTCCTCTACCCAATGCGATGTGGAGTCGAGGCAACGACGGGCTCCATACGAATACGACGACACCAAAGCGGCAACGACGGGCTCCAGGTGAACCTGGAGGCACCAAGGCAGCGGCGAGGAGCAGCCCATCCTCACCGAGCGCCCTCCTGCTGGACTTCCCGGCGTCACCTCCAGGGCCGGTGGTGTTTGTTGTGGGAGAGGCCGAGAAAGAGGCCGTTGATGCCGAAGCAGGCGGCCGGTGGCGATTTTGCTGTCGAAAATGATGGAGGCACCGGCTCTGTGGTATGTTTCCTTGCCTCCATGGCCATCACTATCTCCAGATGGTGCATGTCATCACCTCGGTCCCGGCTTCATCGCCATGGTCTATCACTGCTTCCAATGCCAATTGGACCAGGGAGGTCGACGTTCTCTGGGCCACCTAGATCACTGTTGTGGCCGACCTCCTCCGCCTCACGCCCCAGCCTTCCGTCATTGAAGTAGACTCCTTGTTTTTTTGCCATTGTCCTACCCCAGTGTATTCTTGGTCGAATTTGTAATTTTTTTATTCGTTGTAAAGTTGTGCGATTGCATCGAGCTATCCATGCTGTATAAAAATTACTACTACCTATCATCATGGTGGAAAAGTTACTACCACTCCATCCTGCAAACTAAAGTAAATGTTTTACTATGCAAAATTACAAAAAGTAGATGTTAAAACTTTACTAGGGAAAATCGAACTGATGGGACGAGGAGATTGGGTAATTTTTATCTCTTTACTATACATAACGCTCGATGTCAGATACTACTATACTCTTATGTACGACCATGTACGATGTAATTGTTTTATCCTGATGATGGAGGGCGTAATTGATTTATCCTGATAGTGGATGGCAAGATATGAGGATGACATGCCAGATAAAGTAATTCTTTTGCTATGGAATCTCCGGTAGATGTATTTGGTGCACATGGAGAAGCAATGGCTTTGTAAAACAGAAAAATCGAGATCTGGCGTGACGGGGGAGAGGGAAATCGAAAAAATCGAGATCTGGCGTGACGGGGAGAGGGACAACGAAAAAATTGAGATCTGGTGTGGTAGGGGAGAGAGAAAACGAGAAAATCGAGATCTGGTGGGGTGATATACAACGCTTTAACTACTAATACACGTGCAACGTAGCGTTACCGAAAAATTAGTCATATATTAATTTTAAACTTTTAAATTTTAGTTCCATGTAAATTGTGCGGGAATATCCGGTAATTTTAATGGAAAATAATCTGCTGCTAGTTGCTTGCTTGCTGCGTACCTTGTGAAGAACAGGCCTTTCTGATGAACAGGAGAATTGGCGATGGGTGAGGGCATGCTTCTGTTAGGAATGCTCTTGAATCTCTTGATGCCCACCTCCTTGCATAGTTCCGCATCCGCCACAATGACTAACGGTTGCCTTCCCATGTGAAATCTACAAGCAGATTGAACTCCAATAAGCTTTGTAGTGTGTAGTTGAACTCATTATCATCAGCTCCGAGCTCTGGATGGCTGGATGCAAGAAGCAAGAAGCAAGCAGGGTGAGGAAGGTCACCTGAAGACAGGACCGTACTTCCTCGCGAGGACAGTAAACACGTCCGGCCCGTGCATCGCGAGCAGGTGGAGGTGACCGATGAGCGGAAGCGGCAAGGGGCCCGGCACGTGCCTCACCTTCCAGTACGGCTCGTACAAGTACGACACCACCAGGAGCCCCACCGCCATGGCCACCAAGGTGGCCGCGTACTCCGCCGTTGCACCTAGCGCTGTGCTGATCTCCATCTCACTCTGTCTTCCTCTTTGCCTCACTCTCGCATGTTGATGTATTGCGCCGAGCGTTGTTGCCTTCCTGGTTAAATAGGCTTGTGAACATTCCAACGGAGAAGATTGAGAAGCAATGAAGCATCGTTGAGAGGCATATGATTTTGGCTGGATTAGCTTGTCCTTATTGATGATGTTCCCAAACAAACATAGAATTAAATCGCGTGCAGCCAATTAGTACATCGTGGCAATTTTTCTGTTTCCTTCAGGAGGGTACCTGTCAGATGCTAATGGTGGAGCAAGCGAGATGCTAATTGTAGGGTTCTTGTCCTCACCTGCCTGCACTATGCGCCAAAAAAACCCATTGTTGCGTGAGTCCATCGCCATCAGGTGGTCCCTGCGTGGCTGCGTCTTGGTTGACAGTCGTAAAATACGGAGCCAACATGTTGACATTTTTTCCCTTAAAGTATAATTATATAAAGTATAATTATAGTACAAGTACAGCATAATTATATTTTAACTTATATCTAGTTACATTATTCATCATAAAAAATGGTGTAGCTGAAGGACCTAGGGAGAATGTGCACGATCAGCCTCCATATTGGGGCTTCGACCCCCACCCCATGCAGAGTGTTTTGATTTTTGGGTTAATTGGATTCATGCCATTTAAATTTGTCATAATAGAAAAATATCACTATTATTCACGATATCGGTTAGATGTCACTAGAATTTTGTAAAATTGAATCTATGTTGTCGCTGTCATATTTTTCATATTCATATGAACCAAAATACCTCTGGACATGGGACCAACACGTCAATTTCATCTTCTTCAACCATCCTCCCTTCTTCCGGCAGGCACAATGAGCCTCCCACCTCCTTTCTCCAGCGGCGCGCAGGGAGGAGACAACGACCACCGCGGTCTCCCTCATCGAATATGGTTGGGGTGCGAATCGGCGGTCTTGTGGGCAAGAAGCCATTGGCAAGCCCAATCTCCCCAAGCAGACTCCCCCGTCCTGCCGGCGAGTCCAAGCTGCTCCTTGCCGATTTCATGGGGGAACTAGATTTGGTAGAAGAGCTCGTCGACGATGGGAGAAAGAGATGCCATGGCCACCTCACCCTCTCACCGCCGCCCGTGCACAGCCATGGCCTGCCACCGCTGGTGTCGCCTCGCTCTCTCGCTGCATGAGGACAACCATGACTCGTCACCTATTGGCGCCGCCTTCCCCTCTTGCCGCCCGCAGATGCGGACAGCCGTGGCTTGCCACCCACCATCGTCGTAATGAAAAGCATCTCTTAGAAAGACTCGTAACGAAAAGCATCTCTTAGAAAGATTCGTAGTACTATATCTGTTTTGACTTTTTCTTAAACTTTTAACAGCAATATTTATTTATTCAGTTGCATAGTTAAGTAAAATGAAAATAGTATCACTGGATCCGTCATCAAAAGTACTTTTTAGACATGCCTAGTACCAGTTAATCGTTTGACCTATATCTAACAGTTTATTAGTAACTAAAAAAACAATATTTATGAGTAAAACTTTTTATATTGTGTTCTTATCTCTTTTCTATTATTATAAAAATTAAAGATGTTTTTATCAAAATTGGGTAATTTTTTTTCTCCTTTTCTTTTCTCCCAATCATCCTAATTCTTTCCCTCTCCTTCCAATCTCTTCTCTTTTTTCCTCATTTTCTCTTTCGGTATTGGTAAAAATTTGTCGTCATAATTCGTAACTGATTTAAATCAGATCTAGGACCAACCATCTGATGGGCTTTGCATTCGTACGTCTAATATCACCATCATAGACATATGTATCCCTCCGCTTCTTACACTTTTTTGTTTTTTCTTTGCATCTTAGTCAACGCTATTTTGATATATAATCAACGCCAATAATTAATAATTCGTAGCCCGACACCTCATATACAGTGAATATTAACATAATTACAATGTAAGTATTAAAATTATAATGTAAGTATTAAAATTTATAGTTTATTTTTCAAAAATTACAATGTAATTATAATGTAGTTACAATGTAAGTGTATATAATTTACATTTTAAAATTTGTCACCATAAATATAAGTGGTCCCTTCTTTTTTTCTCTTCCAAATTTCTCTCCTCATAAATATTTTTTTTTGAAATTATCATCGTTTGATGTGTGTATGCAGTAAGTTTGTTTCTTTGCATATATTTTCCATCTATAGCTAAAAAAACTTTCACTAATTGAATCATCAAAATTTCAATCTTCAATCGATGAGATATAGCAAAATGCACATGCGTCAACTAATGAAATAGCTATCCGATCGATTTGTAGGGCTATGATGTACATAAGGGATTTTTGCATGATGACGCATGAAGCGAGGGCAACTGAATTCAATGCTATATATGGTTTCTAACTTTGTTTTGTTATTGTTTTGTTTGTTCGGTTTGTCATTTAAATTGACAATCTTTTTATCAATCGTGAAAATTGTTTTCACATGTTGTAACATATAGATATTTTTGCTAGTCAATTTAAAAACCAATGCTAGACAATAAATTAAGATAAAAAAATCTTAAAATCAATTCTAAAATTAAATTTAAATTTTGGTTGTGGCTAATAAACCAAAAGATAAACAACGATGGTGATGTATGTATATCTATTTGCATAAATATTTATAGAAAAAACAAATAGTCAGATAAATTTTAAAGTTAACTTCGTCACATCTTAAAAAATGGAAGGAGCGGTAAGTACGGTGAAAAACGTACTAATGTATCTTCATATAATCAAACGTCCAGACTACATATTTTAGACAAAGCCTTCAGTCAAAATAAATACCGTTTGACTATACGCTTGTTAGGGAATCATTCTTCTGTGACAGCCTCACCGGAGATAGTCAATACTAAACTTTCATCTAGAAAAAAAAATCTAATAAAATCCAACTGGCTTTAAATATAATATATGGAACTAAATAAAAATTTGGCACTAAATGAAAATTATCCTATTTCCCCCCCAAAAAAAATGAGAATAGGTGCCTTCTACATACTCAAGTATTTTTCTCTGAGCAATCACCAAGTAGAGTAGAAATTTCCTGTCAAAGCTCGCTGTACAGTGTCTCACCAATTCGAAGCTTCTTCCGCAATTTGTGAGAACCTCATTTGATGATCATGAGGGATGTTCTTCCTCATGAGAAGATCCTGCGTTTGCTGATGTTGTTTGAGGAACCGTTGGATGGCTGTACTTCTTGAAGACCCGCTCTTGGTTTCTTCGCCACCACTCCTCAGCCTGATTCTCTGCAAATCTCTTCTTGCTGTCCGACAAGTTAAGTAGACGGAAAATTTTAGACGGAAAGAAGTAACAGTTTTAACATCTAGATTGCTGCATGCATGGATAGGGAAATGCACCTGAACCGGACCCGCTTGAATACTTTGCTACCATCCTTCAGCTGGATAAGTGTGACATATACACCAGGTTCAAACTGCTCAATTAATTGAACTTCCCCATGTGTATCATGCTTCGGTACAAAATCGTTATGAACCTTTGCGTGGTGTTCCATGACACGATGGGAAGGGGGTTCACTTGTAAGGGAAATGGCAGAGCCACTAGCAGAACTGGCATCTTGTGACATGAACAAGTAGCGTGTACTTCCTGACCTATGATTGGAAAAATCATGTATTGCATTTCCACCACTAGACAGTTGAATACCATCATGTTCCATAGGATTTAGAAGCTCAGAAGGATGGCTTCTTTGCTCCCTCAGCAGTGCCTGCACCTGATTTTGTAAGGCTTTCAAGCTTTCGGCTGCATCGCTGGGCAGTTCATGCACTATACCATTGAGCTGCAGAAGAGTGGATTATTAGGTGTATCCGGTGACATGAAATAGGCTGTGTTCGGCACCCAGTTTTCCAGCGTACACGGTACTTTTTCCCACGCGCACGCTTTTCAAACTACTAAACGGTGTATTTTTTTAAAAAAAGTTTCTATACAAAAGTTGCTTAAAAAAATCAAATTAATCCATTTTTGAAAAAAAAATTAGCTAATACTTTATTAATCACGTGTTAATGGATCGTTCCGTTTTTCGTGCGCACTGTGTGCTTTCCCAACACTGGTGCCGAACACTGCCATAGTCATTAGATTCATTCCTCCAAACATGGATGATATTCTGTTTCTACAGCCAGTTAGTAAAGAAAATAAATTCAATAGAGAAGAAAATATATTCCACGATGTCAAAAATATCAATAAACCCTGATAACATCCAAGATCTGAACCACAATCTTATCAAAAGGATTTTACTATACCTCTTTATCAAGAAATTTAACAAACTCGAGCACAGTATTGCATCTAGTAGATTCTTCTGTGGCCATAGAAACAACTGTTTTAGTTTTCTTATCTGATATCTGAAGCTGCTCGTGTTGGGCCTCGCACTTTTGTTTTAAGCTATCAACCTATTGAAAACATAATGGTTTATCAGAATAGCTAGCTGTAACAAGGTACAGAATAAACAGCAGTTTCATTCTTGCCTGAGATTGCAGCTTCAACATTTCTTGATTCAGCAATTCGTTAGACTTCTGCAAGTTATCTATATCAGTTTTAGGGAATTGCGGGATTGCAGGTGCAGGTGATTTTGTTTTCTTTGTGTACGGAGATGGTGTTGAGAGTGCAGGTGTTGCAGGTGACACAGTTAGAGCTGGTGACATCGCCACAGGTTGAAGAGCAGAGAAGCTAAGATCTTTGAACTGTAGCAAGGAAGAAATTTGGGATGCTCTCATATCATTTCTAGCAGCTTTTACCTCCGTATACTTGACTGATTCTGCTGGTGCTGTTGTCCTGGAAGGCCTTATTTCTGGCCTCTCAAGCTTTTCTCTCCCATCAATAGAGCGACGAGTAACAGCATTTCTTCTGTTAGAATTGTTGCTGCCGGTCTCTGTGGCTTTCAATTTTAGAAAGCATGAATCACACACACGATGTGGCTTGCCTGGAGTTGGTGCTAGAGCAGCCTTCAACACTTTTCTTGAACTGCAAGCATGACAATGAACCAGCCCACAGTTGTAGCAATCGTGTCTCTTTCTAGTGAAACCAAATGCTTGCCTGCAACCCGTGCACACAGATTGATCTGCACCTGATACCCACTTATGTATGCAAATACATGTTGTGAAATTTGAACCACATGATATACTCTTGACATGCCGATCTTTAAGTGCTTCAACAAGACATGGCTTCTTCCTGTCCTTGAGATCACCATGACCAAGTCTTCCATTGGCACCCATCCCCCATGTATATACTTCACTTCTTGAAGTCAAAACTGTAACATGAGAAGCTCCACATGAAATCTCTTCAACCAACTCACCAGCCAATCTATCTTGAACTAAGCAAGGCTGCTTGCCATCAGATTTTGGATTTCCAAGCTGGCCATTGCTGGAACTACCCATGGTAAACACACGACCAGATGTAGCTAGGGCAACAGTCATATTATGTCCACAAGCCAGCTGATGAAAATTGTACTCTAAAAGCGCTTGAACACATTTAGGAACTAACCTAGCCTCTTTGTCTCCATGGCCAAGGCGGTTCTTATCTCCATCACCCCAGGTATATAACTGCTTAGACACCACATTTGCACCTGTCTGATTAGTAACCTCCACAATTGCTGCAGAATGCCAAATTCCACATGCAACTTTGATTGTTTTGAATCCACTCAAGGCTTCTACTTCTTTTGGGTATGCTAAAGATTCACGGTCGCCATGTCCAAGAACACCAAAAGTTCCATCACCGAATGTGTAAATTTTTCCACTTGATGTGGTCAAAGCGGAATGCCATGAGCCACATGCAACAGATAGAACTTGAAGACCTTCTAAGGGCCCTGAGACTTTCTTTGGAAGCCAGTAGCTAGCTTCAGTGCCACACCCAAGCAGTCCAACATTGTAAGAACCATCCCCCCAACTGAATAGATCACCGGAAGTAGTCACAGCACAAGTATGGAATTCCCCACATGAAATAAAATCAACTATGGTTAGTGATAAAGATTCGACAAGCTTGGGGCGACTAATATGAGCATCAGTTCCGTGACCTAGGCGCCCACCAAATTCCTCGCCCCATGTAAACACCTCTCCTTGCCTGGTAGTAAGAGCTACATGTCTCGAACCACATGTTATCTGATTAACATCTAACACGACATCAGATTCTAAGGGTTTGGGAATCAAAATATCTACTTTTGAGCATGAAGAGCTTGTGTGCCCATCTGATGGGGTCACATCAGTCCATACTTCACCCCAGACATAAACATCACCAAGGGATTCTATGTCATCTGTTCCAGAACCTTGACTGTAAGAACTAAGGGCACTAGAAATACTAACCCGGCTACTGTCTGCAGCACTTGTTCTTATCATATTTGGACGATCAAATCCCACATCTGATTTTCTGAAACTAAATGAATTGGTTCCACAGTAACCAGCTGAGTTAAAACTGCGTGAAATATTTGAAGCAATATCTAGTGTTGAATCATAGGAACGGCGATCTTGATAATAAGTTACTTCCTGGAAAAAAGAAGGAAGGCACACTATATTAAAATATTTGTTAAAGACTTGCTGTCTCAGAATATACTATACATCCTAATTATATAGGGGTTTATAATTCTCCAGTTGATACGAAGAGGAGCAGAGTTAGTTGATCAAAAGAGGAGAAGAGTTGGTAACCAAAAACTAGATAGATAAAAGATTTAGGGTGAGTTCTTTACCCAACTTTTCCAACTCACATCTCTCTTTTTCCGCGCGCACGCTTTTCAAACTGCTAAACGGTATGTTTTTTGCAAAAAGTTTCTATACGAAAGTTGCTTTAAAAAATCATATTAATCCATTTTTCAAAAAAAATTAGTAAATACTTAATTAATCATGTGCTAATGAGTCGCTCCGTTTTCCGTGCGGAGGGAATTTCTTCCCAACTTAACACAACGAACAAAGCCTTAAAGTGGATACCTAGCTCCCACATGTTACAGAGCGGAGTAGAGTACATAACTAAAACCTAGATTGATCAAAGAGGATACTAACATTTTAATGATGTATGCTTTTAGTATGCACTTTTTTTTTCAGTAACAATCATAGAATTTTGGTGGATGAGTTAATTGTTCAGAGCAAAACAAAAGGTAGGGAGCTGGGGCAGTCTTAGCCTGGACTAATCATCCTGGAAAAGTTTATGTTCCATCTTGTCTAGAGGGTCTGCACTCCTAAAGTTTATGTGCTTTTGTTTCATGTACATTATTGTAAGCTAGTAACCCAACTTTTACTTTTGTTGTATAAACCTATAACTTTCATTATAAATTGGACTAGATTTCTTTTCTCGAAAAAACTTACGGTATTATGGTATTTGTGCGTTATATGCATATCTACGATGCCTAATCATTTTTTCCTTCTAAAATGGTAACTGTATAGCAAAATTGAACCATGTATATAGTTGCCTACAGAGGCACAGAAATTCCTGTAGGAAGGTCGAGCATAACTCACTTCAGAAAATGATACTCTATCCTTGTGTTCGTTAATCAAAGAATTTTTACGGAATGAACTTATTAACCCCTCAAGTGCTGAAAACCAGACTTCAACTTCAGCTTGATCCTTGCAAACCTGCAGAATAGAAAGAACTTCATACTAGGAATGTCCTCTGCAGTGCATGCTATCATAGACTCAACCTATGCTATAAATCGGGAAAAAAATAAGTATTTATCATAAGCTAATGATTGGGACTTAGATTGAGTGAATTACATAATTTTATCTTTACCATACCAGATCAAGTGAGCGTTGCCCATTTTTAAATATGAGGGAAAATGATAAATAATCCTTCTCAGAGTGTAAAAACCTCCCAAACACAGCCTGGTGAAAAATTGATTAGTAGGATAGCAAGGTACCAGCTTGATGGAAGTTATGCTCTTTTGCAACTGTTTCTGTTTAAGGATATGGAGAACTTACAGTTCTCTGCCCAGGAATGATCTTAGTGACAGAAGACAGTCTGAGGAACTTTTCCTTTTTGTGAGAATACCAAATTAAAGATGTTTCATCCTGCAATACGTGAAGGTCAATGGGACATTATCAAATTTGGTATCACCAACATCAAGCGATTGGTACATACTTGGGGCTTATGGCTTACGCTAGAAAGTCTGAACGCACGGATCTTGGGTTTTCCTCTCCGGCTATACTTGATGAGTTTAGTACCTTTCTTTAAAGTAATAAGGGCCTTGAGAATATTAAACATGGAGCATTAGTGTTAGCCAATAGTTCGACACATGCACGCACAAATACAAAAGGAGATCAATAAAAAAAGGGCATCACAGTTTGTGTCTAGAATTGTACAGTTTCATCTGGTGTCATCTAAACAGCAACATGTCAACATCCTATCGTCAGTTTCACAATCACCTGCATAATAAAGAAAATAATAGTAAAAGAGACCAAGCTTGAGGTACCGGTATCTGTGTGTCACACGAACCGATCAACCCACCCACCCTCCAAATCACATTTGCATTCAGCAATCAGAGAAATAACAAGTAGGACACACATTGCACGGATTGGAAATGACTGTAATTCCTAGTTTTTGTCCCTTCATTCGAAGACATGCAAGTGGTCGGTTGAATCAGAAGAACTCACATTTCTGAGCCGGTTAGCTAGCGTCCGAGTCTACCTGCATGAACCCCCCAAATCCCCATACATTTCAATACAGCACTATCATCCGCAATGACATACAAATTTGCATCTAAAATCCTGACCTAATTAATCACAATGGAATCAAAATCCAGCACTATCATCCGCAATGACATACAAATTTGCATCAAAAATCCTGACCTAATTAATCACGATGGAATCAAAAGCCACACGAAATAGACATCATAGTGCAGGGAGACGGCTCACAGATTAAAAACTGGGGGATTTAGACTCCATCGAACCAACCAAAATGCTAGCCCAGGCATCCGCTGCGAGGGGCTGATCTCTTCTAAGGGGCGGAGACGAGATTAGCGGCTTGTTGGGCGGAGGAGGAGGAGGAAGAACACAGGGATGGTTGGTTAATCTGCGCTCCGTTGGTCCGAACGCCACGAGGACAGAGGACGAGAACGGATCAACGGAACAGGACGGATTCCACTTCACGGGCCGACTGAAACGGGTTTCTCCGGATGGGCTTGTGCCTAATTTGATCTATAAGGGTTCTTTTTTAAAGGGGAAACCCGGTTTTTCCTTTTTTTTTTAAAGGGGACCTTTCTAACACATATTCTGTCGTACCAATATTAGTACAGTATACCGGGGTCCCCGGGCTGCTCCTTGGATTTCAGGCTTTTTGTTACGAAAAAATAGTTACATCGTTTATCAACTTGCTCAAAATAAAACTAATGGTTCATCAATCCAAATACATGGACTTTTAGAAATAAAGTAATCTTAACTAACTTATGGTACATTTAGGCTATGTTCGGCTCCATGTTTTTCCAACTCCTCTCTATCACGCGCACGCATTTCAAACTGCTAAACAGTGCGTTTTTTGTAAAATGTTTCTATACGAAAGTTGTTTTAAAAAATCATATTAATTCTTTTTCAAAAAAATTAGTAAATACTTAATTAATGCTAATGAGTCGCTTCGTTTTTTTATAGTGCTAATGAGTTCCCAACCCACTTAGCCGAACAAAGCCTTAGGCCCTCTTTGTTTAAGTTTAGACTTAGGTTTATTGGTTTAGACTTTTAAATTAATTTTTTTTCTTACATATTTTATAAGCCAGTGGATTCGAAGTTCTTGAGTTTAATGGTGAAGTCATACATTCATCTCACATAAGCCAAAACAAAATTTTCCAATCTAGCTTTTATCTTATCATGTAAGAGTGGCTTATAGCTTTTAAAAAAAACAAACGAAAAAAACTACATGTTTGTTTATACTTAGACTTTTCGACTCATAAGTTATCTTATAAACCTAAACAAAAGGGTCTTAGCACGATTTGTTTTAAGAATGAGATAAAATTTTGAGCTATCCAGTCCAACAATTAACAATTGTGCTGAATTGTACTCTCTTTTTTTTATTTGTGCGAGGAGATTTGAACTTGTTATGAGTCCAAACGATAGATTCAATCAGTTCCTGCCAATAACCATGGCTGCTAAATAAAAACATTAAACTGAAGACCCATACAAAATGAGCACCTAAGAAAAAAAGACCATAACGGATAATGAAGAACCATAAGGCTGTATTACTTGGGATGCCTGTGCCCATAATAAATCTCGGAGCCACCCATTAATCGTAATGGATGGGTCTTAATGGATCTTCTTCTCTCGTTTTTTGTGAAATTTCAAGTTCAATGAACCAGAAACATGTGGTACACTTTCCTCGCGGACGAACCAAATACTCCCTCCGTCACAAATTATAAGACTTATATTTTTTTATACGGTCTTTAATGAGATACTTTGATCATTAATTTATTCCATATTATGTTTCAAATGAATATAAAATTAGCTTCACATGAAAGTATTTCAAAATATGAATCTAATGATTTAACATGCATAATACTTAGCATAGATATGATTAATATGATCATTAATCAAAAGTTATCGATTTTGATTTTTTTTTAAAAAGGGTGCACTGTAATTTTGGGATTGAGGGAGTATCTCGGACTTGCCACAGCATACGGCGGTAGTTCCAGTAATCCAGTCCCACGTGTCATAAACGTGGCCATTGATTTGTTGTTCACACAGTTTGGCAGGAGGAATATTGCAGTTTACAATCAGCAACAAAACAAAATAATCATTGTAATGTAGTACTATAAGGTATGGGACGCGCCTAAAGGATAGCGCGTAGGCTACTGACGGAGGGTGAAACTCCTCACCGGGAGACCGTGCAGG
Organism: Oryza officinalis; assembly: GCA_008326285.1. Classification (NCBI taxonomy): domain Eukaryota; kingdom Viridiplantae; phylum Streptophyta; class Magnoliopsida; order Poales; family Poaceae; genus Oryza; species Oryza officinalis. The sequence continues at coordinate 44,817,220 of BDMV01000001.1, read as the reverse complement.
TCCCTCTTTGCCGGTTCGGCCGGGGGCGCAAGGTGAAATTCTTAGCCCTGATCTGTGGGATCTCAGCGAGAAAAACGCGTGGACGTAGGCGATTTAGACAGATTCGGGCTGCTAAGAAACGTAATACCCTACTCCTATGTTCTGGTAGATCTGAGAGTGTGATGGGATTTAGAGAGAGTCCAGCCCCCAGACCGAGTCAGCCAGAGTCCTCCCCCCTTTCTTAGGCCTGGGCCTCTTTTTATATGGCAAGGGGTTACCACATGAGCCATGAGCTGCCTAAGAAAGAAAGCATTTTTTTACATTTAGGGCTATCCTACTGCCGGAAGCAGCCTCTGATGGACGCCGCAGCACGCCTCTGCTCGGCCAGTCGACCCATCCGGGGGACGCCCGTTTCAACTTTCATTAAATGGCGGACGACTTTCTCGTCTCGCCTGCGCCGGAATCGGGAAAGCATCTGACCGGGGCTGACATACCAACTCCAAGAGTTGGCACGCCAACTCCGGCTGAGAGACGAGAGACAGAGGGCTCTCATCATTCCGACGGGACGGGGCGAGGCGTGCTGCAGGCCACCTGGCGCCACCTAACCCGCGATCTGACCGGTCTGCGATCGGTCACTCGCTGTGACCGGTCACGGACCAGATATGCACGTGCCACGCCGCATTAAATGCGGCGTAGTGCGCTCGTCTGAACCGCCATAAATGCGGTTAGGTGAGCTCTGCCGTGCTCACCTAACCTGCGCACGTGGCACCAAAACCACAGGGGGTCGAGGCGCCCCAGCCCTCGAGGCAGAAACGGGAGCGGCCCGACCCCGGGCGTCAGGCGGGCATCTGGAGCGGGCGGTACGCAAAGTACGCCAACAACCAAGGGGGCCTCGCCCAGCGTCTCTCGGAGATGGCCGAGGACCTTGAAAGGCTCCCCGAGGAGATCGAGGAGACGGTTAAGTCTTCCTCAAGGGACCTCGCCCGGGGGCGGTGGAGCTCGTGCTGACGAGCTACCAAGCCCGGGACCCCGACTTCTCCCCGTGGACGGCGCTGGAAGAATTTCCCCCAGGAACCGAGGCCAACGCGCACGCCCAAGTCCGGGTTGCCATCGGTCAAATCGTCCACGGCTTGGAGGGGACGGCCCCTCGGCTCGTCTTCGCCCTCGACTTCGACGAGGAGGAGGACGGCGACGATGGTGCCGACGACGGCAGCGACAGCGAGGCCGGCGACCCGGGTGCGTCGGAGTGAGCCCCCGGGGCCCCGCGTATCTTAATTTTTTTATTCCTTCATCTTCTGAGGCCTTTGAGCCAATGCTTGTACAAACTGGCTTCATTTTATCTGCAATCAAACAAGATTTTAATTTCTATGTTAGCTATGCTTGCTATATGCGCGCGATAAGGATGGTCTGTGTCGCGATCCTTTTGCATCTTGGCTTGAGCGAGGGCTCGTGCTCGGGCCCCAGCCTCAAGCGGCGCGGGTCGGAGCTAGTGCCTGGGGAGATCCGCATGTCGAGACTGGCTAGGCCGGGAGCGCGGTGACCGAGGGTTATGGGGACCCGATTGTGGGCCATTGCCGATTCCCCCCCGGAGTTCACCGCGCCCCGGGGCACGGCTCGGTTCTGGACCCCGTTTGGCGGTTTTAGACGACCCGGGCTGCCGAGGGCAAGGTCGAGCATGAGCAGACTGACTTAAGTCAAGACTTTTCAAAAGGAAACGATAACACAGGCGCGGTCCTTAGGAAATTGAAAATGCTTGTTATTGAAATGCTAGGAAAGAAATAAACAAGTATGTGCATGTGGGAGCCCCCGGCCAACCCTGCATGCCCGAGGGGGGCGCGGGGTTGGCCTGAGCCTGAGGTACGACACCCGACCCCCTTATAGGTAGAAGCGGCGAAGATGCTCGATGTTCCACGGGTTAGGCAGCTCTGTGCCGTCGCCCGTGGCCAATCGAACCGAGCCTGGCCGGGGGACGTCGATCACTCGATACGTACCCTCTCACATTGGTGAGAGTTTGCTCAGTCCAGCACGCGTTTGGACGCGGCGTAGGACGAGATCGTCGACACAGAGTGATCAGGCCCGGACATGGCGCTGATGGTAGCGCCACAGGCTTTGCTGGTAGCGCGCGGCTCAGAGGGCCGCGCGCCGCCTTCGCTCTTCCAGGTAGTCGAGGTCGTCTCGGCGAAGCTGATCTTGATCAGCCTCGCAATACATGGTGGCCCGAGGGGACCTCAGGGTGAGCTCGGATGGGAGGACCGCCTCCGCGCCGTAGACGAGGAAGAAAGACGTTTCCCCTGTCGCTCGGCTTGGGGTGGTTCGGTTCGCCCAGAGCACCGCTGGCAGCTCCTCGATCCACGAGTCGCCATGCTTCTTGAGGATGTTGAAGGTCTTGGTCTTGAGGCCCTTGAGGATTTCCGCGTTGGCGCGCTCCACCTGGTCGTTGCTTCTGGGGTGGGCGGGTGAGGCGAAACAGAGCTTGATGCCCATGTCTTCGCAGTAGTCGCCGAAGAGCTCACTAGTGAACTGGGTGCCATTGTCCGTAATGATACGGTTAGGCACCCCGAACCGAGCAGTGATGCCCCTGATGAATTTTAGCGCCGAGTGTTTGTCGATCTTGATGACCGGATAAGCCTCGGGCCACTTAGTGAATTTGTCGATTGCGACATACAGATACTCGAACCCGCCCGGGGCCTTCCTGAAGGGACCCAGGATGTCCAGCCCCCAGACAGCAAACGGCCATGAAAGAGGTATTGCCTGCAGGGCCTGAGCCGGCTGATGCGTTTGCTTGGCGTGAAACTGGCACGTCCTGCATCGTCGGACCAGGTCTGCTGCGTCGTGGAGCGCCGTCGGCCAATAAAAACCCTGGCGAAAGGCCTTGCCGACCAAGGTGCACGAGGCGGAGTGGGCTCCGCACTCGCCTTCATGGACATCGACAAGAAGCTTGACGCCTTGTTCCTGAGGAATGCACTTCAGGAGGACTCCATTGGCCCCGCGCCGGTAGAGGGCTCCTTCCACCAGCACGTAGCGCTTAGAGATGCGACTGACGCGTTCACTCCCTTCACGGTCCTCGGGTAGAGTCTGATCTTTGAGGAACGCCTGGATCTCAGTCATCCAGGCGATCAATCTTGGGGGGCCGGGCTCGGCCCCCCCGGGTCCCGAGGCTTGGACTCCGACGGGCCTCGGGGACCGTACAGGCGCGTCTGTCTCCCCTTGGGGGTCGGGTCGCGCCGACGGTTGGGCCAACCTTTCTTCAAAGGCGCCCGGTGGGGTCGGGGCTAGCGATGAAGCGAGCCTCGAGAGTTCATCGGCGACCGCGTTATCCCGTCTGGGCACGTGTCGAAGTTCTAACCCGTCGAAATGGCGCTCCATACGCTGCACCTCGCGGATGTAGGCGTCCATCTGCGGGTCGAAGCACCGGTACTCCTTGGAGACCTGGTTAACGACCAACTGGGAGTCGCCTAGAACCAGGAGGTGGCGGATCCCCATTCCGGCCGCCACTCTGAGTCCCGCAAGGAGTCCCTCGTACTCCGCCATATTGTTGGTTGCCCGGAAATCTAGGCGAACCAAGTATCTGAGGACGTCTCCGCTCGGCGAGGTCAAGGTGATCCCCGCGCCGGCGCCCTGAAGGGCCAGGGAGCCATCGAACTGCATCACCCAGTAGGTGGCATGAGGCAGCTGCGAGGGGCTCGTGTTGGCCTCAGGGGCGGAGAGTCCGAGATCGGGCTCGGGAGCCGGGGTCCACTCCGCCACGAAGTCGGCTAGGGCCTGGCTCTTGATCGCGTGGCGTGGTTCAAAGCGCAAGTCGAATCCGGAGAGTTCGATTGCCCATTTTGCCACCCGTCCAGTACCCTCTTGGTTGCGCAAGATTTGGCCGAGGGGGTAGGACGTGACCACCGTGACCCGATGCGCCTGGAAATAATGGCGCAGCTTCCTCAAGGCCATCAGAATCGTGTAGAGCATCTTCTGGGCCTAAGGGTATCGGGTCTTGGCGTCCCGCAACGCCTCACTAACGAAGTAGACGGGCCGCTGCACCTTTCGGCGGGGCCTGTCCTCTTCGTTGAGGGCACCGTTCCCGGGGCGCTCGTCATCCGAGGGGCCTTGCCGGGCCCACTCGGCTTCTGTGCCGACGGCCTCGGGGTCGGAGGGCATCGGGCGCGGCCTTCCCGCAGTGGCCCCGGGGCCTTCCTGGGGGTCGGGGGCGTTCGGCGCCGTCGGACGAGCGGGCAGAGGGCCACATCCGGTCGTCAGGGGCCTTAGGCCGCCATCCGGCTTGGGGACCTCTCCTCCCTTCTGTCCCGGGTCGGGTCGGCACAGGGTGGGGGCGCACGGGCCGAGGGCTGTCCTCGTCGCGCTCCACAACCAACGCCGCGTTGACTACCTGCGGGGTTGCCGCCAAGTAGAGTAGCAACGGCTCATCTGGCTCCGGGGCGACCAGGATCGGGGGGAACTGAGGTATGCCTTCAACTGGGTGAGGGCCCGCCCAGCCTCCTCCGTCCAGGTAAACAGCCCGGAGCGCTTAAGGAGCTTAAATAGGGGCAGCGCCTTCTCTCCCAGCCTCGATATGAATCGGCTTAAGGCAGCCATGCATCCGGTGACGCATTGCACATCCTTAAGCTTGCTGGGGGGGCGCATCCGCTCTATAGCTCGTATCTTCTCGGGGTTGGCCTCGATGCCTCGGGCAGAGATCAAGAACCCGAGAAGCTTGCCCGCAGGCACACCGAACACACACTTTTCGAGGTTCAGTTTTATGCGGGCGGAGCGGAGACTTTCGAAAGTCTCCGCTAAATCCGAGAGCAAGGTCTCTTGGTCGCGTGTTTTCATAACCAAGTCATCGATGTAGGCCTCAATATTGCGTCCTATCTGACTACCCAAAGAAATACGAGTAGTACGCTGAAAAGTAGGACCTGCATTCTTTAACCCGAAGGGCATGGTTGTATAACAATAAGTTCCTACAGGGGTAATGAATGCAGTTTTTTCCTCATCCTCCCTAGCCATGCGAATCTGATGATATCCTGAGTATGCATCTAGAAAACACAAAAGGTCACACCCTGCGGTGGAGTCGACAATTTGATCTATGCGTGGCAGGGGATAAGGGTCCTTAGGACATGCCTTGTTGAGGTCGGTGTAGTCGATGCACATCCGGAGCTTGCCATTCGCCTTGGTGACGACGACCGGGTTCGCGAGCCACTCCGGATGGATGACCTCACGGATGAATACGGCCTCCAGAAGCCGCGCCACCTCCTCGCGGATGAAGGCTTGGCGTTCCGGGGCCTGCCGCCATACCTTCTGTCGGACGGGCCTTGCGTCCGGCCGCACGGCGAGACGGTGCTCGTTCACCTCCCTGGGGACCCCAGGCATGTCCGCCGGTCTCCACGCGAAGACGTCGGCATTTGCCCGTAGGAAGGAGACGAGCGCGTCTTCCTATTTGTTGTCCAAGAGACCACCAATCCGGGTGGTCTTGGACGGGCCGTCGCCCAGGGCGACCTCCTTCACCGGGACCTCATCGCCTGAGGCCATCCACTGCCTCGGGGCGGGTGAGGCGGAGGCGCCGAGCCTCTCGCCGTCGCCCGCGAGCTTGGACACCGCGGCGAGGTGGTCCGCGCGCTGCTCCATACAAGCAAGCGCGACTTTGAGGTCACCGTGGATGGTGATGGGGCCACTTGGGCCCAGCATCTTCATCTGGAGGTAGGCATAGTGGGTGGCCGCCATGAACTTCACCAACGCGGGCCTTCACAGGACCGCGTTGTAGGGCAGATTGAGGTCCGCCACATCGAAATCCACCCGCTCAGTGCGGAAGTTGGCGGGACCACCGAAGGTGACCGGGAGGTCGATGTGACCTAGCGACCAGGTGTACCCCGGCGTCACGCCAATGATTGGCTGGGACGGCCGTAGCTTTATCCTCGGGGTCTTGATGGCATCAAAGGCCGCGGGAGAGAGGATGTTGAGAGCTGCGCCACCGTCTATCAGGACGCGCCCCAACTTCACATTGCAGACGGTGGGGGAGACCACCATCGCGATCTGTCCTCCCCGGGCAACGCATGGCGGGTGGTCGGTCCGGTCAAAGGTAAGGGTGACCTCTGACCAACGCGCCCGCCGCACTGCCTCATGGGTAGGGACCGCGGCCAAAAGCTCTCGCTTCATGGCCTTGAGGCTCCGGCGAGAAGCGTGAGCGCACGCTCCCCCATCAACGGTGGCGACGGTGGCCTCGGGCTCCTGAAAGCCTAGGTCATCACCGCAATCGTCGACGTCCTCAGCGGGGGCCTTCTGTTTGGCCTCACTTCGCTGGTTGCCGGTGGGAATCGCCGGGGCCTTGCCCTCACGGCGTTCCTGCCTCCTCTCCTCCTCCAACTTCCTCGTCTGCTCGGCCAAGCTTTTGACCGCGCTGCAGTAGGCGAGGTCGTGGAGGGAGGTGTTGTGCACAGTGCACCACCTGCCGGCCGGGCGCTCTCTGCCGGGAACGTCGGCCTCCTTCTTTTTGTCGCCCACGGGCCTCCCCTTTCGGGAGGCCCGCGAAGCGTCCACGGCGGCGAGGACATGACCCTCGTCGTCAGAACGGGCCGACCTTTTCTTCCTCCTATCCCGCCGCCCTGAACGAGCGGCGGACTCGGGGGCAGCCGGAGCCACCGCTCCAGAGCCGGAGGAGTTCCAGGTCCAGGCCTCCTCCTTGCGAGCCACACGGTCCGCGAGCTCGAAGAGCTGCGCGGTGGTCTAGGGCTCCTTGGAGGCGATCTTTTCGAGCATGCGGTTGTGCCGCACGCCCCCCCTGAATGCGTAGATAACCGCATGTGCAGGGATGCAAGGTATGGTGTTGCGGACTTGACAGAACCGCTGGATGTACGAGCGGAGAGACTCATCATCCCTTCGCTGTACCGCGTGCAAGTCCGCCTCTTCGCCTGGGCGTGGATATGTGCCTTGGAAGTTCGTGGTGAACTGCTGGCACAAATCCTCCCAGGAGTGGACTGACACGGGTGGCAGGTTCATTAGCCAACCCCGCGCCTGGCCCTTCAGGGCCATGGGAAAGAAGTTCGCCATGACCCTGTCGTCACCCCCCGCGGCTTCTATTCCAATCGTGTAGATCTGGAGAAACTCGGCAGGGTTGACACTTCCGTCGTATTTTTCGGTGATGGTGGGCCAGCACCTCGGGGGCCAACGGACATTTCGAAGACTCGCCACGAAGGCTCGACAGCCGGCACCACCAACCGGGGACACAGAGGGCCAGCCCCCGTGACCAGAACGGGGCGGCGCCCCAGAGGAGGAGGCGCCTTCCGTTGCATGGGCGGCGCGACGAGCGTCGCGCCGGCGCTTGATATCAAGCCGGGCGTCTGGCCCCCCTTGCATATTCTCATGAATCGGAGGCGTTGCCGAGAGAACCCCGGACGAACGACGAGTGCCGGCCGTCGCCCGTCGTCCCCTCCGCCTCGACGACGTAGAGCCGGCGGTGGCAGCGCCAGAGGTCCCGGTGGCGGAAGACCGCCTACCGGTGCCTAGGCGCTGCTGTGCCATCATGACCAGGTTGGCCACGTCATCCAGCCAACGCTGGGCCGGGGTCTCTGGATCGGGGACGACGGGTGGGTGACGCAAGAGCGCGCCCGCAGCCTAGAGCGTGCCCTGGGGCGTGCCGCCATCACCATAGGTGAGGTGGCGACGCACCGCGCCTTGTCGTCCTCCTCCGTCGCTTGCGGGCGACGAGGTCGCGGATCCCTCGACTTCCTCAGGCGCTTCCCCCGCCCAAGATTCTGGCGGGAGGGGGACGACGGGATGCGAGCCCGACGACGCGGGTTCTGCTCCCCGCCATCACCGCTGGCGCTCAAGGAAGGATCGTACGCCACTGCCTCTTCGGCCATAGGGCTGACCTGGCGAATCTTGGCGCACACGAAAGGAAATGGGGGCTCAGAAAAACACGCGTGCGCCCCCTACCTGGCACGCCAGATGACGGAGGGTAAAACTCCTCACCGGGAGACCGTGCAGGTCCCCCTTTGCCGGTTCGGCCGGAGGCGCAAGGTGAAATTCTTAGCCCCTGATCTGTGGGATTTCAGCGAGAAAAACGCGTGGACGCAGGCGACTTAGACAGGTTCGGGCCGCTAAGAAGCGTAATACCCTACTCCTGTGTTCTGGTAGATCTGAGAGTGTGATGGGATTCAAAGAGAGTCCAGCCCCCAGACCGAGTCAGCCAGAGTCCTCCCCCGTTTCTTAGGCCTGGGCCTCCTTTTATATAGCATGGGGTTACCACATGGGCCACGAGCTGCCTAAGAAAGAAAGCATTCTTTTATATTTAGGGCTATCCTACTGCTGGAAGCAGCCTCTGACGGACGCCGCAGCACGCCTCTGCTCGGCTAGTCGACCCATCCGGGGGATGCCCGTTTCAACTTTCATTAAATGGCAGGCGACTTTCTCGTCTCGCCTGCGCCGGAATCGGGAAAGCATCTGACCGGGGCTGACATACCAACTCCAAGAGTTGGCACGCCAACTCCGACTGAGAGACGAGAGACAGAGAGCTCTCATCATTCCGACGGGACGGGGTGAGGCGTGCTGTAGGCCGCCTGGCGCCACCTAACTCGCGATCTGACCGGTCTGCGATCGGTCACTCGCTGTGACCGGTCACAGACCAGATATGCACGCGCCACGCCGCATTAAATGCGACGTAGTGCCCTCGTCTGAACCGCCATAAATGCGGTTAGGTGAGCTCTGTCGTGCTCACCTAACCTGCGCACGTGGCACCAAAACCACAGGGGGTCAGGGCGCCCCAGCCCTCGGGGCAGAAACGGGAGCGGCCCGACCCCGGGGGGAAACCGGGTGGGCAACCGCCACGTCACCCTCGGGCTCGACCCCCCCGGGGGAACGGGCCACATGGATCCCTGTGGCCGCCCTTCCCTTTGGTCTCGACACCCCCGGTCCCATGTCACCGACAGCTACGATAGCAGAAAACAAAACTTTTCTACCGCGCACACCAGGACATCATGCGAAGATAGGATCATGGATTGTTACCACTAGACGCGCAGTGCAGCGGAAGTAAAGTTGGAGAAGCCGGTCCAACCACGCGCGTCGAGGTAGTAGTGGAAGTTGTCGATCGCCACGAACAAATCGTCTCCTCCACACGATTAGCCGCACCAGGAGCAGATCCAATCTGCCTGTTGTTGATGCCAATCTACGCCGCAACGAGCAGCGCCTCCACCGGTATCCACACGTACGGGGCTGGAGCACCGATCGCAAGTGTGCTAACACTCGGGAGCGGCTAGGGTTTGGCTCTGGAGGTGGCGGCTAGGGTTATGCTCGAGATGAACAGATGAGTACCTCCCTCAGCCCCTCACCTCCATATATATAGACCTCTCTGCTTGGGCCTCGTGGACCAAAGCCCAATAGGAGTATACTCGGATCCCTATCCGAACTGAGCCTACATCCGAATCACATTTGAATGAGTGTTCCAACCCGTTAAGCGTGCGACCCTGTAGGTTCACATATACTTAGTCGCGACTCGGAAACGCCTTTCCGGTCAACCTGTTAATAGCGGCCCCTAGCAATGCATATTAACCTTCAAAGTATATGTAAAGATCATATCGGCTGAACTTGTAATGTTCTCATGTACGAATCCCTTTGCCTCACGATATAGATTGAGCTCAAGGCGAGACCTGTGTCATCCTCTTAATAGCTCAATCGCTCTCTCGATTCCGTGATGGATTATAAACTTGTGATTGACTCCTCAATCACCTAGCTGGACATGCATTTTCATAATCCATTACATCGAGAGGCCCAGAGATATCTCTCCCATAAGGAGGGGCAAATTCTATCTTGACCATCCACATCCCACTACATATTTCATAGCAAACCCGAAGACTACTTTTATAACTACCCAGTTACGAAGTTGTGTTTAGTAATCCCAAAATAAGCTACTACGTATGTTGGGAACCGTGATGATCTCAAGTCTAAGGATTCTACATAAACAGTACTTGAGACCAACTGATGACATATAAAATCTCTGCAGTGTCTCATGGCGGGTCTATTCAACATATGTTCACCAACATATGTCCATATTATTGATTTGTATCTCTATATCATGATCCATGGGACATGATCATCAATCAATACATATGCTGATCTTTAAATCATATTTGTTCCTCATATGATATACGATCAGGGATCATTTAGAAATAACATCATTGTAATATTAAGAGTCTCATGAATAAGTCACATACTCATTGATCAAGAATAATAATGTCTATTTCAAGAAACAAAGCACTAAATCATAAACATAGTATGTGATATATACAACATCGCAATGTTGTCTATAGGGCATATCACTAATAGCGCCATAATAAGTGAGGCCCAATGTGCATAGCTGAAATAGTTTTGCACACAAAGGAGGGAATCAAATAAAGTAAAACTTCCCATCATTTGCCCCCCGGTGTGCAAAACTTGCCAGCATGTTTGAAGAATGTAGTTTGAACTTTGAAGCACCGCTTCTAGTGTACCATGTGAAGACTGAGCCAAAACTGTAGTAAACTTGCCACGCCAACTGGGAGAAAATGAGACTTTTATCTCCTTCAATATCACCATAAGCCCACTCTTTCAAGAATCCAAACCATGGCAAAACCAGCTGATTGATCAATCATTCAAAACCGATTTTGATCAGGCGAGCATCAAAGGTGCAGATGAATCCTGTCCTCTCCATTTTCTGCTGTAGTAAGCGTAGAGCGCCAACTGCATCGCTCCCAGGATAAGTCCAAGCCCATTAGGGAACTGGGGAATCAAAATGCAAACAAAAATGTGTCAAGCTGTCAGTACAAGATCCGTCAAGCTCACGAACACGCATGTCGATTCAAGAAATGAAGTGATCTAAAAGTGGTACTAGATGATGCTCACATAAATGAAGAAATCTCGCAGCAGCAACCCATATAATGCGAAAGAGCCGCTCATCAGGAACGTAGAGAGCGACAGGTAGAACGGCATGAACTCCACAGACTCTGTCCGAATCACCACTCCCTGAAGGCACAAGGATGGATCAGGCAAGGTCAGTGAGATCATAGTTCTATTAACATGCTGCAATCGTGTCGAAGAACATGAGGAGATAAATGATCAAGAGCTCAGCTTGATTGATAGGTATACATACCATGACAGCTAACGGAGAAGCGAACATGGAGATCAGCGAAGCCATGCTCACAGCTCCCACAAACTGCTGCCGAAGCGGCTGATCAAAGAAAAAGACGCTCGCATGTGAAACTAGCGCAAAACAGCAAACTACCAGCACCAAGAGCCCTATAATCTTCATCTGTGGAGGAATTGGAAAACATTATCCATCATCCATGTGAAAGAAGTAAAGAAATCTGCAAAATAACAGAAACTGGAAATGTACAGTCCATTTCCTTTCTCGATGGCATATTGGCATCTGACAAAATTGAAAATGTACAGTACTAGCAATCTAGTACTACAGTCTACAAGTACATTTTTTCTGACACATAACTGGGTGCAGGATGGGAAGAATTACCCTCGTCTTCCTGCTGTCCGCGTAGAAGATGAAGAGGCAAATGTAGGCGAGCTGGAACACCGCTCCGGTGCCGTTGACGGTGGCGACGAGTAGCCTGCCATCGGCGACCCAGGGAAGCCCGTACCACAGGCAGATGAGGCAGTTCAGCAGCGAGAACAGGTAAGGGAGACCGTCGAATTGCTCGGTCGATTTGGCCTTCAGAATCCTCTTGAACGTCGTCCTGAAATAAGGAAAATTCAGTTATCAACTTCGGCTACGAATCAAAGAAACAATAAAAAACCAAACCGAACGTGTGCTTACACTGGCGACAGGAAGAGAGCAAGCGCAAAGATGTTGCCTGCAATTACAAAGAAAAGACGGCTAATTGTTCAGAAGATTAGCAAGCCTCTCTTCCTAATCATTTTGCACTAAGAACATGTGAGGAATTGGGAGAGATCGAGATGGAGCACCATACCTGCAAGACCAGCAGCAAAGCAGGAGATGTCATACAATGAGTCCATGGATGCCTGAACGCCTCCCTTGACACTTGTATCTTCCCTTTTCTAGTGTCTGCCTCCTTGTGCTACAAATCTGTGGCTCTTATAAAGGGCAGCACGAGTAAGGCAGCGAGAGACACAGAACGCCACAGCCACCAGTTAAAATGTTTGAGCAATCATTAAGAGTTCGCTCCTGAGAATATCCTTCCTTCCCCTTTCACCCCTGCAAGGATGAAAAATCTCATGCTTTCTGTATTGGCTTCTGAATTCCACGGAGTAATTACTTCCAAATGCAAGTTATGCAACAGTACATCACTTGCTGGCGAAAAGCACATTGCAGGGTTTTTCTCAGCAAGGAAATTTACCGTAGTTACTGCAATCTTTTTACTAGTATTTTTTTCGAGGGAAATATTTTTACTAGTATTCATCACTAGAAAACCGTACAGCCGGCTATCGTTTTCTGAGGATAAATAAGAATCTTCAGTGGCATTCGGGTGACTGAAAGGCTGGGATACCAGGATCGTCGCCATGAACACGAATCGGCGAGGTCGCTGTACGAAATGTAGTAGGAGTAGTACACAGCTCGTGGCTGTTAGAGCTTTAGAGGTTGGATACTTGGATGGTTGCAACTTGCTCTTGCAAATCAAACAATCCAGCGACCAGTAAGCTTGCACGGCCACAAACACCTCTGGAAGACGGATGATTATAGCGAAATATTCTGGTTCACACGGTGCGTCATGTCACTTATTAAAAACGACCCGCTAAAATCTGGAATGGAGGAATGAAAGAATACTGCCCGAGTTAATTAGGACCACCAGACTGACTCAGCGCAGACGTGTCATGCGAATTTGCGCTTCAGAATTTCCAAGGAAACGTCGTTAATTTCATTAAATGTTACTACCATGTTTCAGACAAAAATACACGTATAAGAATAAGAAATCACCATGTCACTAATATATCCATGTCACATTTTTGCACGTGACGTTCAAGCCGACAAGGCTGTAGCTTTCTTGCACCGGTAGGCGGTAGCCGCTGCAGAGACGCTGTCATTCCGGACCGTCTCTTTGTTCAACGAACAAAATGTCCGGCTTTACTAATTAAAAAAATTCGTAGCAAACACCATGTGGAGCCATGAAAACAATGGCACGATAGATGCCAGGACTTTGACACGATGACACATACCGGACAGGGAAGTGAGCAGAATCAATGAATGTAACCCACACGTCTCATTATTTTCTTTTTCATAGTGAACAGTCTGATATGCTGCGAGCTATCACGGAGCAAGACTACACAATGGAACATCTCAATAGTTTCAACGTTACTCCTTTCAAGGTGACCGAACCATAGAAGGGGACAAACCGGATGACTCCCCAAAAAAAAATTAAGTATGAAATAGAAAGAACAAAATTTCTTTACTGACGACTCAACTCAACTCTTATGCTACATGAATAGAACCTAGATGACAATAGACAAGGGTGTAGATTTCAGAGTACTATGCGACTCAAGAATATTAACCACAACCCAGGGGATGTAACTTTGCACAGCACACGGTGTAGAAACATGGGCCAGAGAGAAACATCAGCTCGATGTTATCCAAAATTCTTCAACTCCATTCATATGAGCATTTAACCAGGCTAGTTACAATTAACCATCAGCTTTGAACAACTTCGCATCTACTGTCTTCTTGGCTTCCAAGTTCCAACCTGGTATGTGGGGAAAACAAGAGAACTTTTAAGGAGCACATAGAAAGATTAGAAGTACATGTTATTCTCAGTAATAAATGACTGCTACGAAACCAAAATAGTAAATAAACATCAATGTCCCATCAGTAGTTTCTCAGATAAATAATCTTAACCAAAATTCCGATTTAGTCATTTTCCTATACAATTGTAATCCAATTCCACTTTGAAATTACACAAACTTGAGAGGTTTGATCTCCACAACCTCAAGCATACCAAGCATTACAGCTGGGTTGTATCTCAAATGGAATTGGCCAGCTATGATTGTTATCCACAAGTAGAAAATAGTTGTCATTAGGTACAGAGCTAACCTTTAAAGATGAGGAGAAAAAGAGCAAGAGAAATAGTACAAAATACAAAATAAGGTGCATCCTCGTACTTTCATGTAGTAGACATCACAATATTGCTGGTAGCAAAATGGTAAGGTAAACTAGGCAATATTTACACCAAGTCTAAAGAAGCATCTACCAATACTTTGGTCTCTTTGGATACCGAGTTGGATTGCCAACTGAACAAAATTATGTGTAAAAGTCTAAAAGAGATCATTCAGCTATTTTGGAAATTAAAACTTGATTTAACCAAATCAACAAGGAAAACAAATTAAAACTCCAATCATGTTTATATGCATAGCATGACTATTCTCCACTAAGATGTAAACTTGGGGCATCATTTTCGATGTGCATAACATATATACAACAGACAAATCAAATGAATTATGTGTTTTCAATTTCTCATAGTTACAGTGTTACCATTGTGAGCAATATTTCGGTGCTATACCATAATGTATACCCTTCCTTAACTTATTGTATCAGCACTGGAACAAACGCTGCTTATGAAATGATTCGATAATTATACCGGGTATCTGGTTTCTTAAGCAACTAACAGATTCTCTACAAACGAAATGACTAACATATAGCAAGCATGTCCAAACATGCAAAACTAAAAAATATGTCCACATGGCATATCAAAATTGATCGTAACCATACAGCTAGTTTTATCAAAATTATGTTCAGTAACCTTTTACTGACACTGGGCATTTGATTTCAAAAGGCAGTGTCTAGTTTTGAGTTCACTGTCCTCTTGGTAACGAAAAGCAAACAGTAAGAAAACTCTATTTGATTAGTTAGATGTTGCAACCTTAAACAGCCCAATGATTTACAGAAGCGCTTACAAGAACAAATGTATTGACAATCAAATTAGTAAAAAAAAAGGCATTGAAAGATTAAAAATAGCATGCAGCTTTGGGAAATTAGTTGACGATTGTCTAACTGTATTCTCTAATATGGTCCGATAAGCCTTACACAACTTTAAGTCATCAGTCATTAACATTCTTCAGCTCCTGTCTACAGGCACATCAGGAGACTGATCTGGACAGTTTTTTAGAAACAAGGAAAAGAGGGTATCCTCACATCAGTGCTCTGACTAGGTTAAAAATATGGTAGCCATTTGAAAAAAAAGCAGCAAAGCACACAGAAGCGCAAAGTGATGCAATTAGAAGACATAGAATAATCTTGCTGTTGATAACATTAGTCATGAATATTTTTCATGAGAAACAAAAAGGCATAAACGCAACTATAGTACTACCTTCGTTCCTACAAAAGAATTCAGGCCCCATGCTTATATTAACAAATATCAAAATAGTCCTAGAGCATAAACAAAGGACAGAAAATTAAAAGAAACAAACAATTTAGTAAAATTTCTGTTATTTTAAGCCTCCCGAATGACATGTAACAGTAATCGTAACGATTCCACATGTTAATCTCTGCAGGAACTAATATGTATTTCATGTTCTCAAAGGTCCATCCTAGTAAAAGTTAGCCTGTGTTTTGTGGCAAATTTGAGGAACTCGTATAAACAAGAAAATAAATGATATTTTCTTTCCGCAAAGCATCATCGTCATAAAAAAAGATAAACCATGATAAAATGATACACACCTTAATCTATCTCTCCAAACCAGAGAACGCATCAAATATCCCACAGCAATTCCACCATGTTGCCCGCTGCCCTGCTGCAGCCACAGCCACTGCAGGTCCCCGGGCCACCTGCAATCATAAGGGAAAAAATAATGGACCAAATGAGACCTCTCGATTTCAAAACATGGGGACCGATGGCATAGCACGCAATTGCAAACAGTAATACCTCTGTAGTATCAGCTGCACCAAGAGACCGTGACACCTCCACCGCATCCTTGACCACCACACCACCACTCTTCGTCTCCGGTTCATCCACCGAAGGCGGCGCAGCCGTCTCCATGACCACCACCTCATCACACTTCACCTCCGGTTCTTGCACCGCGGATACCGCAGCCGCCCCCACCACCAGCACCTCCTCGCCCTTCGGCTCCGGGTCATGCACCGGATGCACCTTGGCCACCAACTCCTCGCGCTTCACCTCCGGTTCCTGCACCATCACAAGCGCCTCCGCGTTCCCCTCCGCCTTACCCTGTTGCTCCTGCGCACCGGCGGCGGCTTCGGGCGGCAAGGCGTCGACCATGACCTCCTCCCCGGCCTCGACCACCTCGACGGGCACCTCCGACGTGGCGGCCTTCCTCTCCTCCTCGTCCGCCTCGGACGCGGCGGCCCTCGGCGTCACCATCTCCTCGGAGCTCTCCATCGAGTCCTCGCTCACATCCACTGCGCCCACCACCACACACAAACCACAGCATCAGAAACACACACGCATCCATCGTAATATAGCGCAAGAAAGGAAGCAATAAAAAGAGAAAAAGGCGAACAGCTCGTAAAGAGGAGGTCGGAACGTGGAGGGGGTGGCCGTAGAGCCAGCGAACGACACGGGAATGCCACCCTCGCCGCGCAAGAGGGGAGGAAAAGGCGATTCCTCTCCCCGCTGGTGCGGAAAGCGGCGTGCCGGGGGACAGATCTACCCGGGCTTAAAGGGGGGACGGGGAGGGAAGGGTAGATGTCATCCATACCATGAGGAATGTTTGGTCGGGACGGTAGGTGGTGGTTGCCGTCGCTGGCGGCGTCGCGGCGGCGGCTGGAGTCATTGCTGCCGTTTTCGGCGGTGTTTTTGTTGTTGTTGTTGTTGCCGCCGTCATCGGAGCCGGCGGGGTGGTCCCCCTGCTGCTTCTTCCTGAGCTTGGCGCGCTTCTTGGCGCCCTTCGGCATGGTGGCGGGATTCGACGGGACAGCGCGGCGGAGGGGAGCGAGCGGCGAGGAGGGGAAGGGGAGGCGAGAGGAAGGGAGAAAAGAGATGGATTTGATTCGATGTGGAGGGAGGGGGATCGGCTCGTTTTTTTAGGTTTTTACCCGGATGACGCATCAAGTGGAAGGAACCAGGTTGTTTTTTTCAGGGTAAAAAAATCGATTTTTTTCGTTATATCCATTTTTTTCGTTAAAAACGATTTTTTTATTTTGTATGTTCTTTTGTTTTTTTATTTTACTAAAAAAAATGTTCGTGCGTTGTAACGGAGAAAATATTGATGAAAGAGATAGCGTGATCAATAAAAATCGAGTGAGGCAACAATGTGAAACCCTTTCATGCCGAAGACCACGCACTATAAAAAAACGATTTTTCATGATACTTGGGTTTTATTAGAAAAAATCGTTTGTGAAAATAACATGAGACTCTAAACGCCTAATATTTTTTGGAAGTGACGCTCTTGAAACCCCGTTGCCTGTAATGTTGAAATTCCTCCAAAATGAATAGACCCTAAAAGTTATTAATTATTATGCATTTCTTTTTTATGAAACTTTTACAATATATTTTTTACATTTTATATTATCTCTACAAATATTAAAAATGAAGAAGCGATGATTTTTGTGTCATCAATAAATTGAAAAAGGAAAAGAAAACAATGAGTCATCGCTCTGACCAAATGACGAGCGTGAGCTGTCGGTGAGGCGTAGAGGACTCTCATTCTCTCCTCTCTCTCTCTTTCTTTCTTATCTCATCTCCTAGCCCAGTTCTCCTCTCCTCCCAAATCCAGCTCTCCTCTCTCCCTCAACATCTTCTTCCTTTCTTGATTCGACGGGAGGGGTGGTAGTGGCGGCAAGGGGAGTCGTGGGCGGAGTTTCTCCCATAGCTACCGGCGGCGGAGCTTGGGTCACGGGCGACGGTACCGGCGACGGAGCTCGAGACGGTGGGGTCAAGCCACAAAAGGTGGAGCTCGGTCTTGGGTCGCGGGCAGCGGATCCGACGTCGGCTCAGGGCGCGAGCAGCGACAGTATCGATGGCGAAGCTCGCGTTGGTACGGTCAAGACACACGAGGTGGAGCTCGGTCGCGAGTTGTGGGCGGTGGATTCGGCGACGGCTCGGGTCACGGGCGACGGTGGTGACCTAGGGCGCAAATCCGGCAGGTGTGGGTGCCAAGTCCCATGTCATGGGCGCGCTTCGGCAGGACTCCGACGGCAGATCCTCATCCACGGCGCAGGCAAGGAAAGTCGCCTCCGTGAAATTAGGTCAGATCTCACCAATTGCCTGTCTTATTCGATTGCTTGTTGTAGTAGTCCTGTGAAATCCTTGTATTTATGGGGTTAGTTTCATTTGATCTTGAGTCCAAATCAAATCCGCATCCAACTTCCTTTCGTGTTGATTTTGTTTTTGTGTTTTCGTATCACGTTGGCGTGGATGCAGTATCCAAACAGCGACAACGGATGAAAAAAAAGGTTTTTAAGCGTGAATTGGTTTTTTCATCATCTAAATTTGAAAATTTAGAGTTCTAATTTGGAAACTTTTGAAACGGGGGTTTCATATTTGGCTTGCGGGTTTGATCGCTTGCGGTTGTGGGCCTTGCATGGTTTACACGGGATGCGGAAGACGCGCGCTCGACGCTGGGTGACGGAATCGGACAACGCGAGCGTGTGCGTGGACAAGACGACGGACAAAAAATTCTACCGGAAGCCTTGCATATTTTTGTATTAGGTATAGATATAGATATATATATATATATATATTGATTGTATAAGACTATAATACATCTTCACAATCTTGAATTTCGTTTTTTAGTTTACTTTATGTAATGTGTGATTAT
Organism: Oryza officinalis; assembly: GCA_008326285.1. Lineage (NCBI taxonomy): Eukaryota > Viridiplantae > Streptophyta > Magnoliopsida > Poales > Poaceae > Oryza > Oryza officinalis. Next base: position 44,798,557 of record BDMV01000001.1, on the reverse strand, counting down.
AAACAGTTTCTTATAAGAAATATAAAGAAAAATTATAGTGCAGTTATATTTAATAGCGTCACATTTTTTAGAAAAGAACAATCTATAACTTACCTACAATTACATTGTTGTAATTATTATGTAAATTTTAAAACTTGCATGGTAAGTTGCAATTTTACATGTAATTTTCTAATACACAATGTACAAGAGAATTATGATTAAAAGTAGTTTATTATCTACTTGGAAGAGGAGATAGAAGATATGGAAGCATACATATAAATAGGAGAGATAACAATACAGAAAGAGAAAAAAGTGACTAAAATCAAGTAATATAGCGTCGTATTTTTAACAAACCCATCTTAAAATAACTTACAATATACTTTCACTAGTCAAATTTATTTGACATCAGAAAAATGAAGTTCTCCCAATGTCAAATATTTTTAAATAGGAGCAGTATGTTTTGTTTACTTCATTTGTAATAAGTTTTTACTTCTCTATTTTTTTATTGCAAAACTACATATATTTTAATAAAATTATCACAAAATTACATATTTAAGGTGTTGTATCATAAAATTACAGATTTAGCATTAAGTTTATCACAAAACTATATATTTAACATCAAGTATCATAAAACTATAAATTTAGTGATAAAACTATCACAAAACCAACAGACTAAGGACCAACTAAGTCACAAAACTACAATGCTTATAGCTCCAACATAACATTAGTGCTAGGGATTTAAATTCTAAAATATATAGTTTTGTGATAACTTTAATATTAAATCTACAGTGTTGTGATACCTAGCTTTAAATCTATATTTTTTGACAAATTTGATGTTAAATTTATAATTTTGTGATAGTTTGGCCATAATATATGTAGTTTTATATGAAATTTACTCTTTTTTATATGGTATTATAGAAGCTTTTTTCTCAAATAAATGATTTTTTAGTGTCTATGTGATGTTCTCCATATGATCCCTTGTTACAATCCTTTAGAATTGGAATTGAACGAGTAGTGCAGATGTACTAGCCTTCTACAGGTGCATTGGCGGGGCCAGGTGTGGGGCAGCTTAGACTCGAGCCACACACACGTAGCAGAAAATTTGCATTAGCAAAGTACTGATTTTCAGTTAAAATTTATCAAAAAAATATTATGTTCCATGGTTGAGCCCTATGCTTGAGATATTTTTGCCTTCGCTCTTGTACGTGTGTAAAAATGTCAAAAATGAGAAGAATTGGTTAGCACCTTCCTCTATGTTTTGGAGAGTAACACGACACATGGGTCGTTTGGCATTGTGCTAGATTCTCATAATCACATTGGGCCCACCAACATCTTTTACACATTTTAGCATTGGCAAATTGGTTTTATTTTAATATATATTGCAAATGAGGATATTATTGGACTTTAGAAGTATAAAGTAATCGAGTAAATAGTCAAAAGTTCAATAACATATTATATATATAATCATAATTTGATTAGTAAAACAAAGAACAATGGTAATAAGTTTTAGTTTTACGAAAACTTAAAAAACAAGCAACGCGCATCATAGCACCGCAAGCATAAATTGTGCCATTGAAAGAATGTAGGGGACCAAATTTGATGTTTATTTGGGGAACGATCCATGATAGTTGGATTCAACCGTCATAGTTCAATTCTTGGTTAATAAACAATTCACGCCAGGAATCACTACTAAACAAACGGAGGCTGCGTTGTTCAACTCATCTTTCCAACGTATCATTTTTTTTTACGCGCACGCTTTTCAAACTATTAAACGGTGTATTTTTTTAAAAAGTTTTTATACAAAAGTTGCTTAAAAAAATCAAATTAATCTATTTTTGAAAAAAAAATTAGCTAATACTTAATTAATCACGCGCTAATGAACCGTTCCGTTTTTCGTGCGTACTCAGTGTGTTGGGAACACACAGGAAGGAACAAAGCCGAAATCAACATACCAAGGAGTTAGCAGCACGTGATTGGAAAGAACTATACATCATAGTAGACTCTCACAATACTATACGTAACATCGCCTTTGAACTAGAAAGAAAGCAGCAAGCATTGAAACAAAGGTTAATTTGATCCATGCCATTACAAATATGGCATATGAGAAAAATGTCATTACAATTCACGAAATTGGTTGGATGTCACTGAAAATTTTTAAAATTGAAACCATGCCACTCCCGTCACTATTTCCGTCCTCCTCACTCACGTCGCTATCCTTACACGGGACGAGCAGCGGCGGCGGCGACACGGCGCACTTGGGGGGCGGGAGGAGCAGCGAGGGCGGCGACGGCGGCATGGCACGCGTGGGGAGCGGGAGGAGCGGCGGCGGCGTCACGATGCACTCGGGGAGCTGCTGCTGCTGGGAGGCCATGGAGGCGGCGTCTTCCGGTGGGGCGAAGTGACCGGCGGGGAGGCTTGTCCCGAATCTCGGGGTGGTCGTGGTCGGCGAGGAAGCGCGCGAGGACGGTGTCCACGGCGTGGTCCGGGCTCGTCGGCCGCTGTTGCAGCTGCCCACCACCACCATCACCACCTGGAAGGAAGTCCCCGCAGACCTTCCCGAGCAGCGTGCTCGGCGCCGACCTGTACCTCAGCAACCCCGGTGAGCTTGCAGAGGATGGCGTCCTGGAACTGGAGGAACTTCTCGATGGAGGCCATCTCCGGCGACGCGGCGGCAGCGGCGGAGGAAGGGGGCTTGCTGCTGCTGCTGTTCTTGGACGCCGGGAGGCTGAGCTGCCGCGGCAGGTCGTCGCGGGGGCGCTTGGACGGGAGGCTGTTGTCCGGGAGGAGAGACGTCGGCGGCGAGGGCTCCTCCCAGGCGGAGGACCCCATCGTGTACCTGCCGCCGTAGCCGCCGTGTGCGGCGGCGCCGTTGGTGCCGATCTCCGGGCACATTTCGCTATGAAATTCGTCGGCGCCGCCTCGTCCTCTCGCCGTTCGCCCGCGCCGCCTCGTCCTCGCCACTTGCTGGCGTCGCCTTGCCTTCTTCCCGTCCTCTTGCCGCTCGCCGGTGCCACCTCGCCTTCTTCCCGCCCGGCACGTGACGGTGAGGATGGCGACGTGAGTGAGGAGGACGAAAATAGTGACGGGAGTAGCATGATTCCAATTTTAAAAATTTTCAGTGACATCCAACCAATTTCGTGAATTGTAATGGTATTTTTTTAGTATACCATATTTGTAATGTCATGGATCAAATTAACCCTTGAAATAAAGGGACAGAAAATTACAAGCATGCATAAAACACTTTCTGATGAGCGTTTCGTCGAGTTATGTTTGAAATTTCCATTTTGCGGGGATGCAGAGTGGACACCAGGTTAGCACGCCTGCATGTGGCACCTCACCAGACTTCCCTTCTAGTACTCACTATCTTAAACAACATTGTACTACTACCTGTACTTTAGTTTGTTTGAATGGAGTAGGTGTGGATTTATCTGCTGTTTTATAAATTTACTAGGTGCTGCTCAGCTCAGCTGGCTGCGGCTGCACAACGGCACAACCACAGCAGAGCTCTACTATTGGTTATTGAATAAGTAAAAAAAATGCTTAAAATGTTGTGAACCCTTATTACTTTATCCTAAACACGTTTATTTCAACATAATAGTCGCTCCATCAACTGCAACATAATCTAACGCCTACATTGACAGTCGAATACTCGAATGACAGGGGCGATAACATTTCAACTTGGGACGAGGTAAAACAGTTCTTCTGTGCAGAAGATCCGGGGCCTTGGGCTACTCGTATTTAGATGCTGGCTGTTTCAAAGAGAGCCACACAATTCAGAGCGCTATGAAAAACACCAATTTGCACACATGCCCACAGGTGTCTCTCTGCAGATGGATGGCCCTGATAATACGAACGTCTGTTTCAACGTGGCCCAGGCATGAGACTTCTCAGTGATGTGTCATCCATGGGGTAAACTGGATCCAGAGACTCAGCTGTCAGCCCGTAGTAGCATGAAGGTGTCATCTTGTCAGGCCTGGGTGTCCAATCAAACGAAGAGATCAGAGGAGCACCGTTGAGTTTTTATGCCACCATTGTTTCTCTTTTGCTTCGTTCAAATTTGAAGTGAATTTGCTTTGTCTGTCAAATGTGTTCTGAAAACCACTTTTGAACCCTTGAAGCACCATGAAGTAGTCATAGCATGATGACTTGATGAGGCAAGTTCTTTTGTCATCAACTGTTGAGCATGGTCCTAATTCAACTTGATAGTCTCAGCGAAACTGGACAAAAACCAACTTGCCGATCAAAAAGATCTGAGTATTTGAATCTGGCATTATTTTACAGTATGTTATCATGATCCGAGTACAAGATTCCGTTGATAGTTCTCTTTTAAAAATATCGATTCTGTTCAGCACCGATTCAAGATCTGATGATCTACAAGAGTATTTTAGTATATGCTCTAGTATTCAGATAGTACTAAACTTGTTCCTTGTACCATATGGCATATGCACGTCAGTATGCGTTCGGTACGGTCGTACAAATTAATTTCCAAAACAGATTGAGTATTACAGTTTCCAGTTTCGAATTATGGGTTGTGAAAAAAAAAAGAGAAGAAGAAGAAGAAGAAGAAGAAGATTCAAGATGTCCTTGAAGTTTGAAAAGGATAGGGAAACGCTAGTAGCGTGCAGCTTCTTCTCATCCGTCTACGTTCCATGTTGCACGTATCATCACAGAGAATGGATCAGATCGGACCTACAATAAACAATAATAACGAAAATGACATAAAGGAATTCCTAGCAACGGAAGGTAGCAAAATCAAACATTCCATTACCATTGTTAATTAGGCCTTTTGTTCTCGACAAATAATTAGCTATATTTTCTGTCAAGGTCACTTTATCCTAAAGCAAGAACTAATAAGGGGATGTTTGTTTGAGGAACTTCTATGTCACATCGGATATACGAACACTAATTTGAAGTATTAAACATAGGCTAATTACAAAACTAACTACACAGTTAGAGGCTAATTCACGAGATAAACCTATTAAACCTAATTAATCCATAATTAGCACATGTTTACTGTAGCATAGCTAATCATGGATTAATTAGGCTCAATAGATTCGTCTCATGAATTAGTCCAGGGTTATGAAATGAGTTTTATTTTTAGTCTACGTTTAATACTTCAAATTAGTGTCCGTATATCCGATGTGACAGGAACTTAAAAAAATAAAAAATAAAAAAAAGTTCCTTCCAAACAGACCCTAATAAGCATCAGGGCCATGATCAAGACAAGTAGCGTACTATAGCCTTCATAGATTGACACACACTTCGAGAAGCAAGTTACTAGTACTATTGAGCAGAGAAATGAGAAGAGAAACTTGTTCTCTTGTGAATTGTGATGATGGTGTTCTTTTTCCTTTGTCGCTGCTTTTAAATGATGATATATCCATTGTTGCATTTTCATCATTAAGAAACATTTTCATGATGGGTGCACAAGATGCATTTACTCATCCATAATTGATTTGCTTTTACCTCGGCAAGAACTAATGTTTCTACGAAACGCAGGATTAAAAACATATAACACAAACATAAATACAAGTAAAAAACATAAAGTGCAAATTAAAATAGAAGGAAAAATGGTCGTTTGAATAAAAAAGCACATATATTGGATGTGAGAGATAAATGTAAAATTTTTTTTCAAAAGATTGAAACTCTTACTGATTTTCCTCCAAAATCTATATAGGATTATTCATTTCGTATGAATTTTAAAGAAAAAGGTACTGTAGATTATTTTATGTATTCTTTTAACTGTTTAGCTTAAATATGAACATACTAATGCAAAATTTAGGGACAACTGATCGTTTCCTCGAAGCCATGGATGCTGATGTAGCCTCTTAAATCAAAGGGGGTGTTTAGATTCAGAGGTGTAAAAATTTGGCGTGTCACATCGGGTATTATACAGGGTGTTTCATGGATTATTTGGGCACTAATATAAAAACTAATCACAGAATTCGTTTGTAAACCGCGAGACGAATTTATTAAGCCTAATTAATTTATCATTAGCAAATGTTTACTGTAGCATCACATTGTCAAATAATTACGAAACTAGGCTCAAAAGATTCGTCTCACAAATTAGTCGTAAATTGTGCAATTAGTTATTTTTTTACCTACATTTAATACTTCATGCAGACATTCAAATGTTCGATGTGACAGGGTGTAAAAATTTGGCGTGGGATTTAAACAGAGCCAAAAGTGAAATTAGAGGCTGCAGAAACGGCCTGAACCACCTCTTGTATTGACAGTGTAGAAGAACGAGTGACGTCACATGTTTTCCCTTTGATTGACCAGGGTTGGAAAAATCGAATATCGGGAAATAGCAGATCATAAAAAAAATAGTGTCCCGTTTTATAGTCGGACTCTCCTTTTTTAATCTTGCGCTACGGGAAATTGGGGTCAATCCACAAAAATAAAAATTATTGGTGTTTCCGATCATTGCGAGTTTATTTAAGAAAATAATCATGAATTAATCGTGTTGATCACGCATGGCAACGGGTGGTAACAGTCGTGGGTTTTCATGGCGAGAGATCATAATTCCCAACAAGTTATTTCAAGTGCTTTCATAGAAATTTTTCTAATAGAATCGAATTATTCTCTATATTACCTATGGTTTTTCCTGCAGATCGGGCCCAAAGTACTTCTCCAGTATTACTAGTAGTAAAAAATGTCTCCAAGGACTCAAGTGTTCTGTTGATTGGTTGGGTTGCGTTTAAAATTACGTGCTAGCAGGGGCGGAGCCAGAAATTGAGTACAGGGGGCAATGGACGAAGAAAAAAATAAACTGATGACCATGACAACTAGTTTTAACCACAAATTACAGTAACAAGTTTCACAAGTCTTAACCAAAACAAAAATTACATATCTATCAACTTAAATTTAGCTCTACGACTAGCCGCAAGATCATAGGCTGTAATAATGTCATCCGTACTAATGTCATCCGTACTGATTGATACAACCAATTTTTTCTCAATAAAAATTACCAAACAATCTCGTAGAAATCCATCTCCCATTGTACATCTGAGACGTGTCGAGCAATAACGATTTGGGCGAGAAACAAGGAAGCCAGTAGCCAGAAAGCCACGACGGCGGCGGCGGACGGTTCGTATATTGCAAACAATAATGCAAAGGAGCAAATAAAGAGGCTAATGGGCTGCTTTTTAGTGGACCTCAGATTCGTTTGGAGAGATTGAGAGAGGCCAACCAACAAATACGTACATATATATACACTATATCCTATGGGTTTCGTAGAACGTCAGGGGGTGTCAGGCCCCCCGTGCCCCCTCCCCCCTCCCTCCGCCACTGCGTGCTAGAAGCACTTTTTTAAGAAAAAGTTGGTACAGGTTGAGAGTGGAGATAGGCTTATCTGCTTCAAAAACCATACTGCATGAGCAGGTGTTGGCCACTTGGCGTACATGCCTGATGTCTGGCGTTATGAGATCCTTAATTGCTCAGAACGTGGCACGGTACTATCAGTTTCACAAATTAAATAATTAATTAATGCGCATAGGTCTTCTCTACAAATGGAGTATTTGCCGACTGCAAAGTGATCGGGTGCTAGTAGTAATATTCATTTTTCTTTTTCTGTTCGACTAACACTTCAGTATTCCCTGAATGCATTTAAGAATATATATGCAGATTGGCTATATAAAAATGCTATTATAATATTTTGTTTAAAATATATGATAGTATTATAAAATTATTACAGATATATATTGTAGAGATTATGAGTATCATATACCTACACGGCTAGTTTATCCGACTGACCATAGGGGATAGACTATCATTCATGACTATGTAATCGACTTAGTATTTAAGTATTACGTTACCTTGTGTATTAAGGAACGACTTATAAGTTCTGAGTCGGGAATACTATGAAGTCTTATATAGTATATTGTTAGGTCTCCGACTTGTGAGCTTATCCTCTAAACCTATATAAGGAGTATATGACGTCCCTTGAGGGATATAGAAACAATAGCAATTAGCTATGTTTTCTTCATATACAACTCGATCAAGAGATCAATACAGAACTCGGCAGATCTAATCCCTGAAACAGGAGTAGGGTGTTACTTCTTCGTAGAAGGCCTGAACCTGTCTAAATTCTTTTGTCTACTAACCTATCGTGTTTGGCACTTGTTCGCTACCCCTTGTTTCTAATTGCCAAAATTAGGTTTCGACAGTTGGCGTGCCAGGCAGGGGTTGCATCAAGTTTTCTTCTTCGTCTTGCCGAATAGCGCGATGGGATCTTCATCAGGAGTCGACAACTTCGCCTTCCCCCCTGGGCAGATGTTCTGCTTCGACAGCCTCGACTTCATCACCGACAACTTCGGCAAGATTTCTCTCCTTGACTCGGATCCAAACCAGTCGGGAGAGAAATACCACTCGGCGCCGTTCGGGTTACCAAACGACGCTGAGATCTACTTCAACCTTTTAACTTCCGAGTCGGAATCGAACCACTCGGAAGAATCTTCTTCATCGTCATCATGCTGTGGTCCAAGCTTTAGGGAGATCGCTGTCATGATTCAACCCCTCGGATCCTGCTAGTCTACTGAGATCGCTGACTACCTCAGCTCTTCCGACTTCGACGACCTCTACGACATCTCCACGGATGATCTCAATAACTCCGACTTCGACAACGACTATGCTCCGCTATTCTTCAATGTCCTTATGGCCGAAGTAGCGGAGACCGACTCAGCCGTGGCCCGCAGAGTTGCAGAAGAGAAACGAACCAAGTTCGAAGAGGAGCGCAAGCGCAAAGAGGAAGAACTCAAGCGCAAGGAGGAGGAACTCAAGCGAAAAGAAGACAACGACAAGAGAAAACGAGATCTGAGGACGGCTGGGCGCTCTGCTCGTGAGGCCATACTCCAGACCCGAGTTGACAACACCAACATCTTCCTCACGCAACAACAGAACGCGGTCGCCGCTCTTACCCTCATCGACACTGTCATCGAGGTGGCACCCCCGACGTAACTCCAATCCTAGATAAAGTCAAGACTATCGTCGCAGCCACAGCATTACCCGGCGCTCCCACAGGCTCTGCTCGGAGAGCTATCGAGTCCATCGCCGAGACACCCGACGGCAACCGCCTACCACCGATGCGATCTAAAGACTAACGGAGACCCGAGCTCAGCAAGACACTCGCCAAGTCCAAAGCCCCCTTCATCACGCAATCTGTAAGCATCAAGATCAGTCAGCCAACTCTCGTGAGAGAGGTCACGGCTGGCCACCCGTCCATGATCGGATTCGTTATGGCAACAGCTCCAACTACCAGAGTGGCTCTCAAAGGCCCACGCCGAGTGACTTGAGGGAGGTACTTGATCGACGTCATCGCAAACGCAACCAGCCTTATCATGAAGACTGGAGGGATTCCCCCGACAATTATGACGATGGAGTACCCGTGTTCACTCGGGACCTGCGTTAGAGTGGATTGGCCGAGTGGATTCAAGCCCACTGGGATTGACAAGTATGACGACAAAACTGGCCTCGAGTCATGGTTAACCGTCTACACCCTCGCCATTCGCGCAGCAGGAGGAGACAGCAAAGCCATGACAAACTACTTGCCCGTTGCTCTCGCTGACTTAGCCAGGAATTGGCTCACAAGCTTACCAAGAGGTTCGATTGATTCATGAAATGAGTTTCGGGACCACTTCATCGCCAATTTCCAGGGCACTTTTGAAAGGCCCAGGACCCGCTTCGATCTCTACAATGTGATCCAGAAACCCGACGAGTCATTGAAAGACTACATTCGGCGTTTTTCGGAGAAGCGAAACAAGATCCCCGACATCACCGACGACGTCATCATAGCCGAGTTCCAGAAGGGTGTTCGCAATGAGTTGCTGATCGGCAAATTCGGGCGCAAGCCTCCAAGGACAGTCAAGAAGATGTTCGAGACAGCCAACTCCTACGCCAAATCGAACGATGCAATCAAAGACTCACAGCAGGACAAGCAGGACAAGCAATCCGGGAGTAGTTGGCGCCCCAAGAAGGACAATGGCAACGGCAATAGCAACGACAACAACGGCCAAAAAGATCGCAAGCGTAAGCCCGAGGATCTGGTTGGCGCAACGTCTAACTACCAACAACAGCATCCCCGAGTCACCGCCTACAACAGGATCATGAACACCCAATGCACTCATCACCCAAATCACAAGCACGCGGCCAAAGATTGTTTCATCTACAAACAGTTCGCCGAGCAATATGCAACTCAACTACACCAGAAGCCGTCAGATGGAAAGGCACCTCAGGAACCAAGAAGGATGACCCAGCTGGTGGCTCAGAACCTTTCCAAGATCATAGGACCGAGTTAAACCATATTTTCGGAGAGCCACTAGCATATGAGTCGAAGAGGAAGCAGAAGCTGACTGACAGGGAAATCAACGCAGTGTAGCCTGAAATCCCACATTACTTACGATGGTCGAAGGTGGCTATCATGTTCAACCGCTCGGATCATCCTGACCAAGTGGTTCACCCGGGGCGGTATCCCCTGGTACTAGACCCGGTGGTTCGCAACGTCAAGCTCAAGCGTGTCCTCATCAATGGCAGTAGCGTCCTCAACATCCTTTTCGTCAAGACTTTGGACGAGATGCAAATCCCGAGATCTGAATTGAAGCCGAGTTCAGCCCCTTTTCATGGAGTCATCCCAAGGCTGTCATCTACGCCACTCGGGCAAATCACCCTTCCGATCACCTTCGGCACTCGGGAAAACTTTCGGACAGAGAACGTCAGTTTTGAAGTTGCCGACTTTGAAGCTGCTTATCATGCAATTATCGGAAGACCTGCGCTTGCCAACTTTATGGCGGTCCCACACTACACCTACCTCATGATGAAGATGCCCGGTCCCAGTGGAGTCATCTCCTTGCGCAGCGACGTCAAGTAAGCCTTCACCTACGACAAGGAAAGCTGTGACATGGCCCAAACTCGTGAGAGATTACTCGGCCAACAGGAGGTCCGACTGGCTGCATCGACATCAGGCGAAGGCGAGATCCCAGCGAAGAAGATGGCCAAGTCGGGAGAAGGCGACGCCAAGACGAAGAAGATTCCACTTGATCTCTTTGATCCCTCCAAAACTATTGTAATAGGCACCGAGTTAGACCCCAAATAGGAAAGCGCGCTCATTACCTTTCTGCAAACTAATAAAGATATATTTGCTTGGAAATCGTCTGATATGTCTGGTATTCCTAGAGAGATAATTGAGCACCCATTAAATGTTAAAGAGGACGCGAAACCTATCAAACAACGATTCCGACATTTTGCCCAAGAACGAAGCTATGCTATCAAGAAGGAACTCGCCAAGCTTTTGGCGGCTGGATTCATCAAAGAAGTTTACCACCCCGACTGGTTGGCCAACCCGGTTTTGGTTCAGAAGAAGACATGGCAATGGCGCATGTATGTAGACTACACCGACCTCAACAAGTCTTGTCCCAAGGATCCCTTTGGTTTGCCCCGTATTGATCAAATCGTCGACTCAACAGCTGGCTGCGAGCTTCTGAGCTTCTTGGATTGTTACTCAGGATATCATCAAATCAGCTTGAAGGAGTCCAACTGCCTGAAGACATCATTCATTACCCCGTTCGGAGCCTATTGTTACATCACGATACCCTTTGGCCTCAAGAACGTCGAAGCTACTTATCAGCGTATGATCTAGAGATGTCTGCAGACCCAACTTGGGAGGAATGTGAAAGCTTATGTCGACGATGTTGTCATCAAGACCAAGCAAAAACAGGATCTGATCACCGACTTGGAAGAAACTTTCGCAAATATTCGAGCTTTCAGAATGAAGTTGAACCCGGAGAAGTGCACTTTTGGGGTGCCGTCAGGCAAGTTACTCGGTTTTATGGTGTCTCACCGTGGCATTGAAGTCAATCCAGAAAAAATCAATGCTATCCAGAACATGAAGCCGCCGAGTACCCAGAAGGATGTTCAGAAGCTTACTGGTTGCATGGCTTTGTTTCTAGACTTGGTGAACGAGGCATGCCCTTTTTCAAGTTGCTCAAGAAGACAGACGAATTCCAATGGACCCTGGAGGCCCAGAAAGCTTTTGAAGACTTCAAGGACTTCCTCACAACGCCACCCGTGTTGGCGTCATCTTACCCTCAAGAACCTTTGCTACTCTACGTTTCCGCAACCTTTCAGGTGGTCAGCACGGTTTTGGTCGTTGAACGAGAGGAGAAAGGACGAGCTCAAAAAGTTCAAAGGCCGATCTACTTCGTTAGCGAAGTGTTGGCCGGATCCAAAACACGTTACCCCCAGGTACAAAAATTACTATATGAAGTTTTAATTACCGTCAAGAAGTTAGCCCATTATTTTCAAAGTCACTCGGTTATTGTGGTTACGTCCTTTTCTCTCGGTGATATCATCCATAATCGAGAGGTTATCGGGCGTATCGCGAAGTGGGCTTTAGAATTGATGCCATTGGATATTACCTTCAAGGCCAGAACATCTATAAAATCCCAAATTCTGGCTGACTTTGTGGCCGAGTGGACCGCGCGTCAAGAAGATGTACCTAGAGAGGAGCTGCAATATTGGACCATGCATTTTGATTGGTCTAAACGAGTTACCGATACAGGAGCAGGAGTTTTCTTGGTTTCCCCGACTGGGGAGAGGCTACGGTATGTTCTGCATATACATTTTCCTGCTTCACACAATGTAGCCGAGTATGGAGCTTTACTTCATGGGCTACGACTCGCTGTGTCTCTCGGCTTACGGCGGATGATTGTACGAGGAGATTCCCAGTTGGTAGTAAATCAAGTAATGAGGACTGGTCTTGTTTAAATGACAATATGACAGCTTATCATCAAGAAGTTCGTAAGTTAGAAGACAAGTTTGATGGCTTGGAGTTATCTCATGTTTTAAGGCACAATAATGAGGCTGCGGATCAGTTGGCCCAGTTTGGATCCAAGCGAAGAAGCAGCCCCGACTGATGTTTTTGTGGAACACCTCTATGAGCCGACTGTTACTAAAAAATCAGTTACCAATGAAGAAGTTACAGACCAGGTTTTCATGCTTGATGCCGACTAGAGAACGCCGTTTATCTACTTTCTAACTCGGCAGGAGCTGCCTGAAGATTGAGATGATGCAGAATGAGTCTGCCGTCGTAGTCAGAGCTATGTCATGGTGGATTTAGAGTTGTACAGAAGAAGCCCGTCTGGAGTTTTGTTAAGGTGCGTCACGCCTGAGGAAGGACGACAATTGCTGCAAGATATTCACTCGGGAATTTGCGGCAGTCATGCTGCAGCACATACTTTGGTGGGCAAGGCTTATAGGCAAGGTTTTATCTGGCTCACGGCGGTCTCCGATGCAGACAAGGTGGTTCGTAAATGTGAAGGTTGTCAGTCCTTCGCTCGGTAAAGTCATGTTCCAGCCCAAGAATTACAAACAATCCCGTTGTCATGGCCTTTTGCGATGTGGGGCTTGGACATGGTTGGTCCTTTCAAAAAGGGTCCAGGAGGATTTACACATCTGTTCGTCACAATTGACAAGTTCTCCAAGTGGATTGAGGCTAGGCCGGTTGCTACAATAACGACGGATAAGGCGTGAGATTTTATTTTAAACATGGTGCATCGATTTGGTGTTCCTAGTAGGATTATAAACGATAATGAGACTCAGTTCACTAGTGGCGTCTTCAAAGAATTCTGTGAAGATTTTGGAATCAAGATTTGCTATGTGTCGGTGGCACACCCCAGAAGCAATGGACAGATTGAACGTGCCAATGGTATGGTTTTTCAAGGTATTAAGGCCCAAGTGTTTGATAGGCTAAGCCCTTATGCTGGACGATGGGTTCAAGAGCTGCCTTCAGTATTATGAGCATTGCGGACTACGCCCAGTCGTGCTACCGGACAATCACCTTTCTTTTTAGTCTATGGGGTTGAAGCAATGTTGCTGAGTGAAGTGGAGTTCGAATCTCTTCGAGTTCGCAGTTTCAATGATGAACGTTATGATCAAGACCGAGTTGATGATTTGACCCGACTGGAAGAGGCTCGTGAAGCTGTACTGGTTCAGTTGGCAAGGTATCTTCAAGGACTTCGGCGTTAACATAATCGTAATGTTCGGTCACGAGCTTTTATTGTTGGCGAGATGGTTCTACAAAAGATTCAGACGACGAAGGATAGACATAAGTTATTTCCATTATGGAAAGGACCTTATATAGTTGCTGAGGTCACTCGGCCAGGAACATATCGTTTGAAGCGCGAAGATGGGACTATGGTGGAGAATTCATGGAATATTGAACACCTTCGTCGATATTATACTTAAATTTATTGTATCATGTTCTTCTCGACTGCCGACTTCAAGTAAGTTGCTTTCTTGAGTTGTTAGTTGGGGGCTATGCGTATCAATAAAGTATGATGTTTTTTATCAATAATGACTTGTTTATATTTGGTTTATCATTGTTTAGTGTTCTGGTCTGAGTTAAGTAAATAAGGACTGAAAATTTTTTAATGACTTAATCAAGTCTAGGCTTGGTGACAGTCGGACCAAAATTTTTAAGAAATTAAATACGAAGACTTAAATTAGGGCACAAACATAAATAAACCGAATATTTACAAGTTAGATTACAAGAGTTATTTACATCAAAAAAGATTATCCCTGGAAGTTTTCAACCACATCAGCAGCAATTTTCTTCGCCGACTCTTATTCTTCATTGATTAGCTTCAAGGCTTGTTCGTTAGAAGTGCCGTCTGCAAAGCCATCTCCTATAGAGTTTTTGTCTACTCGGGGATAGAGGGACTTTGTCATTGCCAAGATTTGACTTGCACTCATGACAGCAGCATCAGTAATATTCTCTATGTATTTTTTTGGAGCTGTTCTGAGTTTATCAAAGATTTCTACAGCATCCATAGCACTTGTTCCAAGGCTGTTTTCATAGATGGCTGACAATATTGGCATAGCCGCATTGGCAATGTCATCCCTGACTCTTTCAGCTCTCCGGACTTTTTCAGCAAAGACTTCAAATTGAGCATGGGATTTAATCTTATTAGCTACAAGTTTGATATGATTCAGATTATACTATTAACCAAGATCAGTTAGATCAAGGAGTATGAGTTTCAGGGGTTACTTTTAATTTCTTCTAAAGCCTTATCTTTGTTAGACTCAAGTTTGGCGTTGTCAGTCTCTGCTTTCTTTAGTTGAGCCTTGAGGGAATCGATCTCGGTTATGTTGGCTATAGCATGAAGATTTGGAGTTAATGGAGCCGAATAGAATAAACAAAAACAGATGAGTTGATTTTTCTTACCTCCGATTGAACCACGAAGTTCCAGGTTCATATCTCAAAGTTTATTGATTTCTTCCCACAGGACAACTTCTCTAGCTGCGGCCTCTTCTTTAGCCTCTTTAAGGTCTTGTTGGATGTTTTCCAGAGAGTTGACATGAGGCACCAGCTTTTCTAAAGTATCTGACTTGGCCTACGAGTGACAATATATTCTCTGCATTATGAATATTGGGTCAGTTGATTATAAAAGACTATGCAATTGAGATATGAGAAATTTGTTCATACGTTCATCAGCCAAATCGCTTCATTGAGACTGGCGACAAGCATATCGCATTCTTCAGCTTCTTTTTGCTTGTTTAAAATGATGCCCTGCCTTTTGCCTTCGACATCTCGCCACTCGATCTTGATTGGAGGCATTGAGTCTTCTGTGGATTTCAGTCGAGTAATTTCCTCTTCTTCAGCTGTTTGCTCTAAGGATGATGAATAAAGAAGGAAATCAAAAGATATGTTCGAGACAAGAATTTGATGACTATTGAAGGTTACCTGTTGTAGCTTTGGGTTGTTTTCTTTGAGTGGCGGTATCCTTGGCTGATTGATCCTTGTTGGTTTCCTCAGTCCTTGGTGCTGGATCTTCAACCGGTGTTTCTTGATTGATTGGGACTTGTTTCTCCCTGTCCGGCTGGTTCTCACTTGGGGGTCCTTGAGCTGATGCTTGATTAGTAGAGTCCGATTGGTTTCCAGTCGGGGTATCTTGACTGACAGTCGGGGGCTCTTGCTCAGGGATGACTTCATTTGGGAGAGAGTTCTGGGACCCTTGTTTTGCAGATTTTGTTTTCTCAGGCGTTGCGGATGAGATTGTTTTTTCTGTCTGCCTGGTGTGATCTATGTCTTGAGGTTTTCTGTAGAGGAAGATAAAAATGGCTAAGGTGGAATCAAGTAGGTTTTCAACAACACGATAAATCCGGTTGTGTGAGGAATACCTGTTGGATTTTCTGATCTTTGGAGCAGATCTGGTGGATGGCCTGGGAGAACTTATGTTGACTTTGGGAGTTTGGATTTCATCAGATTTTTCATCCAAGTCATCCACGACTAGTTTTCTTTGTTTGCTGGCATGTTTGCTGGTTTCTTCAACGGCAATAGCAGCTCTTTTGCTTTTAGCTTGAGGTTTGATCTTCGGGCCGTCAGTTGATTTTTTGGTAGCCGGCTGAGCCGGTATATCTTCATGATACACTTTGTATGGCCGAGAGATAATCAGAGTATTTGCCTACAAGCAATATTTTTGGGAAACATTAAAGAACATGGATAAATTGAAAGGTGTTTCAAGATGCAGAGTGTACTTACCAGAGGAGGAGGTCGATGAAGATGAAAGGGGACGACAGACAGTTTGTTGCTGTAGTCCACTGCGATTCCAGAAGAGAAGATCTTGTACATCCGAGCGCACAAGACCTGAAAATTCAGGGATTCCTTATCCTCCTGATTGGGATCACTCTGATCTTCATATTCAAATGCTGGCTTGGATCTTTCTTTGATAGGCGCCAGTCGGCATTTGATGAAGTGTCAGGTGATTTGTTCTCCCTGAAGACCATTATTCTTCATTTCAAGAATTTTAGCCAGAAGATTGTTAAATTCTATCCACTCTTGGTTTTCTGGTAGAGCATTCCAGTTGGCTCGTTGGATTGGCGGGAGACCAATGAAGTTAGGCAAGCTGGGGGCTGGGTTTGAGATATAGAACCAGTTCGCATGTCAGCCCTTGTTAGAAGATTTCAAAGGAAGTGGAAAGTAGTCTTTGCGGAGAGTACCGCGGAGTTGAAATCCGGCGCCGCCAACAACGCAAGGGTTGTCCTTGGTTGGGTGGGCCTTAAGAGAGAACATGCGGCAGAAGAGATTGAAATGAGGATAGATTTCTAAGAAGGCTTCACACACATGGATAAAGATAGCAATGTGCAGTATGGAGTTTGGATTTAAATGGTAAATTTTGAGACCGTAGTAATCAAGGATACCACGAAAGAATTCGGAAGTGGGCAGACCAAATCCGCAATAGAAAAAGTGAGTGAAAACTACGATGTCATCGGTGTTTGGAGTTGAAAACTCTTCGCCGTATGCTGGGCGCCAGCCGATGATCTCCTTAGCAGGAAGAACTCCGTCCTTCACCATCTCTTGCAGGGTTGATTCTTTCACATCTGATGTTGCCCATTGGTCGAAGGGAATTTCTCTCTCTTCTGCCATGGATGAGGTTTGTGGGGGATCGAATCAGGTGTTAGGAGCAGAGATTCTTGGAGGAGATGTTTGCGGCGAGATCCGCGTGGTGGATTTTCATGGAGCTTTGAATTTCTGGATGAATGGATTTGGATAAGCTCGTGTTCTAGGTTTTCTTCGGAAGAGCTTGTGAACAGTAGCGCGAAAGGGGAAATTTTTAGAAGATGAAGCGGCAGGGAAGACGATGACGCTTCAGTGGTTTTTAGGGTATCGGTAGGTTTTCTCATATTTGGGCCGAGGCCCATGAGAAGCTTACAGCCCATAAATCTGGTGTGGCCTGTCACGTGTCTTTAGGGACTTAAGTAAATTTGCCTTGGCAATATGCACGTGCTTTAGTGCCTAATACTGTTCAAATCCTTCCAGACAGCAGTTATTCAACTTTTTAGAAGTTGATGTGATTTGGAAGGTGACAAATAGTGAAATTTTTCGTGACTATTTTGGCAACTTTTTTATGGGTTGTTTGAGCTGTTTGGTTTTTTACAAAGCAATTGATTTTATATTATATCAATGCTATCTTGCCACCTTGGTGTGCTTTTCTGATTAAGACCAATATTATGGCTTAGGCTAATTATATTTTGGTCGTATTATTTACATGAGTGGTAAATCCATTATTGGGGTTTTATTAACTCGGATTTTCTGTTATCAATACAATATATTCATGAGGATGGTGGAGTTGTGTGTTTTGAGAGGACTCGGGCAGAATAATTCGGATAGCATGAGCTTACCAGTACTCGGGGTCATTATACACTGTGCCTGGATTATGAGGTTATGTGTTATATGATTTTTGTGATTGCTTTTGGCTTTGACTAAGCATTTATTTATATTACTCGGATGAGTATGATTATTATAGTTCTTGACTATATGCTTAGTTTGTTTAACTAAACACATAGTCAGGGGTTACACCTAATTAGGTGCATCTAGTCGATGCACCTAGATATATATTCTTGATTATTTTTGAAATTTTTCAGCTCTTCACAGTCTTCTTATTGGATGATAAAGCACTCGGGAGACTTAGGCAGGAATGATGGAAGCACTCGGCGATGCTGGTACTCGGCTATGTGTTATTTTGGTTTGAGGCTATGTTATTTCGTCGACTGTGAAGATCTCAGGGGCTACTGTGGAGACTATGGGTACCATATACCTACACGGCTAGCTTATCCACCTGACCATAGGGGATAGGCTATGATTCATGATCATGTAATCGGCTTAGGACTTAAGTATTACGCTATTTTGTGTATTAAGGAACGGCTTATAAGTCCTGAGTCGAGAATATTATGGAGTCTTATATAGTATGTTGTTAGGTCTTCGACTTGTGAGCCTATCCTCTAAACCTATATAAGGAGGATAGGACGTCCCTTGAGGGATATAGAAACAATAGCAATTAGCTAGGTTTTCTTTATATACAACTCGATCAAGAGATCAATACATAACTCGATAGATCTAATTCCCGAAACAGGAGTAGGGTGTTACTTCTTCATAGAAGGCCTGAACCTGTCTAAATTCTTTTGTCTAATAACCCATCGTGTTTGACACTTGTTCGCTATCCCTTGTTTCTTATTGCCGAAATTAGGTTTCGACATATATGAAGTTGTTGAAATAATACTTCCTTCATTTTTATGATGCTTAAGAATCTACAGAGGTTAGCATTGTGCTTATTAAAAATATGCATATTAAGCATACGACGCTTAATTTTGAATATGACGTTTAACTATTCGTCTTATTAAAAAACTATATAAATAAATATTTTTTGTAATTTATTTTGTTACTAAAAGTAATTTAAGCATGAGTTATGTTTTTCATGTTTGTAATAATATTTTAGCATCAAACATATCCAAAAGTCAACCATACCATATATTTAAAAATAAGAAAAATGGAGGGAGTAGTTAAATTACATGTTATATGTAGACATTGAAGGCTTGAACAATCATTAACATAAGGTAAAAAAAATCGTAGAACCTGAAATACATTTTTATTAGATGGATCGAACATTATAATAAAACGAACAAGTAACTTGACCTGATCTATTTGAATTTGCTAAGCGATAACCTTATAATTAGATTAGATCTTTATCTAAAATAATGTGTATGATTTAGATCTATCACTTGTGTTTTATATATCTTAGTGAATAATAAAACATGATGGAAGTAGTACAATCCAGAGAAGAATGAATATTAATCCAAATTACATGATTTGAAGCTGTTTAATTTAAAAATAGATAGAGAATAGTACTAGTTTGTCCACAGAATCACATGGCATAAGCTCGTCCAAAAAAGAATAAGTTCTCTATAGATCTCTCAATTTATTATCGAGTCCAAAGTTCATTCCTAAATCAAAATATTAGATATAATAGGTCTCTCAATTTATAAAAATCATACTCGAGGTACTAGACACCATTATGCTCGATTTTAGCTGATGTGATCAGATGAGTCAGTGTGGGACCGATGCGAGCCGCACATGTTAGTGTCTATCACTTTCTTTCTCCTCTTTTCTCTTCTCCTCTCTTTCCAATCCCCTCCAGGACGACGACCAACGGGAAGGACGGCGCAACAGGCGGCAGGGAAATGGGCGGCGGATGACGAGGGAAGGGGCAGCCGCCCTCGTGCGTCGCCTGCAGGAGCTCCTTCCCGAGGATCACCACCTCCATCAGCACGAACCTCCCCTCTGCCCGAAACGACCAGAAGGACACACACGGCTTCCTGCTGCGCCTGATCGATCGTATCGGTGACGGGAACGACGTTGGTGTGCCCCGCTTCTCCCTCTCGGCCACCTCCGCGCCGTCGTCCTTCACGTCCATCTCCTTGTCACGGTGGATGGCGGCGGCGGTGATGACGGCCTCACCGTAATCACCGTCCTTGACCATGTCGTCGACGTCCATCGTGCTCTTCGACCCGAGCCTCTCGGTGCAGAGTAGCAGCGACTTGGAGCTCTTGAGGCAGAAGCTAGCGCTCCTCTTGATGGTGGCAGCTACGGCGGCCGCAGTCTTCGACAGGAGGAGCGCGTCCAGGGACAAGTCGTCCTTGCTCTTTTCGGCGGCGGCGACGACGTCGATCCATGAGACTGTGCGGATAGGAGGACGTGATGGCGGCGGCGGAAGCAGGAAGGGTGTCGCCAGGGTCGTCACACGCGCCGCCCCTTCTCCTCGCCGGCAGCCGCCCGTCACGCCATCTTTCCCGTCAGCCGTCGCCTTGGATTGGAACGAGAGGAGAGACGGGTGAGGGGAGAAAGAGAGAAGTGAGGGGAGAAGGAGAAAGAGGAGAAATAAAGTGCTAGCCACTGATATATGGGGTCCATATGAGTTTCACGCTGACTTAGCTTGCTACGTTAGCTAAAAAAACAAGTATAGTACTGTCAAGTACCTCGGGTGATCGGTTTTGTAAATTGAGCGACCTGTTATATCTATATTTTGGTTTAGGACGAATTTGAGACTCGGCGATAAATTGAGAGACGTAAATGAACTTATTCCTCCAAAAAATTCTTTTGGTTGAACTCGCTTATGTAGTTGGGCCAAGCCAATTTAGGCTAGGGCCTGGGTATTACTTTCAAGTCTTGGGCTGGCAAACGATGTTTGCGATTGTCCTGCGTAGATAGCCATTCGGACTGAATTTCAAACAGGTCAACCATCACATCCACATATTCAAATCAATAGCCACGCTGCGAAATCAATACAGTATAAATTAACGCATCCAAATAATCAACAAATCACACAGGAGCTCGAGTATTCGGCACACGAATTACTAGCAGTACTAGTCACACAAATCATAAAACACACACACGCACACGTATTCGTACACAAGCACAAACTGCGCGACGATCTGGTGGATCCATGTCGAACTTATCCCACAAACCGATGAAATCAAATTTAGGCGCGTAAAGCCCATGATCGGTGCCCCAATGCTCCTATATAAAGGTGTCTTCACCTTCACAACTTTAATCAGAAAAACCTGGCCTTCGTCTACCTCCCGCCGTGAATTGCGAGCAGATAGAACAGCTGTGTTGCCGAGAGTATGATGGTGAAGGACTCCATGGTTTTCTGTAAAAATCAAGACCAGAGCAGCATGCACACAGTTAATAGCGTGTCGTCATGAACTCACAAAAAATGTATGTTTGATGTTGTTCGATCTTACCAGTCTGGCGTTCCTGCCGTGCAGGTCAATCTCCTTGACGGCCAATCTGAAATGTAACAAATGAATCAGGAAAATTGATTTAGTATGCCCGTATGCATGCATGGGAGGGTCAGATTTAGTTGCGTTAATTACCCCATGGCGAGCAGGGTGAGCGTCCATGCGATGAACCCGGAGGAGGCCGCCGCCGGCAAGCTCTCGTGGCTCCACGCGCGGAAGTGGTGGAACCCGGCGAGCGCCGCCGCTGCGCCGACGACTCCGGCGATCACCGCGAAGATGACGAAGAACCCGGTCGCCGCGTTCCCCATCGGGAAGTAGATCGGGGAGAAGTTCGCCGGCAGTGCCATCCCGGAACCTGCATATACATGCACGTACGTTCAAACAGTCACTTATCTAGCTATAAAATGCACTTTCTGTTGACAAACAAATTTGGCACCAAGCTCAGTTTAGAGCAAGTTTTGGTTCGCTGTGCCCGATAACAAGACAACATATATCGACACGGTAAATGTGAGTTAGTTTTACCGATGAAGTAGCCGGTGTTGATGGCGTGGTTGATGGCCCAGCCGCCGACCGCCGCAACGATGACGTACATGCAGAAGTTAAGAACCAGGAGAAGGCCGGCCATCGGCTTCAGCCCCGCGTTCGCCATGGATATCACCACCGAGAGCTAGCAAAAACTCTACACTCTTTCAGCACGTATTCGCAAGCTATCTACGTGCTCTACGTTACTTGCGTAGTAGTACTATTTCTACTGGATTCAGGAGGCGCACCGATTCAGCGTTAGCATCCGGGCCTTATATATACATATATACACGCGATCGATGGAGAATGCGAAATAATATGAACTATTTTACTGACGGGACATAGCTGGTTTTGTTCCTTGCTTCCACGGGGTGCATGGACAGCCGAATTACGTCAAGTTTTTGTGACAAACGTGATGCTTAAGGCATGAAAGAAAGAAGAAAAAAACATACGTACCCGGCTGGGGGCCGGGGGTTTGGTTTCAGACCGTCTAGAGTTTTCAGAGATTCTGTTCGTCTGGAGGTTAAGATGACGGCTAGCTGGAAGAGTACAGCCTTTTCTTCATGTAGAGACATATATATCCTTTCAGTTCAGTTCATCTCAGTTCTAACGAGCGCTTTATTCCATAACAGCTGGAGAACGCTGCTTTGCCCAACGAACGGCGGCGAATGTGTCTGCGAGGTGTTAGGATTACTGGATGCTCCGTCGAGGTCACGTCTGGTAGATGCCAAAACGTAAACAAATATTCAGATAAGGATACGCATAACCCAGGGTGAAAGGCATCGTATCAATCGTTTCTTCTGCTAATAATTCCTTGTTGAAACGGGAGCGACAGAACAGCTGCTTGCTAATGCAGTTTGGTTAGTAGGTCCACATGGTAATTAACTTTGTTTAGCTATCTCGCAAAGCCCAGAAGATGCTTCTTCTGGCCCCCATTCAGTTCTTTTTTTCAAAGCTCGAATGGCAGCAGATGTGTGTCTACACTGCCGGACCTTTAAATTCGCTTCTTTCGGCTGAGCCATCTTTTCAGCTCTGCAGAGTGTTCGATTCAACCACGCTGAGGACCCTGACATTGGGAAAGCGTATTCCACTCACCTCGCGGTGCTTGATTTATAATGAAAAGACAAGCTTATGTCCCGAAACAGAACTGCAATACGATCGGTGTTGGGAACCCGAAATTCTGGTGGATGAGACCGAGATGATCGCCTGTTACTCGAAGACCAGAGGGAAGAGGCCCATAGGACCCAGGCCACCCAACCTTCGCCATCTTTCGGAAATAAGTCCACTTGACGTCCCTCATCTTTTAGTCGAGTTAAAATTTAATCCCTAAACCACAATACCGAAAATCTTAACCCTTTAACTTGCAAAACCGAATTAAATTAGATCGGATGGATGGTTTCGCTGAAGTGTTATCCTAGTCAGCAAGAAAAAAATAAAAAAAACTTGTGAGACCCACTTGTAAATGTCCACCTCACCTTCTTCCTCAACCTCTCCCCTTTTCTCTTCTCTTCCCTTCGTCTCGTCTTCGTCGTGTGGAGCGGCGGCGGCAGCAGCAGCGACAGTGGCAGCATCCATGCACGGGAAAGGGAAGGCATCGACAAAGAGGAGCCACGGAGAGATGGCGCCGGAGAGGATGCGTCGCTGCTGCTCCGTCGCCGCCAGCGACGGCCATCGCGATAGCCAGAGCGTGCGCCACATCTTCGGGTCCTCGGCGAGGACCCTTAGCCCTGCCGTCGCGCAGCTCGCAGCGGCCAGGGACAGCTCGTCCAATCGCCGCAGCGCGCACGCCATTCCAGCCCGGCCAGGGACGGTGTCGTCCTCCGATCCGATGGTCTTACCAGCGAACGGTTGGTTGCAGCTAGCTCCTCCAAGACTTCAAGTCGCAGTTGTTCTGGTTGTTGGTGACATGCCCTAGAGGCAATAATAAAGATAATTGTATCACATACTATGTTTACATCTTTGTTATACGTTATTCCTTGAAATAGGTAACTTATTATTGATCAATGAATATGTAATTCGTTCATGAGACTATTTATGTTGTATGTTACTATTTATAAAGGATCCCTGATCAAATACCATATATGGAACAAATATGGTTCAATGATCAGCACATTCATTGATTGACGATCATGTCTCATAGATCATGGTATGGAGATACCAAATTAATAATGTGGAAACATGTTGGAGAACATGTTGTTGGATAGACCCAACATAAGACACTGCAAGAGCTACATGTGATGTGCCATCAATGGTCTCATATTAGTGTTGGTGTAGAATCCTTAGACCTGAGATTATCATGGTTCCCAACATGTGTAGTAGCTTGCTTAGGGGCGCCAAACACTATTTCGTAACTGGGTAGTTATAAAAGTAGTCTCCGGGCATGCTATAAAATATGTAGTGGGATATGAATAATCAAGATGGGATTTGCCCCTCCCTTGGAGAGATATCTCTTAGCCCCTTGATCTTATAGATTATGGAAGTGCATGGCCATGCCAAAAGTGATTAAGGAGTCAATCGCAGGTTAAATAATATATTACAGAATCGAGTGAATGATTGAGCTATTAAAGGATGACGCATATCTAGTCTTGAGCTTAATCGATATCGTGAGGCAAAGGGGTTCATACAAGTATACACTAGAGGTTTAGCCGATATGATCCTTATGTATGCCCAGTGGGTCAATATGTTCTGCTAGGGGGCCGTTGTTAACACGTGGACCGAAGACGAGTTTTCGGATTGCAACCGAGTGTACATGAACCTACAGGGTCACATACTTAACCGGACGGAATAAAGGGATTGAATAAAAGTCCAATATTTGCTCAATTCGGATAGAGATCTGAGTAGGACTACTGTGGGCTTCGGAGGCCCAGTTATGGATCCTATATATATCCTTCAGGTGATGAGGCTGGTCGAGATAGAGAAACCCTAGCCGTCACTTTCCCCCCGAGCAAAACCCTAGCCGCACACGGGCGCTAGCACGACCGTGCGACGTGTTCCATCCTTGAATGTGTGGATACCGGTAGAGGCGCCACTGGTCTGCGGTGCTGATCGGCGTGAGAGCATGGCGGGGCGAACGCACGAGGAGGAGAAGATCGGGCTGCTGCGATCTACTACTTTGTCTACATCGATGCGCGCTACGTCGTCAACGTTCCTTCGGCTTTTTAGCACCTACTTTCGCTGCACAGCGCATCGAGTGGTAACAATCTATGATCTCGTACTTGCATGGTTTCTGGTTTGCGCAATAGAAAAAATTTAATTTATGCTATCGTAGCCTATGCGTATCTCAACACTGGTCACAACTCACACGTACGACGCTGTCTATGGCGAGCAGGAGCGAAACCAACAAAATAACAGATGCAAATGGTGGAGGATGTTGAGGATGCGGGCGCTCTCCACATCAACGATACACCACTTATGATCCAATCATCAAATCAATCAAGAGACATGTCACACCCCGATTTTCGATCGGGATTAAAAATTACCTAATAATACATTTTTCAGAAATTTAATAAAAATTTAAAGCAATTTAATCAAGTGAAATTGTGAGGGAAATTGAATTTTCCTATAAAAATCATGGCCGGAAATATTTTTGTAATATTTCCTGTGCCTTAAAGTACTCTCCAAAATTTTTCGTGAATTTTTGGAACTCAAGAAATAATTTTAAAGTCACAAATATCATTTAATCAATTAAATTAATAGAAAAACAATTTAAAAACCTTCTTTTTCGTTTTGGGCCGTTTCCGGCCCAAAACCGTCTTCTCCTCCCCGCAGCCCACACCCTCCTTCCCGTGCGGCCCGCGTCCCTTCCTCTCCCACTCGGACCGGCCCAAGGCCTCCCGAGGCCCGCGCCACTCCTCCGCCCCGGGCCACCGACAGGTGGGGCCCGCGCCCACCCGTCGTCGCCGCTCGGCCGGCCGCCTCCGCCCGCGTCGCCCAATTTCTCCGGCGAGAAATCCGCTCGCGCCGGCCAACCCTGGCCCCCCTATTTATTTCCTCGCCCCGAGGCCTCCTCCTCGTTTTCCCCCGTCGCCGCCGCCCTCAAATCCTAACCCTAGCGCCGCCGCCAACGCCGCCGTTTCCGCCGCCGGTGAGTACCGCCACCGCCCCCTTTTTCCCTCCCGCCCATGCGCCGCCGCTCCGCCACCGCCCGTGCGTCGTCGTCGCCGCGCCGCCGCCGCGCTCTGCCGCGCCGACCGCCGCATCCGGCCACGGCCACGCCGCGGCTTCCCGGCCGCGCCTCCGGTCGGCCTCCGTCGCCGTTGCCGCCCGGAGAGCTCCTCTCTCTCCCGTTTTTTCTTTTTTGTTCCCCCGGTGCGCCGCCGCCGGCACAGCGCCTCTGCCGCCCTCGCGTTGCCGCCTCGCGCCGCCGCCGCGCCGCTCGCGCCCGCGTCGTCGGCTGCCGCCGCTGGCCGCCCACCGCCGCACCGCCGCCGCCGTGCTCTTACCGGGTCGGCCTAGGGTTTCGGTCGAACCCTAGCCGCCCGCCCCGGCCTAGAGGCCGGCTCCTTCTTTTTCCGGGCCGGCCCACCGCTCCCTTCGGCCCAGCGGCCGTCGGGCCGATTGGCCCATCTCCCCGCAAAAGTCTATTTTGCGTCCCCCTCCCTTTTTCTCAGGCCGGCCCATCACCCCGCTCGGCCCGATTGGCCCACCTTCTCGCGAAAAGTCCACTTCACGTCCCTCCCAGCCCTTTCTCCTTTATTGGGCCGTCGGCCTATTATCCTTTCTCCACACAAAAGTCTACTTTATGTCCCTCGGCCCTTTTAACTTTTTCCGAGGAAGCCCAGTTCACCTCCTCAGGTCTAGTTTACCTCCTTTCCCTCCCCGGTTCGCCGACACTTGTGTCGCCGACACGTGGGCCCCCTTTGTTTACTCCAATCCACACCCAGACCACGTGGCCGCCCGCGGCTTCGCCACGTTGGCGTCCACGTCGGCGCTACCTTCTCCCTTTCGTCCGCCGTGGTCGCCACGTGGTGTGTCCGCACCCGTGTGTGCGTGAACTTGGTCCACCCTGGATCAGCCGCCCTTGACCCGTTGACACGTGGGACCCGCCGTTCCGAGCGCCGATTCCCTTTGATGATGTCAGCGTAGCCCTTTCCTTTGCAAAATTAATTAATAATTGCGCAATAAATCAATTTAATTTCCAGAAAATCATTTAAATGGCTCAAAACTTCTAAAATTCATATCTAATTCATACGAACTCCAAATTGAGCCATTCAACTTGCAAAATTCATCTAAAATTGAGCTCTACATGTTTGTTTACTTTTTATGTATTGTTTACTTGGTTTTTATTAGAGTTTTTCCTCGTTTTGCGTGCCAGCGTGTAGATTTCGCCGTTTCGGAAGTTCGCGCTCGCGAGGAAAGAGTCCGGAAGATTGTTTGAAGAAGCAAGGCAAGTCACACATTCCCCCTTGAGCATGTTGTACCTATTTTACGAAATGTTTTCCATTTGCAAATAAAGTGCATGTTTTGCTAATTACATGGGAATAGGGTTTACCTATCCGTCCGCTTGAGCCATGTTTACTTGTTATACCGTCCTCTGTTAACCTTGGGTGATAATTTGACTAGCGTAAGTCACTTATGTTGACTTTGCTAGAATTATATATGCTTAGCCATGCTTAATTACCACTAGCTCATTTAATGGGATAATTACACTGTTTACAATTAGCTTCTAACGAGCAGTTCGCTCGAGACACCCGACCATGTTTTATTGGTCGTAATTATCCAACTAAAATATGACTTAATGGTGGGCTGTGGGTGCATGGTTTTGCTGGTCGCACCCATGGCAATTAAGGACCGGTTCATGGGAAACCCTGGAAGAATAACAGTGCTTACCACAAGCAAGAATGGGCAACTGCTGGACTCGTAGTATAGCTCTTTCCTAGCCGACGCTCCCCGGAAAGGGTGGGCGTGATGGAGTCGGTTCGGCCGGGGATATACCGGTTGATCGGCTGCCGGATTCACCAAGGCACGAGGGGGGGCTGCCCACTGCCTTTTGAGGGGTGGGGGCGAAACCTGCGGTGTGGTGCGCTTGGTTAGGAGGAGTTATGCGAAAGGTCTTGTCACGATTTCCCCCTTTGCAGTATCGTGGTGATACTTCG
Organism: Oryza officinalis; assembly: GCA_008326285.1. Classification (NCBI taxonomy): domain Eukaryota; kingdom Viridiplantae; phylum Streptophyta; class Magnoliopsida; order Poales; family Poaceae; genus Oryza; species Oryza officinalis. Next base: position 44,770,391 of record BDMV01000001.1, on the reverse strand, counting down.
GGGCATGGTAACATGTGTGGAATCGTGTCTTGTGGGTACAGTTGCGCACCTCTGATCAGAGTAAAACTATTCGAATAGCCGTGCCCGCGGTTATGGGCGATCAACCAGATTCACCGTGATTAGTCCCACATGCTTAATTAATTTGACTTAATGAACTGGTGTAGTTCAGGTGGAATGGTTGGGCCTGTTCAACGTGGTTGTAGCGTTGTTCAGTGGAGATTTAATATTGCTTTAATTAAACAACTGTTTTACTGTTTTAAAATGTAAAGGTTTTCAACCGCTTTTCTGCAAATAGCCACAAGCCTCCCTTTGTCTCCCCTGTGCATGTTTGCATCATTGGTGTGGCTTGTTGAGTACGGTGGTTGTACTCAATCTTGCTATTTTTCCCCCTTTTCAGAAGTTTAGTACTTCTGAGTTGAAGATGAAGTTAGAGGACCAAGGCTTAGACCCCAGTTGAGTTTGCCTGTGGAGTGGAGCTGAAGCCTCGCTAGGATCGTTTCTTTCCGCTGCTGTTTTCTTTTTGGTGTGAGGACTAAGTGCCTCTGTTGTAAGTATTTATCGCTTTATTTAGATTTGTCGTTTTGTGTACCCTGGTTGATATCTGGACAGGGACTTAATACATAAAATGGTCTGGAAATTTGGGAAAAATTTCCGGGCGTGACAAGTTGGTATCAGAGCCATCTTGACTGTAGGTTGAGCCAAATGGTCAAATCCCTAAGGACAAGTTTTGCGAAAACCTTATCTGCGAAAATGTCTCTTCTCTCCCTCAGGAGTTGTTTGCAAAATGGTTTATCAAATTTCTCTACTTTCCCCTCCAACTCTTTAGTGGTTCAAACAGAGCACCAATTGAGAGCTTCTCGAAAAACAAGCCGAGAGTCGAGCTCCAAGCAAGGATCAAGACAAGCTGTCCAGAGTCGGCGTTTCTCGAAGTCGAGCGAAGTTTTCCCGGAGCTTACCTAAACCCAATCCTTCCTGGAAGAGTAGTATCGGTAGTCGTTAGATCGTGTGTTGTTTGCTGTGTGCAGGTGTATGGTTTACATTAGTGGTGGGGATGTGACCATACTAGGTTGTTTGCCTAATCAACTTGAACAGTAAAAGTGTACTCACATCAGATCAGTAGCTGAGTGGGTTAAGGTCTTGCCTTTAGTTCAACCATTCTCACTTCCCTCCTCTACCTGCAACAGATGGTCAACGTCAGAGACAATGGCAGTGGATTTAAACTCGATGAAAGGATGAGGGATAACAAGTGGACTTATTCCCCACCTTTCAATAGAATCACGGGGCGGCCCATATACTACCAGGCTGTGTGGGATCCGTCGCCTTCACAGAGAGCGACCCATAGATCCATCTAGGTGAGCTCAGTTTAGTGCGGCCCATAGGCTGCAGCGCCCGAAAGGAATTATAACCAAAGCGCCCCCCCTCTCCAAATTTTTTTATTTTTAATTTTATTTATTAAAAGATTTACAAAAATAATTTTCTGTTTTGAAAATTTACAAAACTAGTCGCCCATCGCCCCCTGGGAGGGCGTTTTTCTAAAAATCGCCCTCCCAGAGGGCGATTTCTGTGACGTGGTAGACGGCCGTTGACCGAGGGGGAACGGCCGTCCAACGGGGGACGCAAAATTTGCAGGCGGCCCCCTTGTCGCCCTCTAGGAGGGCGTTTTTCTGGGAGCGCGATCTTTCGTCCCCCGTATATAAAGACCCTTCCCCTCTCCAAATTTTCATTATATTCACTCAAAATCCAGGAAAAAAGAAAAAGGAGAGAGGGGTGAGGGAGAGCTGAAGGAAAGCGGCGAAGCTCTGTCCATTTTCTGACTCCATAGCAGGTAAATACAGTATTGTCTTTGAAATTTTTGTTGCATTTTAGTTCTATTGTCATATATTTTAGTAGATCTGAAGCACACGATATGTTTGTATAATTTAAGAACAAAGGCATACGACATATTTATAGAAATTGAGACTTAGGACATAGTGCAAATTGTACAATATATTTGAGTTATATGATACATCTGGAGCACGTATCCGATTTGTAGAATTTGAGACCTAGGACAGATAATACATTTCCAGAAACTTTAACTTATGGTGTAGTACATATTGATGAATTCGACATTAGATCCAGTGGTTATGTTTCAAACTTAGTTAACCTTTTTTTTGTTTCATTAGGCACAATGTCAAGTAAGGTCATGTTTCAGTTAGTACACGGTTAAGGTAACCTTAGATTTGGTCCAGATGGTGTTGATCTGTCAGATTTTAGAATGACATCGAGGGGCATTGATAGGTGTAACGCCCGTTTTGTCGCGGCGTTAGCGGGAAAACTAATCTGCTAAAAACCCTAATTGCGAAAATTTGCTCTTCGGTTGAGTCTTGTCGTGTGCCAAGATCTCGTGTCTCCCCTCTCGCTTCAATCCCGGAGAAAACCGCGAAATCGGATTTTAAATCCGAGCCCTAAACCTCCCAGAACCAAACCCTAAGAAAAAGTCTAGTTTACCTCCCTTGACCCGGGCCGATTCTCCCTTCCCGGCCTGTTTCTTTTCCCCCTTTCTTTTCCCTCGGGCCGCTGCCGGCCCAGCCCTCTCGGCCGCTCCCTCTCTCCCTTCTTCTCCTGGGCCGCCCCGGCCCAGCTCTCTTCCGCGCGCGCCTGCCCGGCCGCTTCCCTCCCGCTGGGCCGCGCCAGGCCGCTCGGCCCGCACGCGCCCGAGCCGGCCCACCGGCTCTCTCCCTCTCTCTTCTCTCTCCCTTCTCCCCCGTGGCCGCCGGCGCCGTTCCGTCCCGCCTCCGCCGCTGGCCCCCGCCTCTGCCCCGCCGCCTGCGCGCGTGCCGACAAGGCGCCGAGCCCGCGCGCACCCTCTCCCTCTCTCCCCGCGCGCGCCCTTGCCCGAATCGGCAAGGGGGCAAAGCCCCTTTCCTTTCCCCCTTTTTCCCTTTTTCCCCGGCGACCGACCGCCCGACCGCCGCCGACGTCACCGGCCGCTTGGCCGCTTGCGCGGTCCCCTCGCCGCGCTCCACCGCCTCTCGGCCGCACCGACTATCTCCCCCCCCGACCGAACCGACCTAATCCCCTCTACAAATTTCCCCCTCCCTCTCTCTCGCCCCCGGCCGCCATTGCCGCATCCCGAGCTCGCCCCCCCCCTTCCCGCTGCCGCCGCCGCGCTCGTCGCCGCCGCCGAGAGCTCCCGAAGGAGGTTCGGGCGCCGCCTCCGCCGCCCTCTTCCCCGGCTCGCGTCCGCGCCCGCGCCCGCGCCGCACCCGTCGGCCTCCGGCTTGCCGCCCCGCCGCGGTAACCCCCCCTCTTCTCTCCCTCTCCTTTTTCTTTCCCCTCGCGTTCTAGGCTGCGAGTTAGGCCGTAGAGCCCCCTCCCGGGCGCCGCCGCCGCCCTCGCCCTCTCCTCCGCNCTGCACCAACAGCCACAAGCCAACACACCGGTACGAAAGGCTCCCTGCCAATCGTCACCAACTCCGGCTGCTTCAACAGCCACAAGTCAACACACCGGTACGAGAGGCTCCCTGCCAATCGTCACCGACCCGGCTGCTTCAACAGCCTTAAACCAAGCACGGAACGGAAAACCTCACACCAACAGCAGTCACAAGGTGTTCAAATAAAACTACGCTAAGGAATCACCTCACATCCGCCCATGACCGTGGGCACGGCTGTTCGAACAGTTGTTAACCTCTGCAGAGGGGGTACACTTTACCCACACGACGTTACTAACCCCGAATCACCCAGCCCGCGACCCTCGGTCACGTCTGGCGACCTTAAGGCTTTCACGACAAGGCATTTCGAAAGCCGACTCAGGGTCATCTTATGCCAACGGGAGGGGTCCCACGGACCAACACCAGGTTAGGTCCCAGACCATACTGTGCCAGGAAGCCCAGGGGTCCTCCCCGACACCACCCCGGCGAATCCACTTGTCCCTTGGCATCAAGATTTCCCTGGCCTAGCTAATTACTCAGCCAGGGGCGTCCCATATCACCCATGTGGTCGTACTTGACATATGCTTGGATGTAATTCCCAAGGAATCGGTCCTTAGAGCGAGAGCGGGCAGACCGTACCTCCAGTACGTCTCCCGAACCGCGAGTTTTAGAAACTCACTTTAGTTTTCAAGACACCGACCCAAGTGTCGGGTTTTCCAAGCATTTTGTAAACTCAAGTTTTACCCAAGTGATCAATTTTAAAGTTTGAGGGGAGTCTCGATATTCGTACGCGAGGTACGGATACCGAGGCATCACCTGCGGGGTGACAAGGGTGTTAGGGTATTCAATTATCAAGGAGGGTGAATGCAGCAATTGGGTAGGGCCTGACGGTTATATTGCAAACCGAGGCCAAGTGTCAAGTGTGTGACCTAATTAATGCATAGTTTGCGGAATCAAAATACTTAATTTAAATTATGGGTTCAATTGATCAAAGGTGACTTGCCTTGCTCGAGATCTTGAGCTTCTTCCTCGAAATCCGCGCACTGCGGGTCTTCGGGCTCCGAGACTACACGCGAAACGAGACGACTCAACAAAGCGATAAAAAGAAGCCCTATTAAAGACCACTAAGCGTGCCATTGGATAGATCTCGATTTTTGAGGAATTTTGGAAGTGGAACGGAGTTAAACGGACGAACGGTTGAAAAGATATGAATTTCCGAAGATTAAAGGATTTTCTGGAATAAAGAAAAGGAATTAATAATCAATTAATAATTCCCTGGAAAAAGAAAAGAAGGAGGGACTGAAAGTAGACTTTATTTTGGGCGGCTAAGGACAGCCCAAAATATTGAATGGGCGCGGCCAATAATTGGGCCGGCGGCCCAAGGGATCGGCCTAGGCCGAGCAAGGAGGCTGTTGGGCCAAGGGGAGCCGATGGACCGGCCGATGGCCCAAGGAATTGGCCCACGGCCGATCGGTGAGCGGGGGCTGGCCGATGGGCCTAGCGGCCGAGCAGGCCGGCGCTTGAGGGCGCGGCCCACGAGCGAAAAGGCCGAGTGGCCGATGCGGGCACGGGCCGACTGGGCTTGAAAAGGGATAGAGGCCGAGCGGGCCGGTGCAGGCCGCGGCCTGCTCGGGTGGCCGATCCGGTGGACCGAGACCACCACGCGGGTGCTAGGGCGGGGCCCGCCTGGCAGCGGCACGGTCTACGCAGACCGGGTGCACGGCCGGGAAGGAAGGGGGACGCGCCGGCTGGCGCTTGCGTGGCGCCTGCGTGGCAGCCACGTAGGCCGGCCGGGCGAGCAAAAAGGGGAAGGGGCGCCGGGCGACGGCGGCGACGGCGGAGGGGACGTTCCGGGCGGTGCGGAGCGACGGCGGCGACGGGGATTGGCGCCAGAGCAAGAGGGGAGCAAGGGGGATCGAACCGCCGGCTTGGTTCGAGCCGCGGGGGAGCGACGGCGGCTGGCGACGGCGCGAGGCAACGGCGGGCACGGCGGCTCGGGGAGAGGGCGGAGGAGAGGGCGAGGGCGGCGGCGGCGCCCGGGAGGGGGCTCTACGGCCTAACTCGCAGCCTAGAACGCGAGGGGAAGGAAAAAGGAGAGGGAGAGAAGAGGGGGGGGTTACCGCGGCGGGGCGGCAAGCCGGAGGCCGACGGGTGCGGCGCGGGCGCGGGCGCGGACGCGAGCCGGGGAAGAGGGCGGCGGAGGCGGCGCCCGAACCTCCTTCGGGAGCTCTCGGCGGCGGCGACGAGCGCGGCGGCGGCAGCGGGAAGGGGGGGGGCGAGCTCGGGATGCGGCAATGGCGGCCGGGGGCGAGAGAGAGGGAGGGGGAAATTTGTAGAGGGGATTAGGTCGGTTCGGTCGGGGGGGGAGATAGTCGGTGCGGCCGAGAGGCGGTGGAGCGCGGCGAGGGGACCGCGCAAGCGGCCAAGCGGCCGGTGACGTCGGCGGCGGTCGGGTGAAGCTTGCATTATACACTTAAATTCCCCTGACTTGCTGAGTACTCCCGTACTCACCCTTGCTCTATATAATTAAACCCCCCCCCAGTTCTCGAAGACGAAGAGGTGGACCCTGCTGATGAAGAGATCTTCCAGGAGCAAGCAGACTTCGAGTAGTAGAAGGGTTTCGGCCTTTCCCCAAGGCTTTGCTTGTGGCTTAGGGCTAGTCTCCGCTTTCCGCTTCCGCCTTTTTGTAATGCTGTTGCGAACTCGGGTTCTGTCCGCAGTTCCAACCTTGGATGTAATCCTACTCTTAAATAAAGAGACCGCTGCTGTTGTGGTATTCTGTCTTCCTGTTGTACCAGCGCTATTTCCTGGGACTGGTACAGGCATACAGGTCAATCTGGACCGCCTTATCCTGGCCTCCGCTCGGGGCTGGTTTGGGGCGTGACAATAGGCCTGGCGAGAGGAAAGATTTCAGTCAATTTATAGTTGGTTGCTGCGAGGATTTAGAGTAGATCCAGACGTAAACACCATGTTAGTATCTATTGTAGTGAGTCGTGCAACAGAAGGTTATTTTTGGGAACTAATGCCCATGGATAGCACTGATGCTTGGAGACGGTATGTGGAGATGGCTTTTGAATGGTCATGGCCCCTTGTTATTTTTGTTTCGGCGCATGAAAATGATAGAAATCTTGGAATAGAAACCGAAGATGTTGAGGGTCCTAGTCATGTGGGCGATTGTGTTGGATCATCAAACAATGAGGAAAATCAAACAAGGGTCGTGCAGGCCATGGGCATGGCGGATGAGGGGGAGATAGTCGGTACAATCGTCGATGGAATGGAGAGGGAAGATTCGGATAATGAGCAAGCGGAGGGCGACTTATCATCCGATGAGGAAGATGATGTAATGCCCACTGATTGGACAAAAGAGGACTTCTCAGGACTTGTTATCTCAGAGGGGCATCATATATCCTGGGAATACAAGGAGAACGAGGTAATTCAGGGTGCTAGGTATGCTCATAAGGAGGATATGAAGGAGACGGTGAAGCATTGGACGGTCTCATTGCAGAGAGAGTTTAGGGTGGTCAAGTCAACCAATTATGTGTACGAAGTAAGGTGCGTGAGGAAAGATTGTCCATGGCGTGTTCATGCTTATAAGGGTAAATAGTTTGATTATTGGAAAGTTAGCATAGTGACCGAGCACCAGTGCCACTTACAAGGGATGGAAAAGTATCACCGCAACATCACTACAGCTTTTATTGCAAGTGAGATGTATAGCAGTGTGGTCTCCAACAATGGCTTTGAACCAAGATCAATTATTAGTCACATTGAAAAAAATTCAAGTACAACATAAGTTATGCCAAGGCCTGGAGAGTCAAACAAAAGATTATAGAGATGAGGTATGGCATATTTGAAGCATCCTACGATAATTTGCCTCGTCTGTTAGCCAGCATTGCCCAGAGAAATAGTAATACCTACTATGACATGCATACATTTCAATCGGTTCATGATCCTACCAAGAGTGTGCTGCAAAGAGCATTTTTCTCATTGGGTGCTTGCATCAACGCTTTTGTGCATTGTCGTCCTGTACTATGCATAGATGAAACATTTCTGACCGGTAAATACAGAGGTCAGATATTGACAGCAATCGGAGCTGATGGGAACAATCAGGTGTTACCTATGGCTTTTATATTTGTAAAGAGCGAGAACACTGAAAGCTGGTACTGGTTCCTGGAAAGAGTGCACATCGCAGTTATGCGTATGAGACCCAATGTTTGCCTTATACATGATCGCCATGCGGGCATGTTGCGGGCTATTAAATACCTGAAGAACGGTTGGGATGAAAAAGAAATTCCAGCAAGGTGGCCCGATCTTCGTAGTAGGTGGTGCATGCGTCACATGGGTGCTAATTTCTACAAGTAATTCAAGAACAAGCATCTGACGGATCCTTTCAAGAGGCTCAATCCACAGAATCAAGAGAAGAAATTTAATGAGTTGTGGAGAAGGTTGGATGAATTGACAACTAAGCAAACAGACGAGCAATCTCGTCGGCCAAAAGCTGAAGTTGACGAGCCTCCCATACCTCTTGGTGCACTGCATGACGATGAGAAGGAGGTCGGGATCATCTACCGCAAGCAAGCCGTGCAGGAATGTGTCCTTAAGGCCGATGGGGGATGCAGTTGCAGCTGTATGAAGCCAAAGCTTCGACACCTGCCTTGCCCTCATGTACTTGCCGCAGCCGGTGATTGTGACATACTTCCCGATGTGTACGTGTCACATTATTTCAGGAAAGAAGCAATCTTTCATACATGGAGTGAGGAGATATATGGGTTCGGGATCTCATACAAAACTCTGAGGCCCCAAGTTTTTTACATTCCGGATCCATCCAAGCTAAGGGTGAAAAAGGGTCGGCGTTAGACAAGACACATCAGAAATGACATGGACGAGGCCGAAGCTGGTGGTAGGACTATACGTTGTAGCAAATGTGATCAGCGTGACCACATTAACAAGAAATGCCTGAAGACTGCGGAGGGTCCAAGCGTCTTGGATGTCGATCCATCTGGAGAGGCACGTGAAGGAAGCCGACCACATGGGGAAGGAACAACAAACAAGCGAGCATGTCCCAGGCGTCCTCATGCGGCAGGGGATGCGATGGTGTAATATTATCTGGAAACCATAATGTAGACCAATAATGTATCGTAAAGAGTCATCACATTAAGTATTTGTATCATGTAATTTCAATGAATCTTGTTGTAAATCTGCTGTTCGTGAACCTTACAGCACTTGGTATTGTACACCGGTATTGTATTGCGGATTTTTGGTACTGTATGCTAGAGTTGCAAACAATTTGATGTAGCACTGTAATGTTGTCGTAAACTCTGTATCATTGTGCTGAAGTAATATTTGTTTGTACTGTTCCTAACTATGTTTAAGTAATATTTACTATTTTTCTAATCATTATTTGGCATGCAGGTATGGCGGACGACACACCTGAGCTCTTCAGCCGTGGCCTCGATAGGAACCACCACTCGTACTTGTCAGCAGTGCAGGGTGCGTAGCTCGGCACCCTCCGCCCACGTACTTCACACCAGTTGTTGCGTGTCGACCCGCGACACGTTCCCTCGTACACCTCGTTCAAATTTTAAATCATCACATTTGATTGCAGTAATACTTTATTGGTACTAATGTGTGAGATTTACATTACGCAGGTTGCGTGAGGCAGGGCTCCTACCACTGTGTAGGTTTGTTGAGGCTGGGGCGGACGAGAGAGACCCAGCGAAGCGCTGAGATGCAGACCGGTCACTCCTTGCCGCTCTGGCAGACCGCTGGAGGCCCGGGACGCACACGTTCCATCTTCCCTGTGGGGAGATGGCTCCGACACTGCAAGACGTGTCGTACCTCCTCGGTCTACCTCTTGCAGGAGACGCGGTTGGTCTTGTAGACGGTGCTGGGGGATGGAAGGAGGATCTCATGGAGCGTTTCGCGCACGTGATGCGCCTTCCCAGTGTACCGCCGCCCACTGGCCTACACCCGTACACTACCGCCAGGCCGAGCAAGGCTTAGTTGCTTCAGTTCACCGTAAGTTCAATGCTTGAATGGGTTTATGGTTTTTTGAACAAATATGTTCATTTGTACTAATATTTGGTTAAATGCTATAGGCTGACCAGCTCCACCCGGACGCCGATGAGTACTCAGTTCGACGCGCCCTAGAGGCGTACCTGCTCTGGCTGTTCGGATGGGTGATGTTCACTAGCACTACAGGTCACGCTGTCGGCAAGGGTTTGATCCACTACGCACGGGGCATCGCGGATGCTGAGCTAGGCAACGTGCCTAGGTGGAGCTGGGGATCTACAATGCTAGCAGCCACCTACTGTGCCCTCTGTGAGATGTGCACGAAGACCGATGCGGGAGCGATCTTCGCTGGTTGCCCTCTGCTCGTTCAGCTTTAGGCAGCTGAGAGGTTTGCCATAGAACAGCCTGTGGTGGACCACGCACCGTACGGGACAGGATGCAGCGCAGAGTGGCCAGTGGACGGCCCCATGATGGGGACGTACTGGTGTCGACGTGGGGTGAGTACAAACTTTGTACATTGCACCGTCCATTTTCTTTCACATTCGTCCGTAACAATCAATTATATGTGTACCATATTTGTATGTCGCAGCGTTGTTACGCCCACGTGCAGGTCAGACGGGGTTACCCGGACTTCGTGTTTGAGTTCGACCGTCTCCAGCCCAACAACGTCGTCTAGCAGCCATAACACGGAGCAGGCAGTGGCAGCGAGAGCACCGCTAGGACTTTCGTCCCTCTGCACATGTGAGCGGCGTACTGGCTCACGACTTTGTCGATGGTGTTCGACATCTTCGTCGAGCCTCACTACCTGCAGCGGGTGATGCGGTAGTTCGGCCTGAGACAGGTTTTCCCCGGAGACATGGTGTCTATCATCCTCCCTAGAGACCACTCGTGAGTACAATGTGTTCATATTACAAATATGATGTTACTGCATTCATCAAGCTATCTAAGTGTCTGCTCTTCACAGGTTGACCCGCTGGGGACAGCTAGCCGGCACACTGTGGGCACCACGCGTACAACAGTTCGTGGACGACTGGCTGTTAGCACCAGAGGAGGTGATCAACGAGATCTGGCCACACATAGAGGACAACCACCGTGATTACCTCCGCTGGTACTTACCTCGCACTCGTGCCCAAGTGACATACACTCCAGCCGCTCCACAGCCACACGTTGCCGCTGTCACGGACGCGTACCCCACGCACCGTGACCGAGAGTACTTCTTGGGGGTACGTTGAACTTCCGCTCGCTTCTTTCATTTTTTCTCCGATTGATACTGACATGCTTACATATATCGTGAATAGGCCGACGCTGCATGAGCTGTCAATGCCGATATTAACTCGGTGCTAGTCAGGTTGGACGCTGGGTTAAACTTAAGTGATGCTGAGTAGAGGCTGACGTTCGACCGGATGCAGGCGAAGATGAGCGTTGTCATGCGCTTCTTCTCTTGTCGCAGCGCCGTGGATGCAGTACCTCCAGCTGGTCCAGCACCACCACGTCCACGCGCCCCTAGGGCCGGAGTTGTGCGACCTACAGCAGCGGCTTCCCACGGTACTGCTTTGCCCAGAGATTAATTCCATAATATTTGATTTATTATCGGTAACATGACCACATCACAACAAAATGAACGCACACGCAGGTCCCCCTCTACCTTCCCACGCCTTTGCCGGAGGTACCACTTCGTCCCACAAAGTGTTGATCCCTCGTCCAGACATGCAACCGTGTGTCCCTCTAGGTGAGCGTGCGTGATTCGTTACTCACGTTAGTTGTACTCGTTTAAACAAGAATTTTTTACTTCGATGAATCTTATGTCCTTTCTCCCACAGGGTTTCAAGCGGGGATCTTTGGTGCAGGAGCTTCCTCTTCACACACCGGCGGGACTGGTCCTAGCGACCATTTCTACAATGACGACTTGGAGGACGCGACACACTTGGCTCGTCACAGCTTGGCGGAGCTCCACCACTGCAGACCCAGGAGCAGCCATCAGACACACCTAGGGGTGGATAACGAGCCAGCTCGGCTCGGTCTAGCTCGTTATGATAATGAGTTGGCTCGGCTCGGCTCGACTCATTCGAAAGCTCGAGCTGGCTTGTTTGGCTCGTGAGCCAATGCATCCAAACACTGACATTCAGAATTTTTGCGTCCAAACACTGTAGCATATCCAGCATAGGGTTTTGATGTATTGGGCCTCCTTCTAAATAAATGGGCCTACTTACATCTAGCAGCTTAAATAGGACATAGACTGCCCTCACAAACCAACACCAATCTTTTCTGCGCACTTTGTGCTAACTCGTGCGCACCCGAAAAAGACTTCCCGGTCGATCACCCATCCCTAGATTTCTCCAGGCCAAGCACGCTTAACTTTAGAGTTCTTTGGAGATGGGCTTCCAGAAAAAAAATTACAACTTGTTAGCATGAGTATTCTATCAATCCTATTATGCCTTGGGCCGGGGTGTTACATCCTCACCCCCTTAAGAGATTGACGTCCTCGTCGATCAACCCCAAGCCAGGAACTCCCTCTCTTGGCCACGTCCGTGTGTCCAGTGCCAGCGCATGTGCCATGTTGTGTGACCACACCGGGTCCACACCAACCATGCGCACCATGCCTGCGCAACAGCGACACACGTGCCCGTGAAACTGCGAGAATCGGCTCTGATACCATACTGTAACGTCCCGCCTCCACGAGGCCTGGTCCGCTTACATCTAGCAGCTTAAATAGGACATAGACTGCCCTCACAAACTAACACCAGCCTTTTCTACGCACTTTGTCCTCACTCGTGCGCACCCGGGAAGGACTTCCCGGTCGGCCACCCATCCCTAGATTTTTTCAGGCCAAGCACGCTTAACTTTAGAGTTCTTTGGAGATGGGCTTCCGAAAAAGAAGTTGCAACTTGTTAGCATGAGTATCCTATCAATCCTATTATGACTTGGGCCGGGGTGTTACAACGGGACCGTCTGATGTACTCCCAGGGACACGTTAGGGCCCAGGGTAGGAGGGAGAGGGGCAAGAGGCCTCGGCAGTAGTGCTCTACCTCTTGATTGTTTGTACATACAGTTCTTCTGGTTTATATTTTTGTGATCCAGTACTACTTTTACATTACTACTGACGGAGCGTGAAACTCCTCACCGGAAGACCGTGCAGGCCCCCCTTTGCTAGTTCGGCCGGGGGCGCGAGGTGCAATCCCTTGCCCCGGATCTGAGGGATTTTCAGCGAGAAAAAACGCGAGAACGCAGGCGATTTAGACAGGTTCGAGCCGCTGGGAAGCGTAATACCCTACTCCTGTGATCTAGTAGATCTGAAAGTGTGATGGGATCCAGAGACAATCCAGTCTCTAGCCAGCTAGTCTCCGTCCGATGCCCCATTTCCTAGGCCTGGGCCTCCTTTTATATGGCAAGGGGCTACCACATGGGCCACGAGCTGCCTGAGAAAGAAAACATTCTTTTACATTTAGGGCTATCCTATCGCCGGAAGCAGTCTTTGACAGACGCGGTAGCACGCCCCTGCTCAGCCAGTCGACCCATCCGGGGGACGCCCGTTTCCACTTTCATTAAATGGCGGGCAACTTTCTCGTCTCGCCTGCGCCAGACTCCAGGAGTTGGCACGCCAACTCCGGCTGAGAGATGAGGGACAGAGGGCTCTCATCATTCCGACGGGACGGGGCGAGGCGTGCAGCAGGCCGCCTGGCGCCACCTAACCTGCGATTTGACTGATCTGTGACCGGTCACTCACCATGACCGATCACGGACCGGATATGCACGCGCCACGCCGCATTAAATGCGGCGTAGTGCGCTCGTCTGAACCGCCATAAATGCAGTCAGGTGAGCCCTGTCGCGCTCACCTAACCTGCGATCGTGGCACCAAAACCACAGGGGGTCGGCGCGCCCTAGGCCTCGGGGCAGAAACGGGAGCGGCCTGACCCCGGGAGGAAACCGGGAGGGCAGCCGCCACGTCACCCTCGGGCCCGACCCCTCCGGGGGAACGGGCCACGTGGATCCCTGTGGCCGCCCTTCCCTTTGGTCTCAATACCCCCGGTCCCATGTCACCGACAGTAGCCCCCGGCGTCATGCCTGGGAGACCACACCCGGGGGGGCACCCAGGCTTGACGCCACCTCTCGGGCCCGATGACAGATGGGACCGGCCCCCAAAGGCGGGCAGGACTCCTACGGTCGCGAGCCGCGCTCATCGGTGAGGAATGTCAGTCAACATTAATGAGCGGTCTCCTTGTAACCGCAAAACTACTCGAGGTAGCGCGCGGATTGGGACACGTCGGTCCGTTTCGCCTGGGGGCGTGATGATGGCGCTTTTTGCGGTAACCGAGCGCAATTAATGCGCACACGATCTGCCCCTCCTCAACCGCCACGGTCGCACAACTGACGCGTGCGCCGTAAGCGGGCGAGTGGGGTTAGTGGAGGCGTGGGCGCGAGAAACGAGGGGGTAAGGAAGTGGGCGCGGGAAACGAGGAGTCGAGCGCAGTGGAGGCAAGGGCATAAAAGGCGCTGAGGAAGGGATTCGTTTCCTTCCTCTCGCTACTTTTTCCTTGCCTTTGCCATCCGCGCTCTAGCTCTCTCGTTTCTCTCGCCTTACTCGCGCCACACGCTCTCGTTCTCAAGCTCCCCCTCCGCCGGCACCATGACGCGGAGCTCGGCGCCGCTTGACGGTAGCGTGCTGCCGCCTTCTCACATCACCAGCGAGAGGCAAGCCGAGCTGCCGCGCTGGTTCATGCCGGAATCTGCCACCCGGGAGGTGGTCGCGCTGGGCGGGGGACGCCCGGCACCGCACTACCCGGAGTGGTCCGTTTTCTTCCTTTCCTTCGCCATGGCGGGCTTGATCCCGCCATTCTCCACATTCTTTATGGATGTTCTGGAGTTCACCTCACCCTAGTTGGCGCACCTCACCCCCAACGCGGTGATGACGTTGGCCATCTTCACACACCTGTGCGAGATGTTCATCGAGGTGCGCCCATCCCTTCGGCTGTTCCGGTGGTTCTTCACCGTGCAGCCGGTATCGCCGTCGACGGTGGTCAGTGGCTGCTACTTCCAGCCGCGGGGGCAGGTGTTGAACCGCTACATCCCGTGCGTCCTTCGCAAAAAGTGGGACAACTGGAAGAGCGACTGGTTCTACACCCCCCTCCCCGACGAAGCGCGCCTCCGACTCCCGAGCCAGCCCCTAGCGCAGGCGCCTAGCTGGCGGGCGATGGTGGATCTGGGGGACGGCTACGATGCCGTTCTGGACCGCCTGGCGGGCCTGCGAACCCAGGGGCTCACGGGGGCCATGGTGTTCGGTGACTACCTCCGCCGCCGGATCGCGCCGCTCCGGCGACGCGCCCGGGGCGCCTGGGAGTACACCGGGACCGAGGACCTCCTGAGGACCCACCAGGGGCGTAAGTGGGATTTGGACCCCGAGGACTTCAGGATGGTGGTCCAACGGGTGCTAAACCTTAGCTCCATGGAATCGTCCCTCATCCCTCGGGGGATCCTTCCCCTCTGCAGCAACCCAGAGCGCGCCAACATCCTGGCTATCATGCAGGTGGTCGGGGCGTCGGGGGACCGGGCCCCCCGAGGCCATGATGGCACGGGTGGCAGTTGCAGGGGGGATCAATCTACCCCCGGAGGGGGCCATGCTTCTGGGCCCTGCGGCGGGGGTTCGGGGGGCAGCCGCCCTGCCGACGCCAAGGGGAAGAGGAAGCAGGAGGCGACCCCTCCTCCATCTCCTCCCCGAGGGGGTTGGGCGGCGCGCTTCAGCGGCAGGCACCCGGAGGACGCCGCACCGACGCCCCAGCCCGAGGGGGAGCGGAACAAGAAGCGGCTCCGCAAGATGGGGGAGACCGAGCCGTGCAGGGGAGCCTCATCACGCCCCCAAAGTGGTCGTTCAGCCGGCCACCCCGCAGGTTCGACCTCTCACCCACAGCGACCACACTCTCACTCCCAAACCCCCAGGGCTTCTCTTTACCTTTCCCTTTCTGTTTCGTGTTTTTCTTCTGCCTCAGCTAGATCCCATCCCGCCCCGTGCGTCACTCCAAGGCCAGCTGGCCCGCGGGCAACGAGGCCGGGGAGGCGGTGGCCGCAGAGGCTCAGAGGCGGGAGGCCGACCTACAGGAAGCCGCAGTCTGCCTACGGGAAGCTCAAGAGGCTGCTCGGGAGGCGGCCAGAGTCCGTCGGGCCAAGGAGGCTGTCCGGGAGGCCGAGGCGACGCGCGCGCACGAGGCGCCGGCGGCCGAAGCTGCCACCCAGGTCCCCGACCCGACGGTGCCCGAGGCGGAGGCCGCCACCGAGGCCGCCCGTGACGACGCCGAGGGGGCGCACCCGGGGCCCGACGCCCCAGGCGGCACCGAGGATGAGCCGGCCTCGGGAAAGGCCCCCGAGGCCAACACACTGACTGGCGAGCCGAGCCGGGCCTCACCGTCACAGAGGTGGCCTTTCCCCCTTTCTTTCGCTGCCCCGCTAAGCGCCGAGCCCCTCCTGCAGGCCTTGGCCACGGCCAACAGCACTGCGCTGGACGGGCTAAGCGCCCAAATGCAGGCCCTGCAGGCGGAGCGGGCAGAAATCGACGCAGCGTGCGCGCGCGTCGAGGAGGGACGGCACTCCGTGGAGGCCATGGTGGAGGCCGGCCGTAAGGCGCACAGCCTGCACGCCTCACAACTCGAGGCCCGCCGCAGCACCCTGGCGGAAATCGCCCGGGAAGTGGAGAAGGAGCGGGAGACCGCCCTCATCGCCACCGCCATGTTCGACGGGGCGCGGGACGACCTCCGTCTCCAATACAGGAGCCGGATGGCGGAGCTTGAGACGAAGCTCGACGCCGCCCGTGGAGTTCTCGACGCCGCCGCTGCTAGGGAGCGGCGGGCGGCGGAGATCGAGGCGGCGACCCGCCAGCGCGAGGAGGCCCTAGAGGCTCGAACCATGGCGCTGGAGGAGAGCCTCACTATGCTCAGGGGGCGAACAGTCTGCTCCTCCGCGAGGCGGCGCGGGAGGAGCAGGCGCGCCGCAATCTAGAAAGCGCTCGCGCCGAGAGGGAAGCGCTGAACCAGCGGGCCTCTGAACTCGAGGCGCAGGCGAGGGAGCTGGACGCGCAGCGGCGGGGCAGCCGCAGGCCACAGCGATTTGGCCGCTCGCCTCGCAGCCGCCGAGGAGACCATCGCCGAGCTGCAGGGCGCCCTGGACTTGTCCGCCGGGGAGGTTGAGGCCCTTCGGCTGTCGAACGAGGTGGGGCCCGACATGCTCCGGGACGCTGTCTTCCGCCTCAATCGCGCCGGGCGTCAGGCAGGCATCTGGAGCGGGCGGTACGCAAAGTACGCCGCCAACCAGGGGGGCCTCGCCCAGCGCCTCTCGGAGATGGCCGGGGACCTTGAAAGGCTCCCCGAGGAGATTGAGAAGACGGTTAAGTCTTCCTCAAGGGACCTCGCCCCGGGGGCGATGGAGCTCGTGCTGGCAAGCTACCAAGCCCGGGACCTCGACTTCTCCTCGTGGACGGCATTGAAAGAGTTTCCTCCCGGAACCGAGGACAGCGCGCGCGCCCAAGTCCGGGATGCCACCGATCATATCGTCCATGGCTTCGAGCGGACGGCCCCTCGGCTCGTCTTCACTCTCGACTCCGACGAGGAGGAGGACAGCGACGACGGCGATAGCGACGGCGAGGCCGACGGCCCGGGTGCGTCGGAATGAGCCCCCGGGCCCCTGCGCGTCTTACTAATTTTTTATTCCTTCATCTCCTGAGGCCTTTGGGCCTTTGCTTGTATAAACTGGCTTCATTTTATCTGCAATCAAATAAGGTTTTAATTTCTATGTTAGTTATGCTTGCTATATGCGCGTGATAAGGATGGTCTGTGTCACGATCCTTTTGCATCTTGGCTTGAGCGAGGGCTCGTGCTCGGGCCCCAGCCTCAAGCGGCACGGGTCGGAGCTAGTGCCTGGGGAGATCCGCGTGTCAAGACTGGCCAGGCCGGGAGCGCGGTGACCGAGGGTTATGGATGACCCGATTGTGGGCCTTTGCCAATTCCCCCCCGGAGTTCACCGCGCCCCGGGGCACGGCTCGGTTCTGGGCCCCGTTTGGCGGTTTAGACGACCCGGGCTGCCGAGGGCAAGGATGAGCACGAGCAGACTGACTCAAGCCAAGACTTCTCAAAGGGAAACGATAACACAGACGCAGTCCTTAGGAAATCGAAAATGCCTACTATTGAAATGCTAGGAAAAAATTAAACAGGTATAGGCATGTGGGAGCCCCGGCCAACCCTGCGTGCTCGAGGGGGACGCGGGGTTGGCCTGAGCCCGAGATACGACACCCGACCCCCTTATGGGTAGAAGCGGCGAAGATGCTCGATGTTCCACGGGTTAGGCAGCTCCGTGCCGTCGCCCGTGGCCAATCGAACCGAGCCCGGCCGGGGGACACCGATCACTCGATATGGACCCTCCCACATTGGTGAGAGTTTGCTCAGTCCAGCACGCGTTTGGACGCGACGTAGGACGAGATCGTGGACGCAGAGTGATCGGGCCTGGACATGGTGCTGATGGTAGCGCCGCAGGCTTTGCTGGTAGCACGCGGCTCGGAGGGCCGCGCGTCGCCTTTGCTCTTCCAGGTAGTCGAGGTCGTCTCGGCGAAGCTGATCTTGATCAGCCTCGCAATACATGGTGGTCCGAGGGGACCTCAGGGTGAGCTCGGATGGGAGGACCGCCTCCGCGCCGTAGACGAGGAAGAAAGGCGTTGCCCCAGTCGTTCGGCTTGGAGTGGTTCGGTTCGCCCAGAGTACCGCTGGCAGCTCCTCGATCCACGAGTCGCCGTGCTTCTTGAGGATGTTGAAGGTCTTGGTCTTGAGGCCCTTGAGGATTTCCGCGTTGGCACGCTCCACCTGGCCGTTGCTTCTGGGGTGGGCGGGTGAGGCGAAAGAGAGCTTGATGCCCATGTCTTCGCAGTAGTCGCTGAAAAGCTCCCTGGTGAACTGGGTGCAGTTGGCCGTAATGATACGGTTAGGCACCCCGAACCGAGCAGTGATGCCTCTTATGAATTTTAGCGCTGAGTGCTTGTCGATCTTGATGACCGGATAAGCCTCGGGCCACTTAGTGAACTTGTCGATTGTGACGTACAGATACTCGAACCCGCCCGGAGCCTTCCTGAAGGGACCCAGGATGTCCAGCCCCCAGACAGCAAATGGCCATGAGAGAGGTATGGTCTGCAGGGCCTGGGCCGGCTGATGCGTTTGCTTGGCGTGAAACTGGCATGCCCTGCATCGTCGGACCAGGTCAGCTACGTCGTGGAGCGCCGTCGGCCAATAAAAACCCTGGCGAAAGGCCTTGCCGACCAAGGTGCGCGAGGCGGAGAGGGCTCCGCACTCGCCTTCATGGACATCGACAAGAAGCTCGACGCCTTGCTCCCGAGGAATGCACTTCAGGAGGACTCCGTTAGCCCCGCGCCGGTAGAGGGCCCCTTCCACCAGCACGTAGCGCTTGGAGATGCGATGGACGCGTTCAGTCCCTTCGCGGTCCTCGGGTAGAGTCTGATCTTTCAGGAACGCCTAGATCTCAGCCATCCAGGCGACCAATCTTGGGGGGCCGGGCTTGGCCCCCCCGGGTCCCGAGGCTTGGACTCCGACGGGCCTCCGGGGCCGTTCAGGCGCATCCTTCTCCCCTAGGGGGTCAGGTCGCGCCGACGGCTGGGCCAGCCTTTCTTCAAAGGCGCCCGGTGGGGTCGGGGCTCACAATGAAGCAAGCCTCGAGAGTTTGTCGGCGACCGTGCTATCTCTCCTGGGCACGTGCCGAAGTTCAAACCCGTCAAAATGGCGCTCCATACGCCGCACTTCGCGGACGTAGGCGTCCATTTGCGGGTCAGAGCACCGGTACTCCTTGGAGACCTGGTTAACGACCAACTGGGAGTCGCCTAGAATCAGGAGGCGGCGGATCCCCATTCCGGCCGCCACTCTGAGTCCCGCAAGGAGTCCCTCGTACTCCACCATATTGTTGGTTGCCCGGAAATCTAGGCGAATCGAATATCTGAGGACGTCTCCGCTCGGCGAGGTCAAGGTGACCCCCGCACCGGCGCCTTGAAGGGCCAGGGAGCCGTCGAACTGCATCACCCAGTAGGTGGCGTGACGCAGCTACGAGGGGCTCGCGTCGGCCTCGGGGGCGGAGGGTTCGAGATCGGGCTCGGGAGCCGGGGTCCATTCCACCACGAAGTCGGTGAGGGCCTGGCTCTTAATCGCGTGGCGTGGCTCAAAGCGCAAGTCGAATTCAGAGAGTTCGGTTGCCCATTTTACCACCCGTCCGGTACCCTCTCAGCTCGGGAACCACCGTGACCCGATGCGCCTGGAAATAATGGCGCAGCTTCCTCGAGGCCATCAGAATCGCGTAGAGCATCTTCTGGGCCTGAGGGTACCAGGTCTTGGCGTCCCACAGCGCCTCACTAACGAAGTAGACGGGCCGCTGCACCTTTCGGCGGGGCCTGTCCTCTCCGTTGAGGGCACCGTCCCCGGGGCGCTTGTTGTCCGAGGGGCCGTGCTGGGCCCACTCGGCTTCTGTGCCGATGACCTCGGGGTCGGAGGGCGTCGGGCGCGGCCTTCCCACAGTGGCCCCGGGGCCTTCCTGGGGGTTGGGGGAGTCCGGTGCCGTCGGACGAGCGGGCAGAGGGCCACATCCAGTCGTCAAGGGCCTTAGGCCGCTGTCCGGCTCGGGGGCCTCTCCTCCCTTCTCTGTCTCGGGTCGGGTCGACACAGGGTGGGGGCGCGCAGGTCGAGGGCCGTCCTCGCCGCGCCCCACAACCAACGCCGCGCTGACTACCTGCGGGGTTGCCGCCAAGTAGAGTAGCAGCGGCTCATCGGGCTCCGGGGCGACGAGGATCGGGGGGAGCTGAGGTATGCCTTCAACTGGGTGAGGGCCCGTTCAGCCTCCTCCGTCCAGGTAAACGGCCCGGAGCGCTTAAGGAGCTTAAATAGGGGCAACGCCTTCTCTCCCAGCCTCGATATGAATCGGCTTAAGGCGGCCATGCATCCGGTGACGCATTGCACGTCCTTAAGCTTGCTGGGGGGCGCATCCGCTCTATAGCACGTATCTTCTCGGGGTTGGCCTCAATGCCTCGGGCAGAGATCAAGAACCCGAGAAGCTTGCCCGCGGGCACACCGAACACACACTTTTCGGAGTTCAGTTTTATGCGGGCAGAGCGGAGACTTTCAAAAATCTCCGCTAAATTCGAGAGCAAGGTCTCCTGGTTGCGTATTTTTACAACCAAGTCATCGACGTAGGCCTCAACATTGCATCCTATCTGACTACCCAAGGAGATACGAGTAGTACGCTGAAAAGTAGGACCTACATTCTTCAACCCGAAGGGCATGGTTGTATAACAATAAGTTCCTACAGGGGTAATGAATGCAGTCTTTTCCTCATCCTCCCTAGCCATGCGAATCTGATGATATCCTGAGTATGCATCTAGAAAACACAAAAGGTCGCACCCCACGGTGGAGTCGACAATTTGATCTATGCGTGGCAGGGGATAAGGGTCCTTAGGACATGCCTTGTTGAGGTCAGTGTAGTCGATGCACATCCGGAGCTTGCCGTTCGCCTTGGGGACGACAACCGGGTTCGCGAGCCACTCCGGATGGATGACATCACGGATGAATCCGGCCTCCAGAAGCCGCGTCACCTCCTCGCGGATGAAGGCTTGGCGTTCCGGGGCCTGCCGCCGCACCTTCTGCCGGACGGCTAGACGGTGCTCAATCACCTCCCTGGGGACCCCGGGCATGTCCGCCGGTCTCCACGCGAAGACATTGGCGTTTGCCCGCAGGAAGGAGATGAGCGCGTCTTCCTATTTGTCATCCAAGAGACCACCAATCGCCCAGGGCGACCTCCTTTACCGGGACCTCATCGCCTGAGGCCATCCGCTGCCTCGGGGCAGGCGAGGTGGAGGCACCGAGCCTCTCATCGTTGCCCATGGCTTGGACACCACAGCGAGGCGGTCCGCGCACTACTCCATGCAAGCTAGCGCGACTTTGAGGTCGCTGTGGACGGTGATGGGGCCACTGGGGCCTGGCATCTTCATCTGGAGGTAGGCGTAGTGGGTGGCCGCCATGAACTTCACCAACGCAGGCCTTCCCAGGACCGCGTTGTAGGGCAGATTGAGGTCCACCACATCGAAGTCCACCCGCTCGGAGAGGAAATTGGCGGGGCCACCGAAGGTGACCGGGAGGTCGATGTGACCTAGCGGCCAGGTGTGCCTCGGCATCAAGCCGATGATCGGCTGGCACGGCCGGAGTTCCATCCCCGGGGCCTTGATAGCATCAAAGGCCGCGGGGGATAGGATGTTGAGGGCGGCGCCCCCGTCTATCAGGACGCGCCCCAACTTCACGTTGCAGACGGTGGGGGAGACCACCATCGCGATCTGTCCTCCCCGGGCAACGCACGGCGGGTGGTCGGTCCGGTCAAAGGTAAGGGTGACCTCCGACCAACGCGTCCGCCACGCCACCTCATGGGTAGGGACTGCGGCCAGAAGCTCTCGCTTCATGGCCTTGAGGCTCCGGCGAGAAGCGTGAGCACACGCTCCCCCATCAACGGTGGCGACGGTGGCCTCAGGCTCCTGAAATCCCAGGTCATCATCGCCATCGTCGACGTCCTCAGTGGGGGCCTTCTGCTTGGTCTCACTTCGCCGGTTGCCGGTGGAAGTCGCCGGGGCCTTACCCTCACGGCGTTCCTGCCTCTTCTCCTCCTCCCACTTCCTCGTCCGTTCGGCCAAGCTTTTGACCACGCGGCAGTCGGCGAGGTCGTGGAGGGAGGTGTTGTGCACAGTGCACCATCTGCCGGCTGGGCGCTCCCTGCCGGGAGCCAGCCTCCTTCTTTTTGTCGCCCATGGGCCTTCCCTTCCGGGGGGCCCGTGAAGCGTCCTCGGCGGCGAGGACGTGACCCTCGCCATCGGAACTGGCCGACCTTCTCTTCCTCCTCCTGTCCCGCCACCCTGAACGAGCGGCGGACTCTGGGGCAGCCGGAGCCGCCGCTCCAGAGCCGGAGGAGTTCCAGGTCCAGGCCTCCTCCTTGCGAGCCACACGGTCCGTGAGCTCGAAAAGCTGCGCGGTGGTCTGGGGCTCCTTGGAGGCGATCTTTTCGAGCATGCGGTTGTGCCGCACGCCCCCCCTGAATGCGTAAATGACCGCATGTGCAGGGATGCAAGGTATGGTGTTGCGGACTTGACAGAACCGCTGGATGTACGAGCGGAGAGACTCATCGTCCCTCCGCTGTACCGCGTGCAAGTCCGCCTCTTCTCCTGGGCGCGGATATGTGCCTTGGAAGTTCGTGGTGAACTGCTGGCACAAATCCTCCCAGGAGTGGACCGACGCGGGTGGCAGGTTCATTAGCCAACCTCGCGCCTGGCCCTTCAGAGCCATGGGAAAGAAGTTCGCCATGACCCTGTCGTCACTCCCCGCGGCTTCTATTCTAGTCGTGTAGATCTGGAGAAACTCAGCGGGGTTGACACTTCCGTCATATTCTTCGGTGATGGTGGGCCGGAACCTCGGGGGCCAACGGACATTTCGAAGGCTCGCCACGAAGGATCGACAGCCGGCACCACCAACCGGGGAAACGGGGGGCTGGCCCCCGTGACCGGAACGGAGCGGCGCCCCAAAGGAGGAGGCGCCTTCCGTCGCATGGGCGGCGCGACGAGCGTCGCGCCGGCGCTCAATGTCGAGCCGGGCATCTGGCCCCCCATGCACATTCTCATGGGTCGGAGGCGTCGAGGGGGGAGCTGCAGATGAATGGCGGGTATCTGCCGTCGCCCGCCGTCCCCTTCGCCTCGACGACGTAGAGCCGGCGGTGGCGGCACCAGAGGTGCCGGTGGCGGCAGACCGCCTACCGGCGCCTAGGCGCTGTTGCGCTGTCATGCCAGGTTGGCCACGTCATCCAGCCAACGCTAGGCCGGGGTCTCTGGATCGGGGACGACGGGCGAGTGACGCAAGAGCGCGCCCGCATCCTGGAGCGCGCCCTGGGGCGTGCCGCTATCACCAAACGTGAGGCGACGACGCACCCCGCCTCGCCGTCCTCCTCCGTCGCCCGCGGGTGGCGAGGTCGCGGATCCCTCGACTTCCTCATGCGCCATCCCCAAGACCCCGGTGGGAGGGGGACGACGGGGTGCGTGCCCGATGACGCGGGTCCCGCTCCCCGCCATCACCGCTGGCGCTCAAGGAAGGATCGCACGCCACTGCCTCTTCGGCCATAGGGCTGACCTGGCGAAGCTTGGCGTACACGAAAGGAGATGGGGGCTTCAGAACAACACGCGCGCCCCCTACCTGACGCGCCAGATGACGGAGCATGAAACTCCTCACCGGGAGACCGTGCAGGCCCCCCTTTGCCGGTTTGGCCGGGGGCGCGAGGTGCAATACCTTGCCCCGGATTTGAGGGATTTTCAGCGAGAAAAAACGTGAGAACGCAGGCGATTTAGACAAGTTCGGGCCGCTGGGAAGCGTAACACCCTACTCCTGTGTTCTAGTAGATCTGAAAGTGTGATGGGATCAAGAGATAATCCAGCCTCTAGCCAGCCAGTCTCCGTCCGATGCCCCCTTTCCCAAGCCTGGGCCTCCTTTTATGTGGCAAGGGGCTACCACATGGGCCACGAGCTGCCTAAGAAAGAAAACATTCTTTTACATTTAGGGTTATCCTATCGCCGGAAGCAGTCTCTGACAGACGCCGTAGCACGCCTCTGCTCAGCCAGTCGACCCATCCGGGGGACGCCCGTTTCCACTTTCATTAAATGACGGGCGACTTTCTCGTCTCGCCTACGCCAGAATCGGGAAAGCATCTGACCGGGGCTGACATACCAACTCCGGGAGTTGGCACGTCTACTCCGGCTGAGAGATGAGGGACAGAGGGCTCTCATCATTCCGACGGGACGGGGCGAGGCGTGCAGCAGGCCGCCTGGTGCCACCTAACCCGCGATCTGACCGGTCTGCGACCGGTCACTCACCGTGACCGATCACAGACCGGATATGCACTTGCCACGCCGCACTAAATGCGGCGTAGTGCGCTCGTCTGAACCGCCATAAACGCGGTCAGGTGAGCCCTGTCGCGCTCACCTAACCTGTGATCGCGGCTATTGGCGCAGAATTTGGACCCGTCCAGCAATAAAATGGGTTCCGTGTTACCACGGCGGCCTGGGAGATCTGCTTAACTCCAGTGCAGGTCCAAATTGGCTTGCCTAGTCGTGCGCAGAGCGTGCCAGTTGATTTGATCTGCAATCAACAAGAAACAAGTAAACCATATCAGAAAACAATGGTCGATCGGCCGATAGGCCGATGTCACATTGTTATAGCCCAGCCGATAGGGCAAAGCTATATCGACTTACTCAATTATAATAAGCAAATTGCCAAGATTTAATCTCATCGGCCTATGCCAGAATCGTGTGACAGATTAATGAAATTAGCCGATGAGGGTTTCATGAGGATAACTGCACTAGCTATTACTCTAGTGTAGACTTATGCAAGTCAATCAGCTAACATAAATACACCAACCACAAAAAAGCCTTTTAAAAAGAAACAGTCTGTAATCGATATGTTTATATTCGTCAATCCACATATATAAGTGGCAAACACATGCAAAAACCTAAATAATCACATGCATTAGATAAGACCGGCTGAAACCCCGGCGCTATCCTTAATTACAATCGAAAACAGGCTTCGTGTTAGATCTCGAAACAGGACTAAGGTCGATAGCAACTCAAAGTGTGAATCGAGACTTAACACAAAGAAAATCAAGCCGTCGATTGCTTTTGGGGATGGTAAATGCATCAAATAATCTAACCAAGCATAACAATTAAACTGTCGTCGGCAATAAACCCTAACACGAATATACTGCCGGCGAAGCATAACTAAGACGCCTGTCAAGATTACTCAAAACACGATAGACGACAATCACATCATCAAGGCTTAACGTGCCTAAAGCGACACGCTAGCCCCGACGATGCCAATCGTCGGGGACGAGTTCTTACCTTTGCTCTGGGAAGGCAAGAACTCGTCAAGATCAACCTCTTACGAGGGGTGGCGATGCGCCGAAAGTAGATTGAATTGGTTGTATATTTTGATTGATTGAGAGGGCGTCTATGTACAAACTATCGGGATATTTATACCCGAGGTTACAACAGAACCCTTGTAGGGCACGATCTTATCTACAACTAACAAACAAGTCCTTGCGGCAGACTTAAGCCACAGATTAGATCTAAACTACTTAATTTACAAGATACAATTGCCTAAAACTGAGCTTTATCTCTATTTGGCAACTTCCTTCAAGCTTATTCCGAGCCCAGACCAAGCCCACATTGACGCTGTCAACTCACAACCCGTATCGGCCCACGACCAAACCGAATCCGTATCGTCCGATACGCTCTCTATAGCAACACCTTCCCAGTCCGATACGGTTACCGGGTCCGATACGAAGCCTGGTCCGACTCCAACTCAATCCTTCCTCTCTGCTTCGGTTTCCTCTTTTCTCTCCAAGTCGATTACCAAAATCCGTCGTTAACAGCGGCACCAAAACCACAGGGGGTCGGGGCGCCCCAGGCCTCGGGGCAAAAACGGGAGCGGCCCGACCCCGGGGGGAAACCGGGACGGCAGCCGCCACGTCACCCTCGGGCCCGACCCCTCTGAGGGAACGGGCCACGTGGATCCCTGTGGCCGCCCTTCCCTTTGGTCTCGATACCCCCGGTCCCATGTCACCGACAACTGCTATATTCCATTGTCTCTACCCTTTAGTACATAGGCCTACCGTCGTCCGTACTCTGCTACAACTACTTATGCATACGACAACAAACTTTCGGCGCTTGGGTGTCGGGTCCATTACATCGCATAGTATACCATAGTAACCAGACACAACGCCAGCTTAGGCTGTCAATATAAACTTTCCCCGCAACTTTGTTACGTAAAGTAATTCCTACTTGTGCGTGCTCATGTCGTCGCAACGCTGCAGGAACCCTACGCCAACTATTTTGGCTCGCACAGTAAACCTCAGTGCACGGACACACTGTCAGTTCAACTTGTCACGATCAACTTTCAGCGCTACTTTGTAAGATAAAGTAATTCCAACTCACGCGTGCTCATGTTGTCACATACAATAAAGAAAATTGGCTCTCATTAAGTCCTGGTCTAGCACTGGTTGCTCCACTATAAAATAGACAAGCCGAATACAAGCTCATCATATCATCTTTCAAAATCCCATGAATCTAGAGAGAATGGAAGCTCCATTTGTTGAGCGTCTCGATTGGCGAAGCGATCCTCTCGCCGGTTGGTTTCCCCATGGTGTGACCGTCCGTTGTGCGCTTGTGGGGATCGATGCATACTGAAATCATTCCTCATGGAACAAACTCGGGGCAGGAGATTCTTCCAATGCCCAAACACTAATCGGGTATGATTCATTTGTTCGAAGTTGAAATAACTAGAATCAATACATAAACCATTTTTGTGCACTATCATAATATCTTATGCAAACATATCGTACGGTGTGCAACTTCATTGAGTGGGTAGATACGGAAAACCCACAAAACGATGAGACACGTGGATATTCATGTAGTGAAACAAGATCGGAGTACCTTAGGCGGAAGAATGAGCATGAACGTCGAATTGCTGGAGAAGCTTTAGAATGGCAGGTAAATCCCCTGGCACTCCCCACATGGCGGGAACGGCCTGAGTGTCGTTGTGGTGACCGTTGTCAGGTAATAAGATCCGTAAGACAACGAACTCGAGGACAAAGATGCTTCGTATGTCCTAACATTGTCGATGATGATTTTGTCGAAAGTATCATCTTTTTCAATACCACTAATCGCTACTTTCCTGTACTAACCTATTCTTACAAAATTGTACGAATAGGAGGATGTAAGGAAATGTCAATTCGTACAGTGGATCGATATAGTCAGAGTTACTTCCATCAATCAAACGATAACGCAACCTGAGACAACCACACAATTCATTCAGGCATGGATGGAGTACGAACGTCGGGTACAAATTGCAAGCTTAGACTGGAGGAACAATCCATTAGGTTTACCTAAATGGTCGAAACGTCCAAAGTGTGGTTGTAGATGTCACTACCAGGTGGCTACCTCCTTTGCAGAACAAATATTTGACAGGAGATATTTTGTCTGCCCCAACGTAGACAACAATTTCGGTTGTACGTCTTACATTTCTCCAATATCGCTACCATCTGCATAATATTACTAACCTAACTTACTAACTACGTTTATTTCTTAGGGCAATCCAAGGAGGTGCGGATTCACTTTGTGGATCGACAATATCAATCCAACATATCATGGCCAAAAGATAACTGAGTCTGAAACACAAATAGAGTACCAGCGATTGAAGGAGCACGAAAATGCCGTATACGTTGAATGACGTAGAAGGGGTCGGTAGATAAGC
Source organism: Oryza officinalis (assembly GCA_008326285.1). Classification (NCBI taxonomy): domain Eukaryota; kingdom Viridiplantae; phylum Streptophyta; class Magnoliopsida; order Poales; family Poaceae; genus Oryza; species Oryza officinalis. The sequence continues at coordinate 44,742,623 of BDMV01000001.1, read as the reverse complement.
TCAGGCTCGATCCGTCGGGACCCATAAGATTGTATCGTGTATCCATGACACTTCTTAACTATCTTATGATAATAATGTTTAATTATGACGGTGTCTTGTTCTATACGTCACGCAATATAAATTAATGAGATTGTATCGTTTCGATTTGCAATGTTCTTTTTATGCTCCGATACGTTGTATTTCTTACAATTTATAAGTACGTGCTTATATTTTCTTAAATTGTACCTTCTATTGTGTACATGATTACATAATTGAACATACGCGACAAAAGGAATACATCGTTATAAAAACCCCCTCCTTGGGCTCCAACCCGAATTGAAAAATAAATCGTTGCAATTTTAAAAAATTGTTTCCATTTAGTTTGGTTCAAAACAATGATTTACCAAATTTTTCGAACATTGAGTTCAATATTTTGATATAAAAACCTTCTCCTTGGACTCCAATATGACTGAAAAATAAATCCTTTCAATTTTATAAAATTCTTCATGTTTTGTTCCTTTTCAGAACGATGATTTACCTAATTTTTTTAACAAACAAGTCAATATTTCGATGAAAAAACCTCCACCTTACGCTCCGATCCGAGTTAACAATCAATCGTTTACATTTTAAAAAATATTTTCCATTTTGTTCGTACTCAAAACGGTTACTTAATTTTTTAAAATAAGTTTAGTGAAAAATCGCCCTCCCGAAGGCGGCGAGGAGGCTGTCCTAGCTGCAAAGGGTAAAAATCGTCCTTCCAGAAAACAGCAAGGGGGCTACCTATAAAAAAGCCACCCTCCCTCGCCGCCCTGTGCAGGCGGTCCCCTAGAGGGCGGCAAGAGGGCCGCCTGCAAATTTTGCGCCCCGGCCGTTTGCCCACCAACAGCCGTATGCCACATCACATAAATCGCTTTCTGAAAAGACGTTTTTAAGACGATGAGCGACTAGTTTTATAAATTTTTAAAAAAAATTATTTTTATAATTATTTTAATAAATAAAATTTAAAATAAAAAAATTCCCCCCTCTCCTAACCTTGCGCACACATGCGCTTCTCGACTCACAACGAGAGGAAAACGAAGGGCCGCGGGGGATGTGGGCTTCCACCACGTTCCACCGACCGCGTCCCCGCGAATCTACGAGAAATCCCGGCACGGACGGTGGCCACGCGCGCCGCCGCCGCCGCGGGGGGCCCATGAGTAGGCAGCGTCGCGTGCTGCCACTCGCTCGCTCGTCGGCGCGGCTGCGGCCTAAAAACGAAAACGAATTTGGAGTGGGACGGCCGCCGGATGCATGGACTGCGGAGCAATCTGCCCTCGTGGCGCTCACCTCACCTGCCGCCGCCTCGTCGTCTTCGTGACGTGACTGGCCAAGTTTTCGCCGGTGGCGCCGGCGTCACCGCGCACGCAAGTCTGATGGGCTGAGTTATATTCTGTTGTTGGTTTATTGCCCATTGGTTGTTCTCTGTTTGTTTCCATAATCTTTTCTCAGGGCGTCCACAGCGTGGAGAAATCGACAAATCTTCGAAGCTCCTCATTATCCAAATCGGCGCGTGCCCGCACATTGTCACATATCACTCTACACTGTACAATATATATCATATTCTGATGGAAGATACTGGCTGAACTGGCAAGTGGCAACGAACTGACAGTAACAGAATTCAGGCATTCACAGAAACTGCAGCTGGTTACCACTTACCACTGCGTCATCGCAGAGTCCGCGGTTTTGAGTGAGTATCACCATCATCCATCTTGCTTTACATCCGCCAGGCTAATGATGCGATCTTACCTCGGCACAAATGGGGATATGCTGGCGCTTTTCAGCTGCCATCATGGATCGTGAGTTGTGACCCGCCAATTTTCTGGCGATGGCGGCGGCATCACCGCCACGCGTTCCTGATGGCTCCGCTACTAATAAACAGTGTGTTACCCGCTGATTGACCTCTGTTTGTTTGCACACACTTGTTTCCACAGTGTGCGTAAAATGGCAACTTTGGAGATAGTTACACTACTGCACGGTGCATGCACACACCAACACGCTAAGAAGAATGACAATGATCTCATGCATGTATGACGCTCCGGCGGCGATGTTATTAAACTGGCACTTGATGATGCTTTGATAGTAGTAAATGGAAACAGAACGCCCAACTGCTGGTTACCACTGCGTCCGTGGTTTTAAGTTTCGTCATCCACCGTCCACTACATTCATCCACTTTGTGCAGCTTTTTTGCCCCTTTTTTAATCGGGGGCTAGATGAAGTACGTATGTACGTCATTAGGGGAGTACGTCATTAGGGGAAACCAAATGATTAACGAGGGGAATACAGATGCAACCATGCATCCTTGATCTCCTCCAAAAAGACAACATTCATACATCCATTCTAGATGCCTATGTCAATAATGTCATGTGGATGGCTTAAAAATGTTCAGCCGGCATAACAACGGAAAACTGTGACCCCAGGTAGGCAATCCAAGGCGCCGCAAAGCAGTACGCAAAATGCACTTCCTTTTTCTTTTCCTTTTTTTTTCGAAGAAGGAAATGCGCTTCTTTTTTCCTTCTCCAGTCAAGCACAGCGTGCTGACGTGCTGTGGAAAACAAATCCGATACCAATACACCATATCCAGGCCGATTTTTTCAGAGCATCGTTAAGAGGATTACAGCGTCGGTTCCTTCCGTCCCATTTCGTATTGTATGTTTAGAGCACGCTCACAGTTAAGCATGTTCCAGATTTCTAGTCCAGTCCACTGTCCACCAATAGTCATTTCCGGATGGCACAACTGCACAAAAATGAAATTGGAACGCACGTTCCCTTTTAGGATTTCCACACTAGCATGTGTCCACAAATTCCTTGTGCGTTCTAAGCTGTAGTAGATCGATCTGGGATATGACCCAACTTTTTGGGAGCATGAACAACAAGGATTTTTTTTTTTGTATGTGTGGAAAAGAGAGGGATGCTCGGTCAATTGGCCACAATATTCAACACAAGCGAGATATGAATGGTACAGTACACCCACATGTTTCAGACTGGTTGACATTTCACCCGGAGAAAAATCGAGGGTGTTAATTAGGTGGCTTAACCGCTTAGGTACCAAGTGCATAGTCAAAGCTGCAACCGAAAGAGCAATTCGCCATAGGGTAATTAAGAAAGCAGAGTCAGGATTTTAAACTCAGCAGGTCGCATATGAAATGATTAATCACGGGAACCATATCCGATTTTGAATCTTGGAATGGTGCGCGTCTTTTATTCCAGCGCTACAGATATTTTAACCGACTCATATCGTCGATATGCAGCTCAAAAAGTTTTTTTATGATAGAATGAAGGGCGCTGTGACTCTTCAACAGACAGACAAATGTTTACGTACTGGACGAATGAGAGAGGTGCATGAGTTGACGAAGTACCAATCCAAAGGATCCAATGAATCTTAGGCGCAAGTGTGAACAAATCCGTGGAGAGTATGGTTGGTACGATGGTAGCAATAGAATTGTCAACATATTTTTATTGTCTGTTTGAGCAGACGCAAGGAGATATGCACGGGGCGAAAATGACATACTAGAACTTTCGTAGATTATTTGTCAGTGAGAAGAAGGAAGGGCGGGTGAAACGGCCTTGATTTTGGATAGCTTCTTGTGTAGTGGTTGACCTGAGACCTCTCGTAGGGAACGGGTCCCTTTGGAAATTCCAACAGCCAAGTGAGACCGCAATAGAGCCGGGGCCAAGCGCAGTAACGCTTGGTCAACGGCCGGGCTCCTGCCTCCGGCTGCTGGCTGCTGTTGTTACGGGGCGAAGCGTCGGGGTTTTTTCCTGGTCCTCTCCATTCGCAAATCGAATGCAGCCACAGCTTGACATCCGAGGGTACGTATTGCTTGGTTACGTCCATTGATCAGCTGATTACCTCACTGCATCCGTATGAATCGACTTCTTTTTCACGTTGATTTTATATTCACAACATGACTCGTGGCTTTCCGGTGCAGCGAATATATTTCTCCCGATGAAACATAGTCGACGTCAGGGAAAGGAAGTCCATCCCAAAGGGAAAGTGAAGGGAAAAAAGGAGTCATTTACGGCACGCATATCCTAGCTTTTCCACCACGGACACAAGATTAGCGTGCAGTTAATCTTCGAAGCAGATTCCGTGCTCACCTGAACGAATATGCGCATAGGAGTAAGCCAATTGGACGATCCGTGACGCATCAATCGGTCGGTCGGTCGGTCGGTCCGCGAGTCCGAAACGGAGGGTGATCCTGCCCATCTACTGCGCCCGCCGTGGCGCCAGGATTTGACCATCCTCCGGGCGCAGGCGATCTCGTCAAGCCGTCGCCTAGGCGTTGACTGGCGCGAGAGAAGAACGGCCTTCCTCCTGCGCGCGCGATGCCCACGCGACGCGCTCGCTCTCTCTTCCCGCACGTGTTGCACGCGACGCGGGTGGAGGCCACCCATACAAATACCCGCCTCGCGCTCCCGCCGCTCACGCTCACCAAACCAAACCTGATAACCTCCAGGACTTCGAAGCTCGAACAGGAAGTGAGATCGATGGATGCGGCTGCGGTGATGCAGAAGCAGCTCAGGCGGCTCCGCACGCTGGGCCGCGGCGCGTCGGGCGCCGTGGTGTGGCTCGCGTCGGACGACGCTTCGGGGGAGCTGCTGGCGGTCAAGTCGGCGGCCGGCGAGGGCGGGGCGGAGCAGCTGCGGCGCGAGGGGCGCGTCATGTCCGGGCTCTGCTCCCCGCACATCGTCCCCTGCCTCGGGTCACGCGCCGCGGCGGGCGGGGAGTACCAGCTCTTCCTCGAGTTCGCGCCGGGCGGGTCGCTCGCCGACGAGGCCGCGAGGAGCGGGGGCCGCCTCGCGGACCGCGCCATCAGCGCGTACGCGGCGGACGTGGCGATGGCGCTGGCCTACCTCCACGGGAACTCCCTGGTGCACGGGGACGTCAAGGCCAGGAACATCATGGTCGGCGCCGACGGGCGGGCCAAGCTGGCGGACTTCGGATGCGCGAGGAGGACTGACTCCGAGCAGCCGATTAGCGGCACGCCGGCGTTCATGGCGCCGGAGGTGGCGCGCGGCGAGGAGCAAGGACCGGCCGCTGATGTGTGGGCTCTCGGCTGCACGGTTATCGAGATGGCCACCGGCCGCGTCCCGTGGAGCGACATGGACGACGTCTTCTCCGCCATCCACCGGATCGGGTACACGGACGCCGTGCCAGAGATGCCCGAAGGTCTCTCCCCGGAGGCGAAGAATTTCTTGTCTAAGTGCTTCACAAGGAACCCCAGCGACCGCCCCACCGCCGCGCAGCTATTGGAGCACCCGTTTCTCGCATCCGCCTCCGGCGACATCGCCGCAACGGCAGCGAAGCACAGCTGGGTGTCCCCCAAGAGTACGCTCAACGCGGAATGCTGGGAATCTGATGACGACGACGATGACGAAGACATGTCACAGAGCGCGACCAAGAGGATCAGCGCATTGGCGATCACCTGCTCGGCCTTGCCGGACTGGGACTCCGAGGATGGCTGGATCGACTTGCAAAGCGACCCATCCGAAGTCTCGGGAATACCGGCGGCCATGGTGGTGACTACTGCAGATTTCGGTCTTTGGTGGGAGGAAGCATTGGACGCGGAGATTGATCCCCATTTCGTTGACGTGGACGGCGATGGCTATGTTACGCGAACTGTACGCGCGCGTGGTTTCATTGAGTACGACAGACAACTGAGTGTGAGAGTGCGCGGTGATATGCCGTTGTGCCCGATTGATTGCCACCGGAGCGACACTGTAAAATTCGGTGGTCATTGTAACGGGAACAGAGTAATAAATTTCGATTTTGCACAAATTTGCCTGTTGGTACCATTTCATCTTGCAATCAAGGTGTTAGCAACCTCTTTTTCTCAATTCAATAATCTCAATAGCAACCAAATCCAGTACAATCTCATGAAAAATACAAGAAGGATTGGACGAGAAGAAATAGAGGCTACAAGCTTCTAGATTCCAAAAGCTTTTAGATATGGCTGTGAAGAGGAAAGAGAGAGAGGGGGGGGGGGAGGAATAGAGATCGACGAGGTTCAACCAAACCAAGCCGTCGCCGATGCCTGTTCTGTTCGCTCTCCCTGGAACGCTGTTGCTCTTGCTTTGTTTGCCTCTCCATCTGGGCCTTTTTGACCTGGATTGGAGAATAGTTGGCGAAGCTCATGGTGCAGCCTAACAATACCTAACAATCTTCTCTTCTTGAAATTTGGTTGTCCCCAAATCAATTAGATAAAACCCCCTGGATCTCATTGTTGCTCTAAATCCTTCAGACTAGACATCAAACAATCCTTGGAATTGAACAATACAAGTTTTTTCAACCCTGATAACTTCTCAATCCATTTAAATCTTCCTTGTGTGACATATAACAGGAACAGTGTATTGATCTTCTTGACAACATTAAGGCTCAACATTTTGGTATGCTGCAAAGAGTGACACTCCTGCTTGCTCAAATATCGAGTTCACACAGGTTTATGATTCACTTCAGCTCTTGGCATTCTCATTTTGTCAATCAAGCATTTGTAATACCAAGTGGTTCCTGAAGTAGTATACGTCACACCATCAAGTACCACCGATGCAGGAACTAGCTCAAAAGGACATATCTCATCTTGAACTCAACTAGCACCTTCCTCAAAGATTTTCACCCTCTTGTAGCTTTTCTCTTCAGCATTCACATTTAACAACTTTTCTTCACCATTCAGACCCTTGTAACTTGCTTGCTACCATGATTCAGAAACTAATATTGTCATGCAAATATGTCTCATAACCCCTTTTTTCTGCTCTGCTCATCTAGAAAGGCAATAACCATGACCATCCTCTTTGCAGACCAACACAAGTGCATTCAGAAGATGGCCATAATGTTGATTTCCCTCCTGTTGTGATCCCTCTTTATCTCCTTTGAGCAGATAGTGATAGTGATGTTATTCTCTCCTCTTCGATTTGATAGTAGTCCAATAGTGATCTAAAGGAATCAACACATGATAACCAAAAGATAATGATTTGACATCACAAACGATCAGGTTGACGTCCTTGCAACCGTGTGTTGTAGATCTGACCTGCAAAGCTGAATTTGTGTCCTAAGACTTCTGTGTTTCCTGCTCAGTACTCCTTATCTTCTTCCACTCACTCCTAGCAATTCTACTCAAAGTAGTGACAGAACTTCAACATTCCTGGTTACTAACTTGAAAAGACAAAAATCAAAACCTTGCTTATTGTGGTGGAGGCCAAGGCTCCAACTCAGCCATTTCATTTGATAAAAAACCACTATTAGAATAATCACAACCCCAATATCAAAATATACACATGCCAAAGAACTTAATCGACTTGTAGGCATGATAGTAGTACAAGTACAACTAGCCTTGTCTAGCAATTTTGATGCCAAAAGAACGCTCGCCAGGGTGCTTTCTAGCAATGTTTATGACAAAAGAATGCTCGTCGGGGTGCTGTTGATGTTGTAACCATCAGAAAGGCAATATTGTCAAACACCTTGTGGGCATAACCTCAGAAAGAACCTTGGTGACAATATAGGAGGCGTCGTGGGATCTTTGTCCTCACCATCCCCAAGCTCTAGGTCGACTATCGGAGCAGTCTCTCCATTGATGTAGCTTGATCTCGCCTTCACGCATGTGACGCCGCCATTGGGGCACGCCGTTGAACACCTGGTGGGCGCTGAAGAAGGAGATGCCTAGGGTGGTGGAGATGCAACAACCTCAATGGTGGCGGTGAGCTCCCTGACCGAGGCACTAAAGTCCTCCTCGGATTCCTTGTTCCTCTTGTCGCCCATCAAGTCAAACACCTCGAATAACCGATCTAGCTTCTCATCAATTATACATTGGGCATCTCTCAACTCCTCTTGCAACAGATGCATCGCTTCAACCCAAGTTATCTTCTTCTCGTTCATGACGAGAAGAATGTCTTCCTCGAAAACCTCCAAGTGGCTTGGCATCATGTCAAACAGGTGGCGGGCACTACTCTGATGAACCCTCTCCTTGCTCAATTCTGCCTCCCTCTTGATCTGCTAGATGATGCAAGTGCTCCCCAACGCCTCCATGCTAATAATCCCCACAAATTGAGTAGCTTTGATACCAGATTGTTAGCAACCTCTTCTTCTCAACTCAATAATCTCAAGAGCAACCAAGTCCAGTACAATCTCAGGAAAAATACAAAAGGGATTGGATGAGAAGAAGTAGAGGATACAAGCTTCTAGGTTCCGGAAGCTTCTAGATGTGGAAATGAAGAGGAACAAGATAGAGAATGGGGGAGGAATAGAGATCGACGAGGTTCAACCGAACCAAGCCGTCGCCGCCGCTGTTGATGTCTGTTATGTTCACTCTCCCTGGAACATGGGAAAATATGTAGTGTAAAAAAACCTGGAAACTATATAGTTGGATCTAAAAATGACGGCTGAGATTTTGCCACATCAACCAGAGTAATTTGGGAGTAAAATTTTTACTTTGGATGACGTGGCCAAATCTCAGCCGTCTATTTCTTGATCCAAGTTTTCACTATATATGTGGTTTGCACTACATATTTTTCCCAACCATCTATTTCTAGATCCAAGTTTTCGCTATATATGTGGTTTACACTATATATTTTTCCCAGCCGCCTATTTCTATATCTAAATTTTTATTATATATGTGATTTGCACTACATATTTTTTTTCCCTGGAACGTTGTTGCTCTTGCTTTGTTTGCCCCTCTATCTGGAACATTTTCTTTGTTTGTTTTGTTTGGGCTAGGATTGGAGAATAGTTGGCGAAGCCCATGGTGCAGCCCAACAATACCCGACACAAGGGCTCATAGATTGCATAGCGTTGAGCTCCCGGTAAAAACTTCCGTTCAAAAATAAACAGGTCCCAGTAAAAACCGCTCAAAGAATTGGTTTAAGGCTGATTCTCATTGTTTTAACTAGAAGGATCAATTTTTAATCGAGTTGACATTTTTCCACAGTTCTAAAAAGAACATCTTTCCACCAAAACTTTTGAAGTTAGAGCATGGCCAAGTGGCCTAAAATAATATCCCCTAAATTTCTTTTGGAATCTTTAATAAGAGTTTACAAACTAAAATATATACTTATCTGCAAAAGGTATCCTAAACTTAACACCCTAAAAAAAAGGGCAACCTCCAATCTCTCCCCTCCTCCTGCGTGTTTTCTCGACTTCTCTCGCGTGATCTCGCGCCTTTCCTCCATGCTATCAAGAATTGGGAGCAAGCACACTCCCACAAAAAATTGAGAATGAGAAGTCCAGCATTGGGATTGCAATTTTTAGTATTCTCTATAAGGGCACTGTTGGATGAATCTTTTTTCTACAAAAGTCAAAAAATTTAGGATTGGGGTTCGTTTTGGGCTACTGTTGGCCATGCTTACAACCGGCTATTTGCAGCTGGTGTTTTGTGTTATGCTATGGAATCTAGCTAGTTATTACATTTGGAGATCATTTAATAATTATGAAACATATTTTCCCCCAAAAAAGGTAATTATGATACTATAAGTTGCCTCAAGTCCCAACCCCATAAATAATCCTCTAATAATAACATCTAAATTTTTTAATAATGAAAATGGTTTAATAACAAGATACAAATAGTGTGATGGAACAAAACCCCATCTACCCTTATGAATACAACTACAAGTTGCTTTGTAATCGCAAAAAATAACCAAATAGATTGTTTTGCAACCAAAAAATTAGAAACAAAAAACAGAATTTTTTTACATGCACAAAAAAGTCAAGCACATACTGAAAAGACATGTTTTAAATTTTTTTAAGGAACAGAAGTTAGTAGTTTCAACAAGTGAAAGAAAAAAAACATTGTTCAAACATAGTTGTTTGTAATTTTTAAAATTAAAGATGTCATTGAGTCAGATCTTAAGATTGCACATAGATGTAAAATATGAATATGAATGTCCCGTGGGCATGTGCGAATTGGAAGATTCCATATATGAATGAGAAGGTGCTGTAGGCTATGAAGTTGGCATGCCAGAACTAGAAGCAGATGATCCCCTAGTTGGAATATTTCCTCCCAAATATGTTGTGCCGGTTTGTTAAAAAAATGTAGAATATGCATAAATCTAGTAATACAACAACATAGAAATTCCACGTTCAAGTCCACCGTATACAGGGCGAGGTTCATCCTCCGGAGGAAGTCTTTGGGCGTCGGCTATTGTAGTTGTTGAGCAGAGGCAAAGTTTATAAGCACGTGCATAAAAAGATCTCAAGTTGAGAAAGAAGATCCAAGGAATCTTCTTTGCTAGAAATGGTTGGTGTTGGAAACCTGGAATACACTACTAAAAAAAGCATTCTTTCAAACAGTCAAAACCTATTTTTACATGTGGTTAAGCCGCTCGTTTGCCCAAAAGTGTCTATGAAAATCATTATTTTTTCATGCGGATGGCGCACCCGCACGCGAAAATTGACGTGCAGGTGCATATGTCGTCCGCACGTAAAAATAAAAATCCAAAAAAATAAAGATCCCCAAAAATCAAAACCCTAGCGAGGTCAGGTGCGGTCCGCTGTTGGGCTCCTCCCGCCGCAACCACCGGATCCACACAGGGGATGGTCCTGCCGTTGCCGCCGTTGCCCCTCGCCTCCTCCACTGGGCAGGGGAGGGTCATCGCCCGTGCGTCGACGGCGGGGGTGGCCTCCCGCTCGCCGTCGGGCGCTCCTGGGAGGGGAGTCGAGGGAGAGGGAGGAGAGAAGGTGAGAAATGAGATAGAGAGGAGTAATATGAGGAGGAGAAGAGATGAGAGATAGGAGAGGAGATAAGGATGACTTGAAAAATTTTGAAGTGCTGACAGAGAAAAGAAAAGGTAAGTCAGACTTCTAAGCGGACCTTTAAGAGGTCCGCTAGCAAAAGTACATTTTTTCATGCGGCCAGATAAGAGGCTCGTCTGAGAAAATAGGCTTATTTTCGCATACGGCTTCTTAAGAGGTCTACCTGCGAAAATAGATTTTTGCATGCGGAGCTCTTAAGGATCCATATGCGAAAATAGAGTTTGATTTTTGCAGGCATGACTAGTTACAGTCTGCCTGCAACCTATAGGGGTCGTCGTTTTTGTTTGAGCTAATAACCGCATGCGCAAACCGTCGATTAATGATATTAAAATCGAGATGGAAGCCTTCCCCAAATTGATGCATGATGGCAAGGTGAGGAGAGCACTAGTGAAGGTGACATGTGCCACTATCTTTCTGAAGTGTAAAATAGGCATATGCATGTGTAATTAATTTAGTGTAGTCTGCAAAGAGAGGGTGATAAACAAATACTCCAACAGTTCTAAAATATCATAATTGACATCACTTATAAATACGAATATGACAGAGGAAGAGTTGGTACTTTTCGAAGTATGAAACTCCTCTAGCGGGAAAGCGTGAACTCCCCCTTCGAAGATTCGGTCACGGAGTGGGTGTAGGATCGAGATGTCGACTAGCGGGAATAGGCGACATTAAAAATAAATGTCACCTAATCAAAACTAACCTAAGTTATCGGGCTTGATGAGGATTGAAACTAACTAAGCAACTAGATTGTGTTTTGCAATCCTAGGGTGATAGAGGCTCAAGTATATCTGTATGAAAGTAAATTACACAAATGTAAATGCAATGAGTAAATGAGACAAGATACAAGAAATTTTTCACCTGAGGTTCGGAAACTCACCGGTTTCCTATGTCCCCGTTGAGACGAGCCCAACTTCACCGCTCAAACCACGAAGCCACCGAACCCGTTTTTTAAGGGGTGGGCAAGGTGGGAGCCGACCTTGAAGTGGACTACCCAAGTTTCGATCACTAGGGTAGTTTTTCTTTACTCTGAAGATGGTGAACTCCAAATCACTCACAACCAACACCGGGCCTCCTCCACAATCTTCTCGAAGAGGTCACCAGGTAACTTCTCCAAGTCGTCTAGGAGGCGGCAATCTCCAAGCGTAACAAGTAACAATCCGGCTCGGAGATGATCAAGTGCCACATTAACTCTAACAATGAAGCAATGCACTTGTCTTGGCTCAATCAACCCTCCAACACCAACAATGAATGAACTAAAGCTCAAATGGTGTGAGAGTGGATGCAAAGGGTGTATGCAAATGAAGCAATAGCCAAGAGAGTCCTCTTGCTGCTGGTGGAGGAGTATTTATACCCCCATCAACAAAAACTAGCCATTGGGGTCAAAATCCCCAACCTCAGTTGCCTGCCGGTCAGACCACCGTTGGCCGGCCAGTCAGACTGTCGTCGACCCGGTCATACCGGCATCGGCTTCGGTCAAACCGCCGTCGACCCGGTCAAACCGCCATCGGCTCTGGCGGCTCTGGATCACCAAAGCCGAGGACAACTCCCCGACACACCAGCCACCCGGTTAGACCGAGCCCGGCCTGGTCAGACCGACCGATGCACGCCGGTCAGACTAGATCAGTGCCAACAGTTAGACCGGCCACTGCCAAAAAATGTTGAATGGAATTTGTCGAACCAAGTGTTGATGTAAATGACCTAATGTGGCATTTTATCACTTCTTTACCAAGGTCATTACCCCTCTTGATAATACGACAAAGTTTGAAATAAACCTAGCAAAAATCCAATCACCCGACACCTCGATCGATTTAAAATAAAGGGTTAATTGGATCCATGCCACTGCAAATATGACATATTAGAAAAATGCCACTACTATTCGTGATATCGGCTACGTGCCACTGGAATTTGGGAAAATTGGAACCATGCCACTCCCGTCCATTTTTGTGTCAATCTCCGTTAGCACTCTCTCTCTTCCTCTCTTCGCTTCTCCTCCACCTTGGCGGCGAGCACAACGATGCCGGCGGCGAGCTACGGCTTCGAGAAGCTGGCCAAGGCGGCGGCCATCGTGTCCATGTGCGTGCACGTCGAGGCGTCGCACCAGCCGTTCATGGGCGAGGTCGTGCAGGCCTTGAAACTCATCTACAACGGCAACAACGATGAGACGTGCACCAGGACTATGAGGAAGAGGCGTCGTCCCCGTGGAACAACCGTTCATGGAGCCACGAGTTCACCACGACACCGCCGCCGAGCGTGCCCGGGTGCCAGATCAGCGAGGCCGCGACGACGGCGAGCACGGCGAGCGCGTAGTTTGCCCTGAAGTAGGCCGTGTTCCGCCGCGCCCTGGCGATAGCCTCCCCGACGCTGGGCGGCTTGGAGAAGGCCGGCGCCCGGAACACCTCCCCCCACGGCCGCCGCGCCGCGATGAGCGCCTGCCCCTGCTCCCGGAATCTCGTCACCAGCTCCGTCGCCTTCGCGATCGGGGACGGCGGCGCCGTCGGGTCATGCACCGCTGCTCCCTGCGCCGGCAGCATGGGCTGTCCCATCACCGTACATGGCGGCCGCGGCTGGAGGAGGCTGGGCGGTGGCGGCGGAGGAGGAGGAGTTGCGCATGGTGGTGGCGAGATCGGCAAGCGGAGAGAGAGGCTCGGATTGGGAGAGAGCAAGAAGAGAGATGGAATGGGAAGGGGCAAAAGTGACATTTCACAAGTGGGATTAGATGGAGGTTGACAGAAAAATGGACGGGAGTGGCATGGTTTCAATTTTCCCAAATTCCAGTGGCACGTAGCCGATATCACGAATAGTAGTGGCATTTTTCTAATATGTCATATTTGCAGTGGCATGGATCCAATTAACCCTAAAATAAAATGTTAGATTTACCGTATTGTTCCATTGCTTTGCGCCATCAATTTTAATCCGCGATGATCGCTCATGGCATGTATATCATGTGGTACTAACTCAAATATATCACTCAAATAAATAGTTAGTCCACAATTTAGTGCTTGTCATTAATTACCAAAATTAACAACGGGGGCCTAGATGCTTCAGTGCGTGCGCGGAAACGAGGCGATGTATCGTGCGATACAAAAACAAGGAAGGCAAGCTTTTTTAGACAGGTTCGGGTCGCTCGGAGGCGTAATACCCTACTCCTGTGTTCTTTAGTGATGGTAATGGTGGAAATTACAGTGAGTTCTTGGAGGATGTTCTAAGTGAGAGAGGATGAGCCCTTCCTCCCTATGATGTAGGTAGAATCTAATTTAGTTCGAATCCTCCTTTCCCTTGGTGGCATGGATCCTCCTTTTATAGCTCAAGGGGAGTCCACGGTGCTGGTACATACGTGTAGGAGTAGGACCCACTTCACTAAATTAGGTGTGCTTAGTCTTGTGGATGTCCCTCTGTTGATGAGAAAACACTACGGCCTGAGAGTTTTGCTTAGCTCCAGTGCAGGTCCAAATCTTACTTTCGGGTTCAGGGCATACCAATTGATTTGATCCTACAACCAACAAGATATAAAAGAAGACAATGTTAGTGAACGATAGCCAATTGGGTGGTGGACCGATGACATATCGTAGAGACCTAACCGATGCAAACAAGTTGAATCGGCTGTAAGGTAGAAAAAGCTACCAATAAACTAGATTTAGGTTAAATATAATTGTAAACAACTTGTCCCTAACAGAATCAATCCTACAGGTCGAACCAATCGATGCAGCATGGGATTGAAGTCTTTTAAGGTCAATTGTCATGCAATTACATAGCCTAAAACGAAAACTAGCCGATGGGTAGATGTTGTAGATTAGACCCAAAACAATCATGATCGGCTGTAGAGACAAATAACAGGTAATTACTAATTTAATCCTTTTCTTAGATGTAAGCAATTATAATAAATCAGACCCAACAGAGACAATATTAATTGCTTATAACCAAGATCGGATAAATCAATAATTACATGAACTTATATCATAGCCGATGAGATATTTTAGGCTATTTCAGATAATGTATCGCCTAGAACTCCAATATAGCCTTATATAAGAATATCAATCTTGATCAAATATACTAAACAAGTTTCAATCTCGACGGATCAGACCTAACCGATGGTAGTGTGAAGTTTTAAACGAGCTTAATATATTTAAAGGATTGATATATTTGTAAAGATGATAGATATAACACATCAAAGAAAATAAAGCATGTAAACTTAAATGCAAAACAGTTATATCAGGTAAGATCGGCTGAAATCTCGATTCTACCCTTATTGGCAATCAAAAAGCAGATTAGTTTTTATGATTTTAAACACGACTTAGTAGGTCAAACCCAATTGATGCAGCACTAAATATGAAAAGAAGCATAAAGTCTAAACAATCAAGCCTTTGACTGATTTTCAGGGTGGTGGATACCTCAGCTAATCTAAACTGATGAAATGATTTAGCCGATACCAACAAAACCCTAGAAAAGGCTTGGCCGATACAAGTAAATTGAGACATCAAGTTAGATTAGTTAAGATATATGATAGCCAGTAATTACACGAGATAGATTAGGACATCTAAAACGATACCCTAATTCGCCGATGCAAGCCGCTGTGACAAGCCATACGTCTTGCTGGAGATCGAAGCCGATGCAACCCAACTCAAAATAAGAACTCGTCGAGAAGTAAAAATAAAAGGGTGGCGATGTGCTGAGAGTGTGTATTGAACTGTTGTTGTTTTTTACAAGACCTTGGGCATATATTTATACCCGAACATACAAACCTTGTCCATATCGGACACGACCCAAACTTGCCTAGGTACAAAATAAATAAACAAGTTCCTAGGCGGACTCTTATCACGAATTCCCTAAAGAAAACAACTAACTCTTATTCCTAATTAATATATACAATTGCCTCTTTCAGACTCAATTTTTGTTTGGCAATATCTTGAGATCATTTCTTCAAGTCCGATATGAACTCTCATTGTCTGTATCGGCTAACAGAGTCTGATTCTGTATCGGCTGATACAGCTTCCAGCCGATGCGTTGTTCTATTTTTGGAAACAACTTTATCCCCTCCGAATCCGCTTCGAATCTATCTTTATCCTCATGTATCCTTGCCAAATTTCGCTATTAACACCCTCCAAGCAAGCCGGTCGGATGTGATTGCTTTGCAGAGTACTGAGGTAGGCCCAAGCGACGAATGATGAAGGCATGCCATGTGTTGCCCCCTCTAAAGCTGGTCAGTTGACGTGGGCATGCAAAGAGCTTCATGCAGCGCCACGACTCTTGACATGTTGGTGAGCTATACACCGAGTTGCTCTACCTTGCGGTTTGTGCAGGCTGTTAGTCAATGCCAAGTCCTCCGGGTCCACCGATGCTCATAAATGGGATAGAGCTTTCTGAGGAGAGCCCAGGGCAAAGGGTGTGTTCGGGCCTTAGCCCGGGCCCCAAAGACGCTTGTGCCTTGTTCCTGGGCAGCCACCGTGCTCGGGGCAGCCGCGCGCCCAAGAGCACCTGTGACTGCTCTCATTGTTGATCATAGGTTTTCTTGTTAGTTTGGACGATCTTCTCGAAGATGTCGATGACAAAGGAGTTCACGATGGACATTGCTTGGAGGAGATTTCCAACGTCGCGAGCTGCATGTTCAATACGTTGGAGATGTAAATCTTGTACGTTCTGCTAGTGTTCCTTGTGTCCCTCAAGCACTCAGAGGCCAAGCGCGGAGGAGATGTGCCCCGAGAACATCCGCGGGGGGCTGCGCCCGAGTAGAGAGGTGCCCCGAGCACCGTCCACAGGGGGCCGCGCTCGGAGGCTGGATGTGCCCCGAGCACCACCCGCGAAGGCCGCGTCGTGGGCGGATGTCCCCGGACACAGCCCGCGAGGGCCACACCCGTGGGCGGATGTGTCCCGAGCAGTCGCACTCGGGGGCCGATGTGTCCCAAGCACAACCCACGGAGGAGCCGTGCTTGGGGATTGGTGGCATGAATGCTGTGAGTAGCCGGTGATGGAAGCCCTGGTTTTCACTTCTCCGACAGTACTATTGGTTCAATAGGTAAGATAAGAAAAAATATTAAGTACTACATAGGAGTATATTAAAGAGGTGAGTAGACCCTCAACTTTAAAAAGACAGTTTTTTCTAGACAAAATTTTAAGCCAAAATAATATTTTTTAAGATAGCTAAAATAATTTTTTTTAAAAAAACAGAGGGAGTGCATGTGAAAAGGAAGAAATAGAAGACAATAACCGGCATGAAAGAGAGGGTAGCGGTTCAGCTCTGGGTAACCCGACAGTAAAATACACTGGCTCTAAGGGCCTATTACTCGTGTACACTGGCTCTCGGTACAGCACAAACTGTACAGATAGAGTATCACACGTGTCGATCACCTGAACCATCTAATGCGGATGACGCCCTGGAAACCTGCAATAGCATTGTTCCTTGTTGCTCGTACTCTCATTAGGGCGAAAGGGACACAAAATTCGCAAAACCTAGTTTAGGGGTTCGATGGAAGAGCTTTCAGGCTTAAAACAACCAGAGCACACATCAAAGATGACAGACAGCTATCATACAGCACATGTGCCAACCAAAAGGGTTACGCCAGATGCAAGAGTTGTAAACTGATCATTCGGCCAAACCCCAAGCACATGGATGTTGAGAGATCAGCCAGACTTATCCCCCCAAAACGGTCATTTTATTTTATCTGTTCGGTTTCAGGTGTTAAAATGTACTACACGAGACTGGACGTCAGCCATGAAGGCTGAAGCGATGAGAGGAAAGAACGAACATACAGTAACAAAGAGAGAGATGGTAACACGATCCTTCAATCATTTTTTGCAGGCCTTATCCGTTGGCGAGGCAAAAAGAGACGGCGAGATTACCGGTTGCCCGAGCAGATAGCAGACCATGTGCGAGGACAAGTGTCACGCGATGAAGAGCATGTGCGGCTGCGCGTATCGGCTGGATACCCACACAGGTCCCGGCCACAGGTGCCGATGCACCTGGCCGGCGGCAGTGTCGCCGATCCGTCAAACGGAAAATCGCAGGACAAAACGCCGGCGAAAAAAAGCCAAAAACGCACGACCACAACCGGAGCTACAACTTCGTTCCACCTTCCTTTGCAGGCATGCAGATGCAGGGGATGGAAGGAGAGTGTGGGTGCGTGGGGCATATGGTGGTGCGGTGCGATGCGGGAGGCTAGCAAAAACGCACGCTGCCTAAGCTATTTTTCTCTCCTCTCTCGCAGCACGCGCCGTTTCCGCACGTGTTGCACGCGCTCCGCTGGCCATACAAATACACCTCTCCCCCTCCTCACCACACGCCACACTGACTCCAAGGCAAAAAAAAGAAAAAAGAGAGAAGAATTCAAGGACCAAGAAATCGAGGCAATGGCTAAGCAGCTCAGGCGGGTGCGCACGCTGGGCCGCGGGGCGTCCGGCGCCGTGGTGTGGCTCGCATCCGACGACGACTCAGGGGAGTTGATGGCCGTCAAGTCGGCCTGCGCCGGAGGCGCCGCGGCGCAGCTGCGGCGAGAGGGGCGTGTCCTGTCCGGGCTCTGCTCGCCGCACATCGTCCCCTGCCTCGGATCCCGCGCCGCCGCGGGCGGCGAGTACCAGCTGTTCCTCGAGTTCGCGCCTGGCGGGTCGCTCGCCGACGAGGCCGCCAGGAATGGGGGATGCCTCCCGGAGCCGGCCATCCGGGCGTACGCCGCTGATGTGGCGAGGGGGCTGGCGTACCTCCACGGGAATTCGCTGGTGCACGGCGACGTCAAGGCGAGGAACGTCGTGATCGGGAGCGACGCCCGGGCGAGGCTCACGGACTTCGGGTGCGCGAGGGTCATGGACTCGGCGGGGCCGATCGGCGGCACGCCGGCGTTCATGGCGCCGGAGGTGGCGCGCGGGGAGGAGCAGGGCCCGGCGGCCGATGTCTGGGCCCTCGGCTGCACCATCATCGAGATGGCCACCGGCCGCGCGCCGTGGAGCGACATGGACAACATCCTTGCCGCCGTCCACCGGATTGGGTACACGAACGCCGTGCCGGAGGTTCCCGGGTGGCTGTCGGCGGAGGCCAAGGACTTCCTGGACGGCTGCTTCGAAAGGAACGCGTCTGACCGGTCCACGGCGGCGCAGCTCCTGGAGCACCCATTCATTGCCTCCGCCGCGGCCCTCGACCGCTGGCCGGAGCCGGCGAAGCAAGAACGTGCATCCCCCAAGAGCACGCTGCATAATGCGTTCTGGGACTCGGACACCGACGACGAGGACGACGAGATGCCAACCGGCGCGGCGGAGAGGATCGGCGCATTGGCGTGCGCGGCCTCGGCCTTGCCGGACTGGGACTCCGACGAAGGCTGGATCGAGGTGCACGACGAGGGCTCCTTCGCGGCCGTCACGCCGCCTGCCAGCGACGCGGACTACTTCGTCTGGGCAGAACTGTCTAACCCAGAGATCGAGCAGTTCGCCGTCGCTGCGGATGGCGGCAACCATCTCCCGCGCAATGAAGCAGAAGCGATCGAATCCTCCATTAGGCAGGGCAGTTACCTGCACGTACATCTAGGCAGTGGTAAATGCGAAAATTTTCACCCGTTTGATACTAACGGGACTGAATCAGTGAGATACAATTGTGTTTGTAACAGGAACAGAGTAATAAAATTAAATTTCGCTCAAATTTCCTCTCGTTGTTGTGACCAACCAGTTGTTGCATTTAACTTTTCATTACGTCTCCTTTACTACTTTGCAAATCAATCATGTGACAGTTCGAGACCAAAATTAGTTCGAGCGAGACATGAATTACCTTATGAATATATATGTCAACATTAGCTCATGTTTCCAGCGATCAGGATCGGAGTCGTTAGCGAACAGCAATCCATCCCCTTCTAGTAAAGTTGGCAGGTCTGTTCTACAAGCAGTTTTGCGTACGGAATACTGGATCGCGACTTAATCACGTGTGATTACACCCGGTGATTTCACTAAACCCGTTGTTGAGTCGTACGGAGAAAAGCATGCCGTTTTACTGCGCGTCACTATGACGTCACTTTAGGGCCACGACGACGTCATATCGTACTTCCTTTCTCCTTATTGTGTTTAACTTTCTTTTTTAATCAAATCGATGATCAACTTTAGGAGAGGTCGAAGCTAACTCCGCTCTTTACCTTTTTGGATGGATAGCGTGGCACTGTGAACGGGCCCGGTTCATCTTCCTCTGTTTTTTAGGGGCTTGATGAACATCACATGAGCCCACCCACCGGCCCCCAGCATTGCAAAAACTCCCGTGGATTCCGAGCTCAAGATTGCCACGTTCGAGCTGGATTCAAAGTGATCTAGAGATTGGTGTTCAATTGGTGACCACATGCTGATTGATCGCTATCAAGATGTCCTTCAACATATCAACATGTATGTGCGGTCCTGCAACTTAGGCAGTGCATTGCGATTAGGTTCTCTACGTGCTGCTCGTACGACTACTGATGGATCTGGCCTAAAAGTTCTCTTCAAACCCAACTAGCAGGCCGTAGCACATTGCGCAAACACGGAAATTAAACGTGGAATTCGCTCGCGTGATCTAGCTACAGCCACAAAAGAGGCGGAAGAACACGCGATCTCGCGTCATGTGGAGATGCAGTCGCCTCACAACGCATTACATCACGCGTGCCAGCTTCACAGTTAGGCGCTAGCTACTAGCTCATCACGAGCCATGAGATCAACCTACCCCTCTCCCTGATGATCCAGTCGCATGTGGTTATCACTTATCTCAGCGGCATGTGATTCGATCGACTGATCAGACGTACAAACACCAACAGGCGACAGCCAGGCTGTTCACGGGATGTGACTATGTGAGTTCCTGCACATATCTGAGTACTAATAACAACAGATCTGCCTGACTTGTTAGGCCGCCACGATTGGAAAACGAGTTTGTTTCGCTCGGATCTCTCTTTGCTTCGATTGGGTACCCTTCGCTAGATCTCCCTGTAGGTGTGGCTCGGTTCGCACCGTGTTTTGCGGCTTGTTAGTTAGGCTGAACCTCTCCTCTCTATTCTCTCCCACTCGAACGGTTCGGCCATGCAACGATACAAATGCAATTCCGGCACATGTTTTGACTTTCTCAACAAATCAAACGTGCCTGGCCCTCACCTAACGTTTGGTCCAGCCAGCTTAGAATAGAGTAGCATATGCTCTGCGAGACTATTATTATAAGCCTCTTGGGTAATCGGTATCATTGACACTGACCGTGAAATCTTCCAATGGTGTAAAAAAAATACTGTCAACTTACACATGTTGGTTGAATTGTTGAACTCCATGCAGCGAAAGCCATTCGCGGATGGCTTCACTGAAAAGTCCAAATATATACTGGCCTCGTGACCGAATTTACCTGCACCAAACCGTGTTCACCTTTCACACTGAGTAGTAGTATAAATTAGTCCTGACCTAACACAGACACACAACACAATAAGACTTGTCCGGTATAGGAACGGGCGAACGGCATATCTATCTATCTTGCTTGCGGACTTGCTGTTGGTACACCACCGGGACAAGGCAGACTTCCATGTGGAATAATCTAAACTCTGAATCGTCGTCATCCGTTTCGGAGAAAGATTAACCGCACTGGCTTCTTTTCCATTCCTTTCACTTGTTTTGTCTTTCTTTTGCTTCGCAGCTTGCAGAGGAGAGGCGTAAGCACTAACGTGGTGTGCTGCTTGCAGAGGGTGACCGGAGCATGCAGCAATTCGGCACGCCAAAGCGACAGTTCCCCCGGCGTTTGTTTTTGCCTGGCTGACAATAGATTTCTACCACTCTGCTCACCCACCCCGGCTGCCAACTTTATCCCTACCTGCTGAATACTATTGCGGACGAACGGTGCATGCACCTACACTGTTTGCACGCATGATTGGTAGTGGAGTAGTACTGCGTGCAACGCGGCGCATCAGTATTTATCTCCAGGCTATGCATGAATTCACCCAGAAGTGGCCGGCCGGCTACTGATCAAGGAAGGAAGGAAGGTTCTCTCGGAATTCTTGATCTCGAGACTTATCTAGCGCCGGCGCTGGACCAGGTGCGCGCGTCACGGCGGGCGTCACCGGCGAGCCGACGCATCACGGTTCACGCCGCGCACGCACCATGCCCTACTGGCACGTTTCACTGTTGCGCGTCGCCATCATCCTATGATCCCGTGCCTAGATTTTTGTCCCCCTCCCCTCTTGCTGCATATGCCACTTAATTCTAAACTACAGTTGTACTCAGAATCACACCATTTCTTTCTCCTCCTTGCTGGATATATGCCCACTGAACACTACAGTAGTACTCAGAATCACACCAACTTGTCTCAAGGACAGTCATATATCACATCTCAACGCACACAGAGGATATTATTAACTCACAATCAGATTGTTAAAGAGACCCAGGTTCATGAAAAATAAACCATGTACCAACCCAGCATGGCACTTGCAGACACAACCATTGTATCATCACGGCCATACTAGTATATCCTACTCTGGCACTCTCAATTCAGTATTCACACTTGTTGTTACAGCCAGGATATCCTAAAACACTATTGATCCTGAGCCCCCAACTGAAATCCAGAGATGACGCAAGCAGCGTGATGTGGCCATCACCACGGGTTACATATGCACGAGATTCTTGTTGCCCAACTTCCTTCTTGATGACTAGCTAATTATTGCCCAAAATCTTCGTTAAGCAGAAAGATGGCTTCTCTGCATTGAAAAGTTGACCTGACGCCACCTACCTAACACAGTTTGGTGCCCCTGCCCTCCTAAGATACACCAAGTTAGGGTTCTAGAGGCAACTAAACTAGTCTACGCCCCCATACTTTTCCTCTTGCTCCTCAAGAACCAGCGGCGATGAAGCGGTCGCGAGGGAATTGAAATGTGAAGGTGGTTGACGCACGGCAAGGTTGCTGGCGGTTTTCAGATGACGTATTGGCGACCAAATTCTTTCACTGCTGTATATGATGACTTCAATCCATTCTAACAGCAGCTAACTGCACAACTAACAGCTATGGTCAATCAGTAAACGGCAAGGAATTCATAATTCAGAAATGCAGCACGGTATTATCCGGCACATTAAGCAGAATAGAAGAGATGAAGAAACTACTGTGTCCCTCTAAGTCACCTTTCCAAACTTTGGGTTTGTTTGGTTTGTAACCATGTCAAAATATTGGCAATGTCAAATCATGGGTAAGTTTTTGCCAATGCCAATATTTTAACAACATTTATGTGATACTGACAAGTATTGGTGGCAAACCAAACATTGCCAAAATCACTATTCAAAATATCAATATTTTGGTACGGTAAATTTTGACTTCAAACCAAACAGCCCTTCTTTTTTTTTTCCGGAACATAAGTTACTACTTGTGAGGATATGTTCTAGGCTACTTCTAGCGAATTTCAGAACTCCGGATGACTGGTATGGCAGCAAGTGTACAGTAAACATCTAGAAACGCGCACTGAAGTTTCACGGAAGAGCCTACCAGGACACGTGTCGCGATGAGCTAATCTTGTGGATTTGGACAAGCTCCTGGACACATCTCCCCATCTTCCCTACCACGTGTGGCAAATATCAAACGTGTACGTCAACTTGGTCTACTCTGCTTGAGAGAAGATCAAACGTTGCCACTTGGAATTCACTCTGGAGACGATCAGTTCGGATCGCAACACGTCCAGACTCCGGACCAATCGCGCCGCTCCTAATTGCAGTAGCTTTGCCAAGTATCCAGTGTCACGAGACCCCTAGTTGACCCGATCGCTGTTTCACTCCGACTCTTCAGAGGCAATTTGGATTGGGAGATGTTATTCTACATGTGCATCCTTATCTCAACGACAGTAGTAGAGTAGATAGTAGTGAGGAATATGTGACGAATGTGAGAAGTTCAGACCAAGGCAAAAAAGGACCCAGATTTCTCAGATGTGGTGTTTTCTCTAGCCTTTGCTGTTATGATTTAGTCGCTGCCTTTACCATGGCCCCATGGAGGATATACTGCCGGTCATTCCTGATCACAGATTCTTGCATTTGTTGTTCTTTGAGTCTAGAATCATGTTTCTGGAATCATCATGGCACACCGGTTCAGCAGTTGCGAACTTCGTCAGATAGTGCAAATTGCATATACTAGTGGAAGAAAATGAGTAGAAGCAAGAATTAAAATGAGGCAATTTGGGCGAAACAAAGACTTTGTTAATTCACTTTTATTAACAGGAAATATAAGTGGGTCATTAATGAGACCCAAGCAGAACACTTCCTGCTGCCCAATGGAAGCAACAGTAATCAATTGTACGGTGCACTCGGGATCAACACACACTGCATCGACACCGGAAAATTCGTTGATCGTTTCCAACGCTTCGATCAGAACGCGCCCCTTCCCTTCAGCCTCCTCCTTGGCCACTGCCATGTCGCAAGCTTCGCTGGACTCGTTGAGCACTTCGACCCAGCCCTCGTCGGAGTCCCAATCCGGCAAGGCCGAACAGGGGCAAGCCAATGCTTTGATCCTCTCGACGGGGCTCGCTGGCATGTCGTCTTCCTCCTCGTCCGTGTCCGACTCCCAGAACGCCACATCCAGCGTGCTCTTGGGGGACGCCCATTGGGGCGCCACCTCCCCTGTTTTCACGCTGCAGCCGGCCGATGCCAGGAACGGGTGCTCCAGAAGCTGCGACGCCGTCCACCGCTCGCGTGGGTTTCTTGCGAAGCACCGGGCCAAGAAGTCCTTCGCCTCCGCGGACAGCCACTCGGGCACCTCTGGCACGGCGTCCGTGTAGCCAATCCGGCGCACCGCCGAGAGGATGTCTTCCATGTCGCTCCACGGGGCGCGGCCGGTGGCCATCTCGATGACGGTGCAGCCCAGCGCCCAGACATCGGCCTCTGGCCCCTGCTCCTCCCCGCGCGCCACCTCCGGCGCCATGAACGCCGGCGTGCCGCCGATTGGCCGGTCGGAGCCCACCGTCCTGGCGCAGCCGAAATCCGCAATCTTGGCCCGGCCGTCGGCGCCGACCAAGATGTTGCTCCCCTTGACGTCCCCGTGCACGAGCGACATCCCGTGCAGGTACGCCAGGCCACTCGCCACGTCCTCCACATACGCCCGGATGGCGCACTCGTCGAGCCGCCCGCCACTCCTCGCCAGCACGTCGGCGAGCGAGCCGCCGGGCGCGAACTCGAGGAACAGCTGGCACTCGCCGCCGGCTTCGGCGCGGAAGCCAAGGCAGGGGAGGACGTGCGGCGAGCGCAGGCCGGACAGGATGCGCCCCTCACGCACGAGCTGCTCCGCAGCCGCCGCCGCCGCCGACGCGGCCGACTTGACCGCGAAGAGCGCGCCCGAGCGGTCGTCCGCGGCGAGGGACACCACGGCGCCGGACGCGCCGCGGCCGAGCGTGCGGACGCGTGTCCACCTGCTGTCGACCGCTGCCTCCATTCCTCGCGTCTCAGTCTCTCTCGCTTGGCTCCAAGTACGGTAGTACTTCTCTTTCTTCGATTCGGTTTGGTTTGGTTTTCGTGTGATTTGCCGCTGCGCTCTCGTCGGCCGTGCTCCAAGTGGAGCGCTTCCCCTATTTATAAGGCGAGGAGCGAGGAGAAGGCACCGTGACCGGTGTTGCCATCCCGCGCGGCATGGCGTGAAAAGCATGCGACGCCGCGAGGGGGAGGACGGGAGTCTGGCATGTGGGACCAACGGTTTGGGGGGCCGGGGGGATCGCAACGTGGCTACCTAGCGGAGGAGTGGAATTGGAACACGAGGTCAAATTGAGAAATGAGGCCGGGAGCAGTCGTCTCCCGCCTCTATCGGGGGGGAAGAAGGCTCAGTAGCATCGTCGCAGCTTCTCTCCGTACGTGCACGTCGTACGCCTCCGGCGGTCTGGTGAAGCCCCGTATTTCGGGGACATTTTATCCTGTGAGAAACTATATTATCCGTAGGCAGCAATGCAGCATGCATACGATAGTACGAGGGGCAATATAGTTCTCCGATCGTGATCTGAATCCGTCGCTCAGGTTGCTTCGTTAAGTGCTATTAATAGCTGACGGTCAGCTACAAACAAGGGATCTCGCATGCTCAGCCGTTGTTTTGAGCTATTGGATCAAAAACGAGTTGTTGAGATCTGAGAAGAGAAAGGATGACCACGAGCTAAATATCGTATTATCCCTAATGTCATGGCAGAAAGGTCCACCATGTAAACCATTCTAATCTCACCTAGCAACGCGGATCAATTTCTAGATAGGCAAATGCAAGAGGCTCGCTCAACCTACATGGCAGGTGATTTGAGGACATGGTTTGGTGCTAAATTTTGTCCACTCAATTATTTGGCATTTTTAATAGTGCATACTAGCCATTTGAATTGAAGTCAATTTTGCCAAAATCAATAGGGTTGATACAAAACTTGTCCAAGGCTTAGCACTATCAATAGTAGGGTTTCATACCAAACAAATGCCGAAAGCTCAGAGAAGGCTGCATATTTTTATTTGGGAATACCTATAGGGCAATAGGACGTTTGATAGTTTTGAGAGCCCAAGACTTTTTGATTTTTAACCTTTACATCCAACACCGACGGTCGTTGTCAATAGGCTCCCAACAGAGCACAAATATAATAAAATATATGTTTAGATTCATATTCAAAGGTGGGTTTTTTAAGGATAGATGGAGTAGTAGCATGTAATTTAAATTTTACACCAAACCCGGCATTGGCTCAGTAGCTAGTAAAGTGGAGGGAGCTCTTCCTCCAATGCGATTTCTTCCATCTCACTTGTAAGAATCTCGAGGCGAACCCAACAACTTTTGAGTTGAAATATTTCTCTAAGAAAAACTAACATGGTGACCCGCACAGATTGTACAGCTAGCACCGTTATGCTTTTTCTTTTACATAATAACATAAATATTTTCATATTATATTATTAAAATATATTAAAATAACAATATAATTTTAAATTATGTACTAACTTGATCAAACTAACCGATTCATAATATTCATATTGTATTGTATATACGTGATAGTTATTAATTATTATTTAATTATGAATTTTAGTTATTTATAAATTATATTCCTATATGGACTCTAGACACCTATTCCAATATTTCTTTTTTTTAATTCCAGAGTTCCGTTGTTTATAAATTTTATTTCTATATGGACTTCCTTATTTCAATATTCCTTATTTCTAAATCCTAGATTTCAATCATTTCTAAATTGTATTCCTATATGGACTATATACTCCTCTTCCAATATTTTTTATTTTTTTAATTCTGAATTTTTGTTATTTGTAAACTATATTTATGTATGGACTCTACACTAGTACTCTATTCTTTCAATATTACTTATTTTCAAATCTTGAATTTCAGTTGTTTCTAAATTATATTTCTATATAGACTCTAGACTCCTCTAACAATATTCCTTATTTTTTAATTCCGAATTTTAACTATTTCTAAATTGTACTCCTAAATGGACTCTAGACTTTTCTTTGAATCTTCCTTATTTATTTCATTTCAAATTTTAGTTCTTTCTAAAACGTATTTCTATATGGACTTTAAACTCTATTTTTATTTTTTATTATATTTCGACTTCAATTAGTTCGAAATTCCTATATGGACTCTAGACTCTTCTTCTAATATTTCTTTTTTTTAATTCTGAAATTCTGTTATTTTTAATGTATTTATATATGGACTCTAAACTCTTCTGTCAATATTCCTTATTTTTTTTAATTCTAAATTTTAGTTATTTCTAAATTGTATTCCTATATGGACTCTATACTCTTCTTCCAATATTATTTATTTTTAAATTTTGAATCTTAGTTATTTATAAATTATATTTCTATATGAACTCTAGCATCTACTTTAATTTTCTTTTTTTTAATTCTGAAATTCAATTAGCTCTAAATTGTATACAGGTATGACTCTAGTTGTCTATTTTTTTTCTCCGATTAATATGAGAATTTCTAGACCGTGAGGACGAACATGGAGGCTTCTTTTTTTTACTTTAATAAGTTAACTAGCAAGGTGACCCACACAAATTGCACGGCTAGCATCGTTATATTTTTCTCACATAATAACTTATATATTTTCACAATTTTATTATTAAAAATATATTAAAATGACAACATAATTTTAAATCGTTACTAACTTAACCAAACTTATCAATATGTAATATTCATATAGTATTATAAATACGTGATAGTTAGTAAGTATTTTTTAATTTTGAATTAGTTAGTAATTATTTTTTTAATTTTGAATTAGTTAGTAATTATTTTTTTAATTTTGAATTAGTTAGTAATTATTTTTTAATTTTTAATTTTAGTTATTTCTAAAATATATTCCTATATAGAATCTATAGTACTCTTTCAATATTCCTTATTTTTTAATTACATAATTTTGTTATTTATAAAATAAATTTCTGTATGGACTCTACATTTTTTTTAAAATTCTAAGTTTTATTTATTTCTAAATTGTATATCTATATGGACTCTGCATTCTTGTTCTAATATTCTTTATTTTTTAAGTTCTGAATTTCTGTTATTTCTAAATTGTATTCCTATATGGACTTTAGACTCTTCTCCCAATCTTTATTTTTTATTTTTAATTTTAGTTTTCTTTCTAAATTGTACTTCTATGAACTCAAAACTCTACTTTTATTTAGTTCTAAATTCCTAATGGACTCTACTCTTCTTCCAATATTTCTTATTTTTTAATTCTGAATTTTTATTATTTCTAATTGTATTTTTATATGGACTCTAAACTCATCTTTTAATATTTCTTTTTTTTTAATTTCGAATTTTAGTTATTTTTAAATTGTATTCATGTATGAACTCTAGACTATTTTTTAATATTCCTTAATTTTTAATTTCTAATTTTAGTTATTTTGAAATTGTATTTCTATATGGACTCTAACCTTGATATTTAATTTTTATATCTTAATTCCAAATTTCAATTAGCTTTAAATTGTATACATGTATAGACTCTAGTATTCTCTTTCAATATTTTTTATTTTTTAATTTCGAATTTAAGCTATTTTTAAATTGTATTTTTATATGAACACTGTTTTTTTTCTCTTATTTATATGAGAATTTTTAGGCGTGAGAGCGAAGGTGGAGGTTAATAAATAGATATCGCAAAGTTTTATAGCGGTTCCGTTTCCTTTTGTGAATTTTTTGTCCCTCATGTAACAGCCTCAATAAATTCTGAAAGTTCCAAGATACTGTAACCTTCGGATTGATCCACGTACGTCTGCCATAAAATCCCAAGAGGACACTGAGTAGCGCGGGAAACCGTGCCACGAGTCGTACTCCAGAAGTACGGGAGGCGAGGATTCGTAGGCACCTGGACGGGCGCTCGCCCAAAGGAAGGGAACAGATGTGAAGTCAAGCAGAGCAGGGCCTCTCCAAGCTGTGCCGCCGATGCCACTGCGTGCTACCGCCTGGCCCATGCATGTAGTAGTACTCCAAACGCGCTGGACGCGATCCATGCAAGCCATGCGCGTGGCGCGGTAGAACAGAACGGAGCGGTACACGTATCCGTCGCGAGATTGATCGGATCGGCAAAGCCCTGCTCCTGCCTAGCGAGACATTGAGGACGCGGGGAGCCAGAGGATACGACCAGTACGCAGTTCGGTCGTTCGGTGCGCTAGCTGAAGAACATATGTCAGCTTGTGGTTAGTTCGTGCGCCGGCTCGTTGCACATTTCTATGGCAGATTGGCAGGCGGCGCGCGGCAAGCATTAGTGTTGCTCGGTTGATGCGATTGGATTAGGTTGACCTGGCCAGGAAGGATCGATATGACGATATGTGTTTTGCTGCTGCTCCGCGTGGCAGAGTATGCCGCGCTATCATCGATAACGGTATAGGTGAAATTAAAAGGTGTACAGTAGATATTGGTCGTGCATCTTTAGATGTTCAGGTTCATCTGCAACAATCGAACAACTGTAATTAAGAATCACATCGCTGGAATCCTTGATTTAAGGCGGCCGATGTGATCGATTCGCATGTTCTGACGACAGAAATCAGTCCAAAAAACAGCACCACGTAGTAATCAAAAGCAAAAGTCGTCATTCCCATCAGTGAACCCAGTCCTGATGATAAGCACATCCTCCCTGGCCTCATCGTGCCAGCGAAGTGATTGTGCCCTCGATCGCATCAATACAACCATTCCCAGCTCTTAAAATTCCGGCTGATACGTATCCAAACTCATCTGCAATAATATAACTGCTACTACCGACTAGTAGTAGTAGTATCCTAGGAGCTCGCCTTCAAACACCTGTGCTTCTGCCACCTGTGCTGTTCGTTGGCGGCTGCCTTTGGTACGTGCTCCACGTCGATTACCTGTCGTAGTTGTTGCCACGACAAGTGTCAGGGCCACAGCGCTGCTCTGCTAGCTGCTTCCGTTTTCTTTTCGCGCGTCTAGCTCTAGAACGGGAGAATACCTGGCGTTTTGTCCCTGGTGGAGGCGTGCGACACGTTGCTTTATCCTAGTGGACGGCGTTATACTGGCCATGTCTTCCAACTTTTAGAATTTTGTTGTCCTTGTTTTTTTTTGTTCTTTTTAAGAAAGCAGTGGACAGGGAGAGCTATGGCCCATAATGAATGAATAAAACAAAAAAAAACAAGTGTACGGAACTGTAGGCGTAGAGAGACATGCAGTTGTACTACTCGAGATCAAAAACGATTATCCGGTCGCCGCTGAAGAAACGCTGCCGCTGTGTAGCCTGAGCTAGAGAGGCAGCTTTGATGAGCTTATACGGTTGGTTTTTTATCATCTAGGAGTACTGTTTATTTCCCGAATTCCCGTATAGTGATTTTGACATTTGTAGGAGTACCGTGTAAACACACGACCTGCACCTCCTAGTTCATCCATTAGCTGGCACAAGAGAGATTGCAACGAGTACACCTCTGATACGGATTGGTACAAAGAAGTGGTATGTAGCCTGGGCTTGATCACCAAGCCAAGTGGTAGTTCGGTGGACAGCACTGCATGCACTTACGTCTGGAGCCAGTTCGTCCAGATCACCGGTCGTGCAACCCGGTATAGCTCATTTTGGTGCCACCAAAGCAGGCTTTTGACACTGAACTGACCATAAAAACCTGGACTTCTCGCACGCTTCCAGACATTCTCTAGATGCAGAGATTACATGTCCACGTGATAACAGGGCCACCTAATGACCGATCAAACAGTATCTCCCAAACCGTGCGCTGACTTCACCAAACTCTCATTTTCGCAATTAACGAGTCCAATAGCCTCAATGTTCTGGATCTCTCTAGAATCAAGAAGCCATTAATTAACCCATGAGGTGAGACCAAACTAAATCTTCTGGACGTATCTAGAACCAATATCTCTCAAGTGTACGCTCTCCCCCCTACTTGCGCCCCCCAAACCAAGCTGAGTCGAAAGCAACGCAAGGCACAAAGTGGCAAAGGACTCGACCACCCGGAAGAGGCGGACCGAAAGCCGTGGACTCTTCCGTGGCACGAGTTGGCAACCGTACGCCCCAAATGCCCTTTCCCCCGTGGACTCCATCCAGAGCTCTCGCGTCTATCCCCTGTAGCCCAATCCGATACGCCCCCTTCATGCCCCCACCACGCCCAAAAAATTTACACGCTACACCTGGGACACGGCACGATGCGTGCTCACCGGCCACGCAGTCACGCACGCCTCCGGCCCGCGCGCGCCCACCCGGCCGCCTCGACACGCGTCGCGAGCAACCGGTACGTGACGGCCGGATAATCGCCGGGGCGGCAAGGCCGCCAGCCAGCCAGCCGCGCCTGCCGGCGCGCGGGCCAAATTATGGCGCCCACTCTTTGACCGGGCGCACGTATGCCTGCGTGCGCTTGGCTAGACGGGGGCGCAGTAATGCGGGCTGATGGCGAGGATGATCGAGGGGTTACGTCAGCCGGTGCGACCGCGGCGCCGCGCAGACCCCACGCGTGACATCAACGCATGCACTGCACGCACCGTCGCGGCGAGGTCTCGAGGAGATAGAAGCTGAAGCCGTCAGTGCTGGGGATGGGGGCGGTTCGCGGATATGGGCGGTGCTGGACCGGCTGGGGCCCAGGACGGCGGGCATCCGGGCCAATCACTATCGGGAGGGTCGCGCGCGAAAGGGGCAGGTACGGCTTTCTTTTTAGCCTGAGCCGACGGCCGCGCCGTCGTCGCTCGTGGTCGCTGGTTTTTTCCCCAGTGCGGAGGTTTTGGTTTGGCCACGAGATTAATCAAGCGGTGGACTAGTGCGTTTGTACTGCTACGCGACGTACGTGGGAACGTGAAGGCTGACGCTCCCCGGCCCCCGTGTCGATTCGGGGACCGGAATCCTCCGCGGCTCCGCCTGTTTCGTGGTCGAGAAGCCGTTGGTTGGGATTTGGGATTCCAGAACGGAATAAACCCCAGGTGTTATCGATTCTTTAGTTTCTCTGCCGTGGAAGGGAACGGATGATTACGGGAGTTCTCATGCCGATGCCGTGGTGTCACAGGCAGGTTATGCTATGCTTCTTTAGTTGTTTAATTATTGCGTGGTTACTTATGTAGTAAGTTAAACATAAATATTTCGGCATGGATTGCGCTTTTGCTCTAGCCTCTAGGCATGAGTGAAGCTCACAATTTGACGAAAACAGAGTAGGAACGGCGGGAACCAAACAGAACTGCACAGCAAAATTTGTGAAAAACTGAAAGAATTCCATTGCACAAATTCCGTCGCATAGTAATCGAAATGGAAGCACATCGCTGTCTGAACCAGCACAGACTTTATTCCGACGCTCGATTGAACGATCAGTGGCTAAGATATCACCACCGATTGACTGATCGAAAGCGTCCGCTTCATTGCTTGGACAGCAGCCGCCGCCGACAAGCACCACTTCAGCAGCTGGCGCCGTCGCCGCGCTGGACACTTTGCTTGGCGCGCTACGCGCCACATCGACCGATTCCTTGGCCGCTTCTGAATCGCAAGCTTCACACTGCTCACCGAGCAGATCGATCCAGCCTTCGTCGGAGTCCCAATCCGGCAAGGCCGAAACAGGGCACGCCAATGACTTGATCCTATCACAGAGGCTCTCTGTTATCTCGTCGACCTCCTCCTCCTCGTCGGTCTCCGACTCCCAGAATGCGGCGTCCAGTGTGCTCTTCGGAGAGACCCACCTGGGCTTCGGCTGCGCTGCCTTGACTTCGTGGCAGGCGAATGCCACAAACGGATGCTCCAAGAGCTGTGCCGCGGTGCTCCGGTCGCCGGCGTTTCTCGCGAAACACATGGCCAAGAAGTCCTTCGCCTCTGCGGACAGCCACACCGGCACCTCCGGCACGGCGTCCGTGTATCCAATCCGGTGGACGGCGGCGAGGAAGTCGTCCATGTCGCTCCACGGCGCCCGCCCGGTGGCCATCTCGATGACCGTGCAGCCGAGAGCCCAGACGTCTGCCGCTGGCCCCTGCTCCTCCCCTCGGGCAACCTCCGGCGCCATGAACGCAGGTGTGCCGCCGACCGGCCGCTCCGAATCCATGGTTTTCGCACACCCGAAGTCGGCGAGCTTGGCGAGCCCGTCGACACCGATCACTATGTTGCTCGCCTTGACATCCCCGTGCACGAGCAACCTCTCGTGGAGGTACGCCAGCCCGCGCAGGACATCCGCCGCGTACACCCTGATCGCGGGCTCCTCGAGGCGTCCTCCATTCCTGGCAACCTCGTTGGCGATCGACCCCCCGGGGGCGAACTCGAGGAAGAGATTGTATGACCCGTCGGGGCCGTCGCCGCCGCCGATGCAGGGCACGACGTGTGGCGAGGACAGCCCGGACATCATCCCCCACTCCCTCCTCAGCATCGCCGCCTCCGCCGCGGCCGCGGTCTTGACCGCGAACAGCTCCCCCGAGGCGCCGTCCTCCGCCAGCGACACCACGGCGCCCGACGCGCCACGGCCCAGCGGCCGCAGCCGCGTCCAGCGCCCGGTCAAGGCGATCGCCATTCCCCGCTTCTTGTCTTTCTTGTGGGTGTGGTTGGACTTCGGACTTCTCCTTGCTTTGCAATCCGTTGTTGTTGTTGGTGGTGGTGGTGAGCTCTGAGCTGGTGATCCTTTTGTTCGGTCTGAGTTGGCTTTCCGAGCTCTTGTGTGCGTTTATATACAAAGGGTAGAGAGGGGAAGGAGAAGGAGAAGACGACTTGGCGTTAATTGGGTGGGGGTTAAGATTAGGAAATGGGCAAGGTGTTTGGTGTGCGTGGATGCTCAACTTGGCGATGGGCGGGGGCAGAAAGTTTGTGTGGGTGGTGCGTCGTGGGCACGCGCGGCTACTGGACTGCGCGTGTTCGTGTGTGTGTGTGGGTGGGAACGCGCGGCTAATTAACGACCGGCTCATCAACGGACGGCCTCCTTGCCTTTGCAGTGGGAAAACGCTGCATTTATGCGTTTCTCAGATGCCTGGGAACGAGAAACACGAGATGTTGCTACTGTGCTAGTGTGTTATCCAAATTGACTACTAGAAAATAGAAAACGGTCAAGATGTTAATTTCTGCAGAGTCGTGTAGGTCGTACGTAGAGCTAGCATTAGTTAAGATCCAAAATAGCAGTACTCCGTGCCGTGTCACGGTATGAAACACGAGCTTAGCTATCAAAAATTGGCGTTCGGGTGTGCGGTGCTCACTAATTTAATCGCCTTTGCAGCACGGGCCAAGATTGTGCGGATCCCGTTTTTAGTTCATCGGTTGTGCCCAATTAACCAGCGGTGCCGCGGCACCGGTCAGATTGGACGTACAACGGCTTTGCCGAACAACCTCTTCCCCGTCGTCGGTCGTACACGGTGAGAGAGATAGAACGCAGCGAAAGCAAAGTCTAGCGGGCCAAGTGGTTGGTGATTCGGCTGACATTGGAAGACACTATAGCTCAACGCAATATAAACATGCCAGGTCCGGAGGTCAACGCATGCGGCTAAAGGGGTCCTTTTTGTGGGGGAAGGGACATAAATGGCTGCTGCCTGATGGTTTGACATTGTGGCTTGTGAGTCTGCAACAGAATTATGGTAGTTTGGGGGGTAAGCGGCAGTTTGCTCCACCAAACCCACCCGGACGAGCAGGTAAGGTAGTACATGACTTCTATGGTTGTACTTTGGCCCAACAACATCCTGAGAAAATTCTGTGACGACTTTGATGGGATCAAATTTGGGTCAAGTTCAGATTATAAGATCAGGTATTCGGCCATTCAGGTCCCTCTTCCGAATGTGACCAATTCCGTTCAGGAGTTGGTGCATTCACCTACTAGCAAGCAGCCAGCTATTGAGTGTAACAGTTAGATGCCACATCTTTCCTAGTTACCTGCTGTGGCTTGCTTGCTTGTTCATCCGTATTGCTCGTTGGATTAATCAGTTGGGAACTGGCAACACTCTCTTGTCTCCGACTAATAAAGGAATCGCACCTCGCAGTCTCGTACAGGTGGATGCCTGCATATTTTTTGGGAGAGGTCGGCGGCCAAATGGGCCAGAGTGCCAGACCGACCTGGCATGCAGCAACGCGCTGTACTGCACTGCAGTGCACTAGCAGTTGGGATATGCGTCAGATCGGATGCATCATCCCCTTCCATTCCGCTTCCATTCCGCACAGCGAGCAGCACGAGATGCCTGGCCGCAATGCCGCCTTGTCCGCTCGCTTTTGCATCGTACGTTCACGGTTCATTCCCTCTTGCGGTCTTGTGCCCCCCCAGCATACAAGATGGTGGTGGTGGCCTGGTGGGCCTCCTCGTCGTCGGAGAGCGCAGCACGCCGCACCCGCGCGTGCGTCCCAGCGCCGCGCGAACTGGCAAAACTCGTCACGCATCCCGCCTCGCCGCCAAACCTGCGGGCGGCACGCGCGCCTGCTCGGTATGATTGATGCGCGGTCGCGAACGCACAGGAGCCAGACGAGAGACAACAGCAGCTAAGCTCACCGACGAACGCGAACCCGGTCGACTCGGACGCGCCGGGTTTGGTTCGGCGAGCGCGCGACTGAGGCGATCCCGGGTTGGCCCCAAACCATACCTGTCGGTGCGGCACAACGTCGTAGCCTGCCTGTTGCAAACGCGTTGAAGGGAGGCAAGGGAGCTGCGTTTTTCAAGGCGGCTTGTGCAATGTGCACATGAACCGAACTACTACTACCGAACGTCTGGAGATCTGCGAGACAGGCTCGATATCGCTTTGCAGCGACGCCGAACTCGACGTTCGATTCAATGGTCCACGGCCCAAGTCAACACATACCAGCAATGCGAGCAAACTGAGCAAGTCAAGTGTTTGGTACGGACTGCACTTTGAGGTACTACTAGTAATTGAGTAGCCTCACCACCCTATGATTACATTAACTGGCCATGATTACAATAACCAGTTCTTCCAGAACTCCGATTTCTAGCTAGCTATAGTATTCTATTGGAGTCTGTAAAAAAAAGAGAATTTTTATTATTCTCGAAGTACCACTAGCTACCAGGTATCACGAGGCATCACCCATATCTAACCGTCCATTATCAAAGGGTATGATAGAAAATAAATCTTTGCACCGAGGTCATGGGATTCCTTCAACGCAGCACCGCCATCGATCTCGTTCCGACTCGCCTCCTCCAGATTGCTCTGATTCGTCGTGCTCGTCCGCCGACCTGTCGAGCTCGCCCGTCACGCCGCCCATCGTGCTCGAGCTTGTCCGCCGGTGCACTCGAGCCTGCTCGTGCTTGGAGCTCCTCCTCTGCGGCTCCGTGTTGTCCTGATTCCATAATAGCTTGGCCAATGAATTTAACTTGGGCACACTGCCGAAGTGCCCAACACCTCATATGCGGACCTAGGAGGAGGGAGTTCAATTTAAATCAATTTCTCATGTTCATCCTTGTTGAAAAATCTGGATGAGAGAAACCCAACATACGAAGTTCTTGATAAGTAATACGTATGTTTCCTGGTCAATAGGCTAATTCATCTCTCTAGTCTCAACTAGAATTTTCAATTATTCAGAACATTGTTTTCACCTGCGGCTCCATCGCCTCGTCCTGGACGTGAAGCTACTGTTTGCCACCAAGGTTATCAGTATCCTCATCCGTATATAGTATCTTGTGATACTACGATTCTATCAAGCCAAAACAATATTGATCTTATTTAGTGTAACGCCCGTTTTGTCGCGGCGTTAGCGGGAAAACTAATCTGCTAAAAACTCTAATTGCGAAAGTTTGCTCTTCAGTTGAGTCTTGTTGTGTGCCAAGGTCTCGTGTCTCCCCTCTCAGTTCAATCCTGGAGAAAACCGCGAAATCGGATTTCAAATCCGAGCCCTCAAACTCCTCCTTTCAAACTCTCAGGAAAAGTCTGGTTTACCTCCCTTTGACCCGGGCCGATTTTCCCCTTCGGCCTTCTCTCCCCCTCTTCCCCCTCGGGCCGCCGCTGGCCCAGCCCCTCTCGGCCTGCTCCCTCCTTCTCCTCTTCCCTCTCGGGCCGCCGCCGGCCCAGCCCCTTCGGCCTCGCCCCTCCCCGCTGGGCCGCGCCAGGCCGCTCGGCCCGCGCGCGCCGGGCACGTGCGCCGCACGAGCCGAGCCGAGAGAGAGAGAGCGCTCCGCTCTCTTCTCTCTCTCCCCGCTCCCGCGCCGTTCTTTTCCCTCTCTCTCTTCTCCCCAACGGCTCCCGCCGGCGCCGTTCCGTCGCCGCAGACCGCCGCTGGTCCCCTCGGCCCCGCCGCGCGCGCGCTTGCCGCCAAGGCGTCGTGCGCGCGCTCCCCCTCTCCCTCTCTCCCCCGCGCGCCTTGCCCGTTTCAGCAAGGGGGCAACCCCTCTTTTCCCCTCTCCCCTTTTTTCTTTTCCCCGGCGGCCGACCGCCGCCGACGTCACCCGGTCGCACCGCCGTGTCCGTTGCGCCGGTCCCCGCTCCGCTTTGCCGACCGCCTCTCCGAGCCCCAAACCGACATTCGCCCCCAAAAACCGACCTAGCCGCCCTTAAACCCCCCCCCCCCGCTCGGCCGCATTTCTTCCCCTCGCCTCCGGCCGCCATTAACGCCCTCTCGAGCTCTCCTCCCCCGCTGCTGCCGCCGCCACCCTCGTCGCCCGCCGCCGCAGCCGAGGGCTCCCGAAGGAGCTTCAGGCGCCATCTCCGCCGCCCTCTTCCTCGGCCCGGAGCCGCGCCGCGCCCCCGCCGTCGCCCTCTTCCCCGGCTCACCGCCCCACCGCGGTAAGCCCCTCTCTCCCCTCCACCTCCCTCCGTTTTTCTTCGGTTAGGCCGCTAGGTAGCCGTAGAACCCTCTCCCGGGCGCCGCCATGGCCGTCGCCCTCTCCTCCGCCCTCTCCCCGAGCCGTCGTGGTCGCCGTCGCACCACGCCGTCGCCGGCCGCTGTCGCTCCCCGCGGCCCGATCCGAGCCGGTGGCTCGATTCCTCTCTCTCTCCTCTCTCTCCGGTGCCCGCCTCCCCTCCGTCTCGCCGCCGCCTGCCGGGAGGAGCCGCTCGCCGACGTCCCGCCGAACACCGCCGTTCCCGGGCGAGCCCGTCGCCCTCTCCTTTCCTCCCCCCCGTGCGTGCCTACGTGGACGCCACGTCCGCCGTCCCGGGGCCCACGGGAGACCGGTCAACGGTCCCGCACCGGCCCCCTCTCGCGCATCGGCCGGGCCGCGTTGCCAGGCCGGCCATTTGGGCCTCCTTGGCCGACCGGCCCAGTCGGCCTCGGCCCCTCTCTTCCCCTCGGCCACTCGGTCTTTTTCGCTCGGGCCGCTCGGCCCACTCAGCCGCTCGGCCATCGGCCTCCCTTGCTCGGCCTAGGCCGATCCCTTCGGGCCGCCGGCCCATTATTTCGGCCGCGCCCATTTTAATCTTTTGGGCTGCCCTTAGCCGCTCAAAATAAAGTCCAATTTCAGTCCCTCCTTCTTTTCTTTTCCAGGGAATTAATAATTCCTTTTCTTTATTCCAGAAAATCCTTTAATCTTCGGAAATTCATATCTTCTCAACCGTTCGTCCGATTAACCCCGTTCCAATTCCAAAATTTCTCAAAAATCGAGATCTATCCAATGGCATGCTTAGTGGTCTTTAATAGGGCTTCTTTTATTGCTTTGTTGAGTCGTCTCTTTCGCGTGTAGTCTCGGAGCCCGAAGACCCGCAGTGCGCGGATTTCGAGGAAGAAGCTCAAGATCTCGAGCAAGGCAAGTCACCTTTGATCAATTGAACCTATAATTTAAATTAAGTATTTTGATTCCGCAAACTATGCATTACTTAGGTTACACTTGGCACTGGCCTCGGTTTGCAATACAACCGGCAGGCCCTACCCATTTGCTGCATTCACCTTCCTTGATTATTTGAATACCCTAACACCCTTGTCACCCCTCAGGTGATGCCTCGGTATCCGTACCTCGCGTACGAATATCGGGACTCCCCTCAAACTTTAAAATTGATCACCTGGGTAAAACTTGAGTTTACAAAATGCTTGGAAAACCCGACACTTGGGTCGGTGTCTTGAAAACTAAAGTGAGTTTCTAAAACTCGCGGTACGGGAGACGTACTGGAGGTACGGTCTGCCCGTTCTCGCTCTAAGGACCGATTCCTTGGGAATTACATCCAAGCATATGTCAAGTACGACCACATGGGTGATATGGGACGCCCCTGGCTGAGTAATTAGCTAGGCCAGGGAAATCTTGATGCCAAGGGACAAGTGGATTCGCCGGGGTGGTGTCGGGGAGGACCCCTGGGCTTCCTGGCACAGTATGGTCTGGGACCTAACCTGGTGTTGGTCCGTGGGACCCCTCCCGTTGGCATAAGATGACCCTGAGTCGGCTTTCGAAATGCCTTGTCGTGAAAGCCTCAAGGTCGCCAGACGTGACCGAGGTCGCGGGCTGGGTGATTCGGGGTTAGTAACGTCGTGTGGGTAAAGTGTACCCCCTCTGCAGAGGTTAACAACTGTTCGAACAGCCGTGCCCACGGTCATGGGCGGATGTGAGGTGATTCCTTAGCGTAGTTTTATTGAACACCTTGTGAACTGCTGTGGTGTGAGGTTTTCCCCTTCTGTGCTTGGTTTAAGGCTGTTGAAGCAGCCGGAGTCGGTGACGATTGGCAGGGAGCCTCTCGTACCGACGATGTGTGACTTGTGGCTGTGAAGCAGCCGGAGTCGGTGACGATTGGCAGGGAGCCTCTCGTACCGATGTGTTGACTTGTGGCTGTTGAAGCAGCCGGAGTCGGTGACGATTGGCAGGGAGCCTCTCGTACCGGCGTGTGTGAGTTGTGGCTGTTGGAGCAGCCGGGGTCGGTGAACGATGGCAGGGAGCCTCTCGTGCCGACAAGAATCAATTGATACAATTTCACTGCTCCGGCCGGATGAGACGCACTTTCTCGTCCGTGCCGTCGAGAAGCACTCACTTAGATGTTTCTGAAAGTCCTGAGCCAAAATCAATTGTGAAAAGAAACAACTTGCCTTCCTTTGAAACTTGCATTGAACACTTAATTCCCCTGACTTGCTGAGTACTCCTGTACTCACCCTTGCTCTATATAATTAAACCCCCCCAGTTCCCGAAGATGAAGAGGTGGACCCAGCAGAGGAAGAGTTCTTCCAGGAACAAGCAGACTTCGAGCAGTAGTAGGGTTTCGGCCTTTCCCCAAGGCTTGCTTGTGGCCTAGGGCTAGTCTCCGCTTTCCGCTTCCGCCTTTTTGTAATGCTGTTGCGAACTCGGGTTCTGTCCGCAGTTCCAACCTTGGTTGTAATCCTACTCTTAATAAAGAGACCGCTGTGGTTATGATATTCAGTCTTCCTGTAGTACCAGCGCTATTTTCCTGGGACTGGTACAGGCATACAGGTTAATTTGGATCGCCTTACACTGGTCTCCGCTCGGGGCCAGTTTGGGGCGTGACATTTAGTATCCTAATTTTTATAGTATCTTAATCTTACTATTCATTTTCATATGATCGTACGAAATCTTAGGTAGTATCCCGATTCTACGATCACTGCAATCCTACAAAATATTATTTAAAATAAGATGGATTGAAAATAATATGAATAAATATGTTCAAGTTTACATAAAAACCAGTTGATTTATCAAAATTAATATTATATGCTTTAATTTATACAACATATTATATATTATATATAAATATATATACTTTCTAAAATCCGATAGTATCCCGATCCTATGTTAATATCTCGATACTATGATACTACAAATAAAAAACGATCATACCTATTATCTCGATACTGATTACCTTGTCTGTTGTTGGCCTCATCTTTGTACCATGATGCAGCACAATGTTCGCCTCCTCTCTTCCTTGCATAACCATAACAGTGCCCGAGGTTACCCTGATGTAGCTGTCGTTGCCCGACCACCGCCCCCGCCATTTTAGAGGTCTCCGCCGCCGTCGTTCGTTGCCTCCACCGTACTAGCGCAGAGGAGGAGGGAGGAAATCGGGTAGTACTCGAGCCGGCGTCCCCGCATAGGACCACGAACCTCCCCCGAGTTAACCGCCGCATCCACTGCATCAGTTTTTTACTTGATTTGCGGCAGGGACAGCGCCTAGCGCGGTGGACAGGCATGTTTCCCCTACAATTTGGTATGCGAAAGTACAATTATACCCCTTCCATCATCGAAAATCTCTCAGTACCTGATCTTCGAGAGACGCGATACCGCCAGGTACTAAGCCTTTGCAGCCATTAAATCCTACAAAATAGACGACTTGAATTTGGTATCTCCTCCTCTCAATAACTATAAAAAGCCTCAAAAAAGTAAGAACAGCTCCTTTTGGTTGAACCAGCTCCCAAATATGAAGTAGGTCAACCATTGTTATATCTCTACATTTACAAGGAAGAAGTATGAGGGTTTTTTTTGGCAGTTTGACTATCAGTATCCATGAACATGAATGCTAGGAGGTTGACAAACAATGCACGAGGTCGGCTGTATGTCTTGTATCTGATCAAATTGGAAAATAAACGCAATAAGGGAAGTGATGTAGTACACAGATGCCACAGATGCTCTGAATCTGTGAGTTAAGACTTAAGAGGGAGCTGGAGTCCAGACTCCAGAGGCATAACTCCAAGTACTCCCACGCTAGCAAAGTATCACAATAAACAATCCGGCCTGTGTGGAATGACGTTGCACCCACCATGTAGCAATCGTTCCCAGCAGCTGTAAAGAGACAAATCAAAGCTTAAATACAAGATAAATGCACTGTGTCAATGTTTATCTCACAAGAAACTAATTGTTAAATACAAAATGATCCAAGACTTGGTTTGTACTGCGAGCAAGCGTTTTAATAAGTTTGAGAAATCCCCATAGGGTTTCTCCTTTTCATAATTAACATAAG
This sequence comes from Oryza officinalis, assembly GCA_008326285.1. Classification (NCBI taxonomy): domain Eukaryota; kingdom Viridiplantae; phylum Streptophyta; class Magnoliopsida; order Poales; family Poaceae; genus Oryza; species Oryza officinalis. Next base: position 44,700,727 of record BDMV01000001.1, on the reverse strand, counting down.
CCAGGTTACATTCAAGGTTTGCAAGTGATAAAAAAAAGGGGAAAGCCCCAGTTTCGTTTTGACCGCAGGATCGATTACGAACTATTCTTTTGCTTTCTTATCCTGAACCTTGCTAAAGGCAACTCGAACACTTTGCTTTCGAGTCATGTCGAAAGAAAAAGAAACGCACAGCGTCTCCTCTTTGCAATAAATATATTTTCGTATCCTGCAAGACGCAAAGATGGCCTTGAGCTTCCCTAAATCATCAGCGAGGCGTTGACACCGCCAATGGCCGTAAATTACTCAATGTAAATCGCCAAATCGGAGTCAACGTGTAATAATAAAGAAGAAAAGAAGACAAAGGAAAAGATAACATTAACTTAGTCAATGCCTGAATATAAATACTGATGGATATTGACATGTATCGACCGGCGGTGACCGATGGCAAGCTACTTTTTTGTCTTGAAAACAAGAATTGACAACTTGGAGACTTGGAGTTATGGTTATGGTTCATTAGTTTTCGTTCGTTCATTCGTCCTAGTGAGCTAGTTGCAATAGAAATATCGCCTCGACCTAACTCCATCACGCTCCAGAACGTCTGCTATAACTTAATGCAACTGGCTTGACAGTCATTACCTGCCGGCTAATTGGATAAGGCAGCTTGGCTGGGAAGTAGGAGCCTAGGAGGAACTGAACTGAACCCTTCAGAATCGGGCAGTTCATCAGCCAGCCAACTTTGGTTGAGCTGAAGGAGTTATTGCCTCCTGAGTCAAGTCACTGTCTGGTGTCGGCCGCAACGAGCTCGCTTGTGGCCTACAACTAGACCGCGGCAACTAGTTGCTGCCTACTGACGGTGAGGCTACGCCATTCTGCCAGTGGCTCACTGTTCTCCTTTCGAGCGTTCAAAATCAAAAGCAGTGCAGCTAGTGCCGCCCCAATCCTGATACGGTGTTCTTTTCCCTGTGAGGCGAGGAAAGATTTGGAGTGATAGCTAGGGATCAGTAGTAGTTGAAGCCTCTCACATAGTCATAATCACCAAATGAGTAGAGTCAACTTGTAACCTTATGTTCCTTCCCAGTAGGTATTATAGCTTTTCTGAAACTTGTGGTAGAAAAGGGACTTGAGTTTACTTGATGACACTGATAACCTCCAAAATGCTACCTGTTCAGTTGAAAGATTGGGGAATTGGGTGGTGCTTAAGTAAAAGCAAGCTTCCAATTATGCAACTCAAAGAATCCCAATGCCCTAAAAAGAGATCGTCAGAGTCCAAAGCAAACTACACTGGACACGCAAAGAAAACAAACGCTAGCGGAAAAGCCTATCATATTACGAACAGTGTTCTATTAGCCTGATGGATGTGTGGATCCAGCGCAACTGTGAAAGCTTGGGCCCTTTTTTGGGATGATTAAAACTTGGCCTTGAGAGACTTTTGTAATCGTCTAGTAGCCCAACTCGTCTACGTGCGTCTGAAGCCTGAACACACAGTATGCTTAAGCCTGCCTTGTAGCCCAATAGGCCGCATATGGTCTCATCGTATTCCAGGCCGTTTTCTAAGTTCACTTTAGATCCATCAATTTGTTTCCAGGTATACACATCCCCAAACTCGTAAAACCATGTCAACTTTCGTTCCAAGGCAGTATGACTCCCGGTTTCGTTCGACATGACACTTTTACTCCGGTCATTGTGACTCACGCAGTCTCCACATGTCAGCAGCCAACTCCTCTCCTTCTCCCCTCTCAGCAGCGACGCAGGCAAAAGCCCACGTGCCACATGCATACTGAGGCATCCAGGGGGCGCGAGGACAACAGTGGCCAACGACCGTGTCAGCCACCTCGTCCGCGCCGACGGCCTTGTCCCCATGGCCTGCCGGATGCCTAGGGGCTCAAGCTTGCCTCGCGCGTGGCTCGTGGGCTCATTGCTGGCATCGTTGCTGAGGAGAAGGCACACATGTGGAGGGCACATGGCACCCGACATCGCCCTGATGGTACAGAGCGCGTGCGGTGCCTGCGGCTTCTGTACCCAGTGGTGGACCCAAAGGAGATCCGGTGCACCACCCGGAGGATGAGATGATCAACTCCGTCATCATCTCGCGCAAGCCTCCTGTGGCGGCGGACCGCCGCGGCCTCCTCTCCCCGTTGTCCGTTGACGGCCGCCGCCCCTGTCCCCCCTCCCGCGTGCCCGCCCGATGCCTCTGGAAGGGGGGGGTGTGGCTCGTGGCTTGCAGTTGGCACCGCTGCTGAGAGAGGGGAGTTGGCTGCTGACATGTGGGCCCGGCATGGGTCCTAGCTGACCAGAGTCAAAGTGCCATACAACTTTGGGACGAAAGTTGACATGTTTTTGCAAGTTTGGGGATTGGCTATACTTGGTATTACGGTTCAGGGACGAATTTTAGACTCGGCGACAAATTGAGAGACCTAAAGTGAACTTATTCCTTTTCCCCTTTATCACGTAATCCAGTCCAAGAGAAAAGTATCAGTTTTGTTGGCAAAAGCTTGAGAATTATTTATTTATATATTATTAACTTACACAAATATATTTTTGTTTTCAAAAATTGTAGAAGTATAATCCTCCTGCTATGGGAGGGTAGTTTTTTTTTAAATCGCACCCTAAGGATGGGAAGGGGCTAAATGCAAAATTTTCCATATTGCTTCTCACCTCCATATTTTTACAATTTGCAGACATGTCATATGAAATCAAACTTATATAAAAATTGTAGATCTTGATGAGATCTGCAACTTAAGGTTGAAAACCTTTTCATTCAATATCATTTAGGGGTCTAAATATTCGTTAGAAAATCTCAAATCAAAAAATAGAATCTCATATCCATATTTCAAACGACCTGTGATGAAAACCTCAACTAAGCATTACAAGTTTTTTTAGCATTGAAAACCGACGGTAAGGACCTAAATGCAAATTAAAAATTACATTTGAGCCCTTCCCTTCTTTTGAAGGGCTATTTTTTAAAAACCGCTCTCTTGAAGGACGGGAGGAGTATATTTCTATACTTTTCTAAAACAAAATATTTTTAAGTAAAATAAATAAATAATTCAAAGCTTGAAACATATGTTTGGGGGTTGAGATTGGCCCTTCCAGTAATCAACTGCTAAGTGATACATAACTGCATACTTTTTTTTTTTGGAAATAGCTATACATCCGATCCTACTTACGACTTACATCCGACTAGTACATGCACAAGCACAGCTGCAATTTGCCCGAGCCCACCTGGAGATAAGCCTAAGATGATGATTGGTGGATGTAGTATGATCGCACGTGGGTCATACAAATCTGTCATATGCATAGCATGACCTTTTTTTTTTCTCATAAAGTACAGCGTAAACAACCTATAGCTATCGAAAAGTGCTATACATACGGTTTTTTATGTACGATCTTAGTACGAACAAACAAACAAACACGAATGTACGGCAGGGGTCAGGAATACGTAGAGTAGAGCTCATGGGCCCTAAGCCCATATCTAGACTCATTTTCTTTCTTTGCCTCTTTGCTTATATCGTAAATCTGACTTTCCATCTTTTTTTTTCTTTCCTATGTAATGTTCAAGACCATATAATGCTGGTATAAAAGAGAAAAAACAGCAGGCAAACATATAGAAAATCCCTTTTTATAATATGAATTTAATATAAAATTTTGCTTTGCAAAACATGACATTATTTTTAATTGATCAATTTGCTTAATATAAGCTGGGCCACATGATAAATTAAATGTTGAGTGTAGAAGTACATTTTAGATAAGGTTATATGATTCTTGGCATTTTAGATAAGGTTGAGGTTAAATTTTTATAACTTTAACTAACATTAGCTTAAAATATATATATTGTTTTGTCTTATAAAGTAGTATAGTAAAAGTAAAAATATATTTATTTAGTGTATATATGATAATAAAAAAATAAAGTCAAAGATATATTTTAAAGAACATGTTATTATTTAAAACGTCAATAATTATAGAACCGAAGAGGAGGGTATGAAGTATAGATTGGTTAGAAAGGAAATTGCTTTTGTTTGTTGTGTAAGGATGCTTACGATATACGTGATGAGTTTGGGCCTTGGACACGGGCTCACGGTGGGAGAGTAATCTTTTTTCGTGTGGATCCATACCTTCTAATAACCTTTAATGTTTGTTAGGAGAGAAGTGTTATATCGTACAATAATTGTAAAAAAAATATTGTATGTATAGTAGCGCTCTATAGCTATCTCTGTTTTATATTAAGAAGTTTGATTACATTATAGAAAAATGAAATATGGTTTTAACATAAAACAAATGTAAAAAAATATATTCAGTGATTGATATAATGAAGCTAATTTGGTGATATAGATGTTGCTATGATTGCCTAAGCTCAATTAAGAAAAATACACATGATACACCCAAAACATTTAATAATAAGGAACGGAGGGGATATGCAGTAACTACCGAAGCAAAAGCCGTTTAGCTACGCCGCATCTCAATCGTGCGTGATATGCATGCAGAAATGGTTTATTTGGTGGAGTCAATAGTCAGAAAAGGGAAAAGAAGGTTCCCAAGCGAGACAATGGGGGTGTTTCGATTATTCCTTTTGTCTGACGTGCACAGTGCGTGAAGACAACCACAACCACGCGGTGGTTTGATTAATACTCCTACAAAGCAAGCATGCACATGGACACATGGTCGTATGGACACATGGTCGATTGGTCGTAAGGCCTGGCTCTGCTACACTGTACTATATGATCCCCGGCAGGTATTCGCCTACTTCTGTTGTCGCCTGTGCAGAACGCCTTAAGAAAAAACTAAAAAAAGGCCAAATTTCGCCTGATGAATTGAGAATTGACTCCTAACTTGGACTTGAGGGAGTAAACGATTCTGTATCGATCTGTGGCCGGCGTGTTTCCTGGTTTACGGACCAGCCATAATATAATGCGCATGCACAAAATGCACTTCTTCTCTGCTTCGTTCCACAGGGTTGTTGATGGCATCTTGAGTGGGGAATCGGCTATCGCGGGGCTTTGGCCTTTGGGGAGAGGCCAGTTATATATAAGCGTGCTTCTGATCGAGCTGGGCACAGAGAGTTTAAGTCGAGGCCTTACAAAATCGTTCTAGCCGCTGCAGAGAATATATTCTTAAGCCATGAAGTGTTTACCGGTTGCTTTCAATCTTGCTCTCGTGTTCGTTTTGGCCATTCCAGTTCTCCTCGATGCTCGACCACTTGCTACTGGTACTTACACATCTCTTGCCGTCTCATTTTCCACACTACATACAGTACTATACTTTCTCACAAGACTGACAGTCTTTGGTTTCCCGTTCTCTGTAGATGATCAAGATGACGAGAATCTACTTACCACAGTCACAGCAGAGGAAGCCACGCAGGTTATGGTGGACTGCTTCGACCTAAACGGAAGCAGTAGTGACAGTGAGAACGAAGTAGCCCCAGGATCGTCGCCGGACGTGGCGTTGCGCCGGCCGGCGTGCACGCCGCCGTCGCCGCAGGGACGTTACCCGCCTCAGCATCAGCAGAAGCCGGCGCCCTGGAGTGGTGGCCCAGGGATTGTAGGCGGGCGCAGGCCGTCTGCTCCACCGGCGCCCCGTGGACGGAACCCGCCGCATTGGGTCCGGTCAAGTGATCAAGGCCCATGGCTGCTCGACGTATTCCACCGCCCAGCTCTGTGCGTTAACTGGGCTGACAGGTCAGACAAGTAGTATGGGAGATGCTGAGGTTTGGAAAACCTTTCGGCGTGTATACCTGAACGACGAGTAGATTAACGTGTGCATTGTGTACGTGTTGAGATGCATATACGTTCACGCGCACGGTGATCAACCGAACGCCCTTTCACGTTTCATTTTGTACGCACACAATGTCACTGCTATCTTATTATATAGAAACTTTTACACATAAAGTTTGCGGGTTGCTATATTCACTACTTGAAAAACCCTCATATGGACCGGCCTATAGGTGCCGGTTTACTTAAAACCGACATCTATTGATCTTTTTTCACCTCCCTAGAAAATCGGCACCTTTAAACTTCTATAGCTGTTGGTTTTTTTTAAAAACCGGCACTAATACTATTAGTACCGGTTTTTAAAAAGAACCGATACCTATAACATATTATAGGTACCAGTTTTATTAAAAAACCGACACCTAAGAATCGAGCCGAGCCAACGGGGCCCACCACGAGAAGATAAGGGCGCCATCACCTCCAGTCTCCAGTTCGATCTCGTCGCGGTCCCTTTCTCTCTCGCTTTCTCGGTCCCTCTCTCCGGCGTTGGTGGCCCGTTGGGAGGGAAGGCGGCGGCGATGCCCTCCCCTCCGCCAGATCCGGTAGGAGGGGAGGCGACGGCGGCCCGGCGGTCTCTCTCTCGTGCTCTCCATCAGTCCCGTGTCGGCGGCCCGGTGGGAGGGGAGGCGACGGCGGCTCAGCGGCGCCGGCCCAGCGGCTCCGGCGACACTTTCCCCTCCGCCAGATCTGGGGGAGGGGAGGTGGTGGGAGGGGAGGCGGCGAGGCCGAGGGGCGACTAGGGTTCTGGCGGCCGCGCGGGGCAGCTTCGGCGACATCAAAGGTCAGTCCCCCCATCGTCCCCTTCCCTCTCCCTCGTCGTCCTCTCTCTCGCCCTCCTCTCTCTCGCTGATCTCGTTGTCGAGATGGCAGCGACGACCTCTCCTTCTTCATGTGAATGTATCTGTGAATGTATCCGCAAATGCATCTGTGAATGTTTGATGTGAATGTATCTGTGAATGTTTGTGATGTGAATGTATGAATTTGTGATTATCTGATAACTTGCCTAATTTTCTTTTAGATTTTTTTTTATTTTTTGTGGCTTTGAGGCATCGGCTCGAATTGAGCCGAGCCAAGCTGTCTTTTTTTTTGCGATCCATACACCTCAAAGGTGTCGGTTCTTGAACCGGCACCATTGACGATACTCATAGGTGCTGGAAGCTGGGTGCCGGTTGCAAATCCGGCACCTATGTGGGGTTGGCAACCGACACCAAAAGGGTTTTGTGTAGTAGTGATTGCATGGTGTCTCGTTTCGGTGGTATGATATCAAGTAAATACCATATTGTTGGCGCAGAATTTCGACCTGTCCAGCAACCAAACAGGTTCCGCGTTACCACGGCGGCCTGGGAGATCTGCTTAACTCCAGTGCAAGTCCAAATGGCTTGCCTAGTCATAAGTAGAGCGTGCCAGTTGATTTGATCTGCAATCAACAAGAAACAAGTAAACCAAGTCAGAGAACAATGGCCGATCGGTCAATAGACCGATGACACATTGTCATAGCCCAGCCGATAGGGCAAAGCTATATCGGCTCACTTAGAAAATAAGTAAAACATGAATCTAATCTTATCAGCCTTCATTGATATGTAGATCTCAACAAATAATATCGGCCGATAAGGATAACGAAGGTAACTACACTAGCTAGTACCCTAGTGCAAACTTATACGAGCCAATCGACCAATATAAACACATCAACCATAAAGAAATCTTAAGATTACTTCGCGATCGACGTATCTATACTTATCGATCTGCACATATAAGTGGCAAACACATGCAAGAAACATAAAGCAACCACATGCATTAGATAAGACCGGCTAAAACCCCGGTACTATCCTTAGTTACAACCGAAAACAGGCTTCGTGTTAGATCTCAAAATAGGACTAAGGTCGATGGCAACTCGAAGTGTGAATTGAGACTTAACGCGAAGAAAATCAGGTCGTCGATTGCTTTTGGGGATGGTAGCTGCATTGAACAATCTAGCCAAGCACAATAATTAAACCATCGTCGGCAATAAACCCTAAAGCGAGTAAACCGCTGGCAAGGCTTAATTAAGATACCTGTCAAAATTATTCAAGACATAGTAATCGACGATCACATCATCGAGGCTTAACGTGTCTAAAGCGACACGTTAGCCCCGACGATGCAGATCGTCGGGGACGAGTTCTTACCTCTGCTCCGAAGAAGCAAGGACTCATCGAAGAAGACCTCTTGCGAGGGTTGGCGATGTGCCGAAAGTAGATTGATTTGATTGTGTGATTGATTTTTTTACATGTACAAACTATCGGGATATTTATACCCGAGATAACAACAGAACCCTTGTCGGGTACGATCTTATCTACAACTAACAAACAATCATAACTACCCAATTTACAAGATACAGTTGCCTAAAACTGAGCTTTATCTCTATTTGGCAACCTCCTTAAAACTTATCTTGAGCCCAAACCAAGCCTACGTTGAAGCTGTCAACTTACAACCCATATCGGCCTTCAATCAAACCGAATCCGTATCGGCCGATACGCTCTTTATGGCATTATCTTTCCCAGTCCGATACGGCTACCGGGTCCGACACGACTCCTAATCTGGCTCGAACTCAATCCTCCTTCTCTGCTTCGATTCCTCTTCCACTTCCAAGTCGATTACCAAATTTCACCGTTAACACATGCCCCCCAATTCCGCTTCATTATATAATGTGGCAGAATTAGCTCCGAGGAACCCATCGACTTCTTAGCTAGGTCTTGTCTGAAAACCGCGCAGATCCAGATTCGACAACTTCCGCCGCCGATCCAACAAGCTCTTCGTGTTCTTCAACTCCAGCGACCGCTCGGTACTCCATCGACATCGACCCCTTTCGCAGCGATCCCTTCTTCAACAACAATGGCTTCCGCCCCATTCTACGCCTCTGAGATCCCCGCGGTAAGTCGACTCGTTCAATCCTGCATTATCGTTTTCCCCGTCGATTTCTCCAAGTTAGGGTTTTACTCTCTGTCCCCCCAGGTCTTATATTTTCATCGTCGTTCTCACGATTTAGGTCTTCAAAAACCAAATCTTGATCCCTACCGACGATAAATCCCATCGCTTTCTCCTGGGCCCCATGGGCGATTGCGACCCAACTTGGCTAATCAACGCCGAAACAGACAGAATCCCCTTCAGGCAAGCCAAACCCACTGTTTCTGCGTGGAAACACACCTTCAGGTCATGGCCATCGAAGCTAAACGGATACAGGACCTGGCACAAAAGGATTGCTGCTGTCAAACAAGTCCACTGGGACGAGATTGGAATCGGCCAATGCATAACTCTGTCCCTGGCCGATACCAAGAAAAATGAGCCACTAATGTCAGCTGCCAGCTACTTCTGGTCAAGTACCTTGAACGCCTTCATGTTCAAGCAAGGTCCGATGACTCCAACCCTCATAGATATCAAGGTACTCATAGGACTAGACATCGACTCTGAGATTAATCCCTTCAGCCTCCTGATAAACAGCAGCCACAAACTGAAGACCAAGAAAATTGGAGGCTGGTCTGAGTACATCTCTGAGCACATGGAACAAGGATCGATCTCAGAGCGAGAACATGTAGCTTTCCTGACATTGTGGTTGGAAATATTCGTCTTCTGCGGATCGACCTGCGGCCCCACAACAAACTGTCAGCACCTGGCTCAGGCCCTGGTCAGCAAAAAACAAATCCCTCTCGGCCGATATCTCTTAGGAGCTGTATATCGGCTACTCCACATTGCCACACAAGACTTGATGCTGAAACAAACCGTGGCACACGGGGGACCATGGTGGTTCATCCAACTGTGGCTAACAATTCACACCAACACCATGGTTGATCGGCCACCCCTATCGGACTCGCGCTTCCCATCAAAGTATGCCGATCACGAAGATCCCAGAAGCAGATGATGCATGTCTTATGGAGAAGCAGCCTCCGTCTACCCTGGCGCAGATCAATCGGCCGATGACATGGCTACATGGTCATCCGTTTCTTCACCGGCCCTCCATCAACCAAGATGGACATGTTTATCTATACATCGGACCGAGACTATGAGCTCCCAGATGATCTGCAACTGAGCTTGGTAAATGATGACATGGAGTCCAGAGAGGTGTTTATGATCGGCCTCACTCCATGCCTGCTCCCGGTAGGCATTTTTCAGGGAAGGAGCACCAGCCTGTCCTATGAATTTTATAACCCAATGACAGCTGCTAGGCAATGCGGGCTCGGGCAACTTCCCATCAGTTTATACCTTCATAAACTCCTGGAGAGCAGAGGCACAGTCTCATCGGCTCAAGTTATGAGCAAGGCGATGGAAATCGAGCTCCCAAATCTTGGTGACTGTGATCGGCTGCACCTGAATACCTTTGTCCACATCAATTTCCAAACCTGGTGGCAAGAGTGGGCCGCTCATATTTTCCACCAATCGGCCAGGTTCTATGTAACAGAGCTTATCCAAGGCATCAGTCCCCAAGTACCAGATGAGCCGATTCCTTCTGTGAGCAACAGTGGACAGAAGATTTTCTATGCTCAAGCCATAGCTCCATCGGGGTCAACCATCCTGGAGTCCATCATCGGCCTCACTGCCCCAAAGATACCATCACTGCTCCAGGGGCCGATGATCAAGGAAAACCCCAAGAGGAAAGCGCCATTTAAGGGCAAAGCCCAAAAATCCAGCAAAAAAGCCAAAATTGACGACCAAGAAGATCTCGAAGAGCTGGATCCCTCCATAGAAGTGTTTCTCAAAGAACAAGTAATGGAGAAAGAAGTCGATGCAGCTGCTGCCGATACATATGAAGAAAACACATCGGCTGAAGCTATCAAGGAAACATCAGCCGAAACCACTGAGATCCCACCGGCCGATGACCAAAGTGATGCCCCCCAACCGAAAAAGACCAAACATGCAATCCGCAAGGTAATCACAATTTCTTCTCCGTGCTCACATAACCCCTTCCTATTGCTTGGCTTTAATTTGATATCCTTTTCAGGCTGTGGCATCATCCATACTGAAGGAAAGAACTCAATCGGCCCCTCTGCCAAGGACTAAGAAAGCAACCCTACAACGGCGTGAGCGGGCTAAAGCACGATTGAAGACTCCGTCTCGTTCTCCAGCACCCTCTCCGGTCGCCTCGGTAAGAGTTGATTTATATATTATCATGCTAATCTCACAACCCTACTTACCAATCCCTTGCTTTTCAGCCTAGGGCCCCAGCACCTTCGCTACATCGGCCAACCCCATCGCCTACTGCCTCAACACAGCAAAGGGAGGCCGATGCAAACACCATCGATACTCCAACTCAGGTAATGAGACCTAGCCCGATCCCCTTTCGTCAGCTCCCATTTGACGAGACTGACCTTGACCTATGTTGCTGTTTACAGAGCCTAGCCGATATGTTTTCATTTGACATCGGCCAGTTTCTCGATGACGAGGACAAGGAACTGCCCAGCACTGCCAAGGCGCCGATTTCTGACGAATTGAAGAGCCGACTGTCCGATATTGGGAATCGGCTAGAAGCCTCGCTGGAGTGTTTGGTAGAGGATTGCTCCTCCATCAGAGCCAGGGTACAAGAAATCCAAAACGAACTGCCCGAAGACCTGATGGAGATCCTCACACCGGACATCTTCCTGGAACAATACCGATTCAAGCTCACCAAAGCAAAAGAAAGACTCGCAGAGCGACGAGAGCGCGAACAACTGGAATCGGCCCTGACCGCTAGCAAAGCTCAAGTTAACGCCGATAAGACCAAGTTGGACGAGCTAGCGGTGGAGCCGATTGTATTGAAAAATAGACTTGAAGAACTCCGTTGCCTCGAGGCAGAGCTAGAATCGAAGCTGGCCACTACACGCCGAGAAATCCAAGAAGTCGAAGCCGGAATAGCTACATCACCCAAGGCCATAGAAGATCAGACGGCAAAACTCAAGGCATCGGCCAAGTACCTCGCGACCCTAAGCAAAGCACTGAAACCGATCCCAAGGACGATGGCCGATGATGCCCAGGCTATTGAAGACGTTGAGCAGATTCGCCGTAAAGCCATTGCTGCTATTGCGGACTTCATAGGGTGATGTAGCATATTTTATTTTTATAATGTATAAACATACACCTTATCGGCCATGCAGCCGAATTTGTCTTGAAAATTCCAGCCTAATCATTGCTTCTGAAATCTTCTGAGTTCAATCTCACTCTGATGAATTGTATCTGTGCATGTATATATCTTTAATATGAACAATCTCATTATAAACAATCTCATCGGCTAGAAAGCCGAAGTCAATTGTCAACTGAAAAATCCAATGCGAGAACTCCTGTATATATATATGCCCCCCAAATTTTGGAAGATGAGGGCTCATATTCTGAAATTTTGAACTAAGGGCGATAGTATATACCGGCCTTCTAAAGACGATGCTTAATTACATCGGCTGTAATCATAAATCGGCTAGAGGGCCGATCATGAGTCAATCCAGATACTGGGATAATATTGTTTCAAGTATTTGCCATTGAGAGCTCGTCCATAAATCTCGCCATCTAATCCCTTGAGCAGATAGGCATTGTGAGGAACACATCGATGAATTCGAAAGGGGCCTTCCCAATTAGGTGACCACTTGCCGAATTTATTATCTCTGGAACCAATCGGCATTATTAATTTCCATACAAGGTCTCCTTCCTCAAACGACTTGGCAACGACCTTTTTATTATAATGACGGGCTACTCTATCTTTATCACGCTTGATTTTCTCTAAGGCCCGTAATCGAACATGTGCCAAATCATCCAATTCATCAACCATAAGATTATGGTACTCATCGGCTGTCAAGTCGTCTTGCAAAGCAATCCTTCTTGAGCCGATGGCGGTTTCCCACGGCAGTACAGCTTCATGCCCGTAGACCAGCTGATAGGGAGGCACTTGGATTGCACCATGGCAAGCCATCCGATACGCCCAAAGGGCATCGGCCAGCGTTGTATGCCATTGCCTCGGCTGTTCGTCAATTTTCCTCTTGATTAATTTGATTAAAGACTTATTAGAAGCCTCTGCCTGCCCATTAGCTTGCGCGTAGTAAGGAGAAGAATTGAGTAATCTGATGCCCATGCTGTCAGCAAATCGGACGAACTCATCGGACACGAAGATTGATCCCTGATCGGTAGTTATTGTCTGAGGTAACCCAAACCGATATATGATGTGCTCCTTGACGAACTGAATAGCGTCTTTGGAATCAACCTTCTTAAGGGGAACGGCCTCAACCCACTTTGTGAAGTAATCTGTAGCCACTAATATATACTTGTGTCCCTTACTTGATGGTGGGTTAATCTGGCCGATCATATCTATTCCCCATCCACGAAACGGCCACGGCTTTATGATTGGATGCATAGCCGATGCCGGTGCTCTCTGAATTGCTCCAAATTTCTGACAATCCTGACATCCTTTATAATACTTGAAGCAATCCTCTAGCATGGTTGGCCAAAAATATCCGACGCGCTTCATCAGCCATTTCATTTTATGGGCCGATTGATGGGTGCCGCAAATCCCTTCATGTACTTCGCTCATAACAGTTTTAGCCTCCTCAGGACCTAGGCATTTGAGTAGGACACCATCAATCGTCCGATAATATAGGTTATCGTCCAATAAGACATAGTGTAAAACTTTATATTTCATTCTGCGTGACGCCGATTGGGAAGGATTTCTCAAATACTCAATGATATCAAACCTCCAGTCATCGGCGTGCACGAGAGCAATCTGAATCGGAACGTCTTTAGCCATCGGCCTGTATCCCGATGCCCCCTGAGCTAAATCATTGGCTTCAAAATTCTGCTTCCTGGGTATATGCCTCATCGTTACGATCCGGAAACCATGTAATAACTCTTTGCACTCCTCATTGTAGACTTTGAGAATATCGTCTCTGCACTCATACTCCCCAGAAAGTTGACTAATTACTAGCTGTGAATCACCAATGATTTCCACGGCATCGGCCTCGACTTCTTGTAATAACTGCAAGCCTTTAAGCACCGCTTCATATTCTGCTTGATTGTTGGTATAGTAAGGCTTGATAGTGAAAGCGAACTCAAAATTTGCCCCCCGAGGGGATATGATGACTAGGCCGATACCGCAACCGTGTCTGCAGACGGATCCATCGAAATACAATGTCCATGGCACAATGTCTGCATATGCAACTGAGTCATCTCTATGTTGAACGATGAAATCGGCCAGGGCTTGTCCTTTGATTGCTTTGGCCGATTCATATCGAAGATCAAACTCTGTTAAAGCAAAGATCCACTTCCCGACTCGTCCTTTCAACACAGGGGCCGATAACATGTATTTCATCACATCGGCCTTGCTCACCACGATGCACTCGTTGGAAAGCAGGTAATGCCTCAATTTAGTACATGAAAAATATAAACAAAGGCATAATTTCTCCACCGGCGTGTACCTTGTCTCAGCGTCTAACATTCTTCTGCTGAGATAAAAAATAGCTCTTTCCTTGCCGTTAACATCTTGAACCAAGACCGAGCCGATGGATTTCTCATCGGCCGATAAGTACAATTTGAATGGGACTCCTTTTTGTGGAGAAATTAAGACCGGCGGAGAAGTTAAATACTCTTTGATATCGTCTAGCGCTTTCTGTTGCTTGTCACCCCATATGAACTCTTCGTCGTCCTTTATTTTCAACAGTGGAGTGAATGGCTCTATACGGCCCGATAGATTTGATATAAAACGCCGGACGAAGTTGATCTTGCCAAGCAGAGATTGTAACTTGGTCTTGTTTTCTGGAGGCTTGATTTTCTTGATGGCATCGATGTTCTTCTGTGTGATTTCAATCCCCCTCTCATGGACCAAGAAACCCAAAAACTGACCGGCCGATACGCCAAAGGCACATTTGTTAGGGTTCAACTTCAAACCATATTTCCTTGCCCTTTCTAGTACCTTGCGTAAGTCGGCCAAGTGCATATCATGTTCTCTTGACTTTACGACGACATCATCTATATAAACTTCAATCAGAGAGCCAATAAGATCATGAAAAATGTAATTCATAGCCCTCTGATATGTAGCTCCAGCATTCTTCAAACCAAATGTCATGACGACCCATTCATATAGGCCGATTGCCCCTGGGCATCTGAAGGCTGTCTTATGAATGTCCTCTTTAGCCATAAAGATCTGGTTGTAACCCGCGTTTCCGTCCATGAAACTAATGATCTTATGCCCAGAAGCAGCATCGACTAGCAAATCGGCCAACGGCATAGGGTACTCGTCTTTGGGCGTCGCCTTATTTAGATCTCTGAAATCGACGCATACCCTTAGCTTGCCGTTCTTTTTCAATACCGGAACTATGTTGGAGACCCACTCTGCGTATCGGCAGGGCCTGATAAAGTTGGCGTCGTAAAGTCTTGTGATCTCTGCTTTTATGGCTTCGTGCATATCGGCCTTAAACCTCCGAGGAGCTTGCTTAAAAGGCCGATAGCCTTGTTTGATTGGTAGCCGATGTTCTACAATCGATCGGCTTAATCCTGGCATCTCATGGTATTCCCATGCAAAACAATCTCTGAATTCTTTCAAAAGATCTATCAAATTATTCTTGTATCCCTTTGGCAAATTAGCGCTTACATACGTCGGCCTAGGCCTATCACCTATTCCTATATCAATTTCTTCCAATTCATCGGCCGACGTAAAACCTTGTCCCAACTTGCCGTCTAACTCATCCACCGCGTCATCTGTGTAGGGGTCATTGTCAACGGCGGATGGTGCATCTTCGCTAAAGTAACCGCTTGTCTTGGTCTTCAATTGTCTCGATGTCGCAGTCGGTTACCTTGAGGAAATCGGCGTCCCAGACTCGCCCGGACAAGCAGTCGATTCCCTCCATCTCCCAAACTGCGAGATCGGCATTGGCGACATGTACTGACCGATCGGCCTGCACGATCTCGACTTGGTCCCCTTGCCATTGCATGAGGCATTGGTGCATTGTTGAAGGGACACAGCAATTTGCATGGATCCAATCTCGTCCCAACAACAAGCTGTAGGAACCCTTTCCATCGAAGACGAAGAAGGTGGTGGGAATTGTTTTGCTGCCCACGGTGAGTTCCACGTTCAGGACCCCCTTCGCCTCGGATGCGTTGCCACCGAAGTCCTTTAATACCATATTTGTCTTGATAAGATCCTCAGGTACTTTTCCAAGCTTCCTGAAGGTTGTGTATGGCATTAAATTGACTGCTGCGCCACCATCGACCAGCATCTTCGTCATCGGCCGCCCGTTGATGAATCCTTTGATGTACAACGGCCGTAGATGTCTGTAGCTGGCGTCAACTGGCTTGTCGAAGGTGGCTTGGTCTGGTGACAACCGTAGCCTGGCTGAACTTTGTTCCTCATCAGCCATCGCTTCATCGGCCGCCTGCACACTGTATTCTGCTGGCAATATAAACACCATGTTAACAGGCGCCGATGCCGTTTTCTTACCTTTTGAAGCTGAGTAGCCCTGAGCTGTATTGGAGGTGCCCTCATCGGCCCTGGCCACCGTGGATTTTATTCTCCATTCTTTTCTGGTCTTGGTTGGCCGATGGGGTATTTCAGCTTGTTGCTCTTGGATTTGCTCTTTCCTCCTCAGCCTCTGAACCCGCCGTTTCTATGTCTTAGTAAATACATCGCTTGGGCACCATTGGGGGTTCTGGACTTGCTCCTCATCTTCATCGTGTTGATCTTGGTGCATCGGCCCCAGCCTTTCATGTACAGATTTCCGTTGCTTGGCCGGCCGATGCGTTTGTCTGCTTGAGCTGCCCTGATAAGAATCTTCTGCACCACTGCATGCAGGGCACTCCTGGATAGATGGCAACCTCATCCCTTCATTCCAGCAGAAGCGAAAAAACTCGCACTCCCAGTGTGGGTCGTAGGAGTTGTCTTGATCGGCTTGGTCTTGAGCTTGTTCCTCCCGCCTCCGCTGATATTTTCTGATCAGACCCTCAGAGGTCTGATGAGGCCGCTTGCCAGTCCGATGACCACCGCCATCGGCCCTGTCCGCCCGCACCATGTTGACTGGGAACGGGTGGCCTTCAATCTTCATCGGCCGCTTGGCATCATCGATTTTAATTCTGCCCTGCTCGATGGCCGATTGAATTTGTTGCCGGAAGATCTTGCATTCATTTGTATGGTGTGAATAGGAATTGTGCCACTTGCAATATCTCCTTTTCTTGATGTCTTCGGCCGATGGCAATACGTGACCTACTGGCAGTTGAATCTGCTTTTCTTGCAACAGCAGGTCAAATATCTTATCGGCCTTGTTGATGTCGAAATCATATTTATCTTCTTTATCTCCTTTCTTGGCCCACTGGCAAGTTGTTGATTTCCTCATCCGGGCCCACTCGGCTAGGTCGACATCACCATCTTCATCGTCGTCATCGTCGGAGGCGTACTGATAAACAGTGTTAATCTTTTTCGCGAACTTCTTTGCCTCCTGGAATCGCTGCTCGTGGGCCGATACTCGTTGTGCCAGCTGAGCGAGGCTGTCAAATTCCTGCGAGGAGAACCTCTCGCGTATCGGCCCTAGCAATCCCTGAAATGCCAAATCGGCCAACTGGGAATCGGTCAGACTGAGGCTATAACATCTGTTTCGTATGTCTCTGAACCTTTGTATGTACTCAGGGACCGATTCATCCACTCGTTGCCTGATGGCAGTCAGATCTGACAGTTTCATCTCTTGTACGCCATTGTAGAAATATCTATGAAACTGTTTCTCCAGATCTATCCATCCTCTGATGGAATTGCAGGGCAAGGAAGAAAACCATGTGAATGCAGACCCTGATAAGGACAGAGGGAAAAACCTCACCCTCAACGCCTCGATAGCCGATGCCTCCCCGCACTGTGCTAAGAATCGGCTGACATGCTCATATGTCGAGACGTTGTCCTGTCCCGAAAACTTGGAGAAATCCGGGATCTTGTATCGGCCTGGCAATGGTACCCTGTCAAATTCCTCGGGATACGGGTGCCGATACACTGTAGAGTTCTCCTTGGGCTTCAAGCCGAATTGATCTCGCATCACTTCGGCTATCATATCGGCCCAATATCCTGCGGGCCGATGTGGGAGGTCTTGCTGAAACGATTGTTGCAAACCCTCTGCCTGATACTGCCTAGGGGAGTATGGCTGGTAATGATGATCCAAGTTCGGTACGCCATACTGTCCTGCGGGGTGCTGTTGATAGCCTTGTGGCACGTTGTATGCAACTTGAAGTGGAGGACTATTGAACACTGGGGCTTGCGGTTGTCCGGCCGATGGCTAGTTGACGGGAACTTGCTGCATCGGCTCAACCACCGGTTGCTTCCCCTTGGCCCATTGAGCGTATTGTTTCTCGGAGATGAGCTGAGGGCTGCCCCCAGTTTGCCTGGTGAGAACCAGTGGCAATGTTGTTATCGGCTGCGCCGATGGGGGTGGCATCGGCGCTGTTGGCTGAGACGTGCTCAGATCATTCCTCAGGGTCCGATATGCAGGGAACTTATTTTCTGGCAAGAAAATCGGCCCCTGAGGCTTGTACTGGTGAATTGACTCGTCTAAGATAGATTTGACCGTATTAGTCAAGGTGTTCACCAAAATCCCCGATTGGTTGACTAGTGCAGAGTGGACTGCGGAGTCAATCCTGTCTTGCAACGTCGGCGCTGCAGTGTCTTCAGTCTTGACGGCGTGATCGTGCGCCGCCGCCGATGTTCCAGCTCCATCTCCGGAACTCGGCATGACCACCTTGGACTTTTGAATCAAGGTGCCCTGTCAAGTCCTAGAATATGTTTGCAGGTACATATTCTGGAACTGCTCGACCAGACTATCCATCTCGGCTTTTTGTTCTGCGCTGAGCTGGTCGGCGGTCACGGGAATGACGTTCTCCTCGACGATCTCGGCCTGCTTCGACATCTCGAGGTGTTCTTGTTGCTGGTGAGAAGCTTGTGTTCTTGTTGTCCCACCGGGCGTGCCAAAAGCGTGTTGGCGCAGAATTTCGACCTGTCCAGCAACCAAACAGGTTCCGCGTTACCACGGCGGCCTGGGAGATCTGCTTAACTCCAGTGCAGGTCCAAATGGCTTGCCTAGTCGTAAGTAGAGCATGCCAGTTGATTTGATCTGCAATCAACAAGAAACAAGTAAACCAAGTCAGAGAACAATGGCCGATCGGTCAATAGACCGATGACACATTGTCATAGCCCAGCCGATAGGGCAAAGCTATATCGGCTCACTTAGAAAATAAGTAAAACATGAATCTAATCTTATCAGCCTTCATTGATATGTAGATCTCAACTAATAATATCGGCCGATAAGGATAACGATGGTAACTACACTAGCTAGTACTCTAGTGCAAACTTATACGAGCCAATCGGCCAATATAAACACATCAACCATAAAGAAATCTTAAGATTACTTCGCGATCGACGTATCTATACTTATCGATCTGCACATATAAGTGGCAAACACGTGCAAGGAACATAAAGCAACCACATGTGTTAGATAAGACCGGCTAAAACCCCGGCACTATCCTTAGTTACAACCGAAAACAGGCTTCGCGTTAGATCTCAAAACAGGACTAAGGTCGATGGCAACTCGAAGTGTGAATTGAGACTTAATGTGAAGAAAATCAGGTCGTCGATTGCTTTTGGGGATGGTAGCTGTATTGAACAATCTAGCCAAGCATAATAATTAAACCATCGTCGGCAATAAACCCTAAAGCGAGTAAACCACTGGCAAGGCTTAATTAAGATACCTGTCAAAATTATTCAAGACATGATAATTGACGATCACATCATTGAGGCTTAACGTGTCTAAAGCGACACGTTAGCCCCGACGATGCAGATCGTCGGGGACGAGTTCTTACCTCTGCTCCGAAGAAGCAAGGACTCGTCGAAGAAGACCTCTTGCGAGGGTTGGCGATGCGCCGAAAGTAGATTGATTTGATTGTGTGATTGATTCAGCCTTTTACATGTACAAACTATCGGGATATTTATACCCGAAATAACAACAGAACCCTTGTCGGATACGATCTTATCCACAACTAACAAACAATCATAACTACCCAATTTACAAGATACAGTTGCCTAAAACTGAGCTTTATCTCTATTTGGCAACCTCCTTAAAGCTTATCTTGAGCCCAAACCAAGCCTACGTTGAAGCTGTCAACTTACAACCCATATCGGCCTTCAATCAAACCGAATCCGTATCGGCCGATACGCTCTTTATGGCATTATCTTTCCCAGTCCGATACGGCTACCGGGTCCGATACGACTCCTAATCTGGCTCGAACTCAATCCTCCTTCTCTGCTTCGATTCCTCTTCCGCTTCCAAGTCGATTACCAAATTTCACCGTTAACACATATGTGATACCCATCGATACCAAGCCAATACTAGTTAACCAGTACCAGCTGATATATGTCAACACATAAGCTTACCTCTCATCCATGATGTATACACATAAGCTTTTTCGGTTGTATGTAAAATGTTTTTGTCAGTGTCAAGGATAAAGACATACCTTCTATACATGAGTTCGTAGTATACTAAAATACCATGTACCTAATAGTATACGAGAAGGTATCCTTTGGTTAAGAAAATACGATGGATAAATAAGAAAATGATCTTTCCAAAATAGGAGTTCCGGATAAGAAAGGAGAAATGAAGTCCTACTTGAACATTCCAAAGACTACTCGGATCGTATTCATACTTGTTTCCCTAGTTCTACTTGGACAAAGAAATATCTGAGAGTATAAATATAAGACCCCCTAGAAGGAGGCGGACAGACCATATTAGAATACAAGCCTAGACAAACCCAATCTAAAGCTACAAAGGCCGACATAAGGAATCTAGAGCTATCTCCAATCTCACCAAGTTCATATTCAAGGAAGAATACTACACTAGCCGTTGACTACGTGTGATAGCTCCATGTCGCCAAAGCCAATGTCGACTAGATTAGATCATTCCAAATATTTTACTCGTGTGATACTGATATATAAAGGCAACACCGGTTTCGGCCAACAGGAGTAGGGATATTACTTATCAGCTAAGGGATTCGAACCTGTATAAAAATCTTTGGCTCCTATCTCTTTTATCTCAATCTCGTATATACTCTGGTTACAACGATCCCTATACTCTACAAATATCATCTGCGGGTATAGCCCGTCGACAGTTTTGTATATGAAGAGTTTATATGTTCGGTTCCTATTTGGATTTAAATGCTTTTATGTTGAAAGTTTCTACATATAAAGTTTAATGTTTATATGTATATTTTTTTAGAACAACATCTTATAGTAGACTAAACGCATGTGGGTCGGACTAAAAGTGTTCCACGCTATGAACACTCGTCTGTTAGAGCAGGTTTAATAAGGGTTCACATTTTCTATCATAATAATACTATCATTACAAACACTAATGTATGGGGCAATAAAATGATACGACTCACACGTCCGTGATCGTAATGATAATGTCATTATGATAAAAGATTCTCCTACTTTTAATTATGGGGTAAGGTACTAACTCTAATTTGTTTCCACATTATTTAGAGTAAGCTATATAGTAGTAGGTTACTGCTACAATCGATTAATAGAATCATTTAATTTTTTTGTGGTGGCCACCAGGTTTGTTGCCTTCGTGTCGTGATGCAATGACTGATGTGCAGCAGTTCAGAAATAAACAGAGATAGGTGAATTGGCCTAGGCGTTCATGATGGCGCCCGCTTTCCTCTCTCTTTCCACGTAATCCCTCCCGTTACAAAATAAATACACTTCTTAATTTGAACTAGAGAAGTGGAGAAAGTAGATGTGGGCCGATGAGGCTTAACTATTAGCCGGTTGAGCTGTATTTATTGTACCCGCTCTTAAACTATCCCATATGTACATTATATTATACTGACTCCAAGTATTTTATTAAAATTATAGATTAGTGTAAACGAAGCTTGATGTGTATACAGTTTGATCGATTCTTCAGCTTTTGTCAGATCTAAGTTTTGTTTTCAAGCCTTTGGAGTTTGGATAGGTTTTGGATACCCGGGAATCATTGCTGAATCGAAAATGACTTCACTTGAGTAAGATGGAGTCGTGACTTGAATGGATTCTCCAAGTCCCAGCTAGTACTATATCCGTACGGCCCAGCAGGAAATAGAACCAGCCCACAACCTAACAAAAATAAACCCAACTCCTCTATCGGTGCCCCTCCTCGGTAAACAACTGCGGAAGAAGCAAAGCCGTAACCGTGGCGTTGCCTAGAACACTGCAAAACAACATTGATTTGGCTTAATTGTCCTGGAAGGATACTGGAACCCCAAGAGGTAACCTAGCTAGCATTAGTAGCCATTACTGTGCTGCACTAGGCTACTAGAGTCGTTTTTTTGTACATCAAATAAAGCACCCCCAGATCTTTGCCAATCTCTTGGGATTCGGGCCGCCACCTCGCTCGGCACAGTCCTCTCTGAATTCCTCCCCTCCGCGGCCCAGTCCCCCGACCCGCCACTTTCCCGTTTCCTGAGACACACGATAAAAGCGAGCAAAAGCAGCAGGCGAACGAGCAGGAGAGCAGAGGCCAGCCAGCCAACCCTGCTGCCGCTGTCCGCGACAGAGGTGAGAGAAGTCGCGCGCCGCGCCGCGAATAAAAGACCCGCTCGCTACCGAGAAAAAAAGCGATGTCGCATCGCATGCACGGCACGCACGCGCGACGGCGCCGATACCAACCCATATCCGAGACCGAGAGGGGAGAGGGAAACGAAACGAGCGATACGCGCGCATACGAGGGGAGAGAAATCTCTCGCTTCCACAGCGCCAGCTAGCGGGGCAGGGATAGACGATGCGCATGATGAAGCCTTTCTTCAGGCCAGCAGCATTCGGCAAGGCCGGCGGTGCCGCGGTAAAACTCTGAAAAGCGCGGGAGGAAAATGTCGATCACTGCGAGCCTTGAACTTAGAAACGATGCAGTATCAGCTCACACGTAGCTCGAGGAATTCCGACGCCAGGGTGAAATGGAATTCTCACCGTGCAGCACCCTATTCGCTACTGTTGCCAGGGGATGAAAAAGTCACTGCGAGTCCCGTTTGAAATGTTGGAAATTTTACCGAATTTTCGTAGTACAAATGTTACGTGAATCAGCTTGTTTCTGTTCCCAAACGGGGCTTAACAGAGAACCCTCGGTGACTGGCAGGTGGTCCTAAGTCCTAACATGTACCGAGCCCCACTTGCAGTGAGAGAAGGGAATTGAAAAAAAAAAGGGAGATGAGAGATGAACTGTAGACTAGTATGCGGATGTGTGTGGGGCGCGCGTTGCGGTGGCAGTGACTGTGAGAAGCGAGCGCTGTGCGGACTCGAGAAAAAGCAGAAAAAATAGCTGACAGCCATTGCTCATTTGCTCCCTCCTTTCCTTTTGCCCCTGCTGCCTCTGCACACTGCACACTCCCTTCTCTCTCTCAGCCCAACACAAGAGTAGACTGCCCTTTCCTTTGCTTGGTTTTAACTCTCAGCTTCCTTTCTTTCGGAGACACACAGGCCTTCCTTGCTTGCTTGCTCCCTCCCTAGCTTCTCTCTGCTCTCATACAGCTCAAGCAAGCGGGAGGACGTCGAGGGCCGACCGAGTAAATGGCCGCGGATGGGGTCGGCCAGGCTTCCCCAAGGCCTCCATGGCCTCCTAAGGAGCGCGAGGTGGACTCGGAGGGGAAGGTGAGCAGCTGCTTGATTCCCTTGCTACCGCATTGCACTCGGTTTCTTGCTCTTTTGCTGTTCTTGAAGTTTGTTGAGTTGTTCATGGTGCGAGGTAACAAGAAGTTTTCTTTGAGAGATAGGTAGTAAGAGCTAGGAAGTAGATGAGGCTCTGCAAAAGCATGGTAGATAGTTTTTCTTTCAAGGTTCAGGCTGTAGAGGAGGCAATACAAAATCATGGTAGATACTTATTGTTTTCAAGGTTTAAGCTAGGCTCACTGGTCTACATCAAATCTACTAAGCTAGTCATGGACTCGTGCTGCATATATGGTATATGCATGCAAAATGAACGGTGATTTTGTTACTACATGGCCATGCAGAGGGCCAAATTTGCTTTTTCCAGTGTGGTTTTAGGAAATACTACACTAGACGAGTTATATATTTGGCTACCAGGCAGCTAGATACTTAGATCCAGTTAATTTGTGGGTAACTTTTCATAACGTGAGCTGGTAGTATATTTTAAGGTGACTACGTACTACTATTTATCATCTTTGATCAGGCTCCAATAGTCCAATAGTACCATACTTGCGGTTTGGTGGACGTAGATTTGGTTGGGCGGCACTAGTACTTCATAGATTTTATGGGTGAGCTGCCATCCCATAACTACGGCGTGTTCATTGTGTGCTAGTACGCGCCCAAACAAGTGCCTGATGCCCCGATCTCGTGGCTATGATTTTTTAAGTAGATATCATGCTTCATGTTACTTTTCCCTCTCAAAAGATAAGAAAAGCTTCGGTACTTTGTTAAACCATTGTCTTAGATTAGATGCCGAATCTTGGGAGAGTTAGGTCATGAACTCGTGATTCTAGTATAACTATATCATGGCTTTCATCAGTAATATGCCCTGAAGTGGTGCTTCATTTTTATTTAAAGATGACTGGTTTATCCTTGAAAACTGAATACTGCTCTGTAGGTCATCTTAAGCAGTTGATTTGTAATGTCTGCCAATGAATGTTATTGCCCCATGCCAAGGTAAGCTTTTGGGTGTGGTTGATCCTGAATGCCTGCATCATTTGATGCAATTTTAAGACAAGGGCTACAGTTCTGAATAGCTTTAACATAGAGTACTTGTTTCCTTATTTGGGCCACTGGATTGATGATCAAACTCCCATTACTTCTAAGGCGGATTAAAGTATGTGGGCACTGTCACTGATCAATATAGGGTCAACAGCAACAAATTAGTCATATATTGTCCGTTGCTTACAAATTATATCAGATCTTCTGCATTTCTTTTATCCTTTTTTTTCAATAACCTGCAAATCTGTAACGGCTTTAAGAAAATATAGCAAGCTTATACTCCTGCAATCCTATTGGTTATGCTTAGAACCCAATAAACTGCTCTCAATATCACATATATGTTCTTTAGAAATTTAATTTCAGTGGTACAAACTTCGTTAAGAATTCTGAAATCGTTTGCACGTCTCAATGCAAAGTCCAGAACATGCCAATCTGCCATTGCTTATGTCCATCATTTTTGTTTGGTATCTAGCATTGAATTGGATGACAGCAGTACAAACTTGGCAGATTTATGTGGACCCTTTTGGTCCTGATGTCAACCAATTGTCTTTTTACTTTTTTCGTGTACGTGATCTGCATGCTCTATTTATGGGCCTCAGTGTTAGTACAGGTGCCACCAACTTTCTTATAAGCAATCAATTTTTGCACTGGTTTCTTTTTTTAATTTTTGGCTTTTCCTAAGAGTCCTAGATGATTTATTAATAAGATATAAAAAAAGGACATGCTTGTCTGCATTTATTTTCAGAGATCTACAAATTTCTTCTTTAGTTTTTGTATTTGATAGTACTTGCTAGAGAAGATATTCGCCAATGTTAAAATAAATGCAACATGTGATTGCTTTTGTTGTTGATGCATTCAAACAGTTTTCTAGCTCCGAAACTTCTTTGCTCAGGCAGTAATCCGTGCTCCCTTACCGTCTACATAGAATCAAGATGTATATTCATTTTCATCTGTAAATTGTGTTAAACAAAATTTATTCTTTAAGTGTAATTCAAACACACAAGTCCTTGGTAAAGCGGTAAAAGGTTGAATATAATGTAGTCCTGTAGGTAAGCAGGTTATCTACTCATTAGCCGGTTTTTGCAATTTGCAGCATGCATGCAATTGGCCTGAACTTCTTGGCCGTGTGCGTGTGGTTGTTTCATCAGTAATAGTATAACTTCAGAGCTGCCTCAGTGTACTTGTGTGGCCCATTTTGAATGCCGTTCTGTAGCCGTGGTATTTTTCAGTGCTTGTGTTATGCTATAATGCTGTGTTGGAAACTTAAGCAAGCAAACCTTTTTTTTTCTTTTGCTGTCCTGTAATCAATAGTACAGCTCAATCATATCTCCTTGACAATTGACAACATTCCTCGGTTGCAGGCACCATGTCCACGTTGATCACC
This sequence comes from Oryza officinalis, assembly GCA_008326285.1. Classification (NCBI taxonomy): domain Eukaryota; kingdom Viridiplantae; phylum Streptophyta; class Magnoliopsida; order Poales; family Poaceae; genus Oryza; species Oryza officinalis. The sequence goes on along the minus strand of BDMV01000001.1, from coordinate 44,674,932 downwards.
TCAGAGCAGCCTGGTTTCCACCGATCGTGATGCCTGCTCGCACGCACGCGGAGGAGGACATGGCTAGAGGGGAGAGGAGATGGGAATGAAGCCGTATTGGTCCGGGAAGCGTATACATAGGAGTATTTTTGTGTAAGATCGAGAAATTGATACGTACCAGATAAAGTCTCAGTTTTCGGGTAGAGGGGAGGTAATTAAACTGGCACCTTAGCAAGGCAAATTCTTTTTTCGATCGATCGATCTATGGCAAAATTCAGCTGCAATCTGTCTCCCAATAGGACGTGGGCACTGTCACGCTGGGTTTTTATCCCTTGAATTTATCACTCCGTGCCTGTGCATGCATGGTCCAGCGTACTTGCCTGGTGCAGTCGGCGACGGTGGCGTGAAACGTTTCGTCATGCGCATGCACTGCTGGTCTGCGCGTGCCGCCCGCCGGGCGGGGGGTGGGCCGCGCGGGCGGTTGGCGCTATGCGGCGTGCGCTGCACGGTGCCAGCGACCCAGCGCCCGTGCCGAGCGAGGCTGAGGCAGGCAGAGGCAGACGTGTTGGCGCGCGACGCTGGGCTAGCTAGCTGGCCGCGGAAGAGGGGGATGTGTGCTGCGCGTGTCAGCGGGATGATGCGGTTGGCGTGCCGATGGCCACAGCCTCGGGTAGAACCCCGGGATGGCCTAAAGGCGGTTGCTGTGGTGGTGGTGGAGCGTGGGTTGCGTACGCAGTGGGTCGTGTACAGCGAGTACAGGGAAGAAAATAGCGGTTGTCTCGGCACGGGCGTGGGATCATTTCGTTTGGTGGCCTGTGGGCTGTGGCGTAGTCTTGGACGAGTTCAAGGTAGAACAGCAAGACGGGGAGCGGCGTGGCGGGCTTGCGCTCGCGGCTCGCCCCATTGGCCATCACCAGTTTCAAAAGGTACATAGGCCGTAGGGCGTATTACATTTGAGAAAATTGATATTATGTCATCTTTGAGATGAGATTTCGTTGGAATGTTACTTTTGAATGTGGCTTCGTTAAAATGTCACTTTCAAATGAAGCCAACTTACTGAAATGTCATTTTGTCCATTTTAAGTAATTTGAAAATGCTTTGACACATACATCGACCTCTTTGCCTTTGACCTATCTGGTCACATGCATGAGAAAAGGGAATCGATGGAGCCGACCCCCTTTCTCGGTGATGGAGATGATGAACGATGGTGACGGGAAGGAGTGGAGCAGCAGCTTCTGCATCAGCACCAACGCCAAGCCTACCCACCGGCACCGGCTGTGGGAGTGAGGCGGCAAGAGGGTGAGGCGGCCCGTGGCTGTTCACGGAACTTCGGCAAGGTCGAGCGCGTCGGCGCGCTCGAAATCGAGCTCGGTGACGTCAAACAACCATATCACCGAGGAGCTCACGGAGAGGGAGCACGAACACTGGTGGCGCATCCGTCCAAGATGGGTGGCGTGACGGAGGAGGAAGGCGAGGAGCTGGGATAGCAGCTGCCGCCAGCCACAGAGCAAACTGAGGAAAGGGAGAAGAGTAGTCGTATTGTCGTCCATGATCCGCGTGGTTAGAATGCACCCACATGGAGGAGCAGCGAGAGAGAATGGCGGCGACGTCTCGCCCGTGACGGGCACAAAGCAACAAAAAAAGAGAGAGATTCCATAGGGGTATTTTGGTCGGATCGTCAGTAAAAAACTGGGGAAAATTCATTTAATTGATAAGAAATGAAAGAAATTACATTGTAGCATGTTAGCCCATTTGAAAATGACATTTAAACGAAGCTACATTCGAGAATGGCATTCCAACGAAACCTTATCTCAAAGATGGCATAATGTCAATTTTCTCATTACATTTCGCGTAAGAGCATGGACAATGCAGACGGCTATGAGACCTTTTCACATCATATCATTTCTAGATGGTACTCTCAATTTTAAAATATAGCAATTTAGTACTACAAATTTAGATGACGAAAATATAGGGACAACTTATATAATAAATTAATAGTAGTTCATAGTTTAGCTATTTCAAAAAGATTCATATCGATGGCTTGTACATGATATAAATGATATTAAGTTATCTGTTAAACCACCTGTTAGTTAATATAAATCTTTTGGCTATTCTCTCTTTTCTCTGTATCATAAAATCCTAGATGCTGATGTCGTATCATTATTCATTGTTAATGCACTAAGCGGACGTCTTATGAGACAAATATCCGTATCCATAACAACGAAAAAGAAAAAAAAGTAAAGAGTAATGCTTTCCTTTTTCTAAGGACTTGGCTATGCAGAGAAAAGCTAGGCAATGAATAAAACAAGAAAAATAATGTCCTTTTTCTTAAAATATAATAACTTTTAACTTTTAAAATTTGTTCAAAATATAATAAATTTTTCAACAATATTTTTTACCCAACCAATCATAACCCTCTACCATTAATTTCCCCATCCGTCTCCATTTCTTATCCAATCACAACTTTCTTCATTTAATTCTACTTACCCCTTATTAATCGTGTTTAATCCTAAAAGTTCTTATATTCTAAAACAGATAGTAAATTAATTCTATAACTAAGTTCTAATAATATTTAAAATTGCTTGGCAACTTAGCTAAAAAAAGACAGGCCTACCGTCCTCTAAACAGCATATGATGAAAGCGCTTATGTATCGATGGTGGGGCTCAAGCTCATCATGTTGGGAATATGGTGAAAATTTGACTGATTAGGAAGGGAAAATGTCACAGGCTCAGTAAGGGAAATGGCGCTCTTTGACTAGTTTATGTAGAGTCAAGCTTTTAACAAACCCTTCAGCAAGCTAGGCTTATTTTCTCCCTTCAACCAGACTATGTATAAAAATATTAAATTAGAAAGCACTACTATCGGATTGAATGTAGTCTGTTTGTCTTCGGAACTTTCTGTGCAGGAAAAAGTCCACTTTATATCCCTCACGTATGGATAGAGTCTCATTCCCGTTCCTTAATTTGCAAAACGGGTTATAGGGTATTCCCTAATTATTAAATCGGTGCAAATAGAGTCACTAGACGGTTTAAACACCGCATTCATCCTATGTAGTATCCATATGACGTGTTGACTTAGTCATCATTTCGTGTGATGCCTACTTGGCATTAGAGGGAAAAAAACAATAGGACCCATATGTCAATTAAACAAAAAATAATAATAATAATAGGCCCACATGTCAGTTGGCTCCTCTCTCTACCCTTCTCTCCTTTAGGCCAGCGAGGACGATTAAGCTGACGAATTCCAACATCGCCGTCATTAGAGGTGGGTCCCATATATTGTTTTATTTTATTTTGTTTCTAGTGTCACATAGACGTTGCATAGGACGAAGATCAAGTCGAACAAGCCACATATGCACCATGTCAGTTAAGACCACTCTTAATATTACCAAGCGACTTGATTTACATTGGTTTTAGTAGTTGGATGATACGTTATACCTGATTTTACGGTAGTTGAGAGATGCAAATGAAATTCGACACATGGTCGAGGGATGTAAAGTTGAGTTTTTTCTTCTTTGGTCACATACCTAAATAAGCCCATTAAGGACTTCTAGCCCACTCGTTAAATTAGAAAGCAATTCTATTGGGGAGAATATAGAACACCTTGCCCCTATGGGCAATGGTTTGTAGAGAAGATAAAGATAAAAGAAGATTAGGGTTCTAGCATCATACTTTTGTGTTTTCGTAACGAACTTCAAAGCTCTGTGAGTTGAGAGCGAGGATTTTCAACATCGTGATAAGCCAATACTAAAAATTACTCAAGAGACTTGATCGTTCTTTAAACTGGCTAATTTGAGAAAGAAAAAAAAAGGACAGACTTGTGTACATGTCGTCAGATTCAGATTCTTTGATAGTAGAATAAATTTTGGTGTCACATTTGAAATGTTGGATTCAAAGTAATCCACTTCAGGAGTGTTGTTTGCATAACTGCATATTCTTAAGAAATACGATGGAGATAACTTAACTTAGCAGCATAATACACATTTAGTCACTAATGCAGAGTCAATTGCCTAAATTGATACTAGATTGCTACGCAATGTAACCTTCTTGGAGGTACCCACGACTTCATTGTACAAATAGATCTAGAACTAGAACGATACATTTACAGGGTGTAGCTGGAAGCCTGGAAATTGGACTGTTGAACATAAATTATGCAGTTACTTGCGTCCTCGCCACATCGGTCTCATCAGGAGCCATATGTCAGTAGTCTCAACTGCAGGCAAGTTAAATTGGTAAGATGTAATAATCCTGGTGCCCAAGACAATAAAAGAAGTAACATCTCTTTTAACTTAACCAATTCGTGACGTATCAGGCCACACGCATAACAACTAAAGTTAATACCATTCTGCAATCTGCGCCAACGAAGAAAATTGCACCTAAAACATTACCATTACGGTGGTGAATTAATGTGGATCGGATACTCCGGTTGTTGTACTCCAGTAGTCCAGAAATCTACAGTGTGCTATTTTTCTTTTTTTTTTTAGCTGTACGGGTTTTAAAAATTCACACTAAGTTGATTGCAAATGGAGAGTAAAGAAAGTTTATATGAAAATGTATAGAAGAAAATAATTAAGTATCAGTTAATATCGAAATCTGAAGCCGTGAGTAAATTAGCAGGCTACAAGCCTACGAGTACAAAAATGCTATGGTCAACAGGTTTCAGTTCTAGCAAATGGTGCTGCATGTAGCCATTTCTTTCTAGAGAAATTTTTATTTATTCCCCCTATGCATTTATGCAATTGTACAAACAAGAATTCATGAGCAATTCAATTAGGCAGTTTGTAAGCTTAGCGACATCTGCGCACATGATCTTCTCGATCAATAATGTCATGTAACTCAAACTGGTGTTCGAGAAAAATGTAACTCGAACTGCCAATGCATACTACTATTTGAAAGTAGGGATATTCTGCTCAGGGCATAAGCCGAAGCACTGCTGTTGGATAACATTATATTATTGAACATATTCTTTGCACCAGAGTATAGATATAGATTTGATCTTCATTGCCTTCAAGGTTTTGAAAACATGAGCAAACAGAGAAAATCAAACACTTCAACATGTAAGCATAAATATTGAAGCTCCCCCCAAACTTTCCGCATGAAAACATCACATAAATGCACATCTGGGAAAAGATAGAAGTATCGAAACAAACTGAAAGCAGTGATCTACGTCCAATATATTACCTATTTTGGTAACACGATAAGTTCGTCACCACGTGCCGTTTTGTCATCTGCATGACTGTCTGAACTAGCAACTGCAGAAGCACAAGTGAAACAAATCATTCAAGTTAACATGCCCTTAAGGCAGAAATAGAACTTAATGTATAAGGTTGGACTTAGTGGTACCTTCTGTATCTTCCCGCAACCAATCTTGCGCACACACCAATCCCTGCACTGTTGAAGGGTCCATAGTACTGAGATACTCATTTAGTGTCCGAGCATCACTGTCCAATGGGATGATAGATACAGGGATAGCTAAAATATCACGAGCCATTTGAGAAAGGACAGGATACTTTGCTGCAAAGGACTTCCACCATCCCAGGATGTCAAAATTATCTAAATGCCCTTCCTTTTGGCGATAGACCGGTTCCTCGAGGTACATGTCCAAGTCAGACTTAAAGGATTGGCCTGATGACGTCTCCTGTATATATTGATCAAGTCCCCTTCGAGCATCAGATAATGTGATACGGGAGAAGGTCTTAAAATCATCACCATTGCTGTACACCGAACTCATGCAAGAATTACTGGTTCCGGAGTAGAAGAGAGCAGATGGATTCTTGAATGAATTTCCTGACTGTTCATATTCACTGCACAAATTGGTAAAGGTCTGTCGAATGTCATCTATTGTAGTCTTTGCTCTAAATTGATCAGCAGCATAAATGAGTCTACAGAAGTACTCAACAGACTTCATCTTATATCGAGGATCCAGAATAGATGCGAATGCCATTACTGGCCTAGTAAGATCCCAGTACCCCTCAAATTTTGTCAGCATTCGGTCAGCCACTTGTGCAACAACAGGAGATGGACTATTGCGCCAGGTATTCAAAAGAACATGCACCTCACACATGTCATTAAAATAGAGATTTGCAGTTGGATTTTCCACAGGAAACTTCTCCATCTTATGATAGAGCGCATCAAGTATTTCAGTGAGGGCTTTCACATCGGCCCACTCCTTCGCAGTCAGAAAAGCACCATAATGTGCTTCCTGTTCTGCAAGGCGCATGAGAACATCATGATAGTAACATGCAGAATCAAACATTAAGTACGTAGACGGCCAGTTATTAGGAGAATCAAGAACTAGCAGTTTTTGGTCCATCTGCAACAGTTTTGCAGTACCCTGAAACTTTTCGAACCTTTCTTGTGAGAACTTGACATTCTGAATCATCTCACGGACTCTAGTAATTATGTCAGATGTCTGTTCTAAGCTTTCTTGGACTGTGAGGTTCAGAATGTGTGCACAAGAGCGCACCTGGAACAAATTCCCATTTAACAGGAGGAGTCTCCTAGGCTGCAGAACTCCGAGAAGCTCTCTAGCAACAATCTCACCAGAGGCGCAGTTGTCTAGTACAATGGCAGCTAGCTTCCTGTCAATACCCCACTCGTGCAACTTCTCTAGAATGAGATTAGCAATCTGATCATCTGTAAAAGGTGCCTCCACATGCACAAAGTTCAGAATTTTTTTCCTAACTTTCCATTCATCATTGGCATGGTCAATATAGTGACAGGTCAAACACAAGAAGTCCATCTGTGTATTCGATCGCCACATATCAACTGAGATACTAAGTCGGCAGGGGATCTTGAGGAGCACATCCTGCAGCTTCAGCTTCTCACTTTCATAAATTGTCATGCTATCAGCCCTCACTGTTTCATATGACACCATCCTAAACTGTGGCTGGAGGTTCTTGACAAACTTTTGGAAGCCCACATCATCCACTATTGAAAACCGGTACCCATGCTGGACAATCATATGGGCAAGGTCTCGCCGACTGAGTTCTTGATCAAAATGTGTGCCATCATTGTCATGGTCCTCTCCCAAAGCATGCCCGTCACCAGACTGTCCATCAGTGGAGGTTTTGTTGTGGAGAATACGGCGCACAATAAGCTTCCGGCGCTTACCAGCACGACGCGTGGAGGTGGTGGTGCAGATTGCGAGGTGGTTGCGTAGGTGTGTGGTGCCCGACCGGCTAGTAGCTGTGAGCTGCTTCTTACAGTGGTTACAGACAGCAACACAGCTTCCATCAGCACGGCGCTCCTTAGTGAAGTCCTGCCAAACTGCAGAACGCAATTTCCGTGCCCGTGGATTGTGCACCACAGGCACAGGCACCACTGCAGTGTTCACTGAGCTAGTAATCGGCACTTCCATAGCTGTTGGCTCCAGCATGCTATCTTGTATCTGAATATGATCACTCACTGTAGCAGATTCAAACAAGCACATCATGTAACACTAGTAGCAATATAGTATATATGAAGACACTACACCCATACAAAGAAAAGGAAATAGCATCATTTTGACTCTCTTTTCCAGACAAACTCTCACGACCTTCGTCCAAAACACTAGAAAGCAATGAGTGACCTTTGATGTTACTATATTTTCTCCATGCTCTCTTCTACTTGTAGGCTATACAAGCTATAACTATAACACACGCGGCCAGTAGAAATTGGTACGAAAGGCTCATGTCCAAAGCATATACTCACACTACAGAACACCTCTGATAATCCACAAATCCCATAAAAACATCGGGAGATGCAGCAAGCTGCCATTCCGCCCGGGCGATGAAACACGCACAAAAATACCTTCACTAAATCCCCTCACCTCACCCCGCCCGAATCCCCAGTGTCCCAAACTAACGACGCAATCAGCTGATACAAGGGAGCGATCTGGAAAATACAGGTTGAATCGGAGCCTCCAGGGGTCCAATCCCCACACTCGAATCCCATGAATCGGGCACGAAACAGCTCGTAGACCGCGCCCTCAGCTAGGGTTTATGACTCCGGTTACTGGACCCGATAACACGACGGAGGAGGCGAAGGAGGCAGCGGGTGGAGGGGGGGAAGAGTGAGGAAGGGAGAGGGACTGACCTCGTCGGAGGCGACCGGCGGCGAGCGGTGGTGGGTCGGGGGGAGGAGGGGACCCGCAACCCGATCCGAGGGGGCTTAGCAGATCGGAGCCGGGGGCGGAATGCGTGTGTTGGGTCGCGACCCATTTCCGCGTCCGTGCGGTGAAGGTGAAGCCATTTTGTTTGCCGCGTGGTGGGTTTCGGGTCCGCGCCTGTGCGATGTGGTGATGGACGGCCGCGATGCAATCTGGTTGGACGTGCCCGCCGCGTGGGTTGCCCGCGACCGCGACGTGGCGTTCGTGGCAGGAGAGGTGGCATGGGAACTTGGAACGGAGCCGGAGCCCGCGGGGGTGAAGAAAACCGAATCCAAGCCTGCGGTTTCGGTTGGGTTCCCGACTTCCCGTCCGTCTGTAATACTAGTTCGAGTAGGATTACTGACGAACTCGAGTAGAACTGGGACATTGAGAAACGCCGCGGTTGTCACGAGCCATATCCTATAAAAACATGCAGGTAGCGGCTAGTTCTCTATCGAAAACGTTTTGTCGGCTACGTGCAACGATGAGGAGACCCATGGCTCGGGATTTTACGGCGACGTTTTTTCTTCTGCTCAGCCTCGCATCCCCGCTGGTGATCACGCCGTGCGCGGCCCAGCAGATCAAGACCACCGACACGCGGTGGACCTACCACCTCCCGCTTCCCGACGGCGTCAGCGGCGCCGAGAGCCTCGCCTTCGACGGCAAGGACGGGCTCTACACCGGCGTCTCGGACGGTCGCGTGCTCAAGTGGGTTGGCAGCGCCGCTGGCTGGACCACCTTCGCGTACAACGCGAACTACAGGAAAATCCCTCTGTGCTCATCGTCCGAGGTGCCACCGGAGGAGAGGGAGAGCATCTGCGGGCGCCCGCTGGGGGTCCGGTTCTTCAGGAAGACCGGCGAGCTCTACATCGCCGACGCATACAAGGGGCTGATGAAGGTTGGGCCCGACGGCGGCGAGGCCCAGGTGATCGCGACCGAGGCGGACGGCGTCCCCTTCCACTTCCTCAATGGCCTTGACGTCGACCAAGCTACGGGTGATGTCTACTTCACCGACAGCAGCAACATTTACACCCGCAGGTTCAACGGCGAGATCACGATGAACGCCGACGCGACAGGGCGGCTGCTCAAGTACGACGCGCCGACGCGGCGGGTCACCGTGCTGAAGGCCGATCTGCCGTACCCGAACGGCGTCACCGTCAGCCGCGACAGGACGCACCTCGTCGTGGCGCACACCGTGCCGTGCCAGGCGTTCCGGTACTGGCTGCGGGGCCCCAACGCCGGCGAGTACGAGCTCTTCGCCGACCTCCCCGGATACCCCGACAACGTGAGGCGCGACGGCAAGGGAGGCTACTGGGTGGCGCTCAATCAGGAGAGGATGCGGTTGGGCGCGGCGCCTGCGGCCAAGCACCTGGTCGGCGTACGGCTCAACCCCGACGGCGTGGAGGTGGAGGAGTTGACGGCTACCAAGGGCGTCACGCTCAGCGAGGTGGCGGAGCAGAAGGGCAAGCTGTGGTTGGGCTCCGTCGAACTCGATTACATTGGCGTGTTTGCTTGATAGTGCTAGTTAATTATGCGCAATTGCGTTTTTTAGGAGAATTAGTGTACTGGTAGCATAAATATATGCCTGTTTACTTAATTTGCCGTGTGTGATATTACGTGCTTTACGGATGTTCTTCTCTTCGTTTTTCTGAAACCTGTTGTTTGCGTACGTTTGTTCGAACTTCGATCGAACGGTGCCCATTAGCCCAAGTTCTGCGCTTGGGTCATGCAAACGGGAAGAGGATGCGTGTAAACGGAAAAACAGCGAATACCATAGGAATAGGATCCGAGGCCCCAGGTTGGATTGGCTTTGGTACCGAGTAGCAAACCAATATAGGCCATAGCGGAACGCAGTCGCTATCCTGTACATACATCAAATGGAAACGCATCTTCAAATGAGAAAGATAACCGAACAAGTACACTTCTTCTTGATACACCCTGATAGAAAGTCCGGTGCCGAACAAGGAGAGTTGACCACATTATCACATTGTACAGCATAATCCCACAGGATATTACAGTGTTTCTAGCAGCATTGCTCTGATTTTTGCTCTCAACTCACTCGGCACTTCAGTTGTTGCCTGGGAAGATAGAGCAGCGTCACCTGGGGCCTTCTCTGACTCAAATTTATGACCTGAAGCGCTCTGGGAGATTTCTGGGCAATCTATAGTTTGTTTGCTCTTATCTCGATCATCGTCCTTTTTCCTTTTTGAACTGGAACGATGGTCCCTCTGATGTCTATGTGAAGAACTCCTATGCTCATCATCCTCGCGGTAGTGATAGTCAGCCCTGTGCTGATGCCTTGACTTGGAACTCCTGTGCTCATGCTCATCTTCCGAAGAGCTATCGCAGTGCCTATGATGCCTGGGTTCCAGATCCTTCGAGTGCCTCTTGTGCTTATGTTTGTGAACATCACTAGTATGAGCTCTTGAATGCTCTGAACGGTGCTTCTTCCTAGAGTGTTTATAACTCTCCTCTGAATCATAATTCTCGTCAGATTCTGGGTGATGTTTTTTCCTATACTTCCTTGCCCTGTTCCGTTCGTCATCAGAGTCTTTCTCCTGCTTGGCCAGATTAGAGCCTTCACGTTCAAATGGCACAGAGCTACCTTCACGTTCCTTAGCTGATGGTTGTGGATCAGACCCAGATAAGTTCAAATCACCAGGAGAGGCCCTTCCAGCTTCAGTAGTTGGATCAGCTGATGTTGACAAATCAGCAATCTTGCTGCCACCACTCTTAATAATAGAGGCAAACATCTTTGCACGTCTAAGCCTCTCGGCCTTCAGCTTCTGCTCTTTTGTCATGGAAGCTTCAGAAGAATCAGCCTCTTTAGAGGCTGCAACAGCAGCAGCTTTTGCGATAGTGTTTGCAATCCAATCATCATCAATTATTCCAGTGCCTTCATTTTTAGGCTGACCACTACTTGTGAGTGAGGTACATGCCTCACTATTTGAAACAGGTTTGGATGGTACATCTGGGTCCTGTAAAGAGGAGAAACTTCCAAAGCTTGAAGTATGTTCATTATCTCCACGGGTCTGACCAATTCCACTAGTGTCCTTTAGTGTGTTTGTTCGAATATTGGCAGGGCCAAATCCACGAGTAGCTGCCATAACAATAGCAGCAGCTTCATCTGCAGTGACATTCCGAGGAGGTTCCTTCTTGGGCCCACTAATGATCATGTGGAACTTTCCCTTCCCTTGTTTGTGTTTGTCATAGAGCTGCTTCTCTGACGGCTCAGCAGAGCTTCTTTCAGGAGAACTGGCATCCTTGCTACTACTTGACCATGTCTTGCTTTTACTTTCTCCCTTACCATGATTACTACCTTTGCGTTCTGAAGGGCTTCTTCTGTCTTTGTGCTCTGAAGAGCTTCTTCTGTCTTTGTGCTCTGAAGAGCTTTTTCTGTCTTTGGGCTCTGAAGAACCACCACGGGACTTGGACTGCAAAATCATTCAGAATTTAAATCACAGTTAAGTGCATTTACAATTTTCCATTTGTTTATTAGTATGGGGAGGCCCACAAAACCCCTCAAATGGATAATAAGATAACCTAAAAGTTTAGAAACATTGCATATACATATAGTAATATTCTCCGTGTAAATAAAAATTAGAAACCAAACACGCTCTGGAAGTTCAAGATTTCTTCTCAAAAAGCAAGAATACACAGAATGCAAGTACATCAACATAGATGGTATGCATTTCAATTAGCCAATAAAATCAGTATTGAGAAAAAAAAATAGAACAAAGCAACTGGGAATTTACAAACAAACATACTGGGAAGTAAATCAAGTATGCTAATGGTAACACAAGACTCTCCAAAACAAGAAAAACTTAAAATTAATGTGTTGTTTACCGATGCTAGAAAACATTAGCACAAGCAAATATGGCATGAAACCAAATATTTTATTAGTGACTGGAATTATCAACAAAAAAAATAAGGGGGAAAGGTAGGTAGTGCATCAGCAATGAAATATGTCCACATATGAACTTACCTGAAGTTCAGAGATCAAGTGTAAGACATCATGTGCACTAAAGAAAAAAAAAGGAGGAAAGCTTGGTATAGAAAAGCCATTAGCATTTCAGGCACTAGCACAAAAAAATGCTGAAGAATTAAAAGGAGCAAAAAAAAAGAAACATCTGATAGATCAACACATGCTTGTCCAAAAAGAACAATCAAATGAACCAACGAATGAAGAAAATTAAGGGATTTTTATCAGCTCATCACCACAAGAGATTTTATATGAACATATCTAGCAGTTGATGCCCAGTGCGGTTTCACCAAAATATTATTGATGAACAATCAATTGAAAGGATTGAGCGTGTTAAGTTTTGAGAGAAGTTCAGTCATAAAACACTGGGTAAACTAGTAAAGATAATGAATATATACATTGAAACAATGCATATATCAGAAGGGATTACAAATACTTAGTGTACCAAACAGCAAACACAAAGGGGGATAATAAAGGAAATATTGCAATCTGAAAGTATAAACAAGCAAGGTTCACATTACCTCTTGAGTTTCCTCAAGAAGCTTCAGATAATACGGGTGATATGGATTAGATGGCAGAAGAAATGGAAACCTTCCTGTTGTTCTGTCTTGCTCAACGAGTTTTCCTTCAAACTCTTTCCCATTCCTGATAATAAATTCAACTATTTTCTCCATTGTACGCTTCAAGAAAGATGGTGGTTCCAGAATCACAACTTTTGTGTCAGAAACATCTGACGTACTTGATGCCATCATGGCATCTTTGACCTTCTCTCGGCGAGCAGCAAGAATGCTGCTGCCAGTAATCATTGGGTTCTTCTTGGTCAAAATAGATTTATCTTTAGCTGCAACAGTAGCTGCTGCCGTTGCTTTCTGACCATCCCCTGCTTCTTCGTTGCAATGTGTTGATACAAAGCTTTCATGACCTTGTTCATGCGCAACCACATCTTTTCCAGGAACCGTGCTTTTTGGACTAGGCGGAAGCATGCCTTCATCCTCATCTCCAGACTCATAGACAGCCCCAAGCAATGACAAAGCCCCACCTGATGATGCAGCATGCTCACTCTCACTATTGGCAGTTTTGCAGCCTTTGTTTGAATCAGCATCTACACCATCTTTCAACAACTGAGGATGATCTACAAGGTACCGGAAGTAGCTGTGGAGATGATGGTCAGGCATCAAGAAACCAAATGTTGGATTACTACCCTGTTTCACCCTTAACACAATCTCTGACTGGCCCCCATGCTCACTGACAAATAAAGCAGTTCTTGCAATAATTTGATGAACCTTCTCAGAAGGAGGCTGCAAATCAAAAAAACATGCGGGAGAAAACATTGTCTCAGTAAGGGTCTGAGTGCATGGAAGTACAAGATCATGATCAAAGCTCAAATGAATTTAGCTGGTATATCATAAGAACAGCTATCCCATGCCAGTACTTTTTTCTGTTGTGTGTAACATTTACATCATTCTAATCCCACCTGCCTATTCCTTACATCATGATATATGTAAGGAAACAATGTGCATCACTAGTAGGAACCTCATCTCTGCTCCAACCATCTGAAATAGGCATTTAATCCTTAGAAGAACATATGCACCTTGGATAATTATGGCTGGATCAGCTGAAGAATATTAATACAAAAATATATAAAGAAATAAATTTCTGACTTATATTAAAAGAAGTTCAATGTAAGCAGTCAGACAGACTCCATGGTCCATGTACTTACCAGCTTATTCAACAATCTGTCAGGCACGGGAAAAGATGGGCAATAATATGAGCTCAAATTATTTGGATCATCTGAACCAGCAGTGCTCCCATATGAGAAAGGGACAGAATTATAATCAGCCCGACCTGTATCTGTCCCATTTCCTGTATAAAGAAAAGATGTCCGATGTAACATTGTTTAACACAAGCAACATAAAATCTACTGTTGAATGTAGAGGAAGACGTGTAGGTGCAAATATGCATCTTAGAGGAAATAGAAGGAAGTCCCTTACTTGAACTGATTAAAGATGCTCATCAACTAAATTCAAGCATCCTTCCTGCAAACTTACAAAAGGTACAACAAAAAAATGCATGGGTCCAATTAGCATTGCTAGTTGTGCTACTTGTGCAAGTCTTACTCACTCTCATTATATCGAGCTCCATAATAATGTAACTATTTCCTAGTTTGATTGCTAGAAGAAAAGTTACTGCAAAAATTCAACAGAGAGAAGCTTAATTTTGCTACTAACATTCAAACAAAAGAACTTTGAAACAACTGAGATCCATTCAAGGGCGATGTTTCAGCAGATTGAACTAAAACAATATTCTAACCAAGAAAATCGAATATTTACAGATCATCCATGGATGGGCTCCAAAGTCAGAACGATGTGAGTTCCCACCCATTTCATGGACTTAACCTCAGTAAGGTTTCATTTGGTGGGTTCAGAATGATGTCATTTGAACCCATCCAAATGAAGCTTCAGTAAGATTTGAAACAAATCCGAGATGGTGAAAAGTCACACAACTGAAACCGAACAACATTATGACATCACAAATTATCTTTGCTGTCTGTCCTTACTATTGCATTGGCAATTCTTGCACACAGATCAACAACATAATGTCTGGTACCTTCAGTCCTTCACTCTTGTTTGATCCCTACACCAGATTTTTATCCTGTGGATCCCAGTGAGAGCAAAGGGGACTAGAAAAAACTGCTTGGTTTCTAGCCTCTATTACATGATACATCAGGCGGTGTTGTTAAGAGTCTAATTTCTTGATAGCATTCTTAAGATGATAAACACTGGATTCTTAGAGCTCGCATCGCCCAACTGCACAACTAACGGTGAAAAAGCAGCTGATGGATACGGAGAATAGTTGCAATACAAGATAAGGAACGCGTGCATAGGCAGGTCAAGAGGAGCGGGAACAGACGTATACCTGAAGAGACCGCATCTTGAGAGCCCTCGCCGCCGAAATCGTCGGCGGGGAGGTCGAGGAAGCGCTCGCGATCGAGTTCAGCCTCGGAAACACCGTCCGGAGAGGGGGCGGAGAGGAGGGCTGCGGAGTAGGAGCGGCGAGGGCGAGGAGGCACGCGGTCGAGCAGGTGCCGGACGTCGTGGCGGTCTAGGAGGAGGTCGTCCGCGCCGACAGCGGCCCAGGGGACGAGGGAGCCGCCGGAGTTGACGACCTCCGCCGTCGGGTCGTCGTCAAACAGCAGCGCGTGCCGGCCCACGATCTCCAGATCCATGGATGGCGGGCACGCGGCTGCGTCTTCCTTCTTCTCCGATTCGATTTGTTTCCGCAAGGCGGCGGGGTACTATTCCGGGGCTCGGTGGGGATTGGAGTTCTAGGGTTTGTTCGACTCGATGGCACAAACGGGACACCGGGGGAAATGGTTATATGGAATATTCGTCCACTGCCCTACACGTCATTTTTGCTTGATTGCCCTCCTAGTTTCACTTTTAAATAAAAAGGTCAATTAGATCAATGCTATTACTAACTTTATGGTTTATAAAAAATGTCATTACTATTTTTTATTTAAAGAAATACCACTAAAATTTTACAGTTACTTAATATATGGCATTACTTACTCCAAAATATATTTTCTAAAAATTTTAAACCAAACCGTCCCAATCTTCTTACTCCATCCTCTCATCTCTCTTCTCTTCATCTTCTCCACCTAGAAATTTAACATTTTTATCCTTTCAAAAAAAATTTACAAATAGATCCTTTAAAAAAAACTTATTACATGAATGGATCTTTTTTGCGACGCCAACATCATTGGTGTTGTCCCTCTACTATCGTGGCAACCCAATCGAACCGGCATGCCGACATAGCATACCGGATGGCGCCAACTACCATCTCCAGTGGGAGCGTCGTGCTATGGGACGCATCATACCCGTTGCCACCGTCGCTATTTGGTCATCGGAATGCTGATGTCCAAACTCATCCCCTCCGTCGCTTGATATCGAGTTGGAATGGGAAGAAAAACAGTGCCCATCAGATATCCCTAGAGACACATTCATACTTTTCACATTGTTTCTCTCTCCATTTGCATCAGATATAGTAAAATAATACGGTAGCTTCGATGCTTAACAAAGTTTTTTTTGGTATTCTACAATAGATACATGTTACGTCAGGGACGGCTCTAGGCCTAGACCAGTTGTGCGACGACCTAGGGCCCAGAGCGGAGGAGGGCTAATTACCAACTCCTCGTCCCTCAAGCAACTAGTCAGGCCCAAGAGCCAGGAGCCCAGGATGGAAGGCGCGCGGGCGCGACGATCCAACCTTCAGGGCACGTGTGACGCATTGGCCATCGGTTCGTCTAATCGTCTTCGATCTGGCTTATGGTGTGTCACGCCCAGAAATTCCCGAAACATAATTCCAAGCTGAATGTGCATTAAAACCCCTGTCCAGGACCGGCCATGGTACACAAACGATAAAGTTGATACATAGATCCATGTCTTACAAACATATTAAAAGTCTTACAAATGCAGCGAAAAATAAAAACGAGCTAAACTGGTAGACTGGACGCTCGCAGCGTGACAACTCCACTCCACAGGCATCCTTGACGATAATGACAAAGCCTACTTCTCCGAGCAACCTTCATCTGAGAAGTACTCCAACTATGGTGTGGAGAGATAGGACAAGACTGAGTACTATCCACTGTACTCAGCAAGTCATACCAATAAAGCAGGTATGATGCAAGTAATTTCAAAGGAGGCTAAGGGTTCTTTTGCATAAAGCAGGCATTTAAAAATAGTAGTTGAAAGTAGTAAAACTGTAGAGTGTAATTAAGCAATATTAATCATTACTGTCCAACGCTACACCACATTGCGACAGACCTAACCAATCACCTGAACTACACCAGTTCCATTAGGTCAAGTTATTACTGATGGGACTAATCACGGTGAATCTGGTTGATCGCCCATAACCGCAAACATGACTATTCGAATATGAAATGTAACATCCTGAAAATTCGTAACAATAAAAATCACTAAAGTTTCGAACTTTTTAAAACTTTTGCATCATGCTGGTTATTATGGTTGTTATTGCTTGGCCAAACGTAAATTGTTAGAATGGAAAATCAAATTAAAGATACACATCTAAATAAAAACAATTTACAAGAATACATTATTGTTATTAACCCCATAAATATTTATGCAGGAGAAAGCAAAGCCAAATAAAGTACAAGTTAAATATTAAGTATCTATAGTATAAATTGTTGAGCAAATATTAAACAACTGAACCATGTTAATAGCCTGATCTTGTGAGAATACTCAGACTAACTTCAAACTCACCACATGAGATGATGGTCATTTGAAAGGCCTCACATGAAATGATAGCCCTTTTGGCAGTGTGTCAGGAAATATAGGTGCACATAAAATAATGATCACCACTATAATGATCCACTAGAATGGTAATAATTGATATTTAAAAACGCTTCATCAAGCCTCTCATGGCATGAAATTCACTCATATAAAATAATTGGACATGTAAATAAATTGAGCTTTATTCATGAAATGGGTCTATATGTGTGTCTAATTAAATAATTAGATCAATGTTACACTAAGTCTCAAATTACCTCCATGGAATAAATAGATTTGGCAATTCATGTAAAATACATTGCTATACAAATAAGTCAACCAATGTGCTATTACAAAGGTCACCTTAGAGTATTTTGATTAGTTTTAGAAATATCAAGAGCCTCCAAATTATCTAGATTAATTTTTGGGATTTAACCTCATTTGAATAATGCAATAAAAAATATATTGGTGCCATCACAACTTTTGGGTAAAATGTAGACTTTTGGACACTAAATATTAAATTTGGTTGCCTAGAAAATTTACGGATTAAACTCTCCTCTTTTTCCTATTTAAATTCCTCCCGAAACACTAAAACGCGAAATCGCGAAGAATTTTAAATTAAAATTTGCATCATGCCGAGTTTAGTTGCTCTTCTATTTGGATCTTTATTTGTGGAATTTAATTAATCGAAATTCATTTAATTGCAAACCATAAAGCGGAATATAAGTAATTAAGGATATAAACTATACAAATGAAAGTCGGGCAAAAATTAGTGGTAAATAAAATACTCTACCTAAATGTCATAAAAATTAATTGGAAATATAAATTCAAATGGAAATTATATATATATATATATATATATATATATATATATAATCCTAGGCATATATATAGACCTATATATATATATATATAAATTATGAAAACATGAAATCTTGGGGTGAAATCTTTAGGAATAATACAAATATTGAATGATATCCATTTATATGAAATTATAAATTTTTGGATGAATTTTTAAATAGGTAATCACTCAAATCGGCAAAATAGAAAAAGAACACTGTTCATTGTGCGCCACCTATTCGATCCGGGCCCAACCCATCCGCGCGCAGCGCCAGGCCTTGCGCGTGTGCCACGCCGCGCCGCTTGAACATCCCATCGCCGTCGCCCATTACCGCAGCTACGATGCCGCCTCGTGCCCCGTGCCGTCGCGCGTCGCTCCCTCCCCTCTGTCGCGCTGCGCGCGTCGCGTCGCCGCTCCCCGCCCTCGCACCCCGCGCCGCCCGTGCCGTCACTGTCGCCTACCGCTGCCTGCCGCGCGCCGCGCTCGCTAGAGCCTCGTGCCCCGCGCCCCGCGCCTCCCACCGGCCCCTATAAATTCCCCCCCGGCCTCCCTTCCTCCCCATGCCGCTTTCCCCCATTCCCGTCTCCTCCCCCTTTCTCCCCTCCACATTCCGCCGCCGGCGCCGCCTACAGAGAGGGAGCCCGAGAGAGGGAGAGAGCCGAGAGAAGGAGCCGGGAAGGAGAGAGAGGGTGAAAGAATAAAAAAAGAAAAGGGGAAGAAAAAGGAAAGAAATGGAAAAAGAAAAAGAAGAAAAAGGAAAGAAAAGAAAAAAAGAAAGAAAAAAATAAATAAAAGTAAAAGGGAAATTAGGAAATCGGGGAATTTAATTTATATATTTATATATATATATATACACACACACACATGTTATATTATTTCAAAATACCAATTTAGGAGATCGGTAAATTAATCGTCGATTATTTCGAGAACTTCTAAGAAAATAAACCGGGATTATTTAGTAAATTGAGATTATTCACTCAATTGGTTATTTCTTTAGTGGGTTATTTATTTAGTTAATTACTTAGATTTTTATTCGTTAGGTTATACATATGCGCGTATATAATAATCGGAGGATTATTCGTCGTCATTTCTAAAACTTCTATAAAATAAATCGCGGTTATCTGTTAATTATTTAAATATCTATCTAGTTGGTTATTTAGTTAGTTTTTACTTAGGTTATCCACTTAATTAGTCGTTGCAATTATTTAGTCAATTATTTATCATTTAGGGTTATTTATTATTAATCGGGATCTAATTTATTCGGAATCGCGTAAATTAAATTGAGTTAATACCTTAATCGGCTAACGCAAATATATTAGAACAAAATAGATTAAAAATAAATGAATTATGAACAGTAGCTTTTCGCAATTTTTCAAATTAATTCAAATCCGAATCTTTGAGCAATCATAACTTATTCATTTTAGCTCCGATTTGAGTGAGACTTGAGCCTAAATTCATCTAAATTCATCAACTTTCCAATAGTATATAATTCACTATTTAATGAAATATATTTATTTATAAAATAATTAATATCAAATGATTAGATAATGGTCAATCTAGAAGTGTGCTAATAAATAAAAAGGGATATTGTACAGTAAACTAGGTATAAGAATAATTGTCTTTAACATGCTTTATCACTATGAAAACCATGTATACTAATTAGAAGTATTGTTTCAAATTAATTGAAGCTTAGGAAATACTAGTTCCATTTAATAAAATATGTCCATAATTAAAATAATAACTCCATTGATAGAATAATAATATAGATGGTGCACTATGATGATTTGGTGGATCCTAGCCCCTACGCTTCCTTGCCCCATAAGGTGCTTGCATGTTAAGTAACTTAGAGCCTAAGCTACCTCCATTTCCCCTTGCCTATATAAGCAGTTGCGGTCATAAGTGAGACACCCTTGGCATGATTGGAATCCATTAGCAAGCACGATTTTTAATATGAGTAGCCCTAGGTGCGGCTCCAACATTTATATTTGTTTGCGCATGTTTGATTGTTGGTTGAATATTAGTTTTTCTCGCGTATTAGGTATTGGTGTATCGATTAGTCGTGAGGCAACGTGTGCAGCTTTCAGGAGATGAAGGTTGATCAAGATTATAGAGTAAGGACTATCATGAGCAGGCAAGTCATTTCTAATCCTTGAACATATTGATCCCAATTGCGAACTTACTTTGTTTACAAATAAAATTTCATGCAATGGTGAACATTCTACTTGTTATTATGCCATGCCTTTGACTATTGTTACCTTATTTCCTTGTACCCATAAATGTGTGTGAATCCCTAGTCGTTTATGACAAATGCTTAGTAATGCTAATTTAGATTCATGCATTCTCATATTTATTAAATGTTATATAGTTGGGCAATTTACTTAGGGAAGGTAATTGATATGCGGCATGTGAAGACATGAGCGCCACATTGCCATGATATTGATAACATGATTTGTGAAAAGAAAAATAAAACCAAATAAGTGTTTTTGACTAGGGCTGCTGGAGGACTTGAGTGATGTCCGGTAAAGGCTAGTGCCGTCCCTAGTCAGTTAAAGACCGAGCCATGAAGCTGAGCATGAAACGACTTCCGTACAGCCATACTTCTCGAATGGACATAGACTAGCGAAGTAGATAGCTGAGGGGAATCAGTATCCCTGCGTAGCGGTCTTCTTGATGTGTATAAGAGGTGGGGCTTATGGTGGAGTCGCCACCGGTAGAACCGCCATGTGTGAACCTAAACTTAATTATAACTTAATGCATGTGTGAGTCTTCCCTCCCCGGGAGCGCCAGAACTCCTCTCACTACTAGAAACTGTGTACGCCTAGAGTGCATGAGGATGCAAGTTCATGAAGCAGGTACTGCCAATATGAGGTTATTGAAAGGCTTTGCCGTGACGCGTCTCATTCGTTGGGATTTCGGCTCATGTGTTGAGCAAGTCATGGAGTACGGGTAAAGTGTACATTCACTGCAGTGTGAGTAAATCAAATCTATTCAAAATAGTCGTGCTCACGGTCACTGAGCATCGGGACATGTATTACACATGGCTAGACTCTAAATTCTTAAATTGATTGGGATGGGTATGCATAATGACTTTTATATGCTGGTGGTTCAACTTCTCGGAAAGCGAGAAAGGGTAGGCCCCAGAAAACCATGATGACACAATGGCGGGAAGCTATCCTTGGAATCACAATGGATGATGGACGGAACCATCGTTGATTAATAAACTATGGTATTAAAATTTGATCAGTCTATGCTAGGTCTTAAGCTTGTGAAAAGATTTACAAAACTTGCTTTACGCAAAAAGGACCGGAAGCCATTCCTTGAAATACCCTCTATCATATGCATTTTTGTGTGGTGGCTTGCTGAGTGTTTTTGTACTCACTGTTGCTCTCTATATATATATCTTTTAGCAGAGTGCTTGAAGAGAAGCCCTTGTTAGTACGCTTGTGTACCTAACAAGATGATCGGAGTGCGGTCCCGTTCTTGGTCTCGTTCCCCAGTCGACTGCTTGTGGCATATCAACCGGACCCTTTTATTGTTTTGTCTTCCGCTGTTGTTCTCTGATAGTTGTTGGCCTGCCTGGCCCTAATGTAAGCACTTAACCCCTTTAGCCTGAATTCATCCGTGATATGTTGTGATTCGGCTATGTATGTGTGTACCAACTACTGATCCAAGGATTGATACGGATAAACACATAGGATTTCCGATTTCCAAAATCGGGGGTCTAACCTTGATGTCGTCTAGAGAGGGGTGAATAGGCGTTCCTAAAAATTATCACAACTTCATATCATATTAGAATGATGAGAACTTTTTGTTCAAATCGAAACTTCCGGTATGGGATTGGAAGTTCCGGTCTCAACCGAAAAGTTCGACGGATAACGGCACTAGCTATGAACTTGTAGTTTGAACAAACAAGATATATATGAATCAAAAGGTGACAAATAAGATATCTAAGCAAGAAATAAGATAACTAACTATATCAATTAAGCATACAAGTAGATTGGGTTAAAACAAGCTCAAACATAATATGAGAAAAGGTAAGAACGAGCAAACCAAGAGAGGAGACACGTGGTTTATTTCCCGAAGTTCGGATCCACGGATCCTATGTCTCTGTTGAGGGGCCACAAAGGCCGGGTCTATTTCAACCCTTTCCTCACGAGGTTGCACAAATGCACTCTTCGATTTCACTCTTGATTTCTTCCCTTGCGAAGGCGAAATCGAAGCCTTCACAAACTTTTCGAGGCACACCACAACCTTAGGTGCTCATCGGCGACGCCTAGCCGTATAGGAGACCTTAGTCCCCAAGAGTAATAAACACAATCGAAGATTTGTTTGCTATGAAATCTAGTGCTCAAAGTATAGTGTGAAGCTCACTAGCTCTCAACTTCTCAATCTCTCAATCCAACTCTCTTCCCTTCTCAAATTTCTCTCACAAAAAGGCACCACAAAAGGTAGGGAAATGGGATGGCTATTTGGCTTTGGATGATGCCCAAGAACAGCAACCACTTAAAGGAGGGGTGGAGGAGTTTATATAACCAAGCCTCTCAAAACTAGTCGTTGGAGGTCAAGATTCCATTTTTCGGAATTTCCGAAATGTATTTTCGGACAAGTTCGAAAATAACAGAAGACAATCTCAGTTTCGCAGCCATTTTTGGAATTTCCAAAAAAATTCGGACTTTCCAAAATATTTTCGGAACTTCCAAGATTTTTTTGGAATTTCTGAAAAACAGCAGACAAAACGGTCATAACTTTTTGATCGAAAGTCCGTTTTTGATTATCTTGGACTCTATGGAAAGCTCACTCAGAGAACTACCCAACTCAACCAAATGGAAGATCTAAAACCACTCAAAGGATAGGTTAAAACTTGGGTTTCTCTGAAGGTAGCACTAGGATAGGTCACTTTAAGCACCGAGACATACACAAGCATATCGATGTTGCATCCCTCTTGATAGTACGACATTCCTATACTCAAAAGTAGATAGGAAAAGAATTATACTAATAGAAATGCCTTCTTTTCATCTTCATTTCTTTGTCTTAAGGGACACCAATGCCAAAACCGTTTCACTATATATTCTTCAAATGATTGATGCAGTTACTTGTAGCTTCAAATGACCTCGCACGATGCATCATGACAAAGTCATCACTCGTTCTTCACCACCGGATTTGGTTCTTCGACGCCAAGTCTCTTGCTTACCCTTCACCACCGCATGGTCCATCGCGACCGAGCATCGCTTGCCTTTCACCGTCTTGTCATAGTAGCTACTTTGTATTCCACATCTTCAATATCTTCACTTTATCATTCTTGATATCTTTCGGTATAATCATATCACTTGAGCATCAACACATTTTCAATCCTTAGGACCTATTTTTTCTCATTCAACTCAATGAAATTATTAGTCTCAATGATCCGGTTGTCAACCTTTACTTGTTGACCAACCGATTGCATGTATAAAAGGATATGAATAAATGATGAGTATTAATCAACACCACAAGTGTCATATACTTAAATATATGCTCAAATGTAAAGATCCCAATTAAATGAAAGTGAATAACTTGGATCAAATACATGCATAACTAAGATATAGGATTTGCTCTCCCTAAATGTATGTATACAAAATGTTTGTATGAAGCAAGAGTATGCATAAAAAGATATTAAACATTGGGAGCTTATCCTATACAAGGATAGAAGACATTTATTAAATATAGGCATTAAAATAAAAACATGTCTTCATCATCTCCATATTCTCAATGTAAAGAGACTAAATAAGAAAAAAAATACTCAAACAAAACATTAATCTCACATGTATATTGTTATTCACATGGAAAATTATATATTAATATCAATATGTGCATGGAGAGGAGAAATGATACATATATCTTGATCTCCGTGCACTTCATACTTGTTGTGATTTAGGTCCACCATCAACGAATATTTCTATCTCAACTTATATGAAGTCTGTGAACCATTTCTCATAATTTTCATTTCCATATCCACATGAGACTAAGACAAAGAAAACGCTTACAAAAATATTAGTCTCATATAATTGGATTTATCATTAATCACTAAAAACAAATTAGTGACACTTGAACTTTCAGAATAGTTTTACTCCGATCAGAGGTGTACAACTGTACCCATAAGTCACGGCCCCACGACACGTTTTCGTGTGTCGGCATACCACCACGGCATACCGGAAAGCGACTGTGACAGGACCCTTTGTATAACCCTCCCTGACCAATCGCTCCACACTTCAGGTTTCGTCCCTACCCTTACATCCAAGGTAGGTAGCCCTCTTGTGCCTAGCTAAATCCAAAAGCCGCATAGGCCGTCGCAGGGCCTATCTCACCCTTGCCTGGGTACGTCAGAAAGGGAAAAGCTATACTACAAACCTAGCTGTTGCCCACGCTAGTTTGTGGTAAGTACGCTAATTCTTTCAGGGTTTCTCGCGAATAGGTCATTAGCTGCCATGGGTGCGTCTATCAAAACCATGCGCCCACGGAACACCATTAGGCATAATTTTAGTTATATTAATACCATAACAGTATATGTCCAAAATCATCATCATTAAACCAAGATATAAGTTGCAAGTGAGATTCCCCATAGTGAGCTAGTTGATTTACGCATGGCTAAGCATTTCCTAAACCAATATCTAATTATATTAATATCCAAGTTATGAATGATACAAGATGAACAAACTATGGCCAAGTATAGGTAACCATCCCACATGACATTATAAAATAAATGTAATATTTAATAGAAAGCGAGACATTTATGAAATAGGTACAATATGATCAATTAACATGCATGACTTGTCTTGCTCCAGTGCTATAGGGATCTCTGCAATAACTTCGAAGTAAAACGGAGCTTCGAAAATGCCGGAATCTAAACAATATACAAAGCACACATGCAAAACAAGCTATAAGTCTATTGAAACAGGAAACAAAACCATTTTAATGGATTCGAGACATTTTTATGAATTTACTGAGACTTGAATGGACTTAAACGAAGCTCAGATGAATTAGTTATGAATTTTAAAAGATTCTTTGTGTTTTTACTATAACCAAAAACACCTTAATGATTTATTGCACAATAAAACCCTGGGCTGATGTCAACAGGGGGTCGGCGCCGGCAAGTGGCCCCTACCCGTCAACGGCTCAAGGGCGCTGGTCTACCGTGGACCGGGACCATGCCGATGGTCCACCACCGGTCCACGGGACCAATGGTCCGGATCGGTTGGGACCCGATCGGACGTCGACGGGAAGTGGCTACCGGGCTCAGGCACGGCTCAAAACCGGCCCCGCCGCCCATGGCAATGCGGCGGTGCGCGGGCGACGGTGACGACGCTGACGGCGCAAAGATGCGGCGGCGAGCGGTCGGAAGACGGTGGCGGCGGCCATGGGCGGCGACGCGGAAAGAAAAAGAGAGGGGGAGAAAGGAGGAGGAGGAGGAGCTACTCACCGGAGACCTGCCGACGCAGAGGAAGACACCGGCTCCGTTGGTCGGAGGTAGGGGATGGGCTTGACAGGTGGACCCACCTGTTAGTGACCCGGAGGAGAGAGGAGGCAGGTGCTGGCTGGGCCACGGCCTCATCCCCATCCAGTAAGCAAGCAGGAGAGAAGGGCGCGGGAGGCAGCTGGGCCGTGGCTTCGTGTCGACTCAGCGGAAGGAGCACGAGCGCGCGAAGAGGATGGGCCGATGGCCCAAAAAAGAGGAAAAAGGAAAATAAAAGGAAATGGATTTTTTGGATTTATTTATTTCCGGAAATTGCTTTAATTGGTTTAAAATTATTTTCAAAGCTCTAAAAATTTCGCTAAAAATCCGGTTAGTATATTTTAACATGGAGAACTTAAAAAAAATCACACCATGTCATTTCCAATTATTAATTATATTTATTAATTAAGTTTTAGCTTTAGAATAATTAAACAATTTTTTAGAACGATTTATTAAATAATTTTAAAGCTAGCAAGGGAAACTTCAGGTGTGACATGGTGGCCTCGCGACTGTAGCACACTTTGACGCTTTCTCTCCGCTCCGCTCTCTGACCGCGTCATCGCGAGTCTCTACGATGGGCCGACGGTGGCGCATGGCCGTGAGAATAGAAAGGCGAGCCAACGAGCGCGCACACAGACAAGACCAAGCAAGCAGCAGCGCACGCACAGGCACAGCGGCAGCACGCCTGCACAGGATACAGAGGTACTTCTAGTTCTTGCCTTCTTTTCTTCTTCCTTATAAGAAAATTATGTTAGGAACGTAGGATTTTTCTTGTTTGCATGATTTCTTCATTCTTGCAATTTAATTTACTTCATAAATTCACTATTTGAGCTCAACTATGTCACATGAATGATTGAATGTCTTGGTTTTGTGCAGCATTGAGAAGAATATATTGCACAATATTGATCTCCAAACTATGGCTGTTCGGCACCCAGCTTCCCAGCGCGCGCAGTACTTTTTCTCACGCGCACGCTTTTTAAACTACTAAACGGTGTATTTTTTACAAAAAGTTTCTATATCAAAGTTGCTTAAAAAAATCAAATTAATCTATTTTTGAAAAAAATTAGCTAATACTTAATTAATCACGCGTTAATGAACCGTTCTGTTTTTCGTGCGTAATCACGCGTTAATGAACCGTTCTGTTTTTCGTGCGCACTGTGATTTCCCAATACAGCCTGCCGAACGCTGCCTTAATGATTTTGCTTTAAGAAATACTAAAAGAAGTACTTTTTTAGAGAGATATTGGATATTTGTGTTTTCTTTTTAAGATATTCATGCTACTTTGTTTCTGTAGTTTATTTAGTTGCCACTTATAGTATCATTATTATAGTATGCCAATTATTATTTATCAACAATAAATTATTATTTCGTAATTCGCAACTACTTAATTTATTATTTACCATATTAATATAATAAATATATCACATCCAATCAAAATCATTTATATTTTGAGACGGAGGAAGTATATATTACAAGTAAAGAAAAATAGGTCTAAGGTTCTGTAATGCTGAGTTTGCCTAGGGCCCTCCAAATTTGTAGAGTGGGTCCTTTTACATGTTTTTGGTTTTTTATAGCAAAGATCATAAAGTTTAGATGTCTTATAGCAAATTTTGTTTAGTTTTAAATTGAAAAATATATATATATATATTGGTATTTTAAGAGACGAAGGTTGTAAATACGAAGTTTTACCCACATTTTTTTTCCTTGCTAAACGATGGGATGATGGGAGCATCGATTGTCACTTTGTCATACGATGCGAGCGCACAAGCCTCACACTGCCCCTGCCCCACGCTGCACGAGGTTCGCGCGGACGTGCCATATGACCCGTGTCCCGTGCCGGTGCAGCGCACTAGTAGTACATTTTCCCCACGCACCGGGAGCACCATCTTCTTCAGCACGCAATGGCGCAACGCGAGTGCCACGATGCAAGCTGACACCGCGACCCCACCGCGTCGCCGTGGCTGGCACGCATGCCCGCCAGAGCGGTTACCACCAAACTGACAGGTGGGGTCACGGGGTAACACCAATTCGTGGGCCCCACTGGTCATGGAGGTGAAGCGAAACCTCCCGCAATGCCGTCCGAGATTTTTCTTCTCCACCAATCCATCAGCCCCCTCGGCATAAAAAGGACGCCGCGCGATTGGGAAGGCGAAAGTAGTCTAGCCTTTTTCACAGCGACTTTCCCCACCCGTCCCCATCGCAGAGAGCCAGAGAGAAACCACACCCGAAAACCCACCATTCCCCATGGAGAAGGCCGACGAAACCCTCGCCTCCCCCGCCGCCGCCGCCGGCCAGAAGACCGCGCCCATCGGATGCTTCGCCGGCGACGACGTCGCCGCCACCGCCGACGGGCATCCCACCAAGTCCTACGCCGCCGTCGCCGCCGCCGCCGAGAAGACCTCGCCCAACGGCAGCGTCGAGGAGGACGAGGTCACCGTCACCGCCGCCGAGAACCCCGCCAAGTCCTACTCCGCCGTCGTCTCCGAGAAGACCAACCCCAACGGCAGCGTCGCGGAGGACGAGGTCACCGTCACCGCCACCGAGAACCCCACCAAGTCCTACGCCGCCGTCGCCGCCGAGAAGACCAACCCCAACGGCAGCGTCGAGGAGGACGAGGTCACCGTCACCGCCGCCGTGAACCCCGCCGTCGCCGCCGAGAAGACCGTGCCCGACGGCAGTGTTGCGGAGGATGAGGTCACCGTCACCGCCTCCGTGCACCCCACCAAGTCCTACGCCGCCGTCGCCGCCAACGCCGAGATCGAGGACCTCCGCACCACCAATCGCGACCTGGAGGAGAAGCTCGCCGCTGCCGACCGTGAGAAGAAGGGGCGCGCCACGGAGATCAACGGCCTGAGGGACACCTCCTATAAGGCCAAGGAGAACTCGGTAGTCTTCCAGTACGAAGCCTCTTCTTCCAACGCGAAGTTGGTCGCGCTCCGCGAGGAGCTCGAGGATCTGCAGAAACTCCTCCAAGCAGAGAAGGATGAATGCAAGGCGGCCAACCGCAACTCTGATCAGCTCGCCGGCAAGGTGGGGTCCGAACGCGAGGTGAAGATGAGGCTCGAGGAGGAGGTGAATGCCATGAAGGAGAGGGCCAAGGCCAAGGCCGCTGCAGCCGCTGCCGCTGCCGCTGCGGAGGAGGAGAGTGTGGCTACTCCGACACCTGGGGCCCTGCAGGGAGCGCGGGTCGCGTGGCCGGTGATGGCTGGAGCTGCCGTCGGCGCCGCCGCTGCAGCTGTTGCCGTGGTGATCATCCTCCGCCTCAAGAGGTAAACCGGTGATCTGATGCACAGGAAATTTTGCTCTGCTGCGACAGCTTATGGAAGATTTGATGAGTTTTTTTGTGGTGATGATGGTAGAGTACTGGATGAGAATAGTATGACTTCTATGAGCTAGTTGCTTAATAGCCTACAGAAACATAGGGATCTGAACACTTGTTATGTTCCACTCCTGTTTTTCCTTTTATCATTCTACCTGCTTCGGTGGTGACGCTAAATGTCTGAAACAATTTGTGATGCGTAACTGAGGAACGCCGAATGGTTGCTGTGCGGTTATGCTCTTTCTCCATTCTGAGCTTCTCATTACTTGTTACTGATGGTTTGCAGTTTGCATATCTGGATGTGCGCATATATTGCTTGATGATTTTGAGATATCCCGTTTTAATGAATGGATGAAATGGGCTAATTAATCTTTTGCCATATGTCACAGTCGATTAATGTGCTATGCTGTCTGATCTCGAGGCATTTTCTGCTGCTCAAGTCTGTTCGATAGTACCTATGGGTTCTAGTTGCGGTTCCAGAATCTGTTTCCAATCACTGAGGAACTATAACTTGATTAGGTTCAGTGTTGCTTCTTTTATGCCTATGCAATATGTCTTGTATATGCCTTTTGGCCTGTGCATGCTTCCTCTATAGATGGTTATATGGAATGTGGATATTCACTTCTGGAAAACATGGTGGTGGGACAAATTTTCACCGTTTTATTATTATTCATTTTCTGCACTTTGGGTGCACTTCTATATTCTTTAGTTTGGAAAGAAATGTTTGATAGATGCAATGTACTTGTGATTGGTTGATGCTAATGGCCATGAAATCGTTTGGGGCCGTTTGATGCCATAAACGGTGTGCCCTTACTTTGATTATGTGGTTATATCCGTGCTTTCTGTTTGCATCACATTTGTTGTTTTTATTATGTTGCTGATGGTGGCTATGGCCTATGAGGAAGCATTGGCAGTTTATATTTTGACATATTTCATCTTGTGATGTGGTACATTTACTGTCTTGGATTTAGCAAGTGAATGTTTTCAGATTTAGAATAGAGTTTAGGGTGATCTATACATCCATAAATGTGTTAGGTTATTGATATTGGCAAGCTAAAGATAACTCGGATCTGTTTCTTAGTTGTACTATTTGGTTGTTTTATACTCATTGGGTTTATTTATCTGTTATTATGTGATCATTTTGGTGATCCAGTACTCACTGTCATTTGTTACCATTTCCTGGCTTCTGTTTGACTATTTCTGATCATCACTGAATCGATCTTGCAGTAAAACTTTAGTCTGACTCTTTTCTGTAGCTAGAATACATACTTCACTTTCAGATTTGTAGGTTTTGATTATCATCGGAGTTTCTTTGGCATAACCTTTTTTTATGAATGCTGTTTTCTACTCCCTCCGTTTCATCATATTATAAGTCGTTTGACTTTTTTCTTAATCAATATTCTTTAGGTTTGATCAAGTTTATAGAAAAAATTAGCAACATCTACGACACGAAATTAATTTCATTAAATTTAACATTGAATATATTCCGATATAATGTTTGTTTTGTATTGAAAATATTACTATATTTTGCTACAAACTTAACTAAGAAAAAAGTCAAACGACTTATAATATGAAACGGAGGGAGTACTTCATTTGTTAGTGATAGCTGGCCAAATTATTTATTTAATAAACGGTTGTGGCTTATAACAATGTTCCATGCTCAATGGTGAATCATTTCTGTTGCCATGACTATGTGCACATTGGTGGTCAGTCGGCCACATAGTAGTAATCCATCTGTAGATGCCTTATTTGGAGGTTATTTGTGAATTTTGATACGCAATTATAAATGCCAGTCTGAGTTCAAGATGTAGCCACTTTGCTATTTGGTAGCATCCCAGTAGTTCCTGAAATGGTTCTCTGATTACTTAAGAAGTCATTTTAGTTGGTTGTAGAACTGAACTAATTGGCTATACAATACATCACACAGTGTGTAATTGGTGTGTTGCAATATCTGTGTAACTTTTTTATGTTTATGTACTGTGAAGTATGAAGTTTGCTGGATATCATATTTCTGGAGATGATCTGTACTTTTTCTGGCTTGGCTGTGTTGATGAGGACTGTCAGTTACTGATGCTATTTTGACTTGAAATAGTCATAATGATTAGGAATGATCAGCTGTGAGCCATCGTAAGTAGGATCTGATGTGCACCTATTATGTGATTCTTTGGTGTTTCCTTCTTTTTACGTCGTTCTGTTCAGACTTCTCTGAATTACCTCTGCTGTTGATTTTTTTTTTTTGTTGTAAAGGTTGTTGGTCTCTCGTTGAGCTAGCCATCTAGTAGGCCCAAGTTTACCAGCACAGTTCATAAATCTGTAGCGAGTAGTATAGCTATGCCTCTGGCATGGTGCTGTGCAATAATTGTTGCCTGGTTGTAATGTTGCAATATAACAATGCTGGGTAACCGGCAGACTTGATGCAATTAAGACAGTTGACGTGCTGTATTCGCGCAACTGAGCTTATCAAGAACTTTTGAAGAATGGTGGTGGTGCGTTTTGTTCTATATACATTCCTTCTTTGTTACTCCAATGATTTTCTCCTAGATGCAATTCTTGATGTTATCGAACGGTTAACCGCTCCTCACCAAAAGCTGGCAATCGGCATTTACCACAGCAGGAACCATTCAAATTCAAATCCGAAAGCATATGACATTCTGAATTGTATATTTCCTGCAATGACGTGTGGATTCGCACTTTCGAGGAATGCTGTTGATTTCTTCGTATCTTGTTTATCGAATTTTGTTAGGTTCACTCGTTATTTCAACTTAAGGTGTTATGCTGTATGCAGTTATTATGGTCATATGGATTATGGACTCACGCGCCCATTTCAGATACATATGCAACCCCTTTGGTATTGACCACGAGTACTTAGGAATTTGGACGCAACTGGGTTTTCTTTGGTGGTGTGATTGGCTTTCTGTTCATAAAGTGGAACGTGAGAATTTTCCCTTGTCCATTCTGGAACCAAATTGCTCGACATTAGACTCAAAATTCGTTAAAGCTTTGATCATGTCAATTCTCTCACAGATTAGCAGCCTGAGCTCTAATGTACTTCCCAACCAAGCCAAGCCTGGAGAGTAACCCGACTCTGTGACAAGTGACGACTCTAGCACAGGACCCCATCTTTAGTCCAAAAACACCCCCAAAACACGCTGCCACGCACAAGCGCGAGGGTAATAAATAACCCAAGTTTCTGGAACCAAATTCTTGATCATGTCAGTTATCTCCTCTGGACTAGTGGTGATTGCGGATTAGCATTGTGAGCTAATGTAAACTTGCCACGCAAGCCAAAGCTTTGTACAACAACCTGACTCACTGACGCACAACTGGCCCACAAAGCCACCCATCACGGAGCCCCAACTCTGGCCTACAGAAGCAAGGCCCCCGGGAATTCCCCGTACACGGAGCCGCGCAGTTAGAACTTAGAACCCACCCACACCACAGCAATGGCGGAGAACCCCCTGCTCGCCGAGGTGGTCGCGATTTGCGAACTACTCGTCGACCACCCCGACGCCGCCAAGATCATGCTGGACTCCGCGCGCTCCGGCGTCGCGGAGCTCGACGGCCACATCGCCGCGTTGGAGATTCAGCTCGGTTCTCTCATGCGCAGGGCGGACGAGCTCATGACCGAGCTCATGACCCAGCCCATGGCCGAGGTGGAGCGGGAGTCCCTGCGCGTCCTTCTCGAGGAGGTCTACCACAATATCAGGGCGCACATCGAGCACCGCCTGGAGCAACGCAGGCAGCTGCGCCAGGTCGTCAAGCTGCTCGTCTTCATGCGGACCTACGGCATCCTCAAGCGCGCCTTGCGCCTCCTCCTCCCCGCCGCGGCCCTCACGTTCGTGGCCGGAACCACCGCCGTGGTCTTGTACGTCGAGTGGAGGCGTGGCACGGTGCCCGCGTTCGAGACCCTCGGGATGATCTTCACGCGGTTGATGTGCTTCTTCCTCTAGCGCTATCGGATGCGCCTCTGATCGACCGCGCGACGTGCCATTCGTGTTGTTTTCTAGCTTTTCATTGGTGAGCACTGTAGGTGGATCGGGAGATTAGCACAGGCGTCTTGATGATGTGCTAGTTTTGTTTCATCGCTTTTGTGTAGGTTCGTTTGCTTTGCTTGCTCGTCTTGTTGTTTCGCCCTCTGCTTCTGATTTAGAAATTTGAGATATGGTGATTGCTGATGGGAAAATTTTGTTCAGAGATATCCAAGCCGATACTGTGTCCATCAGTCTCCTTCGAATTCATTTGCTAGATCTAGTATAAATTCTTGGATTGTTATAACCGTTCATGAATTTTCTAGAATTTGATTGCAGCAATGCGTTTGTATGTGTTGTTTAATTCTTTACCACACTATGTTTCTGCTTCAATCTGTTGATGGTGGATTTTGCGCGTGTTTAGGAGGCCGCTACGGCCATTCCCTATTCGGTTTCGCAAATAGATAGTAGAAGAGAATGGAAACAGAAAAGGCTGCGAAGTTTGCATCGCAAAATTTCTCTGTTCATGTCTCAGTTCTTCGCGTGCGTCGAGTGTTCGAGGAGCTGAGGCTGAGCAATCCAGTTCGGAGTGATTGACGAAGACGACGACATGGAGTTACAGGCGTTCCGCGATCTCTATCACCACCTCCGCGCCGAGGCTGTCCTCGCTAACTCCATGGCGGAGGCGCCGAGCTCGACGCGGCGAGGTCCATTCTGGAGGACGCCACCCGCCACTCATCGGCCGAGGCCGACGTCGTCGACGCCGCGGCGCTCGTGCGCCTGCGGGAGGCCGTCGAGGACCTCATGGAGGAGCGGTGGCTTGTGACCCCATGTCGCTGCTGTGCTCGATCCTCTTCGTCCGGGCCGTCGCGGTCGCCGCCAACAGCCGCATCCGGCATTCCGGCTCCTCCCCGTCGTGGGGCTCGCGATCATCGCCTCCGCGTCGTGGGGATCGATTGGGGTTAGCGCCGTGGACAACGCGAGGATCACGATACTGCTGCTGTTCTGGCTGTTTCGACCATGAGTTGCTGACGCTTTCCAGATCATCCCCTTTGTTACAACTTCGGTTGGACGAGTGGCATCTTGGGATTACAAAACGGTTGATCTTGTCAGTGAAGACCTTTTGCTAGTAAACAGCATAGATGTGCACTAGTATGATTTGTTGCTGATTTTACTTGTACAGAAGCAAAGATAAAACATGTTATTTGCTGCACGATGTACTGACCGGAGTGTACGTGACAAGCTCCGATCTTTTGTCCAGTATGCGGCAAAGGAAAAGGAGAACAAAATTTGAAGGAATCAGTTATCTTTACTGGATAGCTAGACAGACTGGCATCAGTCAAGCTTTCTCAAGTGAATATTTTCGTAGTCAAATCGAATCGACTGATTCGACAAAGCTCCAAATTTTACATGCGTTGTCTTTTCTTTCTTTCTTTCTTTTTTTTTTATTCAGTGGCTTCGTCACCAACGATATCACCATCTTGGCATTTGTAATGTAGGCCTTAATTAGGATTCACAGCTCTTAAACGAAGTAGCAGTACTTAATTAGTGATCAATTCCGGAACCCATGTTGTTTGATATAGAATTTGAAATTCATGAGAGCCTTGATCACGTCACTTCTCTCCTCAGGACTAGTGATTGGCTGATTGCGGATTAGCAGTGTGAGCAAATCTAACTTCCCACCCAAAGCATACAATTGTACAACAACCTGACTCACCGACAACTCTGGCCCACAAAGCCACCCGTCACGGAGCCCCAACTCTGGCCTACAAAACCACCCCCAAATCCCCGAACAGGGAGCCACGCCACGCCACGCGCCCACGCACACCACAGCAATGGCGGAGAACCCCCTGTTCGCCGAGCTGGTCGCCCTTTACGATCTCCTCGTCGACAACCCCGACGCCGCCAAGATCATGCTCGACGCCGCGCGCTCCGAAGTCGCCCAGAACGACGCCCACATCGCCGAGGTGGAGATTCAGCTCGGTTATGTCCTTCACCGGGCGGACGAGCTCATGACCGAGCCCATGACCGAGGTGGAGCGGGAGGCGCAGCGCGTCGTTCTCGAAGAGGTCTACCACGATCTCAGGGCGCACGTCGATTTCCTCCTGGAGGGCCGCAGGCAGCTGCACCAGGTCGTCAACCTGCTCCTCTTCATCCGGACCTACGCCATCATCAAGCGCGCCTTGCGCCGCCTCCTCCCCGCCGTGGCCCTCACGTTCGTGGCCGGAACCGCCGCCGTGGTCGTGTACGTCGAGTGGAGGCGCGGCACGGTGCCCGCGTTCGAGACCCTCGGGATGTTCTTCACCCGGTTGATGTGCTTCTTCCTCTAGGGCTATCGGGTGCGCCTCTGATCGACCGCGCGCGTGCGCGACGTGCCATTCGTGTTGGTTGCTAGCTTTTCATTGGTGAGCAGCGTAGATGGATCGGGAGATTAGGCGGTTAGCACGGGCGTCTTGATGATTTGCTAGTTTTGTTTCATCGGTTGTGTGTAGTTTCATCGTTTGATTTGGTCGCTCGACTTGTTGTTTCGTCCTCTGCTTCTGATTTTTGACATTTGAGAAATGGTGATTTCTGATGGGAAAAATCTGTTCAGAGATATCCAAACCGAACTTGTTTCCATCTTGCATTCTTGCTCGATCGTGCTATAGTCCTCTTGTAACATTTGCCGTTTTGCACGATCTAGAATTTGATCGCAGCAATGCGTTGTGTGTGCTGTTTAAGCCTTTACCACGCATGACCAGTTAAGCGTCGGATGCGGCATGAACTTGAAGCCTGGATGATGCGCGATGCAGTTGCGATGCTTCATGGCGCATGTTTGGGAGGCCACCACGGATATTTCCTGTTCAGTTTCGCAAATCGATAGAGGTGAAAGGAAGCAGGAAAAAAAGCTGGCGAAGTCTGCAGCGCAGAATTTCTCTGTCTCTGTTCTTCGCGTGCGTGCGTGCGTGCGTGCTCCAGGAGCTGAGCGATCCCGTTCTGGCCTTCTGGGGTTAACAGATGCGGAGGCAGCAGAGGACCTTGGCCACCTCGAGCTCGGAGTGGTTGACGAAGAAGACGACATGGAGCTGCACGCGGTCCTCAATCTTTATCACCTCCTCGCCGACGTCGGCCGCGTCGACGCCGTCCTCGCTCGCACCATTGCCGAGCTCCGCACGGCGGGGGATATTTTGGAGGACGCCACCCACCACTCGGCCGACGTCGTCGACGCCGCTGCCGCCGCGGCGCTTATGCGCTTAGAGGAGCGGAGGAGGCTGGTGGTCCATCTCGCGGCGTGGCTCGTCCTCGTCCGGGCCGTCACGGTCGCTACCAGCCGCATCTGGCTCCTCCCCGTCCTGCGCGCCGCGTCGAGCGGTGCGGTTGTGGTTGGCGGCGTGAGCCTACGCGCGCAACCGTGCAACTGGATTGAAGGGTATGTCCGTATATGTGTGGGAGTGGAATGTGCGAATTTTCCCTGACACATTCCGGAACCAAAAATGTTTGATACGAAATTTGAAATTCATGAGAGCCATAATCATGTCAGTTCTCTCTCTTTTGGACTATGGACTAGTGTTCATCGCGGATTAGCAGTGTGAGCTAATCAAACCTCCCAATCTCCCATCCAACTGGCCAACTCCCCAAGCCAAGCTAGCTTTGTACAACAACCTGATACTCTGACAACTCTGGCTCACAGACTTTAGTTCAAACGCATCCCCCACCCCCACCCCCAGAACACGGGACCACACGCCTAAGCGCAAGAACCCACGCACACCAATGGAGGAGAACAACCTGACCGACGAGGTGTTCGACAGCCTCGGCCTTCACCTCCTCAACAACGTCGACGACATCAAGATCCTGCTCGACGCCGCGCGCGACGACCTCTACGAGAACGCCGCCCACATCGCCGAGGCGCTGGCTCGGCTCAGCCATGTCCGGCGCCTGGTTGGCGAGGTCGCGACCACGCCCATGACCGCGGAGCAGCAGCACGCCGCGCGCGTCGCCCTCGAGGAGGTCTTCCACAATTTCAGCGCGTCCTCGCTTCTCCTCCTGGAGCGCCGCCGGCAGCTGCGCCAGCTCATCTTGACGCTCCAGTTACTCCGGGCTTGCGTACTCATCGTTCGCGCCGCGCGCCTCCTCCCCACCGTGTTCCTCTCGGTTGCGGCCGGATCCGCCGCCGTGGTCGTCTTCGCCGAGTCGAGGCGCGGCGTGCCGGCGTTCAGGAGCCTCGCGAGGATCTTCGCCGTGGTGATGTGCGGCTTCTTCGAGTGCTACCGGGTGGGCCTGATCTGATCGACCGCGCCGCGCGCGGGACGGGGCCGTGTTCGTGTTCTTTAGCTTTTTCGGTGGTGAGCAGCGCACGTAGATGGGTCGAGAGATTAGCTTTTTCGTTTGCTTGCTCATCTTGTTGTTTCACCGTCTACTTCTGAATTTGACATTTGAGACAAGTTGATTTCTGACGGGGAAAAGTGTTCTGTTCAGAGATATCCAAGCCGATCTTGTTTCCATCTTTTCCCCTGCTAATTCAATTGGTCGATCTATTATAAATTCTAGGACATTCATAATCCAGTCATGATTTTTTTAGAATTTGGTTGCAGCGTTGCATTGTATGTGCTGTTTAAGCATTTGCCACACTATGTTTCTGCTTCATCCTGTTTCTGGTTGATTTGGATGGTTATCCCTAAAACTTAAAGGGATGTGAAGCTGCAAAGCTGTTGCAATTGAGAACGAGGTGGAGTCGGAGGTGTTTCGGCCGCCCCGATCTCGAAGAGGCTGACGACGAGGACGAGATGGACGCGGAGGAGTTCGGTAACGGCGAGCTCGAAGTGGTTACGAAGACGACGACGTGGAGTTGCAGGCGTTCCGCGATCTCGACCATCTCCTCGCCGACGTCGCCCGCGTCGACGCCGTCCTCGCTGACACCATCGCCGACGCCGAGCTCAACACGAACGCTGCCGAGCTTCGCGCGGCAAGGGCCATTCTGGATGACGCCGCCCGCCACTCGGCTGAGGCCGACGCCGCGGCGCTCATGCTCCTGCAGGAGGGAGGCAACCGAGGACCACCTCATGGAGCGGGGGCGGGTGGTCCGTCTCGCGGCGTGGCTCGTCCTCGTCCGGGGCGTCGCGGTCGCCAACAGCCGCATCCGGCTCGCCACCGTGGGGCTCGCGATCATCGCCGGCGAGGTGATCGTGCGCGCCGCATCGGGGAGCGCCGGATCACGATACTGCTGCTGTTCTGGCTGTTTGGATACCGACGCACTCCAGATCATCCCCTCACTGTTATACAGCTTCGGTTGGGCGAGTGGCATCTGGGATTATGTCACGTTAATTTGCTCGCGTTTTGACGGCAGTGAAGATTCTTCTCGGATAGATACATAAACACTTAAAACAGCATACATGTACACCACTATGATTTGCGGCAAATTTTACTTGTATAGCGGGAAATCTTCACGTTACAAAAACTTTTTATGTCTTGCAAAATATACTTGCAGGAGCGATAGTGTCCTTGAAACGTGCAAAATATATTTGTCGATGTGTGGGAGTGGAATGTGAGAATTTTCCCTGATCCATTCTGGAACCAAAAATGTTTGACATATGAAATTCACGAGAGCCATAATCATGTCAGTTCTCCCTCCTATGGACTAGTGTTGATCGCGGATTAGCAGTGTGAGCTAATCTAACCCCCCAGTCTCCCACCCAATGAACTTAACTACCCAATCAAGCTTTGTACACTATGACAACTCTGGCCCACAGACCACCCATCTTTAGTCCAAAAGCATCCCCCAGAAGGCCAGAACACGGGACCACGCCTGAGCGCAAGAACCCACGCGCACCAATGGAGGTGAACAACTTGGCCGACGAGCTGCTCGACAGCCTCGGCGTTTACCTCATCAACAACGTCGACGACGTCAAGATCCTGCTCGACGCCGCGCGCGCCGACCTCGACAACAACGCCGCCCACCTCGCCAAGGCGCGGGCTCGGCTCAGGAATGTCCGGCGCCTGGTGGGCGAGATCACGGCCACGCCGCCCATGATCGTGGATGGCGTGGAGCAGCGGCACGCCGCTCGAGTCACCCTCGAGAAGATCCACGACGATATCAGGGCCTCCTCGCTTCTCCT
The DNA here is from genome assembly GCA_008326285.1 of Oryza officinalis. NCBI lineage: Eukaryota > Viridiplantae > Streptophyta > Magnoliopsida > Poales > Poaceae > Oryza > Oryza officinalis. The sequence continues at coordinate 44,635,852 of BDMV01000001.1, read as the reverse complement.
CCGGGAGCGCCGCCAGCAGCTGATCCAGGTGGTCTGTACGCTCCTCATGCTCCGGGCCTACGTCTTCGTCACGCGCGCCCGCGCGCCTCCTTCCCGCCGTGCTCCTCTCGGTTACGCCCGGATCCGCCGCCGTGGTGGCGTACGCCGAGTCGAGGCGCGGCGTGCCCGCGTCCAGGAGCCTCGCGAGGATCTTCGCCCTGGCGATGTGCGGTTTCTTCGAGTGCTATCGGGTGGGCCTGATCTGTCGACCGCGCGAGCGCGCGCGACTGCGCCGTGTTCGTGTTGTTCCTTAGCTTTTCGGTGGTGAGCACTGAGCAGCGTAGATGGATCGAGAGATTAGCTTTTTCGTTTGCTTGCTCGTCTTGTTGTTTCACCCCTCCGCTTCTGATTTTGACATTTGAGACAAGGTGATTTCTGATGGGAAAACCTATTCTGTTCTGTTCAGAGATATCCAAGCCGATGTTGTTTCCCTCTTCCCCCTGCTAATTCATTTGCTGGATCTATTATAAATTCTTGCCTTCTTGGATGGCATAATTAATCCATTCATGAATTTTCTAGAATCTGATTGCAGCGATGTGTTGTATGTGCTGTTTAAACCTTTGCCACGCCATGTTTCTGCTACAATCTGTTGCGGGTGGATTTTGGTTAAGACAGTCAAGCTCGTGGGTAAAATGGTTGTTCTGTCTGTTCTGGATAACTGATGCGTTTGGATGTTCAAGCTACGCGAGAATCACGATCCTGAAGCTCTTCTGGTTGTTCGGATACCGATGCATTCCAGATCATCCCCTGTTGCCAGAGCTTCGATCGGGCGAGTGGCCTCTGGGTGCAAACGAGATCTATCTCGTCTTGAACCTGTGGTGTATCGCTAAGTTTGCTCGTGTTTATTTGGTTCAGTACTTTACTAATTCTTTGATAGTACGAAAATATAGGCGATTTTGGCACTACCATAAGTTTATATTGTCATTTTTGTGCTACACATGTATTGATCGGAGTGATGGTACGTTTGCTTGCTGGAATGCTTATATTGACTAGTGTACTGCTCTTTCTCCGCGTTTGTTTTTTCATGCATAGGGATCATTGATCAACTCTTTGGAGTAGAACCTTTTGCATGCCATTATTATTGCCATTACCATCGATGAATGAAATGAGATCCGATTATTGTGTCCGGACCTCCGGTGAAGGACTCAAGGGAAAGGAGAACAAAATTTGAAGGAATTACTTGTCTTTATTGGATAGATAGACTGGCATCAGTAAACATTCTAAAGCGAAATTTTCCTAGTCAAATAAGAAAACAACTCCATATTTTACCTTGGTCATCTTTCTTTTTCTCCCTTTTTGGCTCAGTGGCTACATCACTAACACAGTATCAGCATCTAGTAGTCTAGAACTTAATTAGGATTCTCAGCTCTTAAATGAAGCACTTGCTGATTTAAGCTCACATTCCACGCAAGTTAAGCCTGGCACACAGTACTCTGACAATCTGACATCGCAGCGCCACTCGCGGACTCGCCTCATCTTCTTTCTTCCTTTCCACTGCAAAATGCCAAAAACCCCAAGACCAAAACCCCCCATTTTAACCGAGCACGAACCTCCAAACCCACCCCGCTGCACCTACACACCTGCACCGTCCCCTCCCACCCAGCCCCAATGGCGAACGCGAATCCCATGTTCCGGCTGGTGTTCCGCAACCTCCGCCCGCTCCTCCGCGACGTCGACACTGTGCAGCTTGTCCTCGACGTCGCCCACGCCAGGATGCGCGACAACGGCGCCCGCCTCGCCACGGTAGCGCCCCTGCTCGTGCGAGCCAGGCGCCTGGCGCTGGCGGGCGTCGATGCCGAAGCGGACGAGATCGTGGACCAGCTCGAGGAGGCCGTCGTGGGCATCCTGGAGGAGCGCCTGCAGCTCGTCCAGGCCGTCACGCTGCTCGTCGTGGTCCGGACCGTCGCCAACGCCAGGAGACGCGCGCGCCGCCTCCCCAGCGTGCTCCTCGCGGTCGCCGCACTCGCGTTCGCCGTGTCGGGGCGCGGCGTGGCGCTGGGGCCATTGAGGGTCTTCGTGATGGTCTCCGCCCTGTTGCTGCTCGTCCTCTCCAGGGTTTGATAGATGTCGATTCTGATCATCCGCGCACGCGACATGTACCGACCGTCGTTGTTCTTAATTAGCTTTTTTTGATGCGTCTCAGAGGAGTAGGCGCCTGCTAGCTGCACCGTCGTAAGCATGTCATTAACTTCGTCTGACCGCTGATTGTTATCTAAATTTTCTCGTCTTGTGGAGTAGACATCTGAAACTGGGTGCACCATTGCTTGGATGTTCAGAGGCATTTGTGGCGACCTTCCCCTCCTCTTTCTGCCAGTTATTTCTGAATTTCTACATTCTTTTACAAGTTGCATGATATAGCACGATTTATTAGCTCGCCACGACACGGTTGCTGGTTACTCCCCTGAACACTTTTCACGTTCTCAAGGCCCAGCTTTGGTTTGTTGGTGGTACCGTGGTATCCTCAGGTTACTCGGTTGAACAGGAGCTCTGCTGCGTTCGGAACGTTTTGGCTTGCCTACAATTGTGATTTTGTGAAGCAGAAACTCCAGCAGTTCTGAAAATTTTAATCTTTTCACCCCCAACTATTAAAATCAGTGCAAAACGATTTTCTAAAGATGGTTTCTGATGTGACTTTGACCTGGTCTAACCGGCTAAGTTAGCATGTGGAGCCTACATGTTGGAGTCCCATACTCTTTCTTCTCTGTTACTTTTCTCTTCCTTTCTTCCCTCTCCTTTCCAATCCATGGGCAGACGCCAACAAGCTTGATCGCGGGCGGGGGCAGGGGGTGGCTTCAGTGGGCTAGGAGCCGTGCGTCGGCGTGCAACGAGACAGAGCGGCCGAGGAGGAGGAAGAGGATAGTGCACCCCTGCCAACTCCGTCTCCCCACCTTCGCCTTCTACAGGCTCCCCAGCGACAACGTAGTCTCGAAATGAAGCGACCGAGGAGGATGAGGAGAGTGCACCATTGCCTGCTCTCATAACTCCCCGATGCCATATCTCCTTCGCCTCCGCTTTCTACAAGCTCCCCCGGCAATGCTGGCCTCCCCGATGTCGTACCCCGTGGCCACCGCCAGCTCCGTCACCGCACACCTTCTCCCCCGACGACAACACCATCACGCAACACAACAACTTCAGCCCGTGTCTTCTCCCCTTCATACGGTGGAGCGGAGGGGGAGGGAGCGTGGGAGATGGCATCGGCAATGGCCTCGTCGACTTTGGCGTGCTAGAAGCTAGGCGCCGGCATGGCCCGAGGCGGAGCAGCGACGAAGTGGCCTCGAGTCGGAGCAGCGCGGCGCAAAGCGGCTGAGGAGGAGGAAGATGATAGCGCGTCCCCACCAGCTCCGCCTCTCTCCCAATGATGGCACGACCTCAAGGCGGAGTGGTTAAAGAGGAGGAGAGTGTGCCACCACTTACTCCCATGCCTCCCTGATGTCGTACTCCAGATGTCGTATCTCCTCCGCCTCCGTCTTCTACAAGCTCCCGCGGCGACGCTGGCCTCCCTAATGTCGTACCCCGCGGCCACCGCCAGCTCCGCCGCTGCACCCTTCTCCCCTGATGACGACGCCATCGCGCAACACAACAACTTCAGCCCGCGCCTTCTCCCCTTCATGCGGTGGAGCGGAGGGGGAGGGAGCGGGAGAGATGGTGTTGGCACCGGCCTCGTAGACTACGTCTTCGGCTCTTGTCGGGACGTTCACACCGAAGAAAAATGCCATTGGGAGAAAGGTCGTCGAGTTGGGGCGAGGTAGATCGCCGCCATCGGTCACAGGGGAGGCATCAAGCTGGGATAGGGTAGGTTATAGGTGGCCAAACGGGCGGCCCGGCCCGGCCCGGCACGGGCACGGGTCCGGCACGGCCCGTTTCGGCACGGCCCGTTAGGCACGGCTGATGAAACGGGCCGTGCCGTGCCGGCCCACGTGCCGAGCCGCCGGCCCAAGCACGGCCCGTGGATGGCTGGGCCGTGCCCGTGCCGGCACGGCACGCCTGCGGCCCACGGGCCGTTCGGGGCACGGCGGCCCGTGAAGCTAGCTGTTGCCCGCTGGCCGCTGGGCTGCTGCTGCTGGGCTGCTGGCCGCTGGGCCGCTGGCCGCTGGCGCTGGGCTGCTGCACAGTGTTTTTTTTTAAAAAAAAAGCAAAGGAAATGTATAAGGAAAAAAAATTAAAAATGGAAATAAAAGGTTTAAAAAAAATAATGATTTACTAATGTTAAAAAATGAAAAAATGGTATTTAAAAAATGGAAATAAAAGTTTTTTAAAAAAGTAATGATTTGCTAATGTTAAAAAAAAAGAAAAAATGGTATTTTTTTTGTTGTGTTGAAAAATTTAAAAATATAGATTGTGATTCATTATTTTGAAATAATTTAAAGATAAATCCACACTTGCGAAAATATTGCAAAAAAATTTGTTAAAAATAGTAATGACCTTTATTGATGTTTATATCATTACAGGATACAATGATACATGCTGCCTCGTTAAAAACTTTGTCATGTAAAAACTCATAGGGAAAAATGAGAAAACCATGACAAAGAAAAGAGTACAGCTCAAAGGTCAGAACTACTTCTAACAAAATTCTACTGGGGTTGGTCTGGATCCAGGTAGAGTTGCTCGAACTGGGCGGCCAATTCTTGGTTGTCCGCAGTGTATTGGGCATGTTGTCGAGCAAGCTCCCAGTCTTTAACGCTTAGTAGCATTTCGACGTGGTCGCTGCGCAGAGTCGTCCTCCGGTCTTCGATGATTCGGCCGCATAGACTGAAGGCCGATTCGGAGGACACCGTCGACACGGGCACCGTCAACACATCCCGTGCTAGTTTTGAAAGCACGGGATATGTTATCTTGTGGTCATTCCACCACCCGAGGACGTTAAAATCTTGTGCTTCGTGGTGGATGGCGTCGCTGTCCAAATAACCGGACAACTCTTCGGCCACAACATGCGAAGAGGCGTCTCCACTTGTAGCCGACGAATTGCCTCCACCTTGGCTTGAAGACGATCCACCCCAAATCTTACCCCACTGTATCTTCTTCTTACCTGTAGTGGGGATAGGAGGGGGTCTCTGCTGGCGAACTTCCTGAAACTTTACTTCATATCTTCCAAAAACCTCATATAATTTACGTCTAACCTCAGTATAAAAAGAACTATAATCTACACCTATAGTATCTCCAACAAGTGATAAAATAGCAGACAATCCCCTTAATTTACACCTAGGATCTAAAACAAAAGCAAAAGCATACAACATAGGTATATTTTTTCAATATTTCAAATATTTTTGTTTCATGTGAAAGACAGGTTCAGTTAGAACGTCATCATTTTCGTATTCTTTAAATAAAGTAGCAATTTCAAAAAGGTTGTGCAAAATTATATTAGCAGTTGGATAATAAACTTGTGACAAAGTTAGAGTACAATCATAAAAAGTTTCTAGAAATTGGTGAAATTTTTGGACAATTGACCAAACATGCTCGTTCAGTACTGAAGACCCGTCACTGTTTCTTGGGCCACCACGTGACTGAACAAAATCAGAGAGTAAACTACTATAAGGTAAAACAACTTTAAACATTAAATACGTTGCATTCCACCGATGCTCTGCATCGGTGGCAAACTTACGAGCTCTCACACCGGCCGCATTGCAAAACCTCTTCCATGCAGCAATCCGCGGGTTAGAAGCAGTTAACCACGCGATTGCTTGACGAACAGCATCGATGTGGTCACCTACCCTCTTCATGCCAGTCTTAACAATCAAATTAATTATATGACATGCACAACGCTGATGGAGTAGAAAAGATTGAGCATAAACACAAAATAAAGGTTGCAATATTTCAATAGCCCTAGAATTAGCAGATGCATTATCTAGGGTGACAGCAAATATTTTATCAGCAAGATTAAATTCATTAATTACTTCCCTAATTCTTTCAGCTATGTTTTCTCCTGTATGTGAGACATCTATTAACCTAAGCCCTAAAACTCTCTTTTGTAATTGCCAATCATCATCAACAAAATGAACAACTACGCTAAGATAATCCTCTCTAGCTCTACTACTCCATATATCTGAAGTAACACTAACAGAGAAAGTACATGTACTAAACAGTTCCTTAAGTGCAGTTGCTTCCTTGTGATAAACATTCTCTAAATCTCTAGTTGATGTTTGCCTACTCACAGCTTTAAACCTAGGGTTATGAGATTGCTGAATGTAATGTTCAAAAGCAGGGGACTCCCCAAAGTTCAGGGGTAAATCTTGCCTGGCGATTAACCGGACAAGAGATTCCCGAGCAACCATGGGATCGTACTCCCAACTGCGTACCGTACCGTCTGGGTTTACCATAAGTTGCTGCTGCCGGAGTTGTATTCCTTGCTTCTTGGCACACGACTCCGCATGGCGCTTGAGGTGACCTGTACCACCAGAAGAACGAGCAGATAAAATTTGCCTACATATTCTACAACGGGCTTTCGATACCTCCCTTCCGTCGGGGCATGTTTCCTTTATCTCGTCGAAGTTTTGCCACACACCGGAGGTTCTCGATCTCTTCGAGCCGGTGTGTGTCGAAACACTTCCGCTCGCGGTTCCGAAAAATCCTTCCGAAGCTGTCGCCGCCTGAACCGGTACCTCCTCCACGACAGCCGTATGAACCGGTACCTCCTCCACAGATGGTGGAGTTGGAGCCGATCCGGAGGCATCGTCAAACCCCGACATGTAGTTGGGGTCGAAATCACCCAAGGTGAACGACGGCGACTGGTATGGAAAGTTCGGATCCATTCTGAAAATTTAAACCGACATAAACAAATTTTCGAATATTTATTGAATTCACAAACACAATACAAATAATACACAAATTTGAATATTACTTACATCTTTCCAACCGCGAGTTCTTCAAACCTCTGCGATCAAACTGTTGAACTACGAAACTAATTTTGATTTTTGCCAAAATTTGAGCAAAGAGATGACACTTGAGAACAAAGAGAGCACTTTAAAGCACTTGAGAGCACAAGATGAGGAGTGTGGGATGAGGAGAAATGGCTGGGGTTCATGCCCTATTTATAGGGCGAAATTTGAGATTTTTTGGAATTTTTTCGAAATTTTTATGAATTTTTTAGCCCCCCAATGGTTATTTTCAAATTTGAACGGTCAAATAGCCGTTAGTGCCACGTGGCGCCTTCCCATTCGACCGCCGCATAGTGCCTGCCGCCCTGTCCCCTGCTTTCGGCCTGGCGCTGGCGGCCTCGCCAGCCTGCGCATGCGCCGCTGGCCCGCTGTGGCGCTGTCGGCCTCGACGGCCTGTCAGGCTGTCAGCCTGGCGGCCTGCGCATGCGCGCGCGCGCGGAGCCGCGGACGGAGTGACGGGCCGCCGGCGAAACGGGCCGTGCCGTGCCGTGCTGCTACAGTAGTCGTGCCGTGCCGTGCCGACCCGCGGGCCAAGCACGGCACGGCTACTCGTGCCGTGCCGGCACGGCCCGTTACTGTAGCAGGCCGTGCCGGGCCGTGCCTGCTACAGGTTCGGCCGTGCCCCGGGCTGCCCGTTTGGCCCGGCCCGTTTGGCCACCTCTAGGGTAGGTAGCCGCCATCAAGCAAAGGGGGAGGTGAGCTATTGAGCTAGGACATAGGCAGGTCTTTGAGTTGGGGGAAACGTTGCTGGGGGGCTGTTGCCTAGGCTTGAGGAGATGCGTTGGTGGCCGTGCAATGTACCAGGGCAGCGGTGACCTCGACGGTGGCCCAGCTTCCAGTTTTGGCCGTTGAGGTCTGTAGGTCCAGCGGCGACGGAATTGGGGGCAAGTTGATATGTGGGCCTCACTTGCTGACTTAGCTTAGACTAGATCAATAGGCCACATCAGTGAAAACCACCTTCAAAACCATCGAGCAAGTTATTTTGCATTGGTTTTAATAGTTGAGGGTTAACTTATATGATATTGAGGTTGAGGAATATGAATGAGATTGCACCTATTTTTTAGGGAGTCAAAGTGGACTAATTCCTTCCGAAGCGCAAGGGCGTGTAGGCCTTCTGCTTATGGGTCGGATTTTGTCGGCCGCTTCGATTACTTTGGGCCTTACTGTGGGCCAATCAAACGCGCTCTACCGCGGTGCACCGAGCACGGCTTCAGCTGTTCTCGTCGTGCACTTGTGCTCACCCCCGGGCTCCGGCATCACACAGTGGCGCGCATGGCTGCGTGCGCCACCCGGTACTCCCATGTTTACATCGCCAGCCGCCTTGCGCTGACCCTGTTGTTGCTAGGATTCTTGGAGCATCTGAGGCAGTGGAAAATCGACGGTACAAAATCCTGCTTTCAGCTTACAATGTGTTTGGAAAATGACTGATCACGTACTCCGCGAGCGAAGCACCTGCCGGCAAGAGTGGCAGCCCACTGCCCACGGATCACGGCCAGGTTCAGCCACAAGCTCACAACGACGTCAGCTAATGCCAATACGAAAAAAAAATCAATAGAACGGGTCCTCTGACCCCAGCTCATAAGGCCCTACCCTAGATGTTGCCACTTGCCCCTCTTAATATATCACGGACTTTTAAAGCATTGGCACCGGTGAACGATGCTTTTTTTTTCTTTCATATACGTAATTCGGTGATTTACGTACCTGCATGGTATACTCCACCAACACCACGTCTGACGGACATATGTTTAATCGATGGGATAGAGTGGGAGGCGCTACCGCGCGGTGAATTTTTCACCCTCGTCTAGTCTCTCCTATATGTATATAGGTATGTATATATATATATATACATACGTATAAACTTTATATATGTATATAAAATTTATATATATATATATATATAATTTTTTATATGTATATATTTTTTAATAAGACATATCCAATGATTTTGGATTGGGTTTAACGGGGCTCACAATATATAAGTCTTATAGGAATCATGTCTTATATACAGAAAGTGTTCTGGATAAGCAACAAGAAACAGAGTTCAAATTGAAAACTACAAGGACTACTTGGATCGTATCTATATTTGTCTCCATAGTTCTACTTGGACAAGGGGATATCTGTGGGTATAAATACAAGACCCCGTAGGAGGAGAGAGGAGGGACCAATACACGTCGCCAGACACCAACATCAAGGATACGCCTAGACATACCCAATCTGGAGCCACAGAGGCCGACAAGAGGGATATAACATTATCTCTGATTTATCCAAGTTTATATTCAAGAAAGAAGACTACCTTGTCGTCGACTACGTGTGGAGATCCATGCCGTTAAGTCGTCGACGACTAGATAGGTTATCCCAAATATTGTACTTATGTGATTATAATATATAAGAGCAACACCGGCTTCGGCCAACAGGAGTAAGGCTATTACCTGTCAGTTAAGGGACCCGAACATGTATAAAAATCCCTATCTCCCGTCTCTTTTGCCTCAATCTCGCGTATACCTTAGTTCCAACGATCATCATACTCTACAAATACCGTAGTCGCGATCTACACTGTCGACATTGACGTGCCAGGTAGGGGGATTCTGGTGCTTCAAGGTTTCGACGAGATAGGTTTCAAGAAGACGGATTCTTTGACGATAAACTACTCGACGATTTTGGCTTTAGGGAGACATGACCCAATCAAAGTGCGTTCTCCGATGGATTAGGACCCTCATCATCTCAAGTTTCTTCAAGTCATCACCGCTGTGAAGTTTTCGACGAGGGATAGTTCAGCGTCTTTGGCCCTGGGAGATTTGACCCAACCAGAGTACATTCCCCGACTACATTGGAACCATCTGTCGAGCACCCGAAAATTATATTGTCCGGTGTCATTTGTGATCACCACATGATTTTGGGAGAGTGGGATCCATACACGCATTATAACCACTCAAGCCTCAATGTGCTCCATGATCACAATTAATCACCATTCAATATAAATAACGTAGTGCCGAATAATGAGCAAAAGAGACATTGCTGGGACTTAGCGTGTCAGTCAACTTCAGCCTGAGACATGCCCGTCAAACCACACGAAGGCAACGACCAGATGTGTTACACATCCCAGGAGACTTGACAATTTGCTAAGCTCTATAACATCTCGTTTGTTCAACATCCATACTCATGTCTAGATAGTTCTATAAGCTAGAACAAACCCAGACACTTTCATCAAAGCAAATGATATTCATAAATGACTACTAATAAACAAATAACTTAGAATCTAAGTCTAAGATATATATATGGCCAAACGACCTTATAATTTAAAGGTTCGCACGGAAGCTTATTTACCCAAGACCCTTAAGCAATCTGACTAGGGGTAAACCCCTAATGAACCGTCCTGAAGAGTTCAACGGAACCCGTAGCACTCAACTAACCTACAAAATGGATATTCCAATCGAACAAGTGTCAGTACATTAACATAGTTAATGTACTGGCAAGACAATACAATCCTACATACATGCAAGCTCTAATTACCAAAGAATGGCTATTTGTAGGTTTATTTGCATTAAGCTAATTTGGTTCACAACATTTCACAAGCGATAACTTTGTAAACATTTATAGAATAAGTATATAAAGTAGAGCATGGTGATCAATATAAATAATTTTAGCAACATAATCATCATTTCTCCTCATCATCATTATCATAAGCCACAAACATCAACTTGCACCTTCCCTGATAGCAAGTCATCATTAACATCAAAATCATCTTCAATTTCCTATTCCTCAAACCATTTTTATAAAGCATTTTAGAAAAGATAAAATTTACACTCATGCTATTTCTCCAAGTCGCTCATGACCGTGAGCACGGCTAACTGGTTAGTTTTAACTCTGCAGAGTTCGTACAAATCCACATGATGCGATAAAAGCCCGGAGGCTACACTCTAGTTGGTTCGGTGCTGGCCTAGCACCCCACACTCTACACGTTGAGTGCGGACTAGAGGTCACAACTTAGCCGTTACATTGCCTAGTGTCTAGCCTTGTATCAGCGACGACAAGTGTGAATCCACCCTAGGAATGACCCAGAGCCGTTAGGTGGCGGGCCCACGCCTTAAACCTAACGCCGTGGTAGCGAACACATCCGTTCCCCCACGAGGCACTATACCGTTGAATTGGATAGACTTAGACGCCCATGCTGTGAGGCGGACCATCCGTCCCCTCACAGAACACACCCAGCTAGTCTTGTTGCTAGCATTATAATCAACACACCCATGGGTAGTTCCTATGAATCATCGCTCAGACTAATTCATTCTACTCCGGCCTACCAATATGCAAGGCTAAACACTAAACAACTTAATAAGCTAAGGTTATCCCATACTAACACATGTGGCAGCACTGTATACTTAGTTGGTAACATAGAGTTCGGTCCTTAATCGACTCAGGCGAACGCTCCCCCTATCGATGCACAACTACTACCATATGTACACCACTCGTCGCCCAAGTCTAGAAATATGTTTAACTCCATTTTATTTCACAAATAACCAGAGACGAAGCCTCTGTCCAGAGGTTGTAAATTGCCCATTTTCAAATATATAAGGTGATCATAATGTTTAAAATCATCTCACTAGGCATGGCTAAGCATATGACATTATATTTAGCAATTATAAGCCCATTTAAGCACATGGAGAGTACTCTAAACCATTCTAAGGTTACAAACATCAAGGATAACAAATCTCAAGGTGGATTATGCAACAAATAGGTTATAACTACCATTCCACCACTTTCAGATAATTTTTCCAAACATAACTATCTAACGTGTGCAACTTTGCAATAGAAAACGTTTGCCCATTAAAAACATAGGATCAAAGTGTTCAAAGGAGAAGGGCACTTGCCTTAGTTAAAATCTCCTTCACGGTCAGCAACAAAACCCAAACTCCTCACCGAAAGTGATGTCGTTCACTGTACGAAATAACGGTAACGATATAAACACCAAAACAAGCAAAGATCCAAAATGCTTCTAATATGCATGAATTCATTGTAGTGGATAAGATAACGACTAAAAATGACTTATGATAAAGGAGTTTCTATTTTATTACTTTTATTTTGAGAGCTATGAATTTTGTAAATTTTATTCTAGACATAGGCTAATTAAGCTTTATTAGTACTCGAGTGCATTTTAGGTCCAAATTTGTGAAATGTTGGGCTGCTGCAGTGAGGGCTTGGTCCCCAGGAGTTTAACAAAATTGGTTTCACAATTTTTAGAGTTAGCATTATTTTATTATGAATTTTTCAAGCTAGGTAATATACTATAGTCTTTATTAGCTATTTCAAATTTTAGATATGTCTTGGGTACTGTAAGTGCCACTTTTTATTTTATAATAATTAAGTTCATGATTTTTTCCAATCTAAAAAGAAATCAAGAATCACCTCATTGGGAAATAAAATAAATTACATATGGATTTTATAGTTTCTAGTTTGCACTATACTAGTTACTTTATTTAGATAAATATTTGGTAATGTTTCTATTACAGAAAGTGTCAAGTTTTAGCTTATGAAAATTAAGAGTATGGTTTTGTGAGCACACTGGAACTTGGTTCACTCCAAAATAAGTTAAGGTGAACTTTCTATGAATTTTATAAATTGGAGGTTGCTCTATGTTCATTAGTTAATAAAGGAATTTTTAGAGCTATTTCTTCTAGTGTAAGTGCTAAGTTTTACGTTTCCATATTAAAGTTATTAACTCTTTGAATCCATATAAATTTGATTCATCTCATTTGGAGCTAAAATGAATTTTATATGCATTTTACAAGTTTGTGTATTTTTCTGTTGAACAAATAATAGTTTGGGTATGTTTCTTAATATTTCCAGATTTTAAAAGGATGGGGTCTACTGGCAGAGACCGGCTGTTTTGCAGGAAGTTCCGTGGATTTTCATGAAATCAACCCGCAGTCCTATGGCCATTTGATGTGTGAGGGCGTTTTAAATATAGGTCCCTAGAGTTCTGACTATTTACGGGACGACGTCCTCGTCTTCAACCTCCAGTGTCACCATGGACAGGAGGAGTGGCTGAGAGCTTGGCTAGCTCGCCGGCGGCGAACGGTGGCTCAAAAGGGGAAGAGGTCAAAATGTAAAATGAAGAGAACACTCTCGCGATTCCATTCCTCTACTTTTCTCGGTTAGTGGAAATCGGAGTGGCGCCGGCGGCGAGTGTGAATGGGCGCTGTCTTCGGGTGATAGTGCATGTACGTCTACAGCTATGTATTGGTTAAATGTGTGCATGCATGTGTGCCTTAGAGGTTCAAGGATGCTCACCGAGCTGTGTGCGAGGCCCAGCAATGCTTGGATGATGGCGGCGACGAGTGGAACGGCCCGGCGGCGGTAGAAGCTCCAGGACGACGACGATGGATAGACCTGGACGGCTTGCGGCTATGTCAGCACGTGGAAATAATCAGAGGGGTCTTATGGAGGCCGTATGTGCAACGAATTTGACCGAAACTCACCGGAGAGGATGGAATCGATGATGGTGTTCGGCGACCAGAGTTGAGGAAGACGAAGTCGATCTCCCTCGTCGGCACTCCATCCTCGGGGAATATTGGGGGCTTTTGGAGAGGACCTTGAGGCAGTGTTGATGGCGCGACGGCTCGGCTCCAAGTGGTCTCCTTCGTGCTGCCCGACGACGATGCCACCGGCGGTGACGTCCAGAGCGCTCACCAATCCGGCGATGGCACGACGGCGTTCCCGTCGCTGCAATGGATGAAAAGGGACGGTGTTCAAAGACAAAATGATTGGCATGGAGGGAGGAGTATGGAACGGGAAAGAGATGGAAATGACCACGGCTCGTCGGTGACAGGGGCTGTCGTCTCCTTCGCGGCCGGTGGCAAGTTTCAGGGCGGTGGGGAAACTAGGGTTTCTATCCCTCGGCGTGCTCGATGCTGGAAAGGAGAGAATGGCCGGGCGACGCGTCTGGGAGAGAAAAGAAGGAAGCCCGGCGTCGCCACGTCGAGTCCACGCGTCGAGCACATATGACCTCCCGGTCTCTCACTCTCTCGTCTCTCTCTGTGAGTTGAACGGCGGTGAAGGACGATGGACAGGAGCTGGCCGAGCTGGAGGGACTTCCATGTAGGTCCCAGGGCGATACAAACAGAGAGAGAGCGAGAGGGATGGGTAAGAGTTTGGGTGAGTATACTGTTTGGCACATTTTCAGGATTATTTTATCCTATTTATTCTATTCTCTCATTTTAACAATTCTATAGTTTATTTTGTGGGCTGGATAAATTAAAGTGGATTTTTTTGAAGATAGATAAAAATGCCTAGTTTCCATTTTCCTTGGTTGCACTCAAAAATTCACTATGGTTTATCCTCAGCAAAATTAAGAAAAAGGGCCTGGCTGAAAATATTTTGAATTTTTAGCGGATCAAAACTAGTGAAATAAATTCTGAAAAAATTATATTAATTCATGATAAATGAGTTAGTATTTGAATAAATTATGTTCCATATACAATTTCATATAATTTAATGCGTTTTTGGATGAGTTATGAGTTTTGCTGATTAGGGTTTAGAACTAAATCAGATTTTTATTTCTTTGACCAGTTTAATTGAGGATCTAGATGTAAAGATAAAATCATGCCAAAGTTTCAGTGAGTCTAATCCTTTGAATAAAATCGACATGAATTTTTCCATGATTTTATCTTACACCAATTATTTTTAGAAATTCACTAAGCTTATCTTTACATATATGTTTCCTATTATAAAATATAATTAAATGATTGTAAAATTATATTTAGATGATTCTTTACCTGACATGATGTTGTTGAGCATGATTTATACTTTTAGTTAATCAACTTCATATACTACATGTATATACACTCTTGTAAATATATTTTAAGTACTTGCTTCAAATTTCTTTTATTTTTGTTCATCCTATTATGAAATGCGAGTAAAATCCAAAAACAAGCTAAAAGGCTCAAGTCACAACAATACATTATGCAAATACATGCACACACTATGTTTTAGTTTTATTCCTTCGAGCTAATTAGTAAAGGTTTTAAATTAGTCACAAATTTGTATATTTAAACTAGTCATATTAGACTCACCTAGGTCTTTAGTTGAAAATACTAGTATTTCTATTTAGGAAAAATTATTCTCGACATTTTTAGATGCAAAATTTGAAATTCAAATTTTGGGTATGTTACACCATCGCCACCAACAATTCGATCTATAAAGATTGACAAAGCTTGACATCGTCGCCGCGGAGATTCAACGATACCGACAACATGCGAGATCGATCATGTGAGCCGGTTTTGTTTCCAACGGGGTGTCCTCGTCAGGACCCAGACGTATTGGCCGATTCAGACCGAGATCAAAGATCGCACTGTCCTCCTTAGGTTAACATGCAAACACTCCGCGCGCGATATCAGCTGGTACAGCTAGCTGGTGCAACGCATCGGCTCGCCAAGTCCAAGTTGAACACGACGCTAATTTCCACCCCACGTAATCGGATGCTGAGACCGTACCAAACATGAAGTCCGGCCACACGGCCAGACTTCTGCTCATTATCGGTTCTATACCTGTCCTAGTGAACCGACAAGCATACAACGACATCAATTTCCACCAAGCCAGAGACATCTGTGTGCACTGATTCAACTCTACATGTGTTAGACAACACTATTCAATAGCAAGAATTGGATGGCTACACGTCCAGGTTGGTTGCATCTACATATGGTGATTAGCACTGCTAACCAAGGTAATTAGTGGATTGATTTTTAAAATTAATAATACTAATTTCGTAGATATATCCGGCATATATCTACACAGATACGTAATATTTTATATGCAATTTAACGTACATATTTTTCAGATCTATACAATATTGTCATATCCATATTTTATTATGTTTACCTAGAGCATGTTTTTTATACAATATTTATTGTGCGAGTGCTCCCTATATTAGACTGACTATGGTTTAATACTAGGAGCTTGCTTTATTTCTTCTGTATAAATCATGCTTGCTTACAGTTTACATATTACCCGCTATTTAATTTGAATATGCTCATTATATCCTCATGATACTAGAAGATTTATACAGTTTTTGGAGTACACAGTCGGTATTTTCTGCTATATATCTTGCCTTCTAAAAAATATTTTTCAAGAATAATCGAGCACTCGAGTAGGCAGCGGTCGAGTACACCCATTATCGAGAACGTTCTCGAACAAATGCGGAGTTGTCGGACCAAACCTACCAACAGAGACCGATGACCTATCTCACGTTTGGAGAGTTGACAAGATCGCTACCAACGTTCCGACTATTTGAGAAAAGGTTGTTACGGACAATCCCCTCGCAAATGTTGTCGGCTTGATGACCCGACATAATTGTGAACGGATGTCCGATATGCTACTAGTTCGGTATGTGAGTCATGCTGGCCACATGAGATGCACATGTAATAACCAACTCAAGCGCCCCTAAGAGTGGTCGAGTACGACTATACACCTGGTTCTCAACCAACGTTGTAGCGATCTTGTCAACTCTCCAAATCTTCTACGAGTGGTCGAGTACGACTACACACCTGGTTCTTGACCAACGTTGTAGCGATCTTGCTAACTCTCCAAATCTTCTGCGAGAGGTCGAGTATAACTACATACCTGGTTTTTAACCAGCATGGTAGCGGTCTCATCAACTCTCCAAATCTTCTGCGAGTGGTCAAGTACGACTACACATATGGTTCTCAACCAGCGATGTAGCGATCTTGCCAACTCTCCAAATCTTCTGCGAGTGGTCGAGTACGACTACACACCTGGTTCTCAACCAGCGTTGTAGCGATCTCGCCAACTCTCCAAATCTTCTGTGAGTGGTCGAGTACGACTACACACTTGATTCTCAACCAACATGGTAGCGGTCTCGCCAACTCTCCAAATCTTCTGCGAGTGGTCGAGTACGACTACACACCTGGTTCTCAACCAGCATGGTAGCGATCTCGCCAACTCTCTAAATCTTCTACGAGTGGTCGAGGTACGACTACACACCTGGTTTGAGTACATGCGTGGTAGCGATCCCACCATCTCTCCCAGTTCTTTACGGGTGGTCGACGGATGACTACGTCTGGTTCTCGACTAGCGACTGTAGTGATTTTCCTCCCACCTCCCCAAGCTGCCAACGAGGGGTCAAGGGATAACTACACCTAGGCCTCGATCGGTGGTGGCAATCATTCTTTCACCATCTCTCTGCGTTGCCTTCGGTGGTCGAGGGATAACTACACCTGGTCCTCGGCCGGCGGTGGTAGTCATCCTCTCACCATCTCTCCGAGTCGCCTTCAGGTGGTCGAGGTATGTCTACATCTGGTCTTCGACCAGCATCGTAGGAGTACTGCCACCATATTTTTGAGTGGTCGAGGTATGTCTAAACATGGTCTTCGACTAGCGTCGTAGCGGTCCTCCCACCATGTCTTCGAGTGGTCGAGGTATGTCTACACCTTGACCAGCGTTTGTAGCGATTCTCTCGCCATCTCTACGGGTGATTGAGTACGTCTACATACCTGGTCTTTGACCAACAGTTGTAGCGATTCTCCCACCACCTCTACAAGTGGTTGAGAATGACTATAAACCTAGTCCTCAATCAGCGGTTATAACGACTCTCCTACTACCTCTGCGATTTGTTGAGCACGACTACACAACTGGTTCTTGACCAGCGTGGTAGCGATCTCATCACACCCTGTGCATCAATCTCTGTAAGTGTTTATACATATAAAATATGCAATATTTGTCCGTTGATTCCCTTTTCTTATATCGCCATGTCTCGAAGTCGATCCTACTGTCCTCTTACGCTAGTCTGACAGGCTTCGGGGTCCCATGGACCTCGGTTGGGAATACCTAGCACTGTGAAAGTTTGTAGCGATCAAGGTATGTCTACACCTGGTCCTTGACCAGCGTTTGTAGTGATTCTCCCGTCATCTCTACGGGTGATTGAGTACATCTACATACCTGGTCTTTGACCAGCGGTTGTAGCGATTCTCCCACCACCGCTACGAGTGGTTGAGAATGACTATATACCTGGTCCTCGACCAGTGGTTATAGCAACTCTCCTACTACCTCTGCGATTTGTTGAGTACGACTACACAACTGGTTCTTGACCAGCGTAGTAGCGATCTCATCACACCCTGTGTATCAATCTTCGTAAGTGTTTATACATAAAAAATATACAATATTTGTCCGTTGATTCCCTTTTCTTATATCACTACGTCTCGAAGTCGATCCTACTGTCCTCTTACGCTAGTCTGGCAGGCTTGGGGTCCCATGGACCTCGGTTGGGGACACTTAGCACTGTGAAAGTTTGTCAGGCCATGCAGGGTCAAACGACCATGTTAGATCTGGTCATATTAGAGTATCCACTTGAGTGTATTAACCAAGCCTTGTAACCGGGAATTGGTTTTCCTAACTTCACGGCCGGGGGCTAGGAATTCACTGCTTCAGCATAGTTTGTTATAAGATTTAAGCTGTCTTTGTGAAAAACGACTTTTCAATAAAGACAGCTGGGGGCTAGGAAGGGTACCATACTCCAATTGCTGAAGGCAGCTCCGGTGAGAGTTCTCTTTTATTGTTATAAATAGATTCAATTTATTTTTGAATTTTTAATTCACATTTTACCCCCGAGCGTTTGCTCGAGGGCTTTGTCTATTTAACAATTTGCTCTGAGTAATTAATTTCAAGAGAGTCAGATGCCAGAGTAGTTAAGCCAGACATAAGGACTTTGTCACATACTCTGCATCTACTCGGCTGTCCGAGAACGATTGGTTGAGTTCGACAAGGGTTATTGGATAAAGTAATGGTGTACCCGTCGAGATGGAAGGTTTTTTTACTTCAATCCAAATTCTCGATTAAGGCTGAACAGGGAATTTAGTCGCATACTCCACACCTTTTCGATCGTCCGAGAACAGTTAGATGAGTTCAACAACTGTTGTTTCAAGATCTTTGGTCAAGAATGTCAACTCGTTCATTTGCATTGAAGTCGGGGGCTACTATTAGTGTTATAGATAAGGCATACTCAATGATCTTGGATTGGACTCGGCGGGACCCACCATATATCAAGTCTTATACGAAATAATGTCTCATATACAGAAGATGTTCCGGATAAGGAAAGAGAAGCAAACTTCAAGTTGAAAACTACAAGGAAAACTCAGATCATATCCATATTTGTCTCCCTAGTTTTACTTGAACAAGGGGACATTTGTGGATATAAATACAAGACCCCTAAGAAGGAGAGGAGAGGGACCAATACACGCCGCCAGACACCAACATCAGGGATAAGCCTAGACGTACCCAATCTAGAGCCACAGAGGCCGACAAGAGGGATCTAGCGTTATCTCTGATCTTGCCAAGTTTATATTCGAAGAAGAAGACTACCTTGTCATCGACTATGTGTGGAGATCCATGTCGCCAAGTCGACGATGACTAGATAGGTTATCCTAAATATTGTACTTGTGTGATTCTGATATATGAGAGCAACATCGGCTTTGGCCAATAGGAGTAGGGCTATTACCTGTTAGTTAAGGGGCTTGAACCTGTATAAAAATCCCTGTCTCCCGTCTCTTTTACCTTAATCTCACGTATACCATGGTTCCAACGATCTCCATACTCTACAAATACCGTAGTCGTGATCTACACTGTCGACAATATAATATATATATATATAAATAATTTTTTATACATATACATTTTTTATGTATAAAAAATATATACACGTATACATATGTATATAAATTTTGTATACGTGTATACAAAGTTTGTATATATGTATATATAAAAAACAAAAAAAATATTATACATGTATACAAAGTTTGTATACGTATAGTACATATTAGAAAACAAAAAAAAGGGAGAAAAAACCGTGAAAAAAAAATCAAAAAAACTGGAAAAAGCGCCACGTGGCGCCCTCCCATTGCCCCTCCCGCCGCCCTCTCTCCGCGCACGCCACGTGGCGTCTTCGCCCGAGTGGAGAGTGCGCGGTTGATCGTGCATTAGTGCTTTTGGGGATCGATGGGATGTTATAGGATGTGCCTACTTTTTTAGTGTTTTTTTGGTAAACCTTATTTTAGTGTTTTTAGAAACAAGTGAAACGGGATCGTTCAATGAAAACTATTCCCTTGAGATCCGAGACAATTTTATATTTAGTAAATGACGAACCAATTCTACCAAATAGGTAGTTAGGATCATTCTATCGAAAAAAATAGGGATGAGCCCTAACCCGCCACCAAATTCCAAACCAAAGGCATGATCGTTGTCCGATATCCTTAGACGTTGGCCCATGCTACAGCACCGTACCGTTGGGCAATCCTGGCCGCTCCTTTGGAACGAACGGCAAGTAAGTTAATGCAAATGAACAGCTCGAACCCCTGACATCTTTATGCTTCCAAGCATCGGGCTATTGTAATTTCTGCAACGATGTAGCATTGTGGTAATTTATTTCGGTTCAGGCGTCAGTGCGTCACCGATTTCACCGTTGGTAGCTGGACATGAAGGGCCTTGTTTCTTCTCGTTTTGACCTCTGTCTTGCTTCCTTTCATACGGGAACCAAGAATGATTTCATGGAGGCAGGTTGCAAAGAGCTAATAGAAATCTTATAGTGTTTTTGTTGCGTTCAACTCGTTAATGCCATTTTAATTTCTATGAGAAGTTTAGAGAAATAGGGCATGTTTATTTTATTGGTTTTGCTATTTCATTTGCAACAGATTTTTGAGCTTTTATCTTTCATGTTTTTCGTCCGTAGGATATTGCGTCAAGATTCATGTTTCTGCAATATCAAATTTTGATAAGTTTAAAATTGACAACAAGCCTATAGTCTCTTATTCCTTGCGGGAGGAAGGAAACGATCAAACGAAGTTCAACTGAAAGAATGAAATAACAAAATCTTAAGATCGCCCAACGGCACAGTGCCGTTTCATTGGCCATCGCCAACGACGAGGATACAACCCCCGTATTAGACCATTCACAGTGCTCCAACGTATCATTCAGCCAACCCTCGACATGTCGAAGATTCGTGGCCAGCTAGGCATCGCGCGTGACCAAACGAGGTCTCCGGAGCATAATTTAGGCACTTGTTTTTCTGACAACTTGAGGACGTGCGGCGTGGGGGAGAACGACACAACCGCGTTGTGGAGGTCGTGGCCTCGCCTTATTGCAGTCCTCCCCCTCCCCCCTCCTCGGGGCTGTGGCCCCTCCCCCCACGACCCCCTTCGCAGGGAGCTCGAGCAAGAGCCGACAGTGGCAATAGAGCCATGGAGGTAAGCAGGAGGTGAGCGGGAGGCATACCAGGAAGATCGACGAACGACAACAATGACAACCCGGGATAACAGGAAGAGCTTGAACGCACTGCTACTGCCATGTGCCCATGTCCATGCATAACACAGACAACGAATTATATACGCCCACGCATGTGGCAGTAATGACATCAACCATCAACCATGGAATACCCCTCCGTCTCAAAATATAAATGATTTTGATTGGATATGATACATTCTAGTACTATAAAGCATATCAAATTCGTAATACTAAGATGTCACATCCAATCAAAATCTCTTATATTTTGAGACGAATGGAGCAGTAGATAAACTCGGTGTTGGTCATTACTGATTTGAATTGATCCAGGTAAGGGAGAAACATGCGAATGGGTGATGTGGTTCCATTCGTAATCGATGACGTTGCGATAATCGTTCGATCCAACTACCTCATTCAAATGTATCTTCCCAACTTCCCGGCAGCCACCATGTTGATGTTGTCATGTTGGCCGCTTGGAGGTGACAGTGTAACTCTTGACAGCAGGAGCAGTTTTTTTTTCCTTTTGTATTTTCGGCGAGCATTTGTGGGTGGATTAATTGGTCTATGAATTCTCAACGGATCCCGGATGCGGATGGCTCAGGCTCAGCCGGCTAAACCTCTACAGAGTAAAACGACCTGGAGCAATAAATAGCTTGGCTGTGTGACTGATTCAGATTCAGATTTTCTCTTGGTTTTCATTAACACGTTTTTCAAATTACTAAACATATGTTTCATAAAAAAACTTTTTATATAAAAATTGCTTTAAAATATCAAATATATCTATTTGTTAAATTTATAATAATTAAAACTTAATTAATTATAGGTTAATGATTTTTTCGTTTTAAATATATCAACTTAATCTTATTTCTATGAGTTTTAAACACCAACTGACTTTTTCTGGAAATGCATTGAGGCTGTACGAGTACATCCAAATTAAACCTGTCTCCACTCATCACTGGACCAGTACCACTTGCTTAGCTGGTATAGGTACTGCAGTGTAGTAGTAGGAGTAGTGACCAGTGACTAGTGCCTAGTGACTAGTGCCTCTATTTATGTGTTCGGTTCGGCGTCTCCTCCATCACTTGTCTCGACGCGTCACGGTCTCACGGACGTATCATCCTCTTCGGAGATGGACGGCGCCGCAGCCACCACGAGGGCCCGGAAGCCGGTGGTGCTCTACCCGTCGCCGGGCATGGGCCACCTGGTCTCCATGATCGAGCTCGGCAAGGTCTTCGCCGCCCGCGGACTCGCCGTCACCGTCGTCGTCGTCGACCCACCGTACGGCAACACCGGCGCGACGGGGCCTTTCCTCGCCGGCGTCTCCGCGGCCAACCCGGCCATAACGCTCCACCGTCTGCCGAAGGTGGAGGTGCCGCCAGTGGCGTCCAAGCACCACGAGTCTCTCACCTTCGAGGTCACCCGCCTCTCCAATCCCAGCCTCCGGGACTTCCTCGCCGGCGCCTCCCCGGTCGTCCTCATAATCGACTTCTTCTGCAACGCCGCCCTCGATGTCGCCGACGAGCTGGGTGTCCACACCTACATGTTCTACACTTCCGGCGCCGAGATCCTGGCTTTCTTCTTGTACCTCCCGATCCTGCACGCTCAGACCACAGCGAACTTCGGGGAGATGGGCGAAGAGCTCGTGCACGCCCCCGGCATCCCCTCGTTCCCGGCGACGCACTCCGTCCTACCACTCATGGAGCGGGACGACCCGGCCTACTCGGAATTTTTGAAAGCGGCCACCGACCTCTACCGCACCCAGGGCTTCCTCGTCAACACATTCCGCTCGCTCGAGCCGCGAGCCGTCGAGACCATGGCCACGGGGAGCTGCACGCCTCCCGGCGTCCCGACGCCGCCCGTCTACTGCATCGGGCCGCTGATAAAGTCGGAGGAGGTGGGCGAAAACCGGAGCGAGGAGTGCCTGGCGTGGCTGGACACGCAGCCCAACGGCAGCGTGGTGTTCCTCTGCTTCGGCAGCATCGGCTTGTTCAGCGCGGAGCAGATCAGGGAGGTGGCGGCGGGGCTGGAGGCTAGCGGGCAGCGGTTCCTGTGGGTGGTTCGGAGCCCGCCGAGCGACGACCCGGCGAAGAAGTTCGACAAGCCACCGGAGCCCTACCTGGACGCGCTACTCCCGAAGGGATTCCTGGAGCGGACCAAAGGCAGGGGCCTCGTCGTCAAGTCGTGGGCGCCGCAGCGCGACGTGCTGGCGCACGCGGCGATGGGCGGCTTCGTGACGCACTGCGGGTGGAACTCGGTGCTGGAGTCGATCATGGCCGGCGTGCCGATGCTGGCGTGGCCGCTGTACGCGGAGCAGCGGATGAACAGGGTGTTCCTGGAGAAGGAGATGCGGCTGGCCGTGGCGGTGGAAGGGTACGACGTCGGGGAGGGGACCGTGAAGGCGGAGGAGGTGGCGGCGAAGGTGCGGTGGCTGATTGAATCCGACGGCGGGAGGGCGCTCCTGGAGCGGACGCTGGCGGCCATGCGGCAGGCGAAGGCGGCGCTGCGCGACGGCGGCGAGTCGGAGGTGACGTTGGCGCGGCTGGTGGAGTCGTGGAAGGAAGCGGCCAGCGCCTGACGTGGGAGATGATTGGATGAGTTGGGCTCTGTATTTGGGTGGTGATAGGGTGACGCATGTAACCACCGAGTTGGGCCCCCGCACGGTGGTCGTGCATGACTGGGACTTTGGGTAATTTCAGTTTCGTATCTGCTAGCTTTCGCCCAAAGAGAAAGAAATGTTTTTATTTAGATTTTTATTTAAATAAATATTGAGATGGTGTTTGTATTATTAAAATTAGTAATTGACCTTTGAAAATTTTGAGAAAATTTCAGAGAGTGTAATTAATCATGGATAATTTAACAAAAATTAAATCTAGCCATGTAATTTTATTTCTCATACTTACTTTACTTTATTTGTAAATTAATTTAATTCTACACCTACCTATCTAGAAATACCCAAGTATTCCGGAAAATTTGTATTTTTAATTAATTACATAATGTAAATCTTTCTCAACTTTTTCTTAATTTTCTTTTTTTTCTTTCCGTTGTAACGCATGGGCAGTTTTTCGAGTAACTACTAGTACGTGTAAACGTATATGTGTAACAGCTAGCGTAAGTAATCCCCGCAAAGAAAGGGCGTGTAAGTAATATTGTAAGCATACGTGCATTATTTGCGTTTAATACTTTAACTAACACTGATAAAAGACGTAAGTAATATTGTACGTGCATTACACATACTCTCGCGTACTTGCGCGATCGGACACGGATAAATTAAGGACAGCATATAATTTGTGCGGAACTTATTCGCTACAGCACAATTAATTAATTGTTCGTGCTACTAGACGGCTATAGTTTTAATGCCACGTCACGCACCAAAGGCTAGATGGTGTTACAGAGTCAGGCGCCGACGGCCGGTTGGAACAGCATCCGCGCGTTGCTGGTCAGGTCATACACGACAAGGAAGTCCATCTGCATGATGTTACCGATGATCGTCAAGGCCTGCGATGATCTCATCACGGTCCAGCACCACATTCCCTCGCCTTGCAGGAAGTAATTCTCAGCTGGCAGGTCCATGTCGGCGCCGCCGTCGAAGTGTAGCACCATAGACGGCAAGGTCGTCGTCGAACCCTTTGAGAAACAGACGTTGTCGTTGTCGTTCGCCGCCGGTGGTGGCATCTGAGCCAGCAGCTCGTCTCTCACCAGCGTGTACGCGGGGTCCGGGAGCATCGTAAGCGTGGTGCCGGAGTCGAAGATGACGCCGCCTGTCCCGGAGCTCCGGTCGATGGAGAAAGTGCCCGGAGGTATCTGCACGAGCTTCCCGCCGACCGAGATGCCAGCCAGACCGACGTAGTAGAACGGAAGGTCCTGAACCACTGGGTTTGTGAGTAGCGGAGTGGACATGAAACTGGCGCCGTTGCCTCCGGTCACGTCAGCGAGGGAGCCGAACGAGATGGGGCTGGGCGCGGACAGGTCGGACGAGAGGCGGTAGCCGAAGGCCTCGACGTTGAGCTGCGTCACCAAGGACAGCTTCCCTCTGCCGAGCCCGACGAGGCCCGAGCCCGTCCCGAAACCGCCCTCGGAGCGGAGCGTGCACCCGAACGCGATGCCCGGGAACGCGGCGTTGCCGAAGGTGAAGGTCTCAGTCATGAGGATGCCCTCCGTGTAGTGGTGCGTGTCCCTAGCGTTGCCGTAGGCGTAGTGGTAGGAGCAGTTGCCGTTGCTGGCGACGTTGCTGCACAGCGGTCGGGGCAGCTCCCCGCACGTGCGGTCGCCGCACGCGACGAACGCGGCGGAGCTGGAGCTGGTGGGATAGTAGGACGGGGAGTCCTGCGGCGAGCACTGCGTGCAGGCGCCGCACTTGGTCCAGATGAGGTCGCTCCCGGTGTCCGCCTCGGCCGACAGCTCCGTCGCCGGCGTGCCGATGCCGAACGACATGGCGTAGTCGCCGCTCCCTTTCCGCAGCGGGGTCTGCGCGCTCTCCCCCGGCGCCTCCCCCGCGTTGGACACCGCTCTGGCGGCGAGCATGGACAGGCGGGAGCGGGAGCGCTGCACGGCGCGCGTGTAGTTGATGCCTGCAGGCTCGGTGCGGACCAAGGCGGCTTGGAAGCTCGCGGGGGGCGGCGTGGGTTGGATGCCGCCGTAGGCTACGCGAGTAGCGGTAAGTAGCAGTAGAAGCGGGAGCACGAGAGCAAGCGCTCCCATTTTGGTATCCATATTACTTGCTGTTGATTGAATCAAGCGTCGTGTCGGCGTATGGCTTGTAAATGCATGTAATATGTGTGTATGCATGGGGTGATCTGGACGAATGGAGTTTGATCGTTTATATAGAACATTAGAAAGATATATCTATTATATATTAAAAATCTATTAAACTTTCTATAAACGCTCCTAAGCTGTCACGTGACATCTTACAAACGTTCATAAGTCTTAAGCCGTCACATGACAATCTTACAAACGTTCATAAGTCGCCACGTGGCACTATAATAAATTAGAGAAAATCTTAGAAATTCTAAAAAAAGGAAAAACATCTTGCTTTCAATTTTTTATAAAAATTAGTGGGCCCAACATTTCAAGCCGTTACATTAGATTGAATTTTTTTCTTCCATAAAAGAAATAAGATGTCCTTCCTCTTTGTGCGTCCAGTTTGGATGGTGGACGCACAAAAATATCCTTTAGACATACAAGGTTGATAATTGATTTTATCATATCAGAAATTAAAAAATATGGATTTTTTTAGCATCTTTACACAATGTGGAAGTTTGTCTATAAGTTTCAAGATTTTTGGATTTTATTTTTAAACAAGATATAATTTATCCGTTATATGCTACATATAATACGTTTTTGTGTCGTTGTTTTCAATATAAATCATCATGGATATCCTATACAAAATATTTTTTATTTAAACTACTACCAGGCCTTGTCGAGTAGTTATATATTAAAAAAAGTAATATTTACAAAACAGAAACAGGAATTATGAAAATTGTAACCAACTATACAAAATATTTTTGTGCTATTATTTTTTGTGTGTAAGTAATTTCTCTCTCATATATCACACAAAATATTTAAAAAATAAAATACCAAAAAATAAACTTATATATAAACTTTCATATGTTTAAGGAGGCTACATAAAAAATTATTCTTTTTGAAACTTCTAATGAGATAAATAAATTGTTTTAAAGCTGTTTTTGAAAAAAAGCCCCAGTCCAAAGGCATATTGTAGAACGATTAATAAACTCGCTGATATATTATAAAAAGGAACAGTGTCAATAGCTAATTATTGAATTAGGATAAACTTAATTGCATAGAATAAATTCTCTCTTTGAAATTTTAGGTGCCTTTTGCAATAAATATTTTACGAAAAAGCCATCCATATATAAACATTCATATATTTAGAGTAATAAATTTCAAACACAAGTAGAACCGAGCCGCCTCTTCTCTAGACCTTGGTGCTAGCTGTCAAGGAGGGAAAGGAAGGGGAGAGGTGAGCAGCACACCACCGCAATGAGGGCCAAGTGGAAGAATAAGAGGATGAGACGGTTCAAGAGGAAGCACCGACTGATGAGCCAGAGATCTAAGTAGTTCGAAGGCGATCGACTGATGGAGAAGGAGAAAGCGTCTTTGGATGTCAGCTGCTGTCATTTGTTTAAGTTTCTAGTTCCATTTAGTAAGAGAGAAAAAAACTAATTAATGTACTTCTTTTGATCTTTGTTATGGGAGTATGTGATTGTACTGAACATCAATATTTTCATAATTCTATTATCTAGAGTTATCTGTCAAAAAAGACTTCAAACACAAGTAAGATTCCCGCGCATATGCGCGGGCTACCTTTCTAGTTGAAAAAAAGCATCCTAAATATCACCTTAAGTTTGAGATTCCCCTATAGAATAATTTGTTGCAAATATACCCCCTCTTATTTACCTTGGTTTCATATTTCTCTCCAATTAGCAATTACCATTATTTGCGTGTTTTTTCTTGTCTCTTTTCATATGTGTTATATGACTTAGCACATCCATTAACAGACATACACATTTTCTTCCTCAACAATACAATGCCATACAGGCTCATCTTCCTCATCTTAAATCTGTCAAAAAAAATAAGCCACTGCTGAACCCCATAAGACAAACATAATAGCTCATCTTTCAGCAACCCCAATGTTCAAGAGTGAAGAGTTGTGACTATCATCGTCCAACAACATGCTAGAACATGAGTCCACAATCATGTCATCATGCCTGATCAACATGAGTGGTAACTACGTCTTCACAGTCATGTTATACCCAATGGGGTTTGTGATCATGAGAATGAGCAAGTAACGACCACTACTACAAAAATAATTTTTCTATACGAGGACCTCAATAGGTTGCAGGCGGACCTTAATTGGTCGCGCCTACAAAAATCGACCTGCATTTTCGCATACGGTTTCTTAAGAGACCCGCATATAAAAATCAATTTTCGCATGCAGATCTCTTAACATACCCGCATATACAAATAAGCCTATTTCCCCAGCGGCCCTCTTAAACGGTCACATGAAAAAATGTATTTTCGTATGTGGGTTTCTTAAAGGTCCGTCTAGAAATATGACTTATCTTTTTTTTTCTCTCTCAACACTTCAATTTTTTTCAAGTCATCCTTCTTATCTTCTCTCCATCTCTCTCACCTCCTCTCCTCCTCTCCTCTTTATCACTGGCAGGCGGCGGGCGATGGCTGGCTCGGCTACCTGGGGCGGCCGGCGACGGGCGGATTTGCCTCCGCCGGCCCGCGACGGCCGGATCCGCCGCCACCGGCCACGTCACCGTCGTTATCGGGTTGTGGATGGGAGCTAGATAGGGTTTTGATTTTTTTGATTTTTATTTTTACATACGTATGACATAAACATTCACACGCGAAAATAGCAATTTTCGCAAACACTTTTGGGCGGATGGGCACTCAACCTCACAAAAAAATAAAATAGGTTTTCGCCATTTGAAAAAGTACTTTCTGTAGTAATGGACAATGGGTGATATCAAACTAAAATAAATTAGAAGAAGGGTATTTGCAAAAAAAATAGTCTTATAGAAAAAGTGTCAAATTCATAGTGATATTTGGAATGGTTTTTGTAATTTTCCGTAGAACAATAGAACGCGAATGGTTTGGCAGTTTGGCACGGTGCCCAGGTATACAGCAAGTCTGTGGCATTATTCTCAACTTTGAAATTAATTTCCACGTAATTTGGTGGTTTGTACTACAAGGCAGAAGAGTTGACGTGTTGACGTCAAGTATTGGACACAATTTTTGTATCCTTGTAAGGTATCCATATAATTTCTTTATCACATCGCTACAGAGGGACGTTTAATTGTTCTTATATTAACTTCTTGTGCATTCTATAATACTTCGCATTGTCTGGTACTTCTTGTGCATTTGTTAACATCGGAGAATTGAGTTGGGTACTGGGCACCGAGACAAACGACAAGACGATGATCTTCTCGACCTCAAAAGAGGGTCTACGTTAATTTGAGAAGAAATTTCTTTGATAACGTGCCTTGCGTCCTGTTGTGTCCGTCGACCCGTTATCCGTCCAGGTCTTTCAATGCGAGACTCGTCGTCGCATACACGGCATTTTAATGTTCTTGTTGACCCAGAGAGCTCCCCCAATTTGAGTAGTAACTAATCTAGAAATCTTTACACCAAATTAATGACTGACTGGGACAAGGTCACTAGGATCCACCAATCGGTCTCACGTCCTGCATGTGCATACTGTCGAAAGCCGTTTGATTGATGTCCCGCCTCATATTAGCCCTAAACAAAAACTAGAGTAAGACGATCCAAATTAATCTAACCTGTATCAGTCCTAGAAAACAATGCTGGTACAACAGGAAGAAGAAATATCACAGCAACAGAGGTCTCTTTATTAAGAGTAGAAATACAATCATTATTAGAACTACGGACAGACCCCAAATTCGCAACTGCACTACAAAAAGACGAAAGCGGAGACTAGCCCAAAGCCACAAATATGACTTGGGAACTAAGTCGAAACCCTACTACAACTCGAAGCCTGTTTGCTCTTGAAAAAACTCCTCATCAGCTGGATCCATCTCCTCTTCTTCAAAGACTGAGTGGAGGAAAATATTTATATAGAGCAAGGGTGAATACAAGAGTACTCAGCAAGCCATGGAAAGTTAAGTGTTTAATACAAGCTTCAAAGGAAGGCTGGTTATTTTCGCGTTCAGTTTTAGTTTAAAGCTTTTGGAATCATCTAAATGAGTGCTTCTCAATGACTCAGAGAAGAGAGTGCGTCTCATTCAACCGGAGTAGTGAAATGTATGAATTGATTGTATTTGCATGAGTGGCTCTCTGCCAACAGATACGCACTGAGTCCTGCTGTTCCCAATAGCCACAAGACAAACCTTTGAAAACATTCCCTTATACCAACAGTAGTTCACAAAGCAGTAATAAAATAAAACTACGCTAAGGAATCACCTCACATCCACCCATGACCGTGGGCACGACTGTTCGAACAGTTTATTAACCTCTGCAGAGAGGGTACACTTTACCCACAGGATGTTACTAACTCGGGTCTCCCAGCCTGTGCAGCGCAGCCACGTCTGGCGACTTTGAGGCTTTCACGACAAGGCATTTCGAAAGCTGACTCAGGGTCACTTTATGTCAACGGGAGGGGTCCCACGGACCAACACCAGGTTAGGACCCAGACAATACTGTGCCAAGAAGCCCATGGGTCCTCCCCGACATCACCCCAGAGAATCCACTTGTCCCTTGGCATCAAAATTTCCCTGGCCTAGCTAATTACTCAGCCAGGGGTGTCTCATTTCACCTATGTGGCCGCACATGTTATGTTTGGATGAAATTCCGAAAGAATCGGTCCTTAAGGCGAGAGCGGGAAGACCGTACCTCCAGTACATCTCCCGCACCGCGAGTTTTGGAAACTCATTTTATTTTCAAGGCACCGACCCAGACGTCAGATTTTTCAAGGATTTTGTAAATCCAAGTTTTACCCAATTGATCATTTTAAATTTTAGGAAAGCCAACGGCGCTCATACTCGAGGGTACAAATACCGTGGCTTAACATAACAGGCGACAAGGAATGTTTAGGTCATTCAATAATCAAGGAGGTCAAATGAAACAATTAGGTGAGGCCTGCCGGCTATATTGCAAACCACGGCTAATAAGTCAAGTGTAACCTAGAGATGCATATTTTGAGAAATTGAATTACTTAATTTGAATTTATGGGCTCAATTAATCAAAGGTGACTTGTCTTGCTCGAGATTTTGAGCTTCCTCCTTGAAATTAGCGCACTGCGAGTCTTCGGGCTCCGAAGCTACCCGCGAAACGAGGTGACTCAACAAAACGGTCAAAAGAAAGCCCTATTAATGACTTCTAAGCATGCCATTAGATAGATCTCGGTTTTTGAAAAATTTTGGAAGTTGAACGGAGTCAATCGGATGAACGGTTGAGGAGATATGGATTTTCTAAGATTTAATAATTTTCTGTCTAAAGAAAAAAGTGATTATTAATTCCTTTGGAAAAGAAAGGAAGGAGAGACACCTTTTAGACTTTGGGGTCGGCGCGAGGGGCGGCCCGAAAGGATTTGCACGGCGCGGCCGAGCCGAACGGGCCGACACGCGCGAGGGGACGGCCCACGGCCGAGCGAACGTGGGCGCGAGGACGAGCAGTGGCCCACGCGGACGAAGCGGCGGCGGGAAAGGAGGCCGAGGGGGCCGAGCGAGGACGCGGCCCACGGGCGCGCTCGCGAGCAAGCCGGTAGATGGCGGTCCACTGCACGGGGTCCACCTGTCGGCGACACGGCTCACGAGAACCAGATACACGGAGGGGGTTGGCGTTAGGGTTGGCGGACCGGGTACGGGTTTTGTGCGTCGGGTAGACGGGTGTGCGACGGGTCCACGCACAGCCTTACGGCTCTCCGTGGACCGCGCTCACGGAGGAGCACAATGAGAGTGACGTGGCGCCTATGTGGCGGCCATGTCGGATGGCAGGAGGAGGAAGAAGCACAGGCTTCATTCGACGGCCAACACGGCGGCCATGACTCCGAGAGGGCATGCAACCATTCCGGTGAAGGGGAAACACACCGAAGCGATGAGGGGCACGAGTGGAGATGAGCCAACGGCTCGGATTTACCAGAGGACGGCCGACGACGACGAATCACGACAGCGCACATCGCCCGTGGCGGAAGAGGAAAACCTTGCCAGAGCGGCTAGAGGTCGATTCGCCGAAGAGGGAGCGTCTACACGGGCTAGGAAACTCAATCCCCACGAAAAAGGGCATGAGCGACTCTAAAACGTGGCGGCGACGGAGAACATTGCTTAGCATGGAGCAATGGCGCGGCGACAAGCTTCGGCGAGCAACGGAGAGGCTACCAAGGCGTCTACGCGCACGGGCACACGGTGGTGAGCTAGCTAGCGACCTATGAAGGAGAGGAACGAAGGAAAATGAAGGGAGATATATCGCGATGAGAAGGGGCGCCATGAAGAGATGCTGACGGCGCAGGACGTGATCGTCTAGGCCTCGGGCCGAGGAAGGGGAAGGAGAACTATGCTCGGAGTCCCTTCATGCGTCCACGACCTCGCCAGCTTCACCGGCACGCGCGAAGGCGGATGAAGGCGGCGGCTTTGGAGGAGGTGTTTGGCGGCGGAGCAATGTCGGCCGAGCGAGAAAGTGGTGCAGCTTAAAAAGGACGGTATAGGCGGTGGAGGCACGAAGGCAGTTCGGGAGAGGCGGTGGAGGCGCGCGGAGAGCTAGCGCTCTTTGGCGCTAGCGGCCAAAGCGGCGGCAGCCATCACGTCGGCGACGGTCGAGAGAAAAAGAAAAAGGAGGAGGAAAAAGGGCGGCGGTCTTCTTGCCATCTCGGGAAAAAGGAGCGTGGAGAGAGAGTGAGAGAGAGGGGCGCTTGTTGGCGCAGAATTAAGACCCGCCTCGCAACAAAACGGGTTCTACGTTTCCACGGCGGCCTGGGAGGTTTGCTTTACTCCAGTGCAGGTCCAAAAGGCTTGCCTAGTTGTGTGCTGAGCGTGCCAGTTGATTTGATCTGCAATCAACAAGAAACAAGTAAACCATGTTAAAAAACAATGGTCGATCGGCCGATAGGCCGATGTCGCATTGTCATAGCCCAGCCGATAGGGCAAAGTTGTATCGGCTCACTTGCAATAAAATGAGATTAAAACATGAATCATATCCTATCAGCCTTCATCAACATATTGATGTCGATTAATAGCATCGGCCGATAAGAGCAATAAGGGAAACTGCACCAGCTAATATTCTAGTGCAAATCTACATGAACTAATCAACCAATATGAATACATCAATCACAGATAAACCCTAAAGAGTAAATCATAACAGATGCATCTATATTAATCAATCTGTTTATGTAGATGGCAGATACACATGAAAACATTATGATAAACACGCATATCAGGTAAGACTGGCTGAAACCCCAGTGATATCCTTAATTACAATCAAAAGCAAGTTTTGTGTTAAATCTCAAAACAGGACTAAGGTCGATAGCAACTCAGAGTATGGATTAAAACTTAACACAAAGAAAATCAAGCTGTCGATTACTTTTGGAGATGGTAGATGCATTGAATGATCTAACCAAGTGCAATAATTAAACCACCGTCGGCAACAAACCCTAAAACGAGTAAATCGCTGGCGAAGCATAATTGAAACACTTGTCAAGATCACACAAAACATGATAAACGATGATCACATCATCGAGGCTTAACGTGTCTAAAGCGACACGTTAGCCCCGACGATGCAGATCGTCAGGCACGAGTTCTTACCTCTGCTCCGGGGAAACAAGAACTCGTCGGAGTTGACCTCTTGCGAGGGTTGGTGATGCGTCGAAAGTAGATTAAAAACTGTTTGTTGTATTGTGTTGTGAGAGAGTTTCTATGTACAAACTACCGGGATATTTATACCCGCGATTACAACAGGGTCCTTGTAGGACACGATCTTATCTATAACTAACAAACAAGTCTTTGCAACAGACTCTTGCCACAGATTAGATCTAAACCTACTTGATTTACAAGATACAATTGCCTAAAACCGAGCTTTATCTCTATTTAGCAACTTCCTTAAAGCTTATCTTGAGCCCAGACCAAGCCCACACTGACTCTGTCAACTTGCAACCTGTATCGGCCAACGACCATATTGAATCCGTATCGGCCGATACGCTCTTCCTGATAGCGCCTCTCCCAGTCCGATACGGCTACCGGGTCCGATACGATACTTGGTCCGACTCCAACTCAATCCTTCCTCTCTGCTTCGGTTTTCTCTTTCCTCTCCGGGTCGATTACGGAAATCTGCTGTTAACACATGCCCCCCAATTCCGTTTCATTATATAATGTGGCGGAATTAGCTCCGAGGAACCCATCGACTTTTCGCTAGGGTTTGTCTCAAAACCGCGCAGATCCAGATTCGCTGCCCTCCGCCGCCGATTTAATAACCACTCGTGTTCTTCAACTCCGGCGACCCCTCAGCGTCCCATCGACATTAACCCCCAAACGGCAACCTCTTCGACAACAATGGCTTCCGCTCCGTTCTACGCCTCCGAGATCCCTGTGGTAAGTCAATCCCTCCTGAATCCACATTTTCACTTTCCCGCTGATTTCTTCAAACTAGGGTTTTTGCTTTTTTTGCCCCCCGGGTCTTATTTTTTCACCGTTGTTCCTATGACATAGGTCTTCAAAAACCAAATCTTGATCCCCACCAACGACAAATCGTATCGATTTCTGCTAGGCCCCATGGGCAATTGCGACCCAACCTGGCTGATTAATGCCGAGACAAACAGAGTCCCCTTCAAGCAAGCCAAGCCCAACGTCTCTTCATGGAAGCACACTTTCAGATCTTGGCCGTCGAAGCTCAATGGGTACAGAACCTGGCACAAGAGGATTGCTGCAGCCAAACAGGTCCACTAGGACGAGATAGGAATCAGCCAATGTATCACTTTATCCCTGGCCGATACCAAAATAAACGAACCACTCATGTCAGCGGCCACCTACTTTTGTTCTAGCACCTTGAACACTTTCCTGTTCAAGCAAGGTCCGATGACCCCAACTCTGATTGACATCAAGATGCTAACAGGACTAGACATCCAGTCCGAGATCAATCCCTTCAGCCTCCTGGCAAACAACAGCCATAAATTGAAAACCAAGAAGATCGGAGGCTAGTCTGGATATATCTCTGAGCATATGGAACAAGGATCAGTCTCAGAGAGAGAACATGTGGCCTTTCTGACGCTATGGTTGGAAAGATTTGTCTTTTGTGGATCGACCTGCAGCCCCACTACAAATTGTCAACATTTGGCTCAAGCTCTGGTCGACAACAAACAAATCCCCCTTGGCCGATATCTCTTGGGAGTTGTCTATCGGCTGCTTCATGTTGCCACCCAAGATCTGATGCTGAAGCAAACTGTGGCGCATGGAGGACCATGGTGGTTTATCCAGCTTTGGTTAACCATTCATACCAACACCATAGTCAATTGGCCTCCACTATCGGACTCCTACTTCCCATCAAAATATGCCAATCACGAAGACCACAGAACCAGAAGGTGCATGTCTTTTGGAGAGGTGGCCTCTGTTTACCCTGGAGCAGATCAATCGGCCGAAGACATGTCCACATGGTTCATCCAAATCTACACCGGTCCTCCATCAGTTAAGATGGATATGTTCGTCTACACCTCATATCAAGACTTTGAACTCCCCGATGATCTCCACCTGGACTTGGTGAACGATGATATGGAATCAAGAGAATCGTTTATGATTGGCATTACCCCATGCCTGCTCCCAGTAGGCATATTTCAAGGAAGAAGCACCAGCCTGTCCTATGAATTCTATAATCCCATGGTAGCTGCTAGACAGTGCGGGCTTGGACAACTCCCAATTAATTTATACTTCCATAGACTCCTAGAGAGCAGGGGCACAGTATCATCAGGGCTGATCATGAGCAAGGCACTGGAAATTGGAATCCCGAACCTGGGTGACTACGACCGATTGCACCTGAGCGCCTTTGTCCATATCAGCTTCCAAGCATGGTGGCAAGAATGGGCTGCTCATATTTTCCACCAATCGGCCAGATTCTATGTGACGGAACTTATCCAGGGTATCAGCCCTCAAGTCCCAGACGGGCCGATTCCATCCGTGAGCAATAGTGGACAGAAAATCTGTTATGCTCAAGCTGTAGCTCCATCAGGATCAACTATCCTGGAATCCATCATCGGCCTCACCGCCCCAAAGGTATCATCATTGCTCCAAGGGCCGATGACTAAAGAAAATCCCAAGAGGAAAGCGCCAGCCAAAGGAAAATCTCAAAAATCCAGCAAGAAGGCTAAGACCGACGACCAGGCCGATCTTGAAGAGCTAGACCTTTCCATAGAAGACTTCCTTGACGAACAAGTGATGGAGGAAGAAGTCGATGCAGCAGCTGTCGATGTACCTGAAAAAGAAAACCCATCGGCCGAAACCACTAAGGAACCATCGGCCAAGACTACCACAGTCCAACCGGCTGACGACCAAGCCGATACCACCCAGCCGAAGAAAACCAGGCACGCAGTCCGCAAGGTAACATGTTTCCTTTCTTGAATTTATGCAATCTCCTTCTACCGGTATGTTACACCTTACCTCTTGCAGGTGCTTGCGTCGTCTTTGTTGAAGGAACGAACTCAATCGGCCCCTTTACCAAGAACCAAAAAGACAACTTTACAGAGGCGTGAACGAGCTAAGGCCCGATTGAGAACCCCTTCTCCTTCTCCAGCACCCTCTCCGATTGCTTCGGTAAGAGTTAATTTTGCATTGTCTTTCTAACAACATAGATCTGTTCACCATCTTCTTGTTTTGTCTTTAGCCAAGGGCCCCATCACCTGCACCACATCGGCCAACCCCCTCGCCTACTGTTTCAACACAGCAAAAGGAAGCCGATGCAAGTACCACCGATGCTCCAACACAGGTAACCAAGATTATTTTGATCCTCTTTTGCCGATTCTCGTTTGACTAGGCTGACCTTGGCCTATACTGATATTTTGCAGAACCTAGCCGATATGTTCTCTTTTGACATCGGCCAGTTTCTTGATGACGAGGACAAGGAGCCACCCACCACAGCCAAGACATCAATCTCTGATAAGCTAAAGAACCGGCTAACCGACATTGCCAATCGGCTGGAGTCCTCACTGGAGTTCTTGATGAAGGATTGTACTCCCATCAGGGTCAGGGTACAAGAAATTCAAGATCAACTGCCCGAAGACTTGATGGAGATCCTAACACCGGCCATCTTCTTGGAGCAATATCGATTCAAACTTAACAAGGCGAAAGAAAGACTTGCGGAGTGACGAGAACGTGAACAACTGGAATCGGCCCTGTCCGCTAGCAAGGCTCAAGTCAATGCTGACAAGACCAGGTTGGATGAGCTAGCTATGGAGCCAATTATCTTGAAGAACAAACTCGAAGAACTCCGTCGCCTCGAAGCAGAGCTAGAGTCAAGGCTGGAAGCCACTCGCCAAGAAATCCAAGAAGTTGAAGCCGGGATAGTTGCATCACCCAAGGCTATAGAAGACCAGACGGCAAAGTTAAAGGCATCGGCCAAGTACCTTGCAACCCTGAGCAAATCGTTGAAGCCAATCCCAGGGTCAACGGCCGATGACGCCCAAGCTATAGAAGATATTGAGCAAATTCGCTGTAGAGCCATCACAGCTATTGCAGATTTTATAGGGTGATGTAACATATTTTGTCTTTATACTGTGTAAACACAAATCTCATCGGCCAAGCAGCCGAATTTGATCTAAATAAATCTGAAGACACTCCAGCTTGAAAATTATTTGTGAAGTCCATCTTGTAAACAAATATCCCCTTATTATAATTAATCTCATCGGCCAATCAGCCGAATTCGATCTCAATCTGAAAAAGTCTAAGTCTGAAAAATTGAATCCCATAAACTTGAAGCCTTTAATCAATCTAATAACCTTAAAAATCATGAAGAATAAGACTTGAAACATCCTTCAAAAATTCCGCGCTTGTATATATATATGCCCCCCAAATTTTAGAAGATGAGGGCTCATGTTATAAAATTTGAACTCAGGGCGATAATGTATATCGGCCATCTAAAGACGATGTACACCACATCGGCTATTATCATAAATCGGCTGGTGGGCCGATCATGAATCAATCCAGACGCTAGGATAATATTTCTTTAAGTACTTGCCATTAAGAGCTCGTCCATATATTTCACCATCCAGCCCCTTGAGCAAATAAGCATTATGAGGAACGCATCGATGAATTTGAAAAGGACCTTCCCAATTAGGTGACCACTTGCCGAATTTATTATCTCTGGAACCAATCGGCAGAATCAACTTCCAAACCAGATCCCCCTCCTCAAATGACTTGGCCACAACTTTCTTATTATAATGACGAACCACTCTATCTTTATCTCATTTGATTTTCTCCAGGGCTCGCAACCGGACGTGCGCCAAATCATCTAACTCATCGACCATAAGATTATGGTACTCATCGGCTATCAAGTCGTCTTGCAAAGCAATCCGTCTTGAGCTGATGTTGGTTTCCCACGGTAGCACAACTTCATGTCCATAAACCAACTGATACGGCGGTACTTGAATCGCGCCATGACAAGCCATCCGATATGCCCAAAGGGAATCGGCCAGCGTCGTGTGCCATTGCCTCGGCTGTTCGTCGATTTTTCTCTTGATTAACTTGATTAAAGTCTTATTGGAAGCTTCTGCCCACCCATTAGCTTGCGCGTAATATGGGGAAGAATTTAACAATTTAATGCCGATGCTGTCGGCAAACTGGACGAACTCATCGGACACGAAGATTGATCCCTGATTGGTGGTTAGTGTCTGCGGTAATCCAAACCGATATATGATATGCTCCTTGACAAACTGAATCGCATCTTTGGAATCAACCTTCTTGAGAGGGATGGCCTCAACCCACTTGGTGAAATAATCTGTAGCCACCAGGATATATTTGTGCCCTTTGCTTGATGGTGGACTGATCTGTCCAATCATGTCTATTCCCCATCCTCGAAACGGCCACGGTTTTATGATGGGATGCATAGCCGATGCCGGTGCTCTCTGAATTGCTCCAAACTTTTGGCAATCTTGGCATTCTTTATAGTACTTGAAACAATCCTCAAGCATTGTCGGCCAAAAATATCCGACGCGCTTCAGAAGCCATCTCATTTTATGGGTCGATTGATGGGTTCCACAAATTCCTTCATGTACCTCGCTCATCGCAACTTTTGCCTCTTCTGGTCCTAGGCACTTGAGCAAGACACCATCAATCGTCCGGTGATATAAGTCGTCATCTAACAGGACATACTGCAACACTTTGCATTTCATCTTCCACGACGCCGACTGGGAAGAATTTTTCAAATAATCGATGATAGCAAATCTCCAGTCGTCGGCATCCACGGCAGCGATTTGAACCTGAACGTCCTTAGCCATCGGCCTGTATCCCAATGCCCCCTGAGCTAAATCATTGGCCTCGAAATTCTGCTTCCTGGGTATATGCCTCATCGTCACAATTTTGAAAACTTGTAGCAACTCCTTGCATTCCTCATTGTAGACTCTGAGAATATCATTCTTGCATTCATACTCCCCGGAAAGTTGATTAATTACCAGTTGTGAATCACCAATGATCTCTACGGAATCGGCCTCAACCTCTTGTAATAACTGTAAACCTTTAAGCACTGCTTCATACTCTGCTTGATTGTTAGTATAATAAGGCTTGATGGTAAAAGCAAACTCAAAGCTTGCCCCCCGAGGGGATATGATGACCAGGCCGATACCGCATCCGTGTCTGCAAACAGATCCATCGAAATATAGCGTCCATGGCACGATGTCTGCATATGCAACTGAATCGTCTCTGTGTTGAACAATGAAATCGGTCAGGGCTTGTCCTTTGATTGCTTTGGCCGATTCATATCTGAGGTCAAATTCTATCAAAGCGAAAATCCACTTCTCAATTCTTCCTTTTAAGACGGGGGCCGATAGCATGTATTTCATCACATCGGCCTTACTTACCACAATGCACTCATTGGAAAGTAAATAATACCTTAACTTAGTACATGAAAAATATAATCATAGACATAATTTCTCCACCGGCGTGTACCATGTCTCGACATCTAACAACCTCCTACTGAGATAGAAAATAGCTCTTTCGCTGCCATCAATGTCCTGAACCAGAACTAAGCCGATGGATTTCTCATCGGCCGATAGGTACAGCCTGAATGGAACCCCTTTCTGTGGAGGGATTATAACCGGAGGGGAAGTCAAATATTCTTTGATATTGTCCAGCGCTTTTTGTTGCTTATCACCCCATACGAACTCTTGATCGTCCTTTATCTTCAACAATGGAGTGAATGGCTCTATCCTGCCTGATAGGTTTGATATGAAGCGCCGGACAAAGTTGATCTTTCCGAGCAGAGATTGCAACTTGGTCTTGTTGGTTGGAGGCTTAATATTTTTGATAGCATCAATGTTCTTCTGAGTAATCTCAATTCCTCTTTCATGGACCAAGAAACCTAAAAACTGGCTGACCGATACACCGAAGGCACACTTGTTAGGGTTCATCTTTAAGCCATACTTCCTTGCTCGTTCAAGTACCTTGCGTAAATCGGCCAAGTGCATATCATACTCTCTTGACTTCACGACGACATCATCGATATAAACTTTAATCAGAGAGCCGATAAGGTCATGAAAAATATAATTCATGGCCCTCTGATAAGTAGCTCCAGCATTTTTCAAGCCGAAAGTCATAAAAACCCATTCGTACAGGCCGATTGCCCCCGGACACCGGAAGGCTATCTTGTGGATATCTTCCTCGGTCATGAAAATCTGGTTGTAGCCGGCGTTCCCATCCATGAAGCTGATAACCTTGTGTCCAGACGCGGCATCAACTAGTAAATCGGCCAACGGCATAGGGTACTCGTCCTTTGGTGTTGCTTTGTTTAGATCTCTGAAATCGATACACATCCTGAGCTTGCCGTTTTTCTTCATTACTGGAACTATGTTGGAAACCCACTCCGCGTATCGGCAGGGCCTGATAAAGTTGGCATCGTAAAGTCTTGTGATCTCTGCCTTGATAGCTTCGTGCATATCGGCCTTAAATCTCCTTGGAGCTTGTTTAAATGGCCGATAGCCTGGTTTGATTGGTAGCCGATGTTCTACGATCGATCGGCTTAATCCTGGCATCTCATGGTATTCCCATGCAAAACAATCCATGAATTCTTTCAAAAGATTTATCAAATTTTTCTTATATTCCCTTGGCAGGTTAGCACTTACATACGTCGGCCTAGGCTTATCACCTATTCCTATGTCTACCTCTTCAAGTTCATCAATCGACGAAAAACCTTGTCCCAGTTTGCCATCTAGCTCATCCACCGCATCGTCTGTGTAGGGAATAGCTTGCTTGTCTCGAACAGTGGATGGCACATTTTCGCTAAAGCAACTGCTTGTCTTGATCTTCTATCGTCTCGATATCACAATCAGTTACTTTGAGGAAATCGGCATCCCAGACTCGCCCGGACAAGCAGTCGATTCCCTCCATCTCCCAAACTGCGAGATCGGCATTGGCCACGTGTACTGATCGATCGGCCTGCACGATCTTGACCTGGTCCCCTTGCCATTGTATAAGGCATT
Source organism: Oryza officinalis (assembly GCA_008326285.1). Lineage (NCBI taxonomy): Eukaryota > Viridiplantae > Streptophyta > Magnoliopsida > Poales > Poaceae > Oryza > Oryza officinalis. The sequence goes on along the minus strand of BDMV01000001.1, from coordinate 44,594,518 downwards.
GGTGCATTGTTGAAGGGACGCAACAGTTTGCGTGGATCCAATCCCGTCCTAACAACAAGCTGTAGGAACCCTTTCCGTCGAAGACGAAGAAGGTGGTGGGTATCGTCTTGTTTCCCACAGTGAGTTCTACGTTCAGCACCCCCTTCGCCTCAAATGCGTTGTCACCGAAGTCTTTTAGCACCATGTTGGTCTTGATGAGGTCCTTCGGCACCTTTCCAAGCTTTCGGAAGGTCGTATACGGCATCAGGTTTACTGCCGCGCCGCCATAGACCAACATCTTCGTCATCGGCCGCCCGTTGATGAACCCCTTGATGTATAACGGTCGTAGGTGCCTATGGCTGACGTCAATTGGCTTGTCGAATATGGCCTGGTCCGGTGACAACTGTAGTCGAGCCGAGGACTGCTCGTCATCGGCTATTGCTTCATCGGCCGTCTGCACGTTGTATTCTGCTGGCAATATGAAAACCATATTAACAGATGCCGATGCTACGCCTTTACCTTTTGCGGCCGCAGAAGCTTGAGCTGTATTGGAGGTGCCCTCATCGGCCTTGACCACCGTAGATTTTATCCTCCACTCTTTCTTGGTTCTGGTGGGCCGATGGGCTATTGTTGCCTGCTGCTCCTGGACCTGCTCCTTTTTCCTCAGTCTCTGTACCAGTCGTTTTTGGGTTTTGATGAACACGTCGCTTGGGCACCATTGAGGATTCTGGGGTTGATCACGGTCTTCGTCGTGACGCTCTTGGGGCATCGGCCCTAGCCTTTCATGCACGGATTTTCTTTGCTTGGCTGGCCGATGCGCTTGCCTGCTTGAGCTGCCCTGATGGTGTTCTTCTGTATCGTTGCATGCAGGGCACTCCTGGATGAATGGCAACCTCATTCCCTCATTCCAGCAAAACCGGAAAAACTCACACTCCCAATGTGGGTCATAGGAGTTGTCTTGATCGGCGTAGTCTTGCGCTTGTTCTTCCTGCCACCGCTAGTATTTTCTGATCAGGCCCTCCGAGGTCTGATAAGGTCGCTTGTTGGTCCGATGGCCACCGCCGTCGGCCCTGTCCGCCCGCACCATGTTGACTGGGAACGGGTGTCCTTCTATCTTCATCGACCTCTTGGCATCATCGATCTTAATTCTGCCTTGCTCGATGGCCGATTGGATCTGCTGTCGAAAGATTTTGCATTCGTTGGTATGATGGGAATATGTGTTGTGCCATTTGCAATATCTCCTCTTCTTAATTTCTTCAGCCGATGGAAGTATATGACCTACTGGCAGCTGGATCTGCTTTTCTTGCAAGAGTAAGTCAAATATTTTGTCGGCCTTATTGATGTCGAAGTCATATTTGTCCTCCTTATCGCCTTTCTTGGCCCACTGGCAAGTTGTTGGCTTTTTCATCCGGGCCCACTCGGCCAGGTCGACGTCGACGTCTTCTTCATCATCTTCGTCGGAGGCATACTGATAGACTGTGTTGACCTTTTTTGCGAATTTCTTTGCCTCCTGGAATCGTTTCTCATGGGCCGATACTCGTTGGGCTAGCTGTGCTAGGCTGTCGAATTCCTGAGAGGAGAACCTCTCTCGTATCGGCCCCAGTAATCCTTGGAACGCCAAATTGGCGAACTGTGAATCGGTCAGGCTGAGGCTGTAACACCTATTTCTTATGTCCCTAAATCTTTGAATATACTCAGGGACCGATTCATCCACTCGTTGCCGGATGGCAGTAAGATCAGACAGCTTCATCTCTTGCATGCCATTATAAAAGTACCTATGAACCTGCTTTTCCAAATCTATCCATCCTCTGATGGAATTACAGGGTAAAGACAAAAACCATGTAAATGCAGACCCTGACAGGGACAGAGGGAAAAACCTCACCCTCAACGTCTCTATGGCCGATGCCTCCCCGCACTGTGCTAGGAATCGGCTCACGTGCTCGTATGTCGAGACGTTGTCCTGCCCCGAAAACTTGGAAAAATCCGGGATTTTGTATCGACTTCGCAGTGGCACTCTGTCAAACTCCTCGGGATATGGATGCCGATACACTGTAGAACTTTCCTTGGGCTTCAAGCCGAACTAATCTCGCATCACCTCGGCTATCATGTCGGCCCAGTATCCTGCGGGCCGATGCGGGAGGTCTTGCTGGTAGGATTGTTGCAGCCCCTCTGCTTGATACTGTCTGGGGGAGTACAGTTGATAGTGGTGATCCAGGTTCTGCGCGTCGTAATGCCCTGCGGTGTACTGCTGGTAGCCTTGCGGCACGTTGTACGCAGCTGGTTGCGGAGGGTTGCCAGTCGTGGGGATGTGAGGTTGTCTGGCCGATGGCGGGTTGACAGGAACTTGCTGCATCGGCTCTATCACTGGTTGCTTCCCCTTCGTCCATTGCGCATATTGCTCCTCCGTGATATGCTGAGGGCTTCCTCCCGTCTGCCTGGTGAGGACCAGTGGCAAGGTTGTTGTTGGTTGCGCCGATAAGGGTAGCATCGGCGCCATCGGCTGTGGAGCCACGCTCAGGTCGTTCCTCAAGGTCCGATAGGCAGGGAACTTATTTTTTGGCAGGTAAATCGGCCCTTGAGGCTTGTACTGGTGGATTGACCCATCTAGGATCGACTTGACCGTATTGGTCAATGTGTTTACTAGGACCCCCGACTGGTTGACTAGCGCAGAATGAACTGCGGAGTCGATTCGGTCTTGCAACGTCGGCGCAGCGTTTTCTTCGGTCTTGACAGCGTGGTCATGGGCTGCTGCCGACATGCTGACTCCATCTCCAGGGCTCGGCATTAACACCTTAGATTTTTGGATAAGGGTGCCTTGCCGAGTCCTAGAGTATGTCTGCAGGTACATGCTTTGGAACTGCTCGACCAGCTTGTCCTTCTCGGCTTTCTGCTCTTCGTTGAGCTGGTCGACGGTCACGGAGACGACGTTCTCCTCGGAGATCTCAGCCTGCTTTGACATCTCGAAGTAGTCTTATTGTTGTTGCGAAGCTTGCGTTCTTTGGTCCCACCGGGCGTGCCAAAAGCGTATTGGCGCAGAATTTAGACCCGCCTCGCAACAAAACGGGTTCTACGTTTCCACGGCGGCCTGGGAGGTTTGCTTTACTCCAGTGCAGGTCCAAAAGGCTTGCCTAGTTGTGTGCTGAGCGTGCCAGTTGATTTGATCTGCAATCAACAAGAAACAAGTAAACCATGTTAGAAAACAATGGTCGATCGGCCGATAGGCCGATGTCACAATGTCATAGCCCAGTCGATAGGGCAAAGCTGTATCGGCTCACTTGCAATAAAATGAGATTAAAACATGAATCATATCCTATCAGCCTTCATCAACATATTGATGTAGATTAATAGCATCGACCGATAAGAGCAATAAGGGAAACTGCACCAGCTAATATTCTAGTGCAAATCTACATGAACTAATCAACCAATATGAATACATCAATCACAGATAAACCCTAAAGAGTAAATCATAACAGATGCATCTATATTAATCAATCTGTTTATGTAGATGGCAGATACACATGAAAACATTATGATAAACACGCATATCAGGTAAGACTGGCTGAAACCCCAGTGATATCCTTAATTACAATCAAAAGCAAGTTTTGTGTTAAATCTCAAAACAGGACTAAGGTCGATAGCAACTCAGAGTGTGGATTGAAACTTAACACAAAGAAAATCAAGCTGTCGATTACTTTTGGAGATGGTAGATGCATTGAATGATCTAACCAAGTGCAATAATTAAACCATCGTCGGCAACAAATCCTAAAACGAGTAAATCGCTGGCGAAGCATAATTGAAACACTTGTCAAGATCACACAAAACATGATAAACGACGATCACATCATCGAGGCTTAACGTGTCTAAAGCGACACGTTAGCCCCGACGATGCAGATCGTCAGGCACAAGTTCTTACCTTTGCTCCGGGGAAACAAGAACTCGTCGGAGTTGACCTCTTGCGAGGGTTGGCGATGCGCCGAAAGTAGATTAAAAATTGTTTGTTGTATTGTGTTGTGAGAGAGTTTCTATGTACAAACTACCGGGATATTTATACCCGCGATTACAACAGGGTCCTTGTAGGACACGATCTTATCTATAACTAACAAACAAGTCTTTGTGGTAGACTCTTGCCACAGATTAGATCTAAACCTACTTGATTTACAAGATACAATTGCCTAAAACCGAGCTTTATCTCTATTTGGCAACTTCATTAAAGCTTATCTTGAGCCCAAACCAAGCCTACATTGACTCTGTCAACTTGCAACCCGTATCGGCCAACGACCATATTGAATCCGTATCGGCCGATACGCTCTTCCTGATAGCGTCTCTCCCAGTCCGATACGGCTACCGGGTCCGATACGATACTTGGTCCGACTCCAACTCAATCCTTCATCTCTGCTTCGGTTTTCTCTTTCCTCTCCGGGTTGATTACGAAAATCTGCTGTTAACAGCGCTACTATCTCCTTTGGACGCATGCGCAGAGCGGCGGGACCGAGTGGATTACGCCAGCGACGATGGCGGGGCGGTTCAGTGCGGAGTGGCGATAGAGCGGCATCAACGCCAGGGGGTGACGGCGATCGGCCACGACGCGCGAGGGCCACCGAGCGACAACGAATTGGGAGGGCGCCGACGGGAAAAGGCGAGAGAGAGAGAAAACGAGAGCGAGAGAATGCTCCCTCGCGCGGTGCCCGTGTGACGCATGTGCGGGGACTGGGCCGGGACGGCGCGGCCCAGTAGAGGAGGAAGGTTGAGAGAGAGAGAGGCGGGGAGATGGGCTGGTCGGGAGGCGGCCCGAGAAAGCAGAGGGAGGTAAAATAGACTTTGCCAGAGAATTTGAATTTTGGAAAGATTAGGGTTTGGATTCGAATTTCGACTTTGCGATTCTTCGGGATTTGAGGAGAGAGGGAGCACGAGATCATGGCACACACTCGAAACACGACCGAAGAGCAACTTCGCAAATAGAGTTTTTATTAATTGAGTTTTTCCACAAACACCACGACGAAATGGGCGTTACAATTGAGCTCTCCCGCTCATCCACCACAAGGGGTAGTGTGTGGCCGGCACCCGGCGAGCAGTGGCAGTAGTGTGGCACTGTTGTCGCCATGTGCTATAATGTATTTCGCCACTTTCCCAACATTGTACACACCGGGGAACATCCCGTCATCCCCTGGTTGAGAGGTGCGAAAGTGCAAAGTAACCCAAACGGTAGGTATACGTTGTCTTTTACCCAAACACGCACTAGTCTACATAAGCGCTCTGGTGAAGGACGAGGCGGCATCGGCACGAAGTTTGAGGCCCAAAAGAACAAGGCCCAGCACGTTTGCAACATACAAGCAACTTGCGTTGCCGCCTGGACCGAAACCGGCCCGAGCTGGCCCAAGAACGCCCGATGTAGAGCCTTTCGCTTCAGAAGCCTCGCCGTAGAGTTCGATTTCTCCAAGCGATCCAGGGCGCGGCGAAAGAGGCGATGCCTGCCGGCTTCCGCCGCCGTCGCCGCCTCCGGCGGCCATCATCCGGTCAGGCTCCCTTGGGATACGCTTGCGGATGGTAGGCGCCGCTGGGGGCTGGGGCTACTCGGTGCCCATGGGACCACGCGGTTGTCGCGGTGGAGACGAGCGGCCTCCGGAACTCGGGGAGCGTCGCCGGCGACCGTGGCTGGGCTTGCTGTACGGGATTCGTCGGGATCTCCGCTCTGCTCGCGCGGTGACGCCGTTGGCGATATGGATCCCGGCGCGTGCGTGCCTTACGGATCGTTCAACGGCAACTAATACAATCTTCAATTCCGTTGGTATGTTCTGCTTCTCACCATCTGGTTAATTAATTCCCGATAATGACATAGCTAGAGCATTTGAATTACTGCATATGAAAATGTATGTGCAGAATTTACATACGGTACACGGTGATCTTGGAATAAGCACATAGGTATAAACGTACAGCACAAAAATGAGCTCATTTGCAGTCGTGCACATCGAACATGGACAATTCCACATATCAGAATCTGTAGGAGAAGATTTCTTTCTCATTGCTTAATAAACCAACACCGCGTAGATACATACATATAGCACCATACTTCTCAAATTCCACTTTAAAATCCAAATAATTAATACTACTACAGACCCCTATTGTAAAACAAAAAAGGGTCAAGGAATATATATTACATCCCCAGAGAGGGTGAAAAAAAAAACAAAAATCTTATCCTGGGTATTATGATGAGCCTGAACGGAGTTCGACAAGTGAAGCATAGACGCCATCTTTGATGTTCATCAATGCCTCATGCCTTCCTTTCTCTGCTATCGCACCATCCTTTAGAACTGCAATGATATCAGCACCTTTGATCGTCGAGAGGCGGTGTGCCACAATAATCGTAGTCCTGCCAACCATCACATTATCTAACGCATCCTGCACAATGCGCTCAGATTCAGCATCCAAGGCACTCGTTGCCTCATCTAGAAGTAGTATCTTAGGATCCTTCAATATGGCCCTCGCAATAGCCACCCGCTGCTTCTGGCCACCAGATAGCTGCACCCCCCTCTCCCCAACGGTGGTGTCATATCCTTGGGGAAGGCTCGATATGAACTCGTGTGCATTGGATGCCTTTGCAGCTTTGATTAGCTCCTCCTCAGTGACATCCCCATGCTTCCCATAGGCTATGTTGGCACGGATTGTGTCATTAAAGAGCACAGGCTCTTGGCCGACCAGCCCCATCTGGTCCCTCAACCAATTGACCTTTAAGCTCTTGATTTCAACTCCATCCAACAAGATGGTACCTGACTCAGGATTGTAGAATCGCTCTAGCAAAGCAATTGCTGTTGACTTTCCACTGCCACTCTCTCCAACAAGTGCAACGGTCTGCATAGATCCATATAGTAAGTTGCTGGATATGTTAATGCAGAATATATACTATGCAACAAGCATATAAGTTGGCTAACCTTGCCAGAGGGAATGTGCAGGGTAAAATCACTGAAGATCTGAACATCCGGTCGGGTTGGGTACTTGAAACTGACATGTCGGAAATCAATGTTGCCCTTGACCTCGTCCAATGTCCTACCCTCATCACTGCTCGAGTCAATTTGTGACTTACGGTCTAGCAAAGCAAATATGGAGATAGCTGAATCCTTGGCCTTTGTAGAATCAGAAGCCATTGCACTTGTTTGAGATATTCCAATAGTTGCCAACACCAGTGCAAAGAAAACCTGCAAAACATGACTAATCATGTCAAATCACTCTGTAAAAGCAGATCTCTTGTTTATGGAGGGATTACGAGTTTAAGAAGAAAACTCTCAAGGGTAAAAGTTTACTATTGAAGTTTTGCATTTACTAACCTTAAAAACGTCACCAAAAGTAGTTTTATTGTGGCGTACGAATTGTGCACCGACATAGAAACAGAGACCATATGTTAGGTACAACATCAAGAATGAGAAACCAAAACCAAGGCCGCCAACCATTCCTGTTCTGACCCCTTGATTCTTCGAAGCTTCACATTTATTATCATACATTGTCATCACTCTTTTCTCAGAACAAAAAGAAGCTACAGTCCTGATGCTGCTTACTGCATCAGTAGCCACTTGACTTGCATCTTCATACAACATCTGCCAAACCAGGAATTCACAAGTTGTGAAAATTATATCTAGAATGAACAGTGTTTCTCATTATTCTTCATGAAATCTAGAAACTCAATCATACTTCCTGAACTTAATAGGATTATAGTCTTAGCTTTATATAAAATTAATAATAATATGAGTAATATTTAATTTCAACAGTTATTTGCAAAATATTCTATCACAAGAAGAGCAACAGCCCTTTGATGGATTACCTTGGCATCTTCACTGAACCCCTTCAAGAACTTAACTTGAGCATAACCTTGAAGACCCACAAGTGGAATCACACAAAGGATGATCAAAGTGAGCTTCCAGTCCGCTATCATTGCTATGACAATTCCTGTGATAAGTGTTGAGACGACCTGAACTGCCAATGCAAGATTGTCTCCAACTAAGCGCCGGACATTCAAAGCATCAACTGATAATCTTGCACCAAGCGCTCCACTGTAGGATGGAATTTCATCATCAGTGCCCAATGTATAATATTCCTTGATACTTAGGAGGAACAAAAAAAAACAATAAAGAATGGGCAACCAACCTGGAATTCCTAGGATCATCAAACCAAGCAACTTCTTGGTGAACAATACTCCGGAATGATAAGGCACGGACGCGCTCTACAAGTTTACCTCCAGCTATTCCAAACATAAAGTACTCCACTGGTATTGATATTATTGAAATGATACCCAAGACAACACACATCAAACCCCAAAAGCTAGAATCCTTTTTCAGTTTGTCTGCTGGCTCAAAGAAAGTTTTGATGGCATTGGAAATCATTACTCCAAACATTGGGAAAAGCACTCCATGAACTGCTGCAGCCAGTGTCGCTAACAGAAGAATCGGTACCTCTGGCTTGTTTAGTCTAGCTAGTCGTCCAATAGGTGCATTCTGTTGGACCTCACCATCACCACCCTGCTCTCTCTGTTCCCCCACAGTCGAATCATTGCCTTCGAGCAATTCAACTGATCCAGGCAATCCAAAGGGAAGGGCTAGAGAATGCCTACTACTATTCCCTGCAGAATCCCTGCTAATCGATCGCTTCAATGACAAACTTCTACTTTTAGACCTTAATTCAGATATGTGAAGGTCTAATTTCTTCTCTTCTTCTTCACGGTTTTCTTGTAACCGAATGAGTTGTGAATAAGCACCATTGGGGTTCATTACCAATTCATCATGGGGACCTATGCAAACATTGATGTAAGAAATTGATCGCTGCAGTTAAAATAAGTGAATAACTCATAAATGAATACAAAACCAACAGTGGGAAGGGGATCCTAACCTTGTTCAACTATCTTTCCTTGTTGGACAACTGATATACAATCAGCATTCCTCACTGTGGTCAAGCGATGAGCAACCACGAGTGTGGTTCTGTCCACCATGATCCTGTTCAGTGCCTCTTGAACTATCCTCTCTGATTCCACATCCAATGCGCTAGTAGCCTCATCTAACAGAAGGATTTTGGGGTTTTTAAGTATTGCTCTAGCGATAGCAATTCTTTGCTTTTGTCCCCCTGAGAGCTGCGCGCCACGTTGACCAACCATTGTATCATAGCCCTGGTGCGAGATAAGAGAACATTAGACCCAGCTCTGATAACAAAAAAAAAACTTGGACATATGCAAGTTAATTTATTGGAGTTATCACATACATCAGGTAACTTGTCAATAAAATTTGCTGCATTAGCAAGCTCAGCTGCTCTCCTAATCTCTTCAATTGTTGCATCCTCTTTGCCGTATGTTATATTATCTTTAATGGAGGTCATAAAGAGCAACGGCTCTTGGCTGACAAGGCCAATCTTCCCTCTTATCCAATTAAGCCTCAAGCTCTTGATGTTAATCCCATCAATCAAAACCTCACCAGCCTGTGGATCATAGAACCTCTCTACAAGACTAATCACAGTGGACTTGCCGCTTCCACTCCCCCCTACTATAGCCATCGTAGTGCCACTAGAAACACGCAATGAAAATCCATCAAATATCAGTTGCTCAGGCCTTGCTGGGTAGCTGAAGTTCACATCCTTCAATTCCACATCACCCCTGATGTCCTCCAACTGTTTCCCAGTAGTGTCGTCAGGATCAATCTGTGGTTTTCTCTTGATTGTTTTGAACAGTCTGTAAGCTGCGGATTGCCCTTCTGCAAAGGCTGCCATGCATGGGGTCGCATTCCCTAAAGACCTGTAACAAGGAAATGGAAAATTTTACCTCCATTCATTAAAAACGAAAGATCATAATAAATTAAGAAAAACTCACATTGCCCCAGTCATGACAGCAAACAAGATATTTATGATGTCTCCTCCTGAGTATCCTTTGCTAAGTACCAACTTGCCACCATACCATATAGCTAAACCATAGCTGGAGAAAAATATGAAGAAAACGGAGCCCATGCCAAAACCATTCGTAAGTCCTTCCTCAACAGCTGCCTTGTATGCCTTGTTTATGAGTCTATTGTACGATGCAATGGCCTGCTTTTCACCGTTGAAGGAAACAACCTGTTTTCAGATAGGAACCACATGAAACCGGTGAGTTCATGCCATTTCAGATGGAGGTAGGGAGTGAAATTATTCCAACTAATGAACTTACAGTTTTTATGGCTCCGATTGTCTGTTCGACAACATTCGCTGCATCGCTATATGATGCTTGCCCCTTGCTAGAGATTTTTGCTAGCATCTTCGATACAGCTCCACCAGCAATGACAACAGGAGGGATGCAGGCCAACATGACAATGGATAGAAGCCAACCTTTCACAAATGCTACAACGAAACCACCGGCGAAGGTAGCCACAAGTTGTAGAAACTTGCCAACCTGCAGAATTTTTCGTCACAACAGAGAAATTATTTATGTTGTAGTATGTCAGTTTGTGCTATTGTTCTTCATATAAAGTTATATGTTGTCAATTCTATTGAACTTGAGAGAAGCTGATTACCTTCTCACCAATTGCATCCTGAACTAGCACAGTGTCACCGGACATTCTTGAAACTATCTGCCCAGTTGTCATTTCTACATCAAAGAATGCTATATCCTGTCTCAGGACAGATTTGAGGTACAGAGATCGAATGCGTGTCGCCTGCCGTTCTCCAGTCATTGTCCAGCACGCCACCTCTGCACAGACATCAAATTGGCATTGGTTATTTACAGTGACGTGAGCACCATATGCCTTGAACATGTAGAATTCTGTTTCATTTTTTCTACTCAGTTTTGTTTGCTAAATCAAAAGTAGTACCCTTTTTAATGTGCAGTTTGACATATGTTTATTCATTTTCCACTTTCGAAAGGAAAAGTAAAACAAGTGTGCTTTGTTTCTCCTATTCAATAGTAAGAGGATAGGTTTAACAGGAATATTCGATTCACAATTTTAAAAATTATGTGAGTGAACTTCTGTGGACTGTGATAGCATTAATAAAGAGAATTTTTTGAAACCATATTACCAAAAGTCAAACTTTGACTCTCTGCATTGATGGCAGCGTGCAGGTTTGAAACGTATGTATGGGCAAAAGTTGATATGGACTATGGAGTAGTAGTATGAGATAAGTTGCCAGTTTGTTAAGCATATGCTCTCATCGTTCTCTTAATGGAATCATGACTAATTTACTAACGATGATTCATAACTAACAGCAACAGTTGACGCATGTGCAGTGTGCAAAGTGCAAACACATACCAAGAGAACAGGAAATTCTACTCATACTTACGAAGAAATGAAACAACCGCTGTTGCGATGCCCAGGTAGACAAAGTTGAGAACCGCCTAGAGAAATTGGAAGAAAATGACAGCAAGGTGAAAAGTGTATTCATGTCATCACTACCTTTAATAATGTGTAACCGTAAAGGTAACGAATTCATAATGTACTAGGAGTAGTTAACTGCAAGCTGAATGTTAATGGAAAGAAGTTGGCTGTAATATGATCACATTTTATTATTCATCACCCTGATGACACACTGACGGTGATAAAGAAACGGCGAACCGACAAATTTGACAGTGTGGATCATCACCCCTCATTCAAAAAAGATTAAAAAATATAACGTGTCGATCTCTGACCTCTTTATAGGAAAAAGATTCCAACCATTACATTGATTGATACTCTGTTCTCCTATATGACATTTCTTTACTGGAAATGGGAAGGACTTTGATCCTTTTTGCTCCAAAAAAAAACATTGATACTCTGTTAATTCTTCTGTTGTCTCTTGTTGGAGTATTAACTTATTATTACAAGTTGCAATCATTTGGCATAACATATTTACTTTATTGAACAATTACTACTTCAGAAACATAGCTATCGGAAGCTGCACACTGTAAAGTTTGCCGGTATAAAAGCCAGCTCCCAGGTGAACGAGAAAACAAGCTACAGTACCACTGAATATTTTGGGAGAAAAATAAACAAATTCATTAGCCTTAACAAAAAGACGTGTGAATCTTAAAAGAGAGAGAGAGATTGAGAGAAGAAATACAGAATAGTACTATCCCAGAAAATAAAATGCAACTATATTTAGTTGAAAAAAGAATATCGCAGTACGAGAGGCTGTTTGGTTAAGTTCCATAGCTCGAAGAATTATCCCAACTTGTAGGAAGAATTAATTCCACAAGCGAATACTCCATCTTTTTTCTTTCTCAAGAAGCAAAGAAAAGGAAAGAAATGAGTCGAGAAGACGACTGAAAAAAAAACCCCGAAAACCAGAGGCAAAATCGACGAGGAGTTAATACCGCCAAAAGTCAAGATACGGCACATCGTTCTCCGAGCACAAAACATCAACAAATTTCACCGGAGCTTTCTCAAGATCAAACCCACATCTAAAAGACAAAGACCGCGAAATGAATGAAATGGAAGGAAATGGAATTGAATTGGCCAAGCTCGATCGAGCACGCCGCTCGGTAAGGTAATCCACGGCGTTTCCTTGCACATCGACGGCGAGAGGAAATCGACCGGAAAGTTAGCCGCGGATCGCGGGCGGGCGGCGCTGTGGCTGGCAGGCAGGCTCACCTGGTTGACGCGGTGGAGGACGTCGTCGCTGGTGGCCTCGCCGAAGGCGTTGATGACCTGGCCGAAGATGACGGTCATGAGCGGCTGCGACACCCCGTTGGCCAGCGCCGCCACCGTGCCGACCGCCATCAGCAGCAGGTCCGTGCCCTCGGCGTACCGGAATAGCCCCGTGAACGACACCTTTTTCCCGGCGTCGCCGTCCTCCTTCTTGTCCTCGGCGTCCCTGCCGTTCGCCTTCTCCTTCTCCTTCTCCTTCATCTTGTCCTCGCCATCCCTGCCGCCGTTCGCCGCCGCGTCCATTTCTGGCAGCTTTACTTACTGTATGTACAAGATAGATACGCGCGGCTCGCCTCGGCCTGCGGCGCCGGAGTCCTGAGTTCGTAGCTCACGGCTGAACCTTGGCGGGTATTTATTGGGTTGGCCACACACCGCCGCACGCAGGGAGAGACGGAGAGGAGGGTTGGACGAATAGTATAAAATATCACTGCGCCAGCTATTGCCAAATGGTCTATATGGAGAAAATGTTCGGAAGGATCCTTACAAACTGGGACAAAAAGGTGTAGTCCTGTTCTTTTTTTTAAAAGCGTTTTTGTTTCTTTGTACTTGCATTTTATATAGGCGAAGGTCATAGATGCATGTTACTCCACTAAGATGGGGTATGAAAACTCAGAAGGGAGTTATATGGATGATTAATATATGATACAGTAGGTAGTTGTATATATTGCTTATAGCTATGATAATTGAAGAGTTTTTTTTTTGTGGGGAATAAGTGAAGATCTTAGTCTAATTTGGTATTATAGATGTTGTCATGTCATACTATAAATTTGGTTAAACTTAAACAATACATTTGGCCTAAAATATAAATGATTACATGGACAAATTACTTGTATTTTGGCATAGATGTAGTCAGTTTAGTTATGACAAAACCTAAAACGCTTGTAATATGGAACGTAGAGAGTATTGCTTACAGGAGTGGCAGAGTTTTGTTCAGACAAACAGGGTCATGGCCTCCCCCAGCTTTAGAAAAATTACATGAGAGCCCCTTAACTGCATCCTTTAGGTTCTTCGTTCTTTTTTCCTAACTCACATCTCTCTTTTTTCGCACGCACGTCTTTCAAACTACTAAACGGTGTATTTTTTTGTAAAAGTTTTCTATACAAAAATTATTTTAAAAAATCATATTAATCTATTTTTTAAAAAAATTAGCTAACACTTAATTAATCATATATTATTAATGAGTCATTCTGTTTTGCATGCGTGTGGAATTAGCTCCCAACACCACATGCCGAACTTAGCCTTAGTGTAGACCAAAATTGCATAATAGCCCCTGTGTTAAAACACTTTCACACATTAGCCCCACTAGGCTAAGTTCGAAATGTGGTGTTGGGAACTAATCCCACACGCACGCAAAACAGAACGACTCATTAATGTATGATTAATTAAGTGTTAGCTATTTTTTAAAAAAATAGATTAATATGATTTTTAAAGCAATTTTTGTATAAAAAAACTTTTAAAAAAATACACCGTTTAACAGTTTGAAAAGCGTGCGCGAAAAAAAAGAGAGGGATGATTTGGAAAAGAAGAGTGAAGAACACCGCCTAAGGATTACCCAAGCTTTGCCACTGCTTAGAGCTACTAGTTACTTCATTCGTCCAAAAATAAATTTATTTTTCATCTGTTCTACACATATCGATATAAAACCAAAAAATTAAAATACTCCTACTTTATCAAATCCCAATACAACAATTTCTCACATTATCTATTTTTAATACAATTATTTTTTACTTGACTTTGATACTTTAAAATAAATTTATTTTGAGACAAATTAATGAAAGAAGCTAAAAAATAAATTTATTATAGGACGAAGGTAGCACATGATTTTCCATCTTACTTCTATGATCGATAATTAAAGAGTCCTTCTTTCTCGAATAAGTGAAGACCTTGACTAGCTATGAAATTGTTGTGTTCAAGTGCATAAGCATGACGTGAATTATGCAGGTGGTATTTTTAAGGTGGTTTAAAATAAAAAAATATTTCCAATTTTTCATGGTGTTCACGGTGAACAGATACTTATGATCAACTATACTACTTTCTCAATCCCTAAAATACAATTGTTTTAGTTGGTAAAAACAAAATAAGCAAAAGATTAAAAGATTACTATGCCCTATATTAATGTTTAGAGAACGAGGAAGAGAGGAAAATACTATTGAATTAATTTGATAAGTTAAAATGAGAAGAAAAAGCTGAAGTGATATTAAAAGGTCTAGTAGTGGACCCCACTCTAAAAAGAATGAGCTTCGTGAGACGAATCTTGAAGCTAAAAAGAAAGTTTTTTAATAAAGGGAGTAGTTTTTACTACTATGTTTTATATAGGTACCGCCATAAATTTGTTAATATTTTGGCAATAGTTTGTTTAATAAAGACAAACCCAATAACTAAGAGGTGTAATATCTACACATCTCAACCATAGCACTAATTTTAAAAATCATGCCTTTTACATTGGCATACTTACTCTTTACCAAAATAATCAAACTTTTGGCTACAAATTACTTTTGGGACGCACTAATATAAAAGCATGCCTTTTATATTGGCATACCCCTTCCATCACAAAATTAATTAGTTTTTGCCTATAAATCTAGATATATTTCTGGATACAAATCTAGATGTTAAAAGTTGGTTTATTTTAGGTGAAGGGTGAAAACAAATCTAGACGTTAGAAATTGGTTTATTTTAGGTGAAGGGTGTACATGTGCAAGTTGCTTTAGCTTTTTGCCGGCACTTAAAACAAATGAGGGATATGATACGACTAACTGAATATTAATTATTATAAACTTAAAAATTAATTTATTTGATTTTTTAAAAGAAACTTTCACTGCTACAGAAAACATAATAGGGACACCTCATAGGTATCAATTAAAATAAAACCGGCACAAATGAGCTTTTTCATTTTCTCTAACTCGAGGACTCTAAAATTAAAAATTGACACCTATAGCCGGTTTATTAAAAAAAGACACGTATAGTCTTGGTGTTTGTTTTATCAATTTAACTAGCACCTATAAAATTGCCATCGGTGCCTTTTTTTTTATTAAACCGGCACATATTGATAAGAAAGCGTTGAGTCGAACGGGGCAGAAGAAATAAACCGCTAAGCTTGGGCCTCTCCCCCGTCTCACCTATCTGACGTTTATTATTTTACTTCGATCTCCTTTCTCTCCTCGTCCTTATCCTCTCTACCTTCTCTCCTCCTCTCTCTCATCCCCTCCATCTCCTCTCTCTCCGTACCACCGCCACCGCAACCTCTCCTCCCCTCTACGCTTCTGCAGCGTCATGGCGTCCTCCCCCTCAACGACGGTGGCTCCCGCGGGCGAATCCGTCTGCAGCGACCACGGGCGGATCCATAGGCTGCGGTGGCGTTGGCTCCTACGGGCGGATCCGTCGGCTACGATGATGCGGGCTCCCGTGAGCGGATCCGGTGGCGACGTCGACTCTCGTAGACGGATCCAGGCTCTCGCGCATGGAGGCAGCAGCAGCAGCGGCAACCTCAGCGTGCCAGTGAATGACGGCGGCGGTCGGAGTTCTTCTCTGCAATGAGCGACTGCACCTTGTTTAATTTGGTTTTTGATGAATGCTTGAATCTGTGATGTGAAATTGTTAGAGGGATATCTGGTTGAAATTTTGTGTTTTGTGCTGTGTGATTTTTTGCGGGGCATCTTGCTGTTGGATGGATCGATGGTGATCTGGGGGTGATGAGGAATGGCTCGATGCATCAACTGACTTTTTTTTAATTCTTGGAACATCAAAGTTGTCGGTTTTTAAACCGACACCTTTGCTTCCTTCTTAATGATGTCGTCCGGAAGGTGTCAGTTGAAAAATCTAATATTTATGTGGGGTTTTCAACCGATACCTATTACGTTTTGTGTAGTAGTGTTTATATATAAAGTTTTTGTAACACGTCATTTAACATTTCAAAAAACATGGTAATAAAAAACGAGAAAATTGTGGTTAGAAATTTCAGAAAAGAACACAACCTTAAAGTAATATTAAGACATCATAAAACTATTATTGTATAAGTTCGTTCACACATAAGCATAAGAATCAAGGTCAGCCCGGCCAGGTGGGTGGCGGGCTCCACTGCCACGTAATTGGTTTTTCTTCACTATGGCCTGTTTAGTTCCAAACTTCAAAATTCATCGCATCGAATGTTTGAACACATGCATGAAGTATTAAATGTGGACGAAAAAAAAAACTAATTACACAGTTTGCGTGTAAATTGCGAGATGAATCTTTTAAGCCTAATTGCACCATGATTTGACAATGTGGTGCTACAGTAAACATTTGCTAATGACGGATTAATTAGGCTCAAAAGATTCGTCTCGCAGTTTACAGGCGGAATCTGTAATTTGTTTTGTTATTAGACTATATTTAATACTTCAAATGTGTGTCCGTATATTTGATATGACCTGATGTGACGTTTTTTTTTAAAATTTTTTTGAATCTAAACATGGGCTATATATGAAATCACCGTTCTGGAAACACTAGGTTAGCTTCTAGTACTGTCAATGGCTGAGTCACAAATTTCGTAAAGCCTCGACAAACAAACTTAACTAAAACTGATACATAAAAATATATCTATAAACTTATTTTGCTACTAGATTTAAAAACAAAAAAGATTTGTTACAAAAATATAGTTCAATACGTAAAAACACAGAAAATTTTGTTGTAGAAATAGACGATTTTTTCTATTCATGTCTGCTAGCTGCCAGAGTGAGCCACGTTCATTGCGATCCAAACAAGTCACCAACTAGGCTTCTAATAATTAATTTCACTTAGCTGTTAATTGCTCGAGAAGTTAGTTAATCGATGGATTTTACCGCGTACAAATCGCGCTATGCCTCGATAGGTTGAGTGTGTGAAGCCTGGGCCGTCGCACGTGCTGCTCGGAAGGTAAATCCGCCACTGAAGCCGTGTTCGGGAGGAAATTCCTCCTCACCAGCACGTAAAACGATATATGCTAAAATGAATTAATATAAATTTTTTAAAAACTTTTTAAAAAACATATAGTTTAATAGTTTAAAAAGTATATGTGTGAAAAATAAAATAGATAGTTGGAAAAGTGAAAAAAACTCAGCCTAAGTAATATGTATATATATGTGTATGTATCTGTCGTCTTCCTGTACGTCTGCACCGAACTGAGTCCCCCTTCACGTACGGTACGCCACAAAATTTTACTAGCCCGGCCGGCCGTGTCCGGCCGTCGACGTGGAGTACTCCTCGTACGCTCTGATAAAGGGGTACGTACTATTAGTCGTACTCTTTTTATATATTTATTATATAATACCAGCAGCATCTCGTATCAGCCTCTCGGTTAGCTGCGCGCGACGTCAGGGGTGACGTACGCCTCCGTTGGAGAAAGTCGATCCGGCGAAATCGCGCCGATCGGGAACCTCGCGAGCTGAGTTGTGTACTCCCTTACTGGACAAACTAGAAGGTCATAATAATATAATATCTTATATTTTTAAACAAATTAAATATCATAATCCCTTATATTTACAAAGGGATATATGCATGATGTCAACGAGGAGAGTTGTTAACTACTGTAAAAAGTTTTCGCAGATGACCAAATGTTTACTTAAGTGGCCAGCTGCTTTTCTGGTCTACACGGGTCTTCGAAGCTGCTCTCTCGCTAGTAATCTTCCATTTCAAAATAGTTTTATTGTTCATCCATTCTACACATATTAATGTAAAATCAAAAAAACTAAAATACTCATACTTTATTAAATTCTAATATAATTGTTACTCTCAATAAAACAATTTTTTACTTTCATAGACTCCGATACAATGATTAGTTTAAAAATAAATTTATTTTTGGAACAAATAAAATAAGCTAAAAGATCTTATTACGAGACACATACGAGACACAGAGAGTATAACCTCGGTGCTGGCACGGCAGGGTCGCTAATCGCGCGGCGTCGCATCTTGTCTTGTCAACCATGAGCTGATCAACAAGCAACCGAGTAAACCAGAGATAACACGCACCACAACGCATGTGGTGTCATGTCGACGGTGGATTTGACCCGCGCCGTCTTGGAGGGGTGACTGGGTGATAGCGCAGACATTTAACTTTTTGTCACATTTAGATTTAGCGTTTAATTAATTATTATTTATGTGTCAATGATGTGATAAATCGTTTAACTGTTTATGGACTCATGTGGTAAATCGTTTTAACTGTTAACTTGGAAGTTAGCTAGAGTAATCAAGATACGCGATACGGTTACTATAAACGGTTTGATCGGTAAACCGTGTGGTATTTATATTGTCTGCGGTTTTGTTACAACACACGACGACCTACCAGTAATTACGTACACAGAGAGGCATGTCCAAACACGCTACGCGCGACAGAGACTACTGACACTGTATCTAATTAATCTGGACGCTCCGGGGAGTTCTGTCACATGGGCATATTTCGAATTAATCAGAAGCCAATCACCAACTGTTATCGATCGACGTCAAGCTGTGAACCCGTCTACAGAGGCAAGCACAGATAGCGGCCGCACACCATTAATTTTGTATATTCGCACGTTCGTAGGCCCGCGATCTCATTCAGAGTAGGACGGCTTATCCGTACGTACCGAACTGCCGATATGGTCCGGCCATTCCCCTTAATTAAATCCACGTCCCTTATACCTTATGCATTAAACTTTTTTTTCATGGCTTGGCATGGACGTTGTTGAATAGTTCTATATTGACTGCGAAAAGAAAAAAACCTAATATATAAGTATGTAGAAAAGTTCATTATCTTATTGGCTAGCTTTTAGGATGAGAAAAACGTTTTACGATCTTACAGATGTATATATCAAGCTAATGAATAATCAATAGTTCCACATTCCCACGTACTTAATTAGTATTACTAGAATAGAGTAGAAACACTCGTCAAATTTTAAAAAAATGATTGCACGTAAGCGGTACTTTCAATTTTTCTAAAAAAAACTTAGTGAGTTTCTGTAAATCTCTACCATCGTCAATTTCTTCGAGTTTCTATAAATCTCTACCATCGTCCATTTTTTTCTTAAAAGTAAACTTAGCGAGTTTCTATAAATCTCTACCATCATCAATTTCTTCGAGTTTCTATACATCTTTACCCTCGTCAATTTCTTGGACACTTATCTAGTTGTATATATGCATGTACAAATTAGTGGCACTTGTAAATATGTCCATGTAAAATAGGGCGTATTGGTCTTGTGGTCGGAAGCGTCTTTATTATGATAATGAAATTGTGGGCATATGGCTTCATATAAATATACTACTAAGATTTGAATTCTACTGTACACAATTAAATTATTGTGCATATGATGAGCATATCCCTATGATTAATACAAATTCGAAAGTTACTTCTATTAATTATCTTAAAACATTAGCATTATATTATCTAGAAATATAAAATGAGGGTGAGAACGATGCAGCTAGCGCCGCACACTGGTGAACCTACTAACCGCACATGCTTCAGTTTACAGGGGTGGTGATGCTCATTTGGTGAACTAACCTCTTGTCATTTACTCATCAGGCTGTACTTGCAGAGGAGTGGAAATGAACATGCATGCAATGCATCTAATAAGTGAAGCTAGCTAGCTAGCTAGCAGCTGTACAAGGGGCGCTGCATGCTTGGCTAGCTCTAAAAGTAAAAGTCTATGACGAATTTAGAGCACGAAACAGATTAATTATGTCCTAAATTATTACCGTGGATTATCTCTATAAATTATGGACAAATTAAATATTTTTAAAAATAAACCTAACAGTAGTGTATAAAAACAAGTTGTATAAGTAATGCAGTAAAAAAATCTTTTGAGAAAATCTACTTTTAAAGACGTGAATCAAATAATCTATCTGTAGTAATAATTTGATGATGTAGCAAAGGAGCTGAAACCAACGGGCATAATTAATTTGTTCAAATTAATTTGATGCTCGTACTCCCAGAACAAGTACGTCCCTTACAATTTGATCCCCGATCGAAGTCATATATACAATACTGCAGATACAGTACTGGAGTATCACACTAGCTAGTACACACGTGGCAATTAAGAAACTTGTGTATAGTACAGAGATTTTATACGACTGGTCAATAGTGGTCAATAGTCAAACCAGAGAGAGCTTGCACCGCAAGGAAATGTGTCTTTTTGGTCAGCAACAAGCGACAGATGATTACGTGAGTACACATGCCGCTTGACAGGTACGTATAGCTAGCTAACTAGCTAATCAGGTGTCAACAACGATAAATATGCGCTTTGATCATCCGATCCTTGCACGTATATTTTCTGAAGGGCATGCATATGATCGATCATTCTGCAGTATATATGTGATGCTCTCGTGTATATTAAGATGGTGGAGAAGATATGATAGCATGACAATGAGAGGAACTATATTACCGTACAACAGCACATTCTTGTCCGGACATTTGACGCAGCTGAAATAGTTTCAACGCCGCATGCATGCCTCGTCTAACTGATTGGTTGCCTTTCACTACAGGACATGCAACTTTTGCCAACGTTGAAATCACCGTTGGTGATCCCAAAAAACTATAGAAAATGTTGCAGCCAATGGTTTACGATCGGGAATTGTCGATCGAAAATGAATGTGTTGGAGATTTGTCAACTCGCCAACAACGATTTTATATACCATGCATCGACGATTTACCTTTTTAATGGAATATTGTCGACCGTAAGCTCATCAGGTTTTATGGATGTCCGTTATATCCTCCGTAACATATTTCAGGATTTCTTACAGGACAATTGGGTTCTCGACAGATTGCAAACTCTTGACAATATTTGTTAAACTAATGGTTAATAATTGATTATATCACATTATCTCATCAACCCAATATTAGCCACAAATGATTGTAACCTTTCTTGTCATATAAGAAGCATTTTTTTGGCAGTTCTTGGTAATACAATTTAGTAGTAAATATCAACAAGATTCATGACCAAACAAGCACGATGAGTTTTTTATACTTGATCAGTATAATAAAATTGACCAAACATTTAGCTTAATACAAATAGTTTTCTTAATGAATCTCAAGCTAATCAGTTCGAATAAATGACAAGAGTATGACTTCAGCTATGCATAGGATCATCATATCATCACCATTGTACTCTCCAATATCATCATCATCATGATCAGCACGTACTAATCTCTAACATCATCATGAGCAGAACCATCATCTTCATGATTTGATTCACATGTTTTTCTTTTTTAGGAACTTGATGCATCATACATTAAGCTTGACAATTGTCCATTCAGACAAATTTGTCAATTTTGACATGTGTGAGCAGCAAGAAATATGTTTTTTCTTACAGAATTCCTGATTGTTCTTACATAATCCCTATTTTATAAGATGGTTTTTTTAACTTATTTTGTGGTAGCTAATACTCTCATTGCCCCCTCCCTCGATGGAGGGGAGTAAGTGCAGGTTTAATAGTGGGCTATAAGCAAACTACGAGCACATGTGAAGAAGAGAAACAATAAAAAAATAGAGATGTTGGCTCTCATGCAAGAGCTAGCTATACCCATACTACAAAATAAATGCATTAATTACATACTCCCTTAATTTGTTTCATATTATAAGTCGCTTTGATTTTTTTAATCATTTTTTAAGTTTGATTAAGTTTATAGAAAAATTTAGCAACATTTATAACACCAAATTTATATTCATTAAAATTAACTTTTAATATATTTTGATAATATATTTATTTTATGTTAAAAATTTTGTTATATTTTTCTATAGAATTAGTCAAACTGTAAAAAAAATTTAAATCAACTTATAATATGAAACAAAGGGAGTAAGTGAGAGAAAAAGATAAAAGAGAAAAAATAGAATCAATCTTTATAGCTAATCTAATATCCATGTCAGCTATAATATGGGTTTATAGCTGGCAGTTGGCTCTACCATTAAACTTGCACGAGGGCAGATGCTCTTTATAAACAATGACAGCAAAGAATTATCTTTCTCATCATTACATGCGGCAAGTTACGACGCGTAGATAAGTTTTATATCGTTTTTCAACTAGTTAGCTACTTTTTTCATCTCAAGATAAATCAATCTAAGTAGTAAAACATATGATATATCTATTCTTATTATGAATCTAAATAAGTTTATTTTAAATTTATAACAGATATGTCATGTACATAAGAGACGCAGTGACGGGCTGACGGCGGCTTGTGTGTGTGAACACTGGCATTTCGAATGAGTTGGAAAACAACGACTTCGATTAGTAGTTGATTAAAAAGTAAATTAAGTCGCTTGTTCGGATTGGTGTCTCGTCCTGATCATGATCCGCGATCTGCTTGGAGTGCAAACACACGCACGGGCGCTGCGCTGCCGTGCGCTGGATTAATTGCTGGGAACAAACACTATGAGCGTACCGCGCGCTGTGGCGTTCTGCCTCTGCCTGCCTCCACACCACGCGGTTTCCTGCACGGATGGCATCATGTATCCATGACACGTAGCTTAGCTATTATGTAAAAGTATTTAATTTTATAGTTTTTTATAACTCCATTTAATTTTTATAGTTGAGATAGTGGTCTGAGAAGGACATAAACAGATACATCCATTCATATAATCTTATTCTTACATATATTTTTTAAAGATAATAAATAATAATCCTGTCTTTGTTTTAACATAGGCTACTGCCTCTTATTATAAAGTTTTTTCTCTAAATTGTACCAAATATGAATTAAGCAACAAAAATATGATGAGCAAACAAGTTTGAAGCATATGAACACAAAAAAGAAATACATATTATTGCAGCCTACCAGTAAATCTTCATATAAAGTTGATAACTATTTACATGATCGGTGACTTCAAATTCTTGTGTGGAAGTTAAATGACATATTTATTCACGTCGCATCTTTTGTAGTTGGGCTTAAAACCGAAGCTAGTATGTGGCCGAAAAACACAATATCTTTATTGTAAACTTTCGATATAAGCTTTATTGCTCTAATTTATCAAACAGTTTACCTCTATGGCACAATATTATAAACTCTAGCTCAATTTAAGTTTTGCAAAACATAGCAGCCAACAATAATAATTATGTTGCAAATCTTTTGAAGGCTGCTAGCAACTCAGAGGAAAAAGTCTCTTGGAGCACTACTGGATTCTGTTTTTTTTTCCTTTTTTAACGACTGCTAATGTGCATAGGTGTTCTCAGGGTGCGTCACATCAGATTATATTTTTCTTGTATGGATTGTTTTGAAGCTCCGTACAGACTATCGTATACCAAAACAAGCAATTTACAAATTGTTATACCTATTTATACTTATCTTATAAGTTTATATATCATGAGTGTAATTTACTCAACTATTTATTAGAACGAACTCTAGTTACCTTTTCAGCCGTTGAGAACACAAAAAATGTTTTCCATATATAGGACTACAGCTCCAAGTTTTTATAGCTTTAAAAATTATTCGAGTTGGAGCTGCTGATAGATTAGAGTTATTAGGGTGAAACATTTTATTCATATTTTACACTCCTCTTTTTTCCCTTAACTTGTACTCCATTAACGGCCAATATTATTATTGCTTTTTTGCTTAGCTATCACATCATGCCAAACATGACCATAATGCACATTATGGGCTCCAAGAAAACCATGGAGCGAAAAGTCATAGAGAGATTGGGAGAGTAATCAATGTCGTACATTATACGCCTTTTTTCTTTTATATTATGCGGCGTTACACTACAGTCATGCGATCCATCAAGTCAGACGTCGCGTTCTGTTCCGTTAGGCAGGCAGGCCTCCTTCCCCGTTTTGATTTTCTTGGCATCCAAGGTGCTTGCTCAATAATTAGTCACAACTGGCCTGTTAATTGGTCAAACCTCATGTTATTTTTTATACTCCATTGGAAACGAAGAGCCAGCAGCTCATGGACTTCTTCGTATTATTTCCACCTTCTGTTTTTGATCTGAGTATCAGAGTATCATCAAGCAGATATGATGCTTGGTCTCCAAGGCTCATGCTTCGCTTCCAAGGCGGCACCAGTACGGAGGTCAACTTGATATGATGATTAAACTAAGAGGCCTCTTAAACTAAGGTACTCGAGTACTCCACTAACCACCCATGTGGGCATGAACTAGATCTTAATTTACCATCGTCCAAGATTGCCTTTTTCTAGTTTCAATTAATACTCCGTATGTAACTAAGATCGATTAACCTATATAAACATATATAACATTAATTTCTGCTGAGCTTTTCACACACGACATGTATGATCGTCCCTAATTATGAAGACATCTGAAAAACCTAGGTTTATGAGTTAAAATTATTATTAGTAGGATAATATGATGTGTACGGATTGAATAAGATCTCTAACCTCAAATAGGCACGCGATCGATAAAGACAGCCTGATTCGTCAACTGTCAAAAAGTAACTGTTTAAATTGATATGGACACTTAATCACCCTCTTTTTTTTGCTCTAAAGAGCTTGACGACGGAGCTGTTATACAGCATGGGTTTTGTCGATAATCCTCGCAGCAGAGTTAAGGACAGGATCACATCGACTGCACAATCCAATCCAATCTCATGGGGTAATATCTCTGATTAAAAACGAGCTGAATGGTACGGTTTTGACTCGTCGACATTGATTGCCAAAACGCAGGGCATCGCAGTTAATTTGTGGTCTCGTGGATGGCCGGAAAGAGCTCTTCCTTAGTTACTGAGATTTTCATGGTGTTGGGGAATTAATTTTTCAGATACGTAAAACGAAACGATTTATTAACGTATGACTAATTAAGTATTAGTTTATTTTTTAAAAAATAAATTAATATGATTTTTTAAAATAACTTTCATATATAAATTTTTTTTAAAAAAATATACCATTTAGCTGTTTGAAAAACGTGCGCGTGAAAAAATAAGAAAGCAGCCTAATTCTTGTCGCTTACCGTTCCCGGTGATGCTATCTTCTAGAAGAGAGTACTGTATATATGTAGCTGTCTCGTGTCAGTGGATGCGACTGTGCAAGTGGCGTAATCGATGGTGGTTCGAAATTTTTTTAGTTGGGAACACGAACGCACGTCACATGCTACAAGCTGCCGTTGAGCTCTGCACAGCCAGCAATTTTAAAACGTTGATACGGTTCATGAGATGCCATGTTCTCGTGTTTATCGTTTAGTTATCCCTGTCTTCTACACATAGACGCGGGCACAAGCGATACTCAATCATACAGAACAGGAGTGATACAGAAAAGCACGAAACTTGCGTAAACAAAACTGGAACAACAATCGGCAGTTTATGAATCCGAACGAACATTTCAGGCCATTTTGGTTTGAAACTAATAGAGTAAAAATGAATGGAGGGTTATCCAACCTGTTAAGGTGTGTCATATAGATCATTCTATCTTCAAAATACATACGAGTCATTAATTTAAGTTAAGTGATTTATTTAGTCATCTAATTATTCACATGAATACACCTTATATACAATATCATGCCATCTAAGATTGAAAAAAATTATTTGAACATCCGCAACCGCTGCCTCCTAAGATTTCGACTCTGTCTTTGTTTATATTCATAGCTTGTTGTCGTCACCGCCTAGGATTTTGTCTCTGTCGTTGTTTATATTCATAGCTTGTCACCATAGCCGCCATCGCCGCTGGGTTTGATGGCAAGTGAGAGAGAGGAGTGAGAACTAGAAGAACCCATCAAAACAGGCACAAATGAAATGATTTGGTTCTCCTAATTTTATGTATTTTGAAGTACTAGTGATGTGAGAAAAAAAAAAGATACATATGCGGTTTTCTCCACATGTTCAAAAGTAATTTTTTAATCATAGATGACATGTGTGTACAAGGTATGCTCATGTGGATAGTTAGATAAACAAATCACTTATTTAACTCACATTAGTGATCTAAATGTGTATTTTGAAAGTAGAATGACCTATATGACCACTTATATAAGATAAGTGACCCTCCATGCATTTTACTCAAACCAAAATATGCTCTATCAAATTGTTGACACTTTAAATAGTAACTTTGCTAGTGTTTGGTTTGCTATCAAAATAGAAACGTATCTTATGCACAAACTTCCCATGTACACCAACTAGCAAATGTCACAGAAAATACTATAAAAAATAGACACATACTTTCAATAGTATTACACCTACGTATAAAATCTTATCTTCAAATTTATTATATTTTAGCCGTAACAAGACAAAATTCTAATAGATTTTTACTCTTAAAACTGTTAGATTTTTTTCTTTTTCTTTACGACCAAAATATAATGAATTTCAATATGAGACTTTGTAGATATGTGTAATACTATTATAAGTAATGTCCAATTTTTTTAAAATTTTTTATGATATTTGTTAGTTGGTGTGTACGGAAAGTTTGTGTGCATGGGATATGTTTCCTATCAAAATATACCAACAACACATATAAGTTGTCAAAAAATTAGCACTACCGAAATTTATCTAGGTTTTGATATTGCCAACATTTTAACAAGATAGCAAATCAAATATACCCTTCAATCGCGTCGCCGAGGGAGGAGGATGTACGGCAGTTACTAGTATAGCTGTAAGGCTGTGTTCGTTTGTTATGTTTGAAAAAATATTCCCTCCGCACGAAAAACGGAGCGACTCATTAGCACATGATCAATTAAGTATTTACTAAATTTTTTTTTCAAAAATAGATTAATATGATTTTTTTAAAGCATCTTTCGTATAGAAATTTTTTGCAAAAAAACACATCGTTTAGCAGTTTGAAAAACGTGCGTACGGAAAAAGAGAGATGTGAGTTGGGAAAGTTGGATAAAGAACTCACCCTTAATGGCTGAGTTCGTATGTTGGTCTTGGGAACTAATCTCCTATTCACGCAAAACGGAGCGACTCATTAGCACATGATTAATTAAGTATTAGCTAATTTTTTTTGAAAAATGAATTAATATGATTTTTTAAGTAATTTTCGTATAGAAAATTTTTACAAAAAATATATCGTTTAGCAGTTTAAAAAACGTGCACGCGAAAAACGAGAAAGGTTAGTTGGAAAAAGTAACAAATGAACACAGCTTAAGATTGTTAGTAACTGCGAAAAGAAAAATTGTTAGTACACGTAAACTGTAGATAAACCTGAACTCTTGGATTCGGATCCAACACGGAAGCCATCACACACACCATAGATTGCAGCAGATCCGGATCACACACACAAACACGACTCACAAGTCACATGTGACAGGGCAGGATTGCAGGGCATTGACATCGGCGAGACGCTGACGTCTAGCTGCCATGACGCCGTCTTGCCGGCCGGAGCACGGCCACCTCCTCGCTCTTCTTTCGTTTTTCTGTCTGGCGTCCCGCCTCTTGGTGCTAACTCCTAACCTGATCGCTTTGCTTCCCCTCCGAGGCCAGGCCCACCCCGCGGCCGGTCGACACAAGGCCTAACATACTGAGCCCACTGCAACAGTGCAACGTGTAAGCTCGCGCGGTGTCGGGCCGGGGTGTTGCTGATCGGCGATCAGCCACGCGGGGCTTTAGTCCCATCGGTACCTTTATATGTGTGTATATATATATATATATGTATACGCTTTGTGTATACATACGTATATAACAAAGTATATATGCCTATATAATTTTTAATAAGTATAAATTTACATGTATACACACACTTTTTTATATATATTAAAAAATTTATATACACATATACAAACTTTATATAGATAATATACAAATTTTATATGTACAATATGAAATAAGTGTTTATACATATACAAAATTTATACATATAAATATAAAGTTTGTATACATATACAAATTTTATATGTATACGTACGAACGCATACGAAAACGTGGGACAGCCGTGCCACGCGGCTATCCGCTTATTAGCTATTTCGGCCGGGCCACCCAGACGTGCGGTGCACTGAACTGCGGCGTGTAGACTTCGCCAACGGGCAAGCTCTAGGCCCCCACATAAAAACCAAGAGTCCTGAGAGGCCCATCACCCATGGCGATCAAATTCCAATCAGACGTAGTAATACCGGTTTGCCTGTCTAACAAACAACGTGAAGATCTGGTGACAGGTGATAGCACAGTATTATTTACAGCCTCAGCTTCAGTATCAGATTTCAGATTCCAGGTATGAAACTGTGCCTTAACCAGCGAGAAAGATGATCAAGCTAGATAAGTTTGATAGGGGCGAATTGATATTCATGGCGACATATTCATCTAAAAGCTGGAAGCCTGAAGAATGCTTGCTTGCCCGGGACTCTAAAATTCTCCAGTCCTTGGTTAAATTCTAGACAAGGCCTTACAGTTTTCATCTGCACAGCCTTTTCTTCAGACGTATCACACAGAGACTGATTACCAGGGACACAACCACTCCAGTCAAAATCCGTCAGATAAAGACAGCTCCAGGATACATAGATGACATGGAAGCAGGCTTGGTCCCCAGCTTGAGAAGCTTTCAGGTCGGTGCAGTCAGTATTTACCTCCCTCGCCGGCAATAAGATCTGATCGCCGCAGGAAACTGACATGTTCCCATCCAGGAAAAGGCAATCTCTCCAAGTTGTAGAACAGAGTCCTGGAGAATATGGCATTGCTTTGATGGCAATGGATCATCCCAGAGAAGGGAAGGCCAACTTGCAAAATCAGAATGCTAAGAAGCCATTGTCAATCTTGATACCTGAAACATAAAATGTAACATCAAATTTAATTCAGGAACTCCTACTAGTGCACGTGCACGAATAGTGAGTCGGTGCACGATTATCCCTGCCACAACACAGGTAACTACGACGACGATTACACCTTTAGCCAACATACTGATGTGGATAGCATATGTGAAATGAATAGTTACAAGTGAGCATTGACAGCACAGTAAATCCAACTATTTAGGATATAGATCTAGAAATGCTGTTTCAGACATAGAGAGAGAATATGCCCATCTTTTCCTTCCCTTTCATCAATTACCTCTTGTATCAGCTACTATGCAAGATACTGGAAACTACATGATATAAATGTTGCAATAAATAACAAAGATATGTTTTGAGATTTGATACACTCCTTTCACCCCAGAAAGAGCAGGGAAGTGTACATCCTTGATTGACCATCTCATGGTTACCAATTCCATCACCAAGATCACAGCAGAACTGCCATGGATATAAATTGATGAGTACAGCATAAGAACTGCAAGCTGCAAGCTGATGAATCCAAGATCTAACATGTCTTCCATGGAAGAGCACCTGCTGCCTTTAGTCCACCGTGATAAAATATACTCTTCAAGACAAGACAGAAGAAAATCCTCCGATGTCCCAAACAGGTTCGTGACTTCCTTTCACCCAAGCACAAATAGCAAAGGTAACCCCAATACTCCCAATCATCCGTTACCTACCAGCAGAAATGGCAATATAGTTACCACACAAACTTTCCAGCGGGCGCATTCTTCTCCTTCTATGTTCACATCAATCAAAGAAACTCCCTGTGCAGATGAATTCGATGAGCAAAGCCATGCTGCACAACAAGTACCATCATTTGCAAGGCAGGCTATTGTTAGCGTCATCTTGTACATCTCAATAGGAGTCCTTGTATACATCACAAATGTTGAAGGCTTCAAGGGGAGATCCACGCTGAAGTTAGTGGATGGCCTTTACTTCACCATCATAAGCTTGTGCACCATAGGATACGGTGACATAGTCCCTTGCACTACCTTCACAAAGGTGTTCACATGCTTGTTTCTACTAATCGGTGTTCGCTTTGTTGACATTGTGCTAAATGAGCTGTTGACAAATGTACTTGACAAGCAGAGAACAGTCTTACTTAGCACAATGGATGATAACAAGCTTAATAGGGTATTTGACACCTATATGATCGATGCTGAAAAGAAAAGGTCAAGAGGGAGGATGAAAGTACTACTTGCGTTAGGGGTTGTCGCAGGCACCATCTCAATTTGTACAATCATAGTGCATGAGGTGGAGGGTCTAAATTGGATTGATAGCTTCTATTTATCAGTCATTTCTGTGACAACAGTTGGATATGGGGATTATGGCTTCTCAACATCAGCAGGAAGGCTCTCTGCAACCGTGTGTTTGTTAGTGAGCACTTTGGCAGTTGCCAAGGCCTTCCTGTTCCTAACAGATCTAAGGATGGATAGAAGGAACCGAAAAACTACAAAATGGATCCTCCAGAAGAAAATGGACAATGAGCCACTGGCTGCAGACCTAGATCATGATGCTTCTGTAAGGTATTGCACAATTTTCGATGAAACCATATACCTGCATATGTTGTTCAACAAGTACGTTTTCATGTTTTGCAATAAGAATACCAAGAGTTCAATTGCCAAAATGTAAGAACGATTTTCTTTGTTAGTGATGAAACTAGGCCCAGAGTATAGTTTAGTTTGAACTTTGAAAAATGTTAGATAAAGAAACAGGATTAGGTTACTCAAATAAACATATAGATAGGGCATTAGGGCAAGGTCACATGCCTGTGATGTACTATAGGTGACACCATGAAAATTAACACCTCACGGTCCTTCATGAAATTTACTTTTGCTACCTTTTGCTTTTTCTTTATTGTATTAATCCAAAAGTAATTTATACTGTTGCATTACAGTGTGACCCTTTGTATTCAAGGCAGTTATTTAGTCCTAATTTTCTGATCTTTTTCTTCTTATGCCACAGCAAATCGGACTTTCTGATCTACAAACTCAAAGAAATAGGAAAGATTGATGACAAAGACATAGCAATGATCTCAGACCAGTTTGATCAGCTTGGCCTTGCAAAGTGCGGGAAGATCACTCTTACAGATATTATTGGAAAATTATAAGTATGATTTACATAATGCATATGAATATCTGATATCATAGTGATAGTTGCCATCTTATACTTTGTTAAACAAACACTAAAGCATGCACATGTGTGGATAGCCTATTAAATAGCCTCGCTATTCGAAGTACTCTGTATCATAGTTAGGAGTAAAAGTCCATGTGCTGGTTGAATGAATTCAATCATAACTTCAGCTTCAGGATTTCTTGCATATTTGTTTCCAGATTGTATCAATACTTAGGTATACAAGCAGAGAGGCAGGTACACAATAAACAGTCGATATTAAATAATCATAAGATCGTCTCATACAAGGAAATAGTGGATAATCTAAGCTATGTGCAGTGAAATCAAAACAATGACACAACTTACCAAGTTACAAGTGAAAGAAACAGGGTTTGATGTCATCGATACATTGCTTTATTTACTTCGCTATGACCTCAAGTCCTCAGATCCAGTCTCCTTTACTGTATTATCCACAATCTTTGCAATCCTGAAATAATGGGTGGTGATGAAGCTTAAGCATGTAGTAGCCATGCAATAACTCTATAATTAAAAAAATTATCATGCCCTCCAAGACTCACCTTTCTCTAGTTTCAATTACAAGCTTCAATATGTCAGACATTTTTTGCCACTTGCCATTTATTGGCTTCTGAATGTCCACCTGTTCTGCTAGTTGGGAACTGATATATTGTTCAATTTCACATTCTAATGAATCCAGCTGAAAACCAATATGTTCTAGAAAAGCATCATAAGAAGAATGGTTTGTTATGCTGTTTGGTGATTCATGATTACTGGAAAATGTGAAGTTATCAGATGTCTGAAGTTCACTTTGCTCCAACTGGCCAGTCATGCCTGAATGCACCACATGTTTCAGATCAAATGCCTTTTCAGATGATTTCACAGGAGAGCTAGTAGCCTCATCAGCGTCATCACCAACTTTACCAGAGAAAACTCTAATGTTGTCATCGGATTCATCGCCATTAGACATCCCTGGATGCAATGCATGTTCAATTAACATGTTCTGCTTCATTGAAATTGCCTGAATCCAACAAAGTAGAAAATAGTAGGATCATTTACATCATAGCATGTCAAATGCATAGATGTACATAAATTTGAAATTTGGTTCCTTAGTCGGAGTGGTATTGTGAGATATCAGATATATTCTTGTTAATGACCAACTCTATAAAGAATGAGAATCTGTAATTTTTCGTACTTGACACAAACAGCAGAATTACCAATTTAGCACATCAACAGTACGGCATGTAAGTGCTGATTAATGGTTTGGCAGTGGCTAGGTACCATGAGCTTTTGGCACAAACTACATAATATATTAATTTTCGTAAGAAAAAATAGCATATGGTACATAGTAAAAAGAAATGCTATCTCCTCAGTACCTCACTAATTTTCGTGGAAAGCTTATCAAGCACCTCAATGCGCTGTTTTATGCTCTCAAGAGCTTTGGTCAACTTCTTCTTTTGCACAAGTAAATCCACTGCCTCATTCTCTTTGCCCATTCGGATGCTGACCGTGGCTCTTTTCTTAAGATTCTCAGCAGCCTCAGTCAACCGCACAAGCCTTACCCTCGCGCTATTTGCTACAAGAACAAACCACAAATTTGAGTGCAGCAGATACCACAGTGGCCGTCCACTCAATTCGCATGCACACACACAAACAATCTCATCATATTTCACCACAAGATCCTGCTCAATTCCAATCCAGATTAACTTGGCATGGATCATAACGTAATTTAGGTATCGCCCCTTATTTTCTGGGATGCACCACTATCACAAGTCTGGAGCATATAACAGATAAGTTCCCCTGTCCCCGAAGGATTCATCATTCCACAACTCCCGAACTACTGAACCAGTAGAGCCGATCTGAACAGCAGCCATGGGATCAAGGAATACGTATACCTTTGGATTGGGTGAGGTCGGCCTCTTCGTGGAGCTGTAGGAGTTGCTCCCGCAACCGCTCGAACGTCGGCGGGGCCGGGTCGCCGTCTCTGGTAGATGCCGCCAGCGCGAACCGCGGAGGAGTTGCCCTCGCGCGGCGCCTTCCCCATGCCGCCGCGGGAGAGGGTGGAGGCGGCGCTACCGGCGGCGCGACGGCGAAGGCCATCTCCGGTGAGCGTCCCAGACTCCCAGTAGACGAGATGGGCTGGCACTGAAAGCGGAAAATTAGAAATACGCGACCTTCCTTAAGGCTCCTCCGTGATGGACCGGAATTTCGGCCCATCCAATAAGTCCTTACCGGACGGCGTATCTCGGTGCAGTCTACTGCTAAACGCCCCGAAATTCTTCTGAAAAATTTCAAGACTTTTTCTTATGCTGATGGAGAATTTAAGTAGATGGCATGAAGGGAAAGTTCTACTGAACAAAACGTTTGTTCACAAATCGCAAGTTCGTAGCTACCGGTCAATCCAACTTACTAAAATATTTTTTCGTACCTGGAACAGAACACATTTCTGTACAGATATAAAGAGGGAAGTAAGTTGCGTAAATTTCATGGTCCAGTCCAACCTGACGGTCCATTCGGACGACGACCGGGCCGATCGCTCGGCGGACGAACAGCGTCGTTGCTATATAGCATCCACCGCCAGCACAGTACCAGTGTCCCTAACCCTTCTTCCTCAACTTTCCTACTCACAATGCCACATACATATGGAGCTTGCAATTTGAAGCATTTGCAAGTTTGCATGCCCAGGAGCAGAGCAGCAGTGTTGCACTCACACGGAATGCGCGAATGCTGTCGCTACTTCTTGATTCAAAGGTCATTTCCGCTCTGTTAAATTGTGCGATGCATTGCCATTTATGATATTGCCTATCTATTTTGGTTGAAGTTTGAAGTTATTGACGTTCGTAGGTTCAGACCAGTGTTCTTGCTTACTGATATTCAGTTGCTAATAAGAGATTAAGAGGTTATAATACATATTTAAGTTTTGGATGTGTTCTTTGCTTTCAAGCTGACATTACTCTGTGCACGTCTGCGCTGTCTGTCAGTGTGCAGAATACATGGAAACCTGAAATTAAGTGCTAGTTAATCTGTCCTGGATAAGTGTATATTGCAGGCTTTATCCACAAAATGAAGTGTATATGGCAGGCTTTATCTGAAATTGTGTATTTGAGCATCTCCTAGTATGACTGACACTCGAGAACAAAATGAAATGTTAGACTGTTAGGTGTTTTACTGAATCCACACACAACAGCGGAAACATTTCGGATGACATCAATGGCAGTATGTTCTGGAATAAGAACAGATGTGGCAAACCAAATTGTAACACTAATGAGCTGCTGCATACGTGCATATATAGAAAGACAAACCTGCAGGTTTGTGAGCTGCAAATGCTCAAATTGATCACTCGAATAATGCACACATGAGTAGTAAGTGCAGGCATTAAGTCGTACATACGTGTTCTTCCATCACATACACATTACCGGTCATGACTCAGTAGAGCTGTTCTTACATGTTTTCTCATGATCAATTTATTCCCTGATCAATCTCATACGAAAGATTACTGTTTGGATTCCATGACGTCTCCATGACCAATCTCACCATTGCCGTGCTCGTGATCGTTGCCCTCGACGACGAAGAGATCGCCTAACTGCTCGTCGTTGATCAGAGAATCCAGAAACGAGGAGAAGTCGTCGTCACCAACCATGGCGGAAGCGGAACCCATGTCGAAGCCACCACGAGCTGCATCCTCGGCACAGAACTGATCGCCAAATCCTCCGAAACCCTCAGCATCGGCGGCGCTCACCATCGCCGCGAAGTCACCGCCACCGTCGCTGCACCCAATGCCAGCGGCCGGCGAGGATGGTCGCGCTGTAGACGGCGGTGCCATCCTCGGCGGCTTGGCCAGCGCCGTCATCTTATAAGAGGTGGCGGCGGCGGCGGCGTTGGAGTGATCGGCGGCTGCCATCAGCGGCTTGTGCGTCCGCGGGTCGATGCCCTGCGCGATGAGCTTCTTGCTGAGGTGCGAGTTCCAGTAGTTCTTGATCTCGTTGTCCGTGCGCCCCGGCAGCCTCCCGGCGATCAGCGACCACCTACCCGTACATGCACGGACGGTCACCGGAGGAGCAGTTCTTGCACACGAGCGATCATCGCTGACATGCACATGTAGGCGCATGAAAGATATGAATTGCTTACCGGTTGCCGAGGAGGCGGTGGAGGCGGAGGATGAGGTCCTCCTCATCGTCGGTGATGGGGCTGCGCTTGATGTCGGGGCGGAGGTAGTTCATCCACCGGAGACGGCAGCTCTTGCCGCAGCGCAGCAGGCCCGCGCGCCGCGGCAGCGTGCGCCACCGGTCGCAACCCTCCCGCGCCACGAACCGCGCCAGCACCTCGTCCTCCTCGGGTGTCCACGGCCCACGCTTCAGCGCCGCCGCCGCCTCCTCCCCGCCGCGCCGCGCCGCCGGCCGCTTCCGCTTCATCGAAGGATCGATCGATCGGCTGCGCGCGAGCTTGGCCTCCTCGAGACGTCTCGATTTGCTTGATTGCTTCGGGCGATGGCTAGTTCACAACCAGATGGGACAGTGTGCGGGGCGTGCTCGCTTTTTCTCGCCGTGCACCGCAGCGCCACCTCCCGGAGAGGCAATGGTCGGTGGGGGTGGTTGTTTTTCTTCGGCGTGCGGCCTGTGGCGTTTTCCGGGAAACGGGAAGAATTCTCGGTGACGGATCCATCGGGTATTCGGGTTGGGGTACAACGTGTCACGCTTTTTATCCGAAAAGACACTGCAATGCAAATGTACATGGTCGTGATTTCGGCAATTCGGTGCCGCGGTGATATAGTCCTCATGGGGAAAAAGATTTGTAGCATTAGCAATAAAATTTGGAGCAAACTGAATAGATGGAATTATCAGGATTATTTCTGTGTATATTCATGAATTGCATGGCTGTGTATAACTACTGATAATGAAAAATAGCATAAAAATTAAACTCTAAGGCCTCTTTTTTTTCTTCAAGTCCAAACGACGGCTTCCTTATTTTCCGTTAACACCTTTTTAAACTGTTTAAATAGTGTGTATTTTTAAAAGAACATTTTATATAATTTTTTATAAAACAAAATAAACCTATTTTAAAATTTTGTAATAATTAATACTCAATTATAAATGTGCTAATGGTTTATCTTATTTTGTATGTTGCTAAAAAGCAAAACCAAGTGAGAAATTTAAACAGGCTCTGACTATAGTTTCAAACTTGACAGTTCACTTATAATGTGAAACTTGGTAGTCAATGCTGAAATACTCTGAGATTGGCTTTTTGGGACAATCGGCTTAATAATGGGTTCAAAATTTTAGCCTATAAATTCTACAAATTTTTTTATTTGAGTAAATTTTACTTTGGGTCATCTTTTTATTATTAGTGTCTTGCTTTGGATCACCCTTTAACCAATGTTTTTATTTTGGATCAGGTAATTTTACCTTTGTGATACTTTCAACCATCCTCAACTCTTTTATCTATCTACATCAAATTTGTCATATGTCAAAGAAATGTTCTACATATAACTGAGAGAGTTTATTGACGAGCAAGAACCAACATACTCGAGGTCATTCGTATGCTTGAGAAGAGTCGGGGTGATCCAAAGTTAAAGAAAGACAAGATTACTCAGTCCAAAGTGAAAATATTGGTTAAAGGGTAATCCAAAGCGAAACATCGTTAATAAAATATGGCTCAAAGGTAAAATTTACTCTTTTATTTTTCTATTTTTTGTTAAAATATTTTAAAAATATGTATTTTTTAAACTTTTGCAAATCTATAGCCTGCATGCTCTCTGGGAGAGCGTTTTCTAGAAGGCTTCTTTATGACATAGTAGACGGTCGTTGGCATGTAAATCTATATGAACGCCCCTCATATTTGTATCCCTAGCGGTGGGAGATCGGCGTCAAGGGGCTCTGGTGGTCCATAGCGGCGAAAGAGAAAAGGAGGGAGCCGGAGAGCTCAAGCAAACCAGGCATGCACGGGAAGGAGGCGACGACAATGGGCAGCTAGAGAGGATGGGGCCGTGGCCTGCAACAATGGAGGAGGAGAGGACGGAGGTGATGAAGAAGATGGGCCCAAAATTTTAGCCAATAAATTTTAAAAGTTGGGGCTAAAAGGTTGGGCTGAATTTTTATATGTTTGAGCCCTTCGTTATCTCTTGCCTTTGGTTGAATCGCATCTCTCAATCGCAAAACCGGGTATAACACATCCCTTAATTTCAAAAACTGATGCAAATTGACTACTTAGTTGATTTGGAAAGCGGCTTTTGTTGACGTGGCAAGTTGACTTGGTCCAAGTATGCTGATGTATCAGTCCAGTTAACAAATAAATTAAAAATAGAAGTGGGTTTCTAACAATGATAAAAATAAAAAATAATAATGAGGCTCACTTGTCATCCCCACTTCTCCTTTTCTTCCTCCCTTCTATTTATCGCGCTGCGGATTCGGCCGCGCGCGGCGGCTGGGCGGTGGTCAGGGGTCACGGCGATGAAATCGACGGTGGGGACGTGCTCCTGCTATTCGGTTGGTCTGCAGCTGCATCCTCTCCACGGAGGCCGCTGTCCGCGCCATCCCCTTCCGCAAGCTCCGCCCCTGCACACTAGTCGCCGACGTGCTCTCCATCCGCCGCGCCACGCATTCATCGATCGCTGCGAATTCTACTTGACCTGAGCTCTGAGCTCTCAATCGATCATGGCGTCCTTCCCCCGCCATTCCACCCACCCCACCTTGTTGCGCCGCAACTACCCTGACTTCTGCGCCCCGTGCCAGGCAAGTCGTCAGGCTTCCCCAGCAGCAGGACGCCGCCTCGTGCCGTGTCGGCCATGATCCGTTTCCGTCGGAGCCTACCACCACGGCCGCATCGTCGGCGGCATGCGTGCGTTCTCGGCGCAGGTCATATCCACCATGCGGCACCCCTCGCGCGCGAAGATGTCGATGAAGGCCTCGGCGCGGGCGCGGCGGGAGGGGCAGTCGCTGATGCGGACCTTGCTGAGGAGGAAGAGGACGACATCGCCATCTCGGGTCGAGGTGAGCGGCGCGTCGACGCGGCGGTGTGTGGCTCGGTGCGCTCCCTCCGCCAGCCGGGAGCGGCGATTCGGCGGCGGTGGCTCGCCCGCAGCACTCGGGATACGCGTCGTCGTCCACCTCGTCGTCGGATGCGTCGTTTAGCTACAGCAGCTTCACCTGCTCGTCCGCATCGACCACTGGCAGGGAGTCGACCACGCACCGGACACGGCGCAGCCAGCCTCCACTGCAGCAGCCGGAGGACGTCGACACCGCCGCCGCCCCGCCACCTAACAGCAAACCGAAGTAGAAGAAGAAGAGCCGACCCCAGAGCAAGGCCGCGGCGGCAGGGGAGCGCGCGCAGTTGAAGGCGCGGCAGGGGTTCCATCACATTGCGGTGCAGGATGTCGCCGTCAAGAACTCGGCGACGATGGAGAGCGTGCCATACGACGGGCAGATGGTGAGCGAGGTGATGTTCCGACGCGAGCTCGCTCGCCGCCCGAGTCTCCCCGCCGCGGAACCGTCCCCCCGAAGCAGCGGTGGCGGTGTGGGAGGAGGAGGAGTGAACAGCGCCGGAGGAACTGACCCCTTCCCCGTGCCGGCGCCGGCGCACGCCCCGACCTTGCCGCCGCCGCCGCTCCTCTCTTGCCGCACGTTCATGTCGTAGAGAAGAAGACTAGTCACTTAGATGATGTTTGAATTAGATGAAAATGAAGATGAAGATGAATTGTTTCACATAAAACGAGGTGACATTAACATGTAATTAATTAAGTTTTAATTATTACAAACTTAAAAAATAGATTTATTTGATATTTTAGAACAACTTTCATATTGAAAATTTTTGCACGAAATGCACTGTTTAACAGTTTGAAAAACGTGCCACGAAAATCTAAAACTTAATCCTCTTTTAGAATGAGATTTGAACGGGGCCTTACATGTGCACTAGGAAAAATGTTTTCATCTCTTGAAAAAATATCCACTCGTTTTTTGCATGCCATCTAAATAGTCATTAAATTTTTTAAAAAAATTGACAAGATAGATCAATATGAAACATATCACTCCACAAACATACAAGTTCAAATTCAATTTGTATAAATTATAAAAAAAACAAATATAACTGTGAATGTACGTTAACTATTTTTAATATAATTTATTCTTTTTGTTGCAACTTGTAGAAGTCGAATTTGGTCTTGCCTGTTTGTGGAGTGATATATTTCATATTAATCTATACTATCAAATTTTTTTAAAATTTTTTGATGACTATTTAGGTGACATAAAAAAACAAGGGGATGTTTCTCGAGGAATGAAAATCCATCTCCCATGTGCGCCTCACATTTATTTTTTAATTTTTTTGATGATTAAGTTGTCACATTAGCAAAATCACTCTCAAAACTGTTGTGGGAGTCATTTTGCACTGTTTTTAATACTTGGAGAAGCTGATATATTTGTTTTTACGGTTGATTTGATCAAAAGGCAAATGATGAGGAACACAAATTAGACTTATTTCTAAGAAAAAGGATTGAGTTGGACTATGAAAGATCCCATGGCCTATGGCCCATTACCACCCTTTCAAGCTCAACTAGTTCGAGATGGCCCAACATGTTGCAGCCGAGCCTATCCTACCCTAGCTAAGCTGGACTCATCTGTTGAGACTTGAGCGGGTCGAAATGAACAAGACGTGCCATCAGAAGTCATGCTGTCTTGTGTAGGAAGCACCTGAGCCTAGGCCTGCTAATGGGCAGGAATCCAATCCAAATCCAACCCACACCATCTCTTTTATGCACAGCTGACCAAACCAACCCAATCCAGTTCACCACGTCTAAACTCCAAACCAATCCAACCCACACAAGATTTGGGACCAAACCAACCCAATCCATTCTCCTCAAATGGGTCTTAATCCATTTCCAATCCATGGACTCAAACCAAATAGGCGTGCAGTGCAGGCTTCATCTCAATCCCTACGTCCCCAACGCCGGCGTCGCCCCCCTCTGCCCACGATCGCATTCGCGCGTCTCCTCGCCACCGTTGCACCATGAAACTGGAGGATCAAGACGATGTGAGAGCGAGAAGACCACAACCGCCGCCACCATAGCTACCACCCCGCAGCTGCTACGCCGGCGATGCAGCAGCACTGCAGCAGCAGGCCAGCAGCAGCAGCAGACGGTCATGCCGTACCCGGACCTCATGCAGCACGCGCAGCTGCTGCAGGGTGGCGGTGGCGGCGGCGTACCGGGCGAGCAGGCCGTCAAACCAGCGCTGCTGAGGCGGCGCGCCTCATGATGATGGGCGACAGCGTCATCGTCAGCCTGTTGTTCGGCGTGGTGTCACCGTCGTCGACGATCTCATCCTCAGCGGTGCCGCAGATACCCGACTTCTCAACGCAACAGCTCATCCGAGGCGGCCACGACAATGTCGGGCTCCGGCACAACGGCCGCATCGTGTTCCTCGACGGCACGACATCGCCGCATCGGCGCCCAGTGCATGGCCGCATGGCTCGGAGCGCAAGGACTCGTCATCTTGAGTTCTCTGAATACCATGGATTGATGCATGAGAACGAACAGGAGAGAGCAAGGTGGAGAATGTTTGTTTTTTCTGAACTGAGTTGGATCCTGGCAATTGACTAGAATTCAATTGAATCCATGGACTCAATCCATTTTCCCCCCAACATTTTACATCCAAAACCAAACCGATCCAGACCAATTGGTCTGTGCACCCAACCCGCACCAATCCATTTACTGCACCAGCCCATTTCCCCCCAATCCAAAGGTAACCAAATTAAAATCCAATCCATTTTATCCATTCCAATCCAATCCATTAGCAAGCTTACCCTGAGCCGCTGAACAATCAATCAACTATTCAAAGGTGCTCTCGTGGAATCTTCGCACAGCCCGTGCGACGTGCGAGCTAGGAGACCTCGGATCGGTCTACGGAAAATCCCAAAACGCTCTCGACGTCAACATGTGCTTTTCTTGGCATCCAAGCAGGTCTGCCTGCTTCCTCCTGCCTCCTCTGGTGTCCACCAGTTCTCTCCTGGTCAAAGGAAAGTTTGAACGAATCACATTTTGATCTGCTTCTCTAGGGGTCAAAGCTGACGCCCACGGCCCAATCATATTATTCGTATCAGTGTTTTGGCGGGTGCATTTAAACTGGTCGTTCGGCTTTACTAATTTACTGCACGTGAAAGAGACATATCATTCATGAATGATTAATTAAATATTAACAATTTTAAATTTAAAAATTAGATTTTTTTATTTTTTAAAATTTCTATATATAAAGTGTTTTTATGAAATATATAGTTTAACAGTTTGAGAAGTGTACTCACACAAACGATGAAGTTGCTCAGTCAAACCGTGGAATCAAATTCAGCCGGGTGAAGACCTTGCCATTTGCAAATTGCAAATTGCAATGGCACATTCATGAGTGTGTGTCGCTAAGGTGTATATGGCTAACCCGTGAAACTCACTTATAGACTAAAAAGTCACTTACCCATTTATTTTGACTTATAAATAAGTTCGTGGGTCGTTGGCCAGTGTCGATGTGCATTGCACTACGAGTCACCATAGCGACCTGAAGAATTCCTAGTTCATTGATCTGTTCTACCGTAAAGGATAGTCCAGGTTTGTAGTAGTAGTTTGCTCAAAGCTCGTACGAAATCGACCGTTGATATCTGCATCAGAAAACATGGATCGGTATTCTACACACGTGTATGTGTGGCGGTAGGCCTTTTTGCGATCACGTGGATGATGCACACGTACAACACCATATCAAGACACGAACGTAACGTATGTACGTGCAGACGTCCTATTGCCCAGGCACCCAGCTAGGCAGCATCGATTGCCCGTGCGTACATGCATCGGGATGCCACGACGAAGATTTCGACCCCAGTTGACAATTCAGCTAATGATCACGCAGAAAAGGAAAAGCACAGCTGAAGAAAATTAACACGGGTCTTGGGCTCGTACGTGCAGGCTCGCTCATACTTTTAGTTGTGTAATCTTTGCACAATCTTGGCGTAATCACTTGACGTGCGTTTTTCTCTCAATCACCTACAGTACATGACTAGCACATCCCGCCTTCCCCGTCAGTTCCATCTTCCAAGCACAAGTCAGTGATGATAATAACAGGAGCACAGGTAAAAGTCGAAGTTCTGCACAGGAAAAATGCCTATATATGCAGTGCCTCCACCACGCAGTGATTTCACACAGTAGCTCGAGCTATAGCTTAGGCGCCGGCCGGCGAGAGAAAATGGACGAGACATGCAGAGGAACAGATCATGATCATGGCCGCGAGACGAAGGATGCAGCGGCGGCGGCCGGGAAGAAGGTGCCGCTGCTCGGCTTGTTCCGGTACGCCGACCGCCTCGACGTGCTGCTGACGGTTGTCGGCACGGTGGGCGCACTCGGCAACGGCATTTCGCAGCCCCTCCTGACGGTCCTCTTCGGCAACGTCATCAACTCCTTCGGCGAGAACACCAGCGGCAGCGTCCTCCGCAGCGTGACCAAGGTGAGTGCCCGCGGCGCTTAGTGATCGATGGTGTAATACACCGGCCGGTAGCCAAATTAACGTTGGATCTTCTTTCTTCCAGGTTGTCCTCAACTTCATATATCTGGGAATTGGAACGTCAGTAGCTTCCTTTCTTCGTAAGTAAAAGTTCTTTCTCTGATTGGAACCCCTCTTTAGTGAATTAGAGAGAGCCCCTGCCCTTTTCGCTGAAAAAAGACAGAGAAAAAAAGAATTAGCGGAACCTGTAGCTTCTAACTATGGAT
This sequence comes from Oryza officinalis, assembly GCA_008326285.1. Classification (NCBI taxonomy): domain Eukaryota; kingdom Viridiplantae; phylum Streptophyta; class Magnoliopsida; order Poales; family Poaceae; genus Oryza; species Oryza officinalis. The sequence continues at coordinate 44,551,443 of BDMV01000001.1, read as the reverse complement.
GTGAAACATATATAGTATTCAGCAAGGGAATTTATAGGAAACAGTATTAAAAATTCTTTCAATATCTTTTCTTTTCCTATTATTCAAAGAGTCTCAGGGCATCCATAAGTCAAAAAGAAATTTCATTCGAAGGGTCTCAGAGTATCCATCAGATTCAAAGCATAAATTAACACTTTTTATTCAAAGGGTCTCAATATCCATAAGTCAGTAAGAAATTTTGTAGGATAGTGTGAAATTAGGATAAGTAATTACAATCACCAAAACATAATATTCATTATTAACATCATATGCTTGTCAGTTGTTACTACATGTTAGTATTCGGTTATTCTCAACTGTGATACACTAACACAGTATAAACATCATCATGCACTTATCCAGTGAGAAGTACCAAATGCATCCCCTAACCATATAATCCTCAGCATCTTCGATCTAATCTGTTCAGTTAAATATATCACGTGCTAATGGTACAACCGCCAGTAAAAAGCTCACCTTGATTTGTCCCAGAGGTGTCATGCTGGACTATGGCAGGAGAAAGGCAATCTGCCCGCATCCGTTCTTTATACCTGAAGGCCGTTCTAAGGCAGGATATTGCATTCTTCGACACAAAGATGACAACTGGTGAAGCAGTTTCTAGAATGTCTAGTGATACCCTCCTAATTCAAGGTGCTCTTGGTGAGAAGGTACTAAATACCTACTAGCTCTCTTGTAAGGAAATAATATCTTTTATTAGATTGCTACTGAAAAACATATATTTTCATCACAGTGCAAACAAAAGTGTGCATAGACACAATTAAGTTGATGGCAGGCATAATTATTTGCATATTTGGAAAAATATATCATATGGATATAGTTTTCATATTTACTAACTGTATTATTTCATATATTCAGGCAGTAAGGTGCACCTTGTGCTGCTGTTGCTGATGTGTTCTTGGATTTTTAATCTTACGCTTTACAGGCAGGGAAGCTTGTAGAACTGTTATCATGCTTCATTGGTGGCTTTATCATAGCATTCACTAGAGGATGGCTTCTCACTCTTGTCATGCTAACATCGCTACCATTAATTGCTATTGCTGGTGCAGTTTCTGCACAGGCCCTAACTAGAGTTTCTAGCAAGAGACAAACATCATATAGTGATGCTGGGGACACAGTTGAACAGACCATTGGATCTATAAGAACAGTGAGTTCACATATTTATATGAATCGTTTAATACTATAACACACTTTTTTTTTTGGAGTAGCAGACAGTAAGTTTGATAAATATCTCGTGTTAACAGGTTGTGTCCTTCAACGGTGAGAAGAAAGCGATAGCAATGTACAGTAATTTCATAAAAAAGGCATACAAGACTACCATTGAGGAAGGCATTATCACTGGTTTTGGCATGGGCTCCGTCATGTGCATAGCGTTTGGCAGCTATGGATTAGCCTTCTGGTATGGTGGAAAGCTAATCGTTGAGAAAGGTTACACGGGAGGAAAGATCATTACTATCTTGTTTGCCGTGTTGACCGGTGCATCGTAAGTTTCGGCAATCCTCCACTGTTGATATCAGCATACATGCTGTTTAGTGCACTGCAATAATGAGCCCCCAATCTATTCATGTATTATTTGGATTGATGGAAATACAACAAGACATTTATATTACTTCAAAATCAAGAAGGCCGGTTTCTATAAGCATGCAATTTTAGAAGTGCAAACGGCAGTTTTGTTCCTTTTTCAGGTGTTTTTTTAGAATACTCTTCAGGATTTCAAGATGATTTTTAGAATTACCTTAAATTATTTTCAATATTTTCTTGAGTACTACTCGCCAATGCATGAAATTATCATGTTTCTTGTAAATGGTATGGAATAGACTTAAAGTTTGATGGTCAAGTCGATTTGCATGACTATACATAATCCCTAGGCCCTATTACCATTTTAGATAGACATATCTACTAGTTATTAATTCCAGTTAGTAAAAGGGGATCATGAACTGAGATATAGACACAAGTACCTAATAGCTAAATCAGGGTATCCTTAGCAATTGCAAATGAGTGGGTTGCGCTAACAGGAAAAGTAGACACACGCTAGGCTTTTGGAACCGTCACGAAAAGAATATTCTCCTGAGAAGTACATTACATGTCATATGCAAACGATTGCATTGGGTTTCACTGCTTTACCTACATAACTTGCTACTCCTAAAATCACATTAAAGCTCAAAGATTTACATCCCACACAAGTCTATAACTCATCAATTAACTAGTTATGTCCATTTTGAAAACCATACTTATTTGTGTGAAACAACAAAATGGCTATTACAATTTTATCATTTGATATGGTATATAATGTTCTGAACATGGCACTTAATTTCCAATTGTTTGTGACAGCTCATTAGGCAATGCAACACCTGCAGTTGCTGCAGTTGTAGAAGGTCAATCTGCAGCATACAATTTGTTCAAAACAATTGAGAGGAAACCAGAGATAGATTCCGATGATAACAATGGCATGGTTTTAGAAGATATGAATGGGGATATTGAGCTAAAGGATGTGTACTTTCGTTACCCTGCAAGACCAGAGCAGTTGATATTGGATGGATTGTCGTTACAAGTAGCAAGTGGAACAACAATGGCTATAGTTGGAGAGAGTGGAAGTGGAAAGTCAACTGTTATTAGCCTAGTCGAAAGATTCTACGATCCACAGTCTGGCGAAGTTTTAATAGACGGAATGAGCATCAAGAAACTGAGACTTGATTGGATAAGAGGGAAGATCGGTCTTGTTAGCCAAGAGCCTCTGCTTTTTATGACCTCCATTAAAGATAACATAATATATGGTAAAGAAGATGCAACACCTGAAGAGATCAAGAGAGCAGTGGAGCTTGCAAATGCAGCTAACTTCATTGACAAGTTACCTAATGTAAGAAAGGAAAAACTGAATGCTCCAAGTTCTCAAATTTAATTGTATATTAATGAAACAATCAACTAACTATGTTTTCATGTCAAGGGTTATGATACATTAGTTGGCCAGCGCGGTACTCAGCTCTCTGGAGGACAAAAACAGAGAATTGCCATTGCAAGAGCCATCCTTAAAGATCCAAAAATCCTTTTGCTAGATGAAGCAACAAGTGCACTTGATGTGGAGTCTGAGAGGATAGTTCAGGAGGCACTAAATAGAATGATGGTAGAAAGAACCACACTCGTTGTCGCTCATCGTTTGAGCACTGTGAGGAATGTTGATTGCATCACAGTCGTCCGTCAAGGAAAAATAGTTGAACAAGGTTGAATTTAACTTGAAATGCACTGTTTTTCTATTATAGAAAATTTCTGTGGTCAACCTTAAATGATTCATTATACCAAAACATGTCTTGCGTACACAGGTCCTCATGATGCACTAGTGAAGGATCCCAATGGAGCTTACTCCCAGCTAATTAGGCTACAAGAGACTCGTGGTGATGAAAGGCATAAACTACCAGATTCTGGACTGCCAGATTCCAGATCAAAAAGTACTAGTTTGTCATTCAGACGATCAAGAACTAAAGATTCTCTCAGCAAGAGCAACAGGTATTCCTTCAAGAGCCCCTTAGGATTGCCTGTTGATATATATGAGGATAGAATGACAAGCGAACAACAAAAGGTTGAGCACTCCGACAGTAAGGCCATTAAAAAAACACCATTCGGACGACTTTTTAATCTTAATAAGCCAGAAGTGCCAGTTCTTCTGTTAGGTTCTATAGCAGCATCAGTGCATGGAGTCATTTTGCCACTATTCGGTATAATACTGCCAGGTGTTCTAAAATCATTCTATGAACCGCCCGATCAGCTGCGAAAAGATTCTAGATTTTGGGCATTGATGTCTGTTGTTCTAGGGGTTGCTTGTTTGATTTCAATCCCAGCAGAATATTTTTTGTTTGGAATTGCTGGGGGAAAGCTTATACAGCGTGTCCGTACACTGTCATTTCAAAGAATTATGCACCAAGAGGTTGCTTGGTTTGATAAGCCCTCAAATTCCAGGTGTGCTACTCTAATGTAGTTTTGCTATTTTATCTTTTATAAAAAATATTTATATTTAAACCAATGCTAAGAGGTCATCTTATTTCTTACAGTGGGGCACTTGGTACAAGGCTCTCAGTCGATGCGTTGAATATCCGCCGTTTAGTAGGAGATAACCTGGCCCTTATAGCCCAGGCTGTAGCTACACTAATCACTGGCTTTGCCATAGCTTTTGCGGCAGATTGGAGGCTTGCACTGATCATCACTTGTGTAATTCCTTTAGTGGGTGCACAGGGCTATGCTCAAGTTAAGTTCTTGAAGGGGTTTAGTGAAGAATCTAAGGTGACACATTACAGCTTACAACTGTAAAAATTGCTTGCTGTTTTATTGAGAATGATCTAGACAAGTGATCCTTGAATTAAATTGATTGCCATTATAATGTGATCTTATTATACAGGAGATGTATGAGGATGCAAACCAAGTTGCAGCTGACGCTGTAGGTAGCATCAGAACTGTAGCATCTTTCTGTTCAGAGAAAAGAGTGGTTGCAATATACAACAAGAAATGTGAAGCTTTAAGAAAACAGGGAATTCGAAGCGGAATCGTTGGAGGGATCGGCTTAGGTTTCTCAAACTTGATGTTATATCTGACTTACGGTCTTTGCTTCTATGTTGGTGCAAAGTTTGTAAGTCAGGGAAAGACTACTTTTTCAGATGTTTTCAAAGTAAGAAATCCTGAAGTATTTCAAGTAACAATTGCCTATGAATATTAATTTTATTATCATTCACAAATGGGCTGGATGCTTTTCAGGTTTTCTTTGCTTTAGTTTTGGTAGCCATTAGTGTTTCGCAGTCAAGTGCATTGTCTACTGATGCAACAAAGGCAAAGGATTCTGCCATTTCCATTTTTAGTATTATCGATCGGAAGTCCAGGATTGATTCAAGTAGTGACGAGGGAGCGATAATGGAAAACGTCACTGGCAGCATTGATTTCAATAATGTCAGTTTCAAGTACCCATCACGCCCTGATGTTCGAATATTTAGTGACTTTACCTTGCACATTCCTTCCCAAAAGGTATGCTTCTACATGCACCTATTTGTCTTCTTTTTTCCTATTTCTTGCAACTAGTGCCATGCCCAAAATTTCCATCAGAAAATTAACTTGATTATTGAACTATTTACATACAACTAGTAACGTACTTCAAAATAGATGCGAGTGTGACCCATCCACTTCCGTGACATCATATGTGTTGATACACAACTTTACACTTTATGTTTTGCATCTCAGCATTTCCATGCACTGAAATAGTTATGACTAAACCTTTTCCTTCCTTTTCTACAGACCGTAGCACTTGTTGGAGAGAGCGGTAGTGGGAAGTCCACGATAATTGCTTTGTTAGAGCGTTTCTATGATCCTGATTCTGGTAAAATCTCACTAGATGGAGTCGAAATTAGAAGCTTAAAAGTCAGCTGGTTGAGGGATCAGATGGGGCTTGTAGGCCAGGAGCCAATGCTTTTCAACGACACAATCCGTGCCAACATAACATACGGGAAACACAGCGAGGTAACAGAGGAAGAGATCACAGCTGTGGCCAAGGCAGCAAACGCCCATGAGTTCGTATCAAGCCTGCCACAAGGATATGACACGGTGGTAGGTGAGAAAGGGGTGCAACTATCTGGTGGGCAAAAACAGAGGGTAGCAATTGCAAGGGCCATCCTAAAGGACCCTAAGATACTCCTACTTGATGAGGCAACCAGTGCTCTGGATGCAGAATCAGAACGTGTTGTTCAAGATGCATTGGATCGAGTCATGGTCAGCAGGACTACCATTGTAGTGGCACACCGCCTCTCCACGATCAAAGGGGCCGATATGATTGCAGTCCTCAAGGAAGGAAAAATTGCAGAAAAAGGAAAGCACGAAGCACTAATGCGGATCAAGGATGGCGCATATTCTTCACTTGTACAACTCCGCTCTAATTCCGAGTAAAATGATGTATATTTTGATGGTGTACAACTCATTTAGCCATAAATTCTAGCTGTTTGTGATTTGAGAAGTGGATGCTAAACTAGAGGTGTTCTTTGGTAGTTTGTTGCATGAAAGAACTATGGTTCTGAACTTATGATCTTGGTAGCCACAGACAGTAAATTCAACTATGTTGGTGTGTACGCACTAACTAGTTACACCAAACGATGAAGCATTTTCTTCAAGAGATCACAAGAATGAGCGTGTGAACAGCATCCTCCCCCTTTTTGTCACTTCAGATACCAAATTTCACTAGCTCTATAGTCCCTCTAAACCGTAGGTTAGCTAGTCACCTACAAATCTGCTCATGGTGATGAGTAAGAGCAACCACCGTCTCTGGGATACTCAAGAACAAATGACATGAGTAAGAAAAGCATTCCATGGGGAAGGGGCGATATGGGCTAAACTGCTTAGAGAGGCCTACCAATTGTACATGATGCACCAAACAAAATTTTGCAGATTAAAGAAGAAGTGATCATTGGGATAAATTATATATTTATCTTTAGTGTCTGAGTTTTTACCGGGTTAACAGATGTTGTTAGACTCTTGAATCATTTCTTCATTATCGCAGACAAGGCAGTTCCACTAGAGCCCCTACTTCCAATTAATCAAACAAATAAACTTATACCAAGCCAAATAGCCAATCAATCACACAATCATATGAAGATGCCGAAATCCCCTACTAACTTGCAGGCTTTTTTACCTTTTGGGGTGTCACGCCCCGATTTTTGCTCGGGATTAAAAATCGTTTAATAAATTATTTCTAGAATTTATATTAAAAATTAAAGCAAATTAACAAGTGAATTTAATGTGGGAAATAAAAATTTCCTTTAAAAATCATGACTAGGAATATTTTGTAATATTCTTCATGCTCTAAAGTACTCTCTGAAATTTGTCGTAAATTTTTCGGAGCTTAATAAGTAATTTTAAAAGCATGAAGTTCATTTAACCAATTAAATAAATTAAAAAAACAAATTAAAAGTCCCCTTCTTTGTCCTTGGGCCGTTTCCGCCTCAAGCCGCACCACCGCCTCCATCGTGTTCACAACGCCGTGGAGCTGCTCGGCCGCCCCACCTAGCCACCAACCGCCCTCGAAGCGTTGTTTCCTTAGCCAACCCAAGACCGCCGCCGCATTCGCCGCCTCCGGCCGGCGATAGCTATCGATTGGGGTCAGCCCGTGCCATGCTGCTTTCTCCTCCAGCTTCGCAGTATCGTCAAGAACCCCGGTCACCCCTCTGCCTTCGCCAAAGGCCACCGGAACTCCCTCCCCTCCACTCGAGGTGAGCTCTGCTCCATGCCGCCGCCGTCGGTTGCTTTTTCCCGCCACCTCGCGCCTTCTCTCTCTCCTAACTGCACCCTCATATTCCCCAGGTCGAGGCAAAGCCCGTTCAGTCCTCCACCTTCCTGCTTCGCCACCGGAACGTAGTCTTCGCCGGTGTCCCGAAGCCCGCCACTGCCGAATTCTCATCGTGTAGCCACTGCCTCCCCTCAGTGAGCAGCCCGCTCCTTCTCCTTCCCCTTTCGCCTCACCGTCGCTCTCGTGCCACTGCTCGCCGCTGGTTGCTGGTTGGCCGCGGGCCGCGGCGCACCATCGACGCTCGCCCGGGCTGGACGGCGAGTCCCACTAGTCCTACGCACCCACAGCTGCCCGATCTCCCTTCAGGTGATCTGGGCCGTCTGTGCCGTGGACCACCCCGTGATCCTAGTCCACGATACACCCAGCTACCTCCGTGGACTTGGTCCACGGTAGGCCGGCCCCTTGAGCTGCTGACACGTGGGGCCTGCGTGTCGGCGCCGGTGGCTCTTGCTGATGTCAGCGTTGCCTTTTTTTGAGAAAATAATTAATAGTTACGTAATAAATCTTATTTAATTCCAAAAATTCATTTAAATGGCTCAAAACTTCTAAAATTCACAACTAATTCATATGACAAATTGAGCCATTAAATTGCAAAATTCATCTAAAAATCGAGCTCTGCATGTTTGTTTACTTCTCATGTACTGTTTATTTGGTTTTTATTAGGGTTTTTTCCTCTTTCGCACGCCAGCGTGTAGATTCCACTGTTTTGGAAGATCGCAGCCGTGAGGAGAAGAGTTTGGAAGATTTATTGAAGAAGCAAGGCAAGTCACACATTCTCCCTTAAGCATATTGAACCTACTTTATAAAATGTTTTATCGTTTACAAATAAATTGCATGTTTTGCTAATTACATGGGATTATGAAACTAACTACCTGCTTGCTTGTGTCATTTACTTGATATCCTCCATTTGTCAAACTTGGGTGATAATTTGACTAGCTCGTGTTACTTAAGTTGACCTTGCTAGAATTATGATATGCTTAGCCATGCTTAATTACCACTAGCTCACTTAATGGGATAATCAAACTATCTACTCTTAGCATCTGGATGAGTTGCGAGCTCGAGACACTTGGCCATGTTTTATTGGTCATAATTATTCAACTAAAATATGACTTAATGGTGGGCTGTAGGTGCATGGTTTTGCTTGTCGCACCATGGCAATTAAGGACCGGTTCGCGGGAAACCCTAGAAGACTTACCGTGCTTACCACAAGCAAGAATGAGCAACTACTGGACCTGTAGTATAGCTCTTTCCTTTCTGATGTACCCAGGCAAGGGTGGGCGTGATGGAGTTTGGATGGACCAGGTGGTGGTCTATGGGCTTTTGGATTCACCTTGGTATAAGGGGGAGCTGCCTACCTTGATTTTAAGGGTAGGGGCGAAACCTGCAGTGTGGTGCGCTTGGTTAGGGGGAGTTATGCGAAGGGTCTTATCACGATTTCCATCTTTGCAGTACCATGATGGTACTTTGGGGCATGACAACATGTGAGGAATCGTGTCTTGTGGGTACAATTGTACACCTCTGACCAGAGTAAAACTATTCGAATAGCCGTGCCCACGGTTATGAGTGATCGACCAGCTTCACCGTGGTTAGTCCCACTCTATTAATTAACTTGACTTAATGAATTGGTGTAGTTCGGGTGGTTTGGTTGGGCCTGTTCAACATGGTGTAGTGTTGTTCAATGGATATTTAATCTTGTCTTAACTAATCAACTTTTTTACTGTTTTCTACTATAAATGTTTACAACCGCCTTTATGCAAATAGCCACAAACCTCCCTTTGTCTCCCCTTGCACGTCTGTATCGTTGGTGTGGCTTGCTGACTATGGTGGTTGTACTCAGCCATGCATTTTCCCCCTTTGCTGACTATGGCTTGCTAACTCTGAGCTGAAGACGGAGTTAGAAGACCAAGGCTTATACCCCAGTTGAGTTTTTCATGTGGAGTGGAGCTGAAGCCCTGCTAGGATCGTCTTTTTTGCTGTTGTTGCTTTCTTTGGGTGTGAGGACTAAGTGCATCTTTTGTTAGTATTTATGCTTTATTTATGTTTGGATCTGCATATTAATTTGTTATTTTGTGTACCCTAGCTTGATTCCTGGATAGAGATTTATACACAAAATAGTCTGAAAATTTGGCTCAAATTTTTGGGCGTGACATGGGGTCGGCATTGTGTCCATGCTGGTGTCTTGTTGCTGCCTCTAGCATCTCCCATCAGCTGTCACACGACCCACACCACCACCAGCCTCTGACGCCATCGCCCTCGTGCCCAACCTGCCCGCGCTGTCGGCAGCAGCAGCCAACGGGCCATCCCACTAGAAACCGGCGCCTCTCTCGCCCCTTGTGGCACCTGCCCGTCCTAGCCCGCCACCCGCCGCCGCCGCCCATGCCATGGTCAGTTGTGCTCCTCGGCTCCATGACCTTGAGAAGGCGAGAACTGGAGCTTGCCGCCCGCCTCGCCCAGCCAGTCACCCCTTCCCTACTTGGGCCTCGGGCCACGGCTGATTGACCCGAGTAGGTTAGTTAATGGACCAGGCCCACAACTCCACAACACTAGGTAAGGCTCCCTCTGTCCCAATTTATATTGGTCTTAGGTGCACTTTATATTGGAATGGAGGGAGTACCTAATGGGGCCAGGGAGACACTGATACGCTGTTGATGCAAAATCTGTCCCGTCGAACGTGCCAAAAGATGTGTTGACGTAGATCTTGCGTGTGGCACACGAAGGTCTGGGAGATCTCCTTAGCTCCAGTGCAGGTCCTAAAATTGATGAGATGCAGGCATGCCAGTCAGTTTGATCCTGCAACTGACAAGATATATAAGTTGAAGACCAAATAGTCGATCGTCTGACAAGCCGATGGAGAAATTCCAGCTGATAGAGTAATTCCAGCCGATGCCGATACTAGCCAATGTCGATAGGGTTTTGAACAATCGGCTAGATATCAATGTAGATTCTGACACTTGATGTAAATAATGATATAAAGACAATCGACTGATGATAATTGTAACATACCAAAAATTCAAATTTTGAATTTTGACTTCAGCTAAATAATAAAAATGTGTTTTCGAGTTGATGATCGAAATTCTCCAAAATTACACAACCTAGGTAAGGTTAAACTAGCTAGTGTTTATGTGTAGAGTTGCAAATTATCTAAAGTTTCTTCCTTCTCAAATTTATTTGATATGTAAAACATTTTCATAAAAACAAGTATAGATCCCTGTTAATTTATATTTATATAATAAAAGCATTATACTAATTGCCACCTTAAGTGCCATTAGTCCAACTCAAATTTATTCACACTAGTGCATAAGGATCTTGTGAGGTTGAGCATGGGGAAATAAAAGTAAAGTCTAAACACAACATCTCTGGTTAATTACAAATTAAAATATAATTTTACAATCATTTAAATATACATTTAAAGTAGGAACATTTAAAGGTAGGTGAGCTCATCAAATATTTAAAAATAATTGGTGCAATATAAAATCATGGGGAAATTCATGTAGATACTATTCAATATATATATCTCCCTGGATTTTTGGTATAATTTAATATGTACGTTTGATACCTCAAATATTTAGGTCAAAACAGTCAAACTGTAGGTTAACTCTAAACCCTAATCGGCAAAATCGATACACATCTCATATGTGCATTTTATCACATGAAAATTTATAGAGGATATAATTTATTAAAATACTAATCTATTTATCATGAATTAATATAATTTTTTCAGAATTTATTTTATAGTTTTTGACCTTCTAAAAATTCAAATAAATTTCGGTTGTACTGAAATTCTCTATTTTCTTGAGATTAAAATATAGATTATTTTTGTGTGAAACCAAAGAAAATGGAATCTAGGTATTTTTATCTATCTCCAGAAAAATCCACATAAATTTATCTTGCATAGAAAATAAATTATGGATTTATAAATAAGGGAGAAAGAAAATAAATAGAGATAAACCCTAAAACTAGACTATCAGTATATCTACCTAATCTCCTACCCATGTCTCTTCTCCTTGCCTAGCCTACACCGCCCTGGACCCACTTGATAGTCACATGGGCTAGCTTCACCTTTGTGTAAACGTCTCCACCGCTCAAGAGACAGAGAGAGACAGAGGACGAGAGAGAAGACGGCGCCGGCGTGTTCAACGCGTGGCCGGGACGTGGCAGTCGCCGAGCTCACCCATATCATCACCTAGCCACGTCGCACAGTCCTTCTCTCCATCCCAATGCCGAACCAACCGAGAGGGAGGGAGCCTAGCTTTTCCGGCGCCCATATTTTCGTCGCCGGCTGTGAAGACGACGACCGCCGTCACCGCCACTGAGCCACGGTCGTTCCTCCTCCCTCGGTGTTCTGTCACCTCCATACCATGCTGAGTCCATCCCCTCTGACCTCATCCCGTGTTGTGCAGCTGTGACGCCGGAACGCCGCCGTGCCCCCGAAAGCTCCAGAGCGCCGCCGCTTCGGCATCATCGCCGCTCGGCCAACTCCGACCAGATCAGGCCAAACCGTCGCGCCACCATCTTCATCTCAACCCCAGGAAGCCGCCGACCAAAAGAATCGAACCACGAAGCCGAGAAGCCGAAGATTGACCTCTTCTTCCCTAAATCCGGCCGCCGGACTCCATACCTGAATTCGTCTTCTACGGTGAGTTCCGAAGCATTTCCTCACTCGTGGAGCATCCTTGTGTGACCCCCGAGCTGTCCACCTCTGCTTTTTAGCAGATCAAAGGCCGAAGTTTGCCGACGCCGTTGCTCTGCTATTTTCCTGCCGCCGCCGGAGTTCTTCTCAAGATGCCGTCACTGTCCAAGCTTCGCCGACTCCTTCCAACCATTCAGTAAGTTTCCAGGAGCCCCTTAGACACGCATGCATGCATTAGTTCGCACGGATTCGAGCCGAGACTCAATATGCATCGTCAACCCGAGAGCCACCGCCGCCTGGGCCGTCGTCGCCATTGATTCCAACCACCGCAGCTAGTGAAACCACCACCAATAGCTTTGCCGTGAACTCCTCTCCCTTTTCTCTTTTAGTCGCTCGCCAAGATCAGCCGCCGTTCGCCGTTGCTGCCGGCGAGAAGCTCGGCGATGCGCTGCTGCCCTGCCTCCTAGCCGCCGAGTCACTGACGAGCGGGTCCCACTTGATTAGCGCTGAAGGACTCGGCTTAGAAAGGAATTAAAACTCGCAAGGTTTAATTTGTAAAGATCCTTAATATTACATGTGGACCCAGGACCTAAGAATAAATAGAAAAAACCTCAGGGACTCTTAATGAAGACTGTAGTAGCACGTGCTTAAGGACTGCGGGTTGAATCCTGAGAAACCTAGGGACCTTTTTGCATATTGACCAGAGACTGACCTGTGGACCCAAAGATTTATATTTTGGAAAATATAAAAGGAAATGAGTAAATCTTTATCTGTTCAATTGAAATTATATCAAACTTGTAAAATTCATATAAAATCAAATATAGCTCATTTTGAGGTGAAACCAACTCCAATAGGTTTATAAAATTGTGAACTTTAATACTATGAAATAAAATGTGATGCTTACAGTATGATGTTTATTTTTAAAATTTCAAATATGAATAGTTAATATAAAATCTCTAGTAAATTAATGGTTAATCCCAAAATTATGAAACCACCGCTTTTCATCTTAGAATATGTACCTTTTAATCTGGATGAAAAGAATTTGACAAAACTACCTTCTAAAATATGCCTAAAGATTAAATAACGTTTTCTTTTTGTTGAATTTGTAAAATTCATAACTAAATCATTTTAACTCCAAATACAGTGAACCAAGTTTTGTTTTAACCAGTGAGTTATCCTCTTTTAATTAAAAATGATAGCACTTATAAAATATAACTAGAAAATGATAGGATATGTTATGACCTAGGGTAATTCATATATAATTACAGAAATGCCATTTTCAGAGTATATGGCTTGTTATTTTTATAGCTCTCAAACCATAAATGTAAATGGGATGATTCTTGCTTCTAAAATAATTTTATCATACTCTCTACTTACTATAATTAGACCATGATTTATAGAGCATGTTGCATATGCATGTTTATTTGAATCTTATATGCATTATTGTCTCTTATTGGTAGATTCAGACGTTTCGGAGTACGTGGAACAAGATTCTGAGATTGAGTGTGATTTCTCATAGCAGCAAGGCAAGCATCTAAGCATATAGAATCCTTATTTTTACTAAAATGATTTGATTGCAAAACAATATATATATATATATATATATATATATATATATATATGCATGTGTTGATTTACTCCAAAATTATCAGTATTGGTTAGGGTTGTATATAACCTAATTGCTGCATATCCTTCCTTGTTTCGTTGTTATCATTTATCTTTGTAACCTCGGGATGAAAGTACTTGGGAATGTTTTATTGTTTTACCGATGCTTAGCCATGCTTAGGTCTAGTAGTGTTAAAAATCGATGGATGGAGCCATCGATTGAACTTATTCACCACCTGCGATTTATGGGCATAAAATCTGATTACTTCACTAAATGATTCATATGGAAAACATGTTTTAACTTGGACGAGTGATAGGGTGATGACGGGATTGTGGTTTTTCCCTAATGCAAGTAGCCTCGTCTGGGTTGTTAAGGACCGAACATGTTGACATCTATTCAAGCACCTTACGTACTTCCACACGCCGGGTATGGGACGGCTTGACTTAGTACTATGTTGCACTGTGATCATCTACGCTTCGCTGGTCATTCGTAAGGGTGGTTTTCCCTTTGGAGTGCCCTGGGTGTGCCTGGTTTTGGCAGGGGGTTTCTCCCGCGATGGTGAGCCCGCCTTAGCCACATCACACACACGTGGCTAAGTCGTCGGGGGCCTAGGCATGGTTTAGATGGTTGGGGTGTGACTAGGAAAGGACATGTTATGAGCTTGTATCACTTGTAGGTCACACCTGTGTGCGTGTGAAGCATTTAATCCTTGCTCATTTCGTGTGGGTAAAGATGTACCCCTCTGATCAGAGTAAAACTATTCGAATAGCCGTGTCCACGGTTACAGGACGATCGCTTTATGTGTTAGTCAGTCTATGTTAGCATCAAACTTGGGTTAAATGGATTAGTTTAGTCTTGGTTATGGGGATAGTTATATTGGTAATCCATGGTTGGGCAATGGTAGCCCATAGATGGCGATGAGAGCACCGGTTGTGCTTATTTGTGATTCAATTTCAGATTTACGTGTTGGCTGTCCAAAAATTTCAGATTATGCTATCTTAGAAATACTATGTTTTCAACTTACTATTTGCTCAATAAAATTGGCTTTATGCAAAACCTAACCATTATACCATCTTTTTAAGGTAGAAGCTTGCATACTCCTCTCTTCTATGTGTATATATATTAATGTGTAAGACTTGCGAGTACAATCTTGTACTTAACCCAATGCCTGCAAAATTTCAGACGAGGATGTTGGCGTGCTTGATTGTTCTTACTACCCTACCGAGGGCGGTGAGGGTAGTGAGTAGCCTTTTCAACTTGGCTCTTGCCCCGGTTGGTTGCCCTTGTGGGATGGTTGGCAAACCACGGTTCTTACTTTTACTTATGTGAAATTATGAAACTTTCGCTGCTATATTTTGTGTTGCATGATGGGCTGTTGAACCCCATTATGAAATATGTAAACTTGTTGTCCTTTTTTCCATATTTATGCATTCGTGATGTTTACCAATTGCTTGCGATGAAAGTACAAGGCTAGTCGCTTTTCCTGGGGACTAGCTAAGCATAAGTATGAATTTTGAACAATTGAGATGTTGTAGAGCTTAAGCAAATAGAGTCAAGTCTCTTGAGATGTGTAACACATTTGGTCGCCGCTTTCGTGTGGTTTGACGGCATGTCTCAGGCTGAAGTTGACTGGCATGTTGAGTCCGAACAATATATCCTTTGCTCATTATTCAGCATTATGGATTTTATATCGAATGGTGTTAATTTGTGACCATGGGCACATTGAGATATGAGTGGCTATTTATGTGTGTATGGATCCCACTCATCCAAAATTATGTGGTGTTCACAAATTGCATTGGACGGTATAATTTTCAGGTGCCCACAATAATGCGATAAAATAATAATGTAATTCAATAGAATCCAATCAGCTAATAGTCATATGATAGGATAAATGCTAATTCGAAGGTTAAAGCATACATCGGCTGGAGGTCCGATGTCATTAAATCCATATGATTAGATAATCAATGAAACCTTTGTTGTTATCGGCTAACTTGCATATAATCCTTGTGAGCCGATGCAACGTCCAGATAACTCATTGGCTGAAATCTCGATGAAACCCTTATTGACAAGCAAAAGCAGGCTAGAGATTATGGTTCTAAGCATGACTAGGGCTAATGCAGCGCAAAGTATGAAAAGAAACATAATATCTAGACAATCAAGCCTTCGACTGATTTTAAGGGTGGTGGATACCTTAGCTAATCTAGCTCGACAAAACAATTTAGCCAATATCGGCGAATACTCTAAAGCAAGCTCAGCCGATACAGCCAAATTGAATAATCGATTTAGATTAACTAAGATATATGATAAATAGGTAGATTAACAAGGCTACGAAAGAAAAAAAATACATCTCTTTATGTCGTGGTCATTTAAAGCCCTGAAACGTAGGACTTACCCCTTCGTCGGAGATCGAAAGCTGATGCAGCTCTGCGTCAGGTGCCAAGTTTCGTCGGTTGATAAGTAAAAACCTCGGGAAAGAGAGTGGCGATGCGCCAAAAATTGTATATTAATCGAGAGATAAATTACATAGACCCCGGGTGTATATATTTGAACTCATGAGTAGATAATAGTCCTTATTGGACAAGACACAAACTTTTCTAAAGATAAAGTAAAAGATACAAGTCCTATTCGAACTCTAAACAATTTTTCTTAAAATTAAAAGGAATCTAATTAACTATGTCTCTTCTGGATAAGCTTTCCTTAATTGATTAATTTTTTTAACTAACTCCATCAAGAATTCAACTGTTGGCAACTTGATATATCCATCGGCTCATCTTAGGAGTCTGAAGCCGATATGATTCCTAAACCGATGATGACTTCGAGGCTTACCAAATTTTGACGTTAACACACGCCTTTGCCCCACGGATTCGCTTATCGTGTTGTCAAACCTCCGCCACAGCGGCCAATCCAGCCATGGCTGCTTCCTTTCGTCAACAACTCGAGGGATGATGAAGAAGAAGAGGTGAGGAGTAACAATGGCGGGCGCCATAGTGTCCGTCAAACTCCTTGATGTACCAAAAGGTAACCCTGCTAAATTTTCTCTCCTAAGTCCAAATCTAAATCGCAAGTTTATTACACCTGCACTTTATGCAATATTTATTATTTCTCGCAAATCTACTTGGCAAAATTTTTGTGAAATTTTTGTTCTTTGTACCTTAAATTTGGGGCATGATGTGTGATTTTTTTTCTGTTAGTGGAAAATTATAGAAATATCTGTTGTTCATAAATTTCATGGTAATTTTCACTAGGTAGATGTTGGAGTAGAGGGAACGAGTGATATATTTGTTTTACTATATGCATTGGTCATCTAATAATGCCCTAAAACCATGAAAACAAACTATTATACAATTTTACTTGTGTTGTTTTAGTCCTAACAAAACCTGAAGTATAGGTGATAAATGATGTTGCATACCATCTTTGATGCATAATATTGTGTGCATTTGTAGATTAACAAGGCTACGAAAGAAAAAAAATACATCTCTTTATGTCGTGGTCATTTAAAGCCCTGAAACTACAAAAACAAATTATTGTACAATTTTACTTGTGTTGTCTTAAGCCTAACAAAACCCGAAGCGATAAGTGGAGTTCCATGCATCTATGGTGCATAATATTGTGTGCATTTTCCCACTTTGTAGATGAACAACGCTAGGAAGAAAAAAACATCTCTTTATGCCATCTTTAAGTGTAGGTCTACCAGCGATGCATAGACTCCACCTTTGATCCTCATGAGAGAGTCATGTTGTCCCTTTTCGGCGATTGAACCATCTTTTATGACTGCAATCACATCTGCCCCTTTAATCATGGACAGGCGGTGTGCTACTACAATAGTGGTCCTGCTTACCATAACTTGATCTAGTGCATCTTGAACAATGCGCTCTGATTCAGCATCAAGGGCACTTGTGGCCTCATCCAGTAGAAGTATTCTTGGGTCCTTCAAGATGGCCCTTGCTATAGCTATTCGTTGCTTTTGCCCACCAGATAGTTGAGTTCCTCTCTCTCCAACAGTAGTGCTATATCCTTGAGGCAAGCTCGATATGAACTCATGAGCATTGGTTGCCTTAGCAACAGCTATAATCTCTTCTTCGGTTACTTGTCCTTTCCTTCCGTATGCTATGTTGGCATGAATTGTGTCATTGAAAAGCACTGGTTCTTGGCTTACCAATCCCATTTGGTCTCTTAACCAACTCAATTTTAAGTTTCTAAGTTCTACTTCATCTAGTGAGATTGTGCCAGAATCTGGGTCATAGAATCGCTCCAGCAAAGCAATCACTGTGGATTTTCCGCTGCCGCTCTCTCCAACAAGTGCAACCGTCTGCATATGACAATTGGTTTATAACATGTCAATATAAGTTTAACTGTAAAGGAAAATATGAATACAGAGAAATTTGTATTAGTGGTAATTTTCATTTGAAATGCATATTTAGTTCTCCCGCCCTGCTCAATGAAGTTGAGAAGGCAAGGATCAGGGCAATCTAACATACTGTAAACTATCAAGTTTAAAAAGGCAAAACTTAGTGCATAGTAACACATTTACCATGTTTTGTTTTTTTGCGTATGACAACAAATTTCATGGAAATTTATGTTAGAAATGAGTGGACACCCTAAGCATATAAGCATTGTATTTGTAGGAAGCACAAGATAAAGCACAAAACCCCTTTCAAAAGGGAAATGAAAGGTTGAGAAACTACCATTCGATTTGGAAAGGTGTTTCTCAACCACTACTTTTAGGAACAAACAACTACAACGACTAAAATGGGTCTTGCAAAGACCCTTAATGGAACAGATTTCTTCTTTTACAACCCACTCGTGAAATGGGTCCCCCAAATCCCCCACTGGGGCTCCAGCGTGCCCTCTAGGGGTAGAAGAACTCGTAAATTGTAGTTGTTCTGAAGGGACAAGTCGCTCCCCTCCAAGGTTGTTGCTTTTTTTCTTTTGGTACACTATCTAATGTTTTACACTTGGAAGTAAAGGAAAAACGATTAAAAGTATCAAGTTAACTCTACCTTTCCAGAGGGGATGTCCAAGGTAAAGTCACAGAAAACTTGGACATCTGGACGGGATGGGTACTTGAAGTTCACATGCTTCAAATCTATTGTGCCATTAACCTTTTCTAATATTATGCCTTCATCAACACTTGAGTCAATTTTGGACCTTCTGTCTATTACTGCTAATATGGAAGCTGCAGATTCGTTGGCTTTTGTTGAATCCGATGCCATTGCACTTGTTTGAGAAATTCCAAAAGCTGTGAAAACCAAAGCAAAGTAAACCTGCAAGGTGGGTACAAAATTAACATTTTATCATTCAATTAAAAATTAGTCTTATATAAGTGATGCCAAATGTGTATCTCTTACTCTGAACACATCTTTAAAGGTGGATTTTCCCCCATGTACAAACTGTGCACCAACATAGAAACAAAGAGCATATGTGAGATACACCATTAAGTATGAGAAGCTAAAGCCGAGGCCTCCAACCATTCCACTTCTAATACTATGTTTCATTGAAGCTTGGCATTTTTGGTTGTATGTTTTGATTACTCTCTTCTCTGCACAAAAAGACACTACAGTCCGAATGCTAGCAATTGCTTCAGTTACAACTTGACTTGCATCTTCGTACATCACCTGTAAAAATTGCTAGCGGTTAGGATAACACTATTTACTAATACTAGTTGATGCCCCGCGCTATGCTGCGGAATGCGTGGATGAATGCATATGTTTAAATAATGTGAAAATGGTGTGGAGATGATGATTTGACAATGCTTGCATGTTGAGTTCTAAAAATATAATAAATTGTAAATGATGCATCATGCAAGAGATTTATGATACTCTAGATAATAATTACTAGTGGTGATGATATGGCACATTTGCATGTTGAGCTTTAGGAGCTAGTGGGTACCAACTATATAGAAGGTATAGATTTGGAGGGGGACTCATTTTTATGGTAATCGTGAAATATATCCGTTGTAATACCAAGTTACATGCCATCTACCAAAACATGCATCTTCATCAAACATAGGAAGTGTCAGGATTATCTGTGATTTTTTTCTATAGAAAATAGAAAATCAGAAATGGCTCTATTCATATTAGAACTTGTTTTTACCTTGGCATCTTCACTGAATCCTTTCAAGAACTTAACTTGTGCATAATTCTGCAAACCCACCAAAGGAATCGGACACATAATGATTAGCGTGAGCTTCCAGTCAGAAGCAAATGCTATGGTAAATCCAGCAATAAGCGTTACAATGCATTGCACTAGTATGGCTAAGTTATCTCCCACAAGGCGCCGGATGTTCAAAGCATCAATATACAACTTTGCTCCAAGTGACCCACTGTAAAATTTAAAAGGGCAACTTGATATTCAAAAAAGTGTTAGATATAAGAAAGAAACTTGTAAATTCATTAAACTAACAAACCTAGAATTTGAAGGATCATCAAACCAAGCAACTTCTTGATGGACAATGCTTTGGAAAGACAAACAACGGACACGTTCTATAAGTTTTCCGCCAGCCAGTCCAAATAAGAAAAATTCTAATTGAATCGATACCAAAGAAATGATTGCCATCAGAATGCACATCAATGCCCAGAACCTAGAATCTTTTAGAAGTTGGTGTGGTGGATAGAAGAAAGTTCTTATACCACCAGACATCATTATACTGAATAGCGGGAAAAGAAGTCCATGAACAAAAGCAGCTATAACAGCTAATAGGAGAATAGGTGCTTCTGGCTTGTTGAGATTAAAAAGTCGTTTGATTGGTGCTTTATTAAGATCTTTGTTGTCACCAAATTCTTTGCCTTCCTGCCAATCTGTAAGACCATGCTTGTGCAATCCATCAGATCCAAATGAGCCAATGTATTTTGTGAAGGAGTGTTTTCTTCTGTTTCTAGGAGAATCTTTGATCACTGATTGTTCTGAAGACAAACTTCTACTTTTAAGTCTTGAACTTGACACCTCATTATGTTGCACATCATGCCTTTCTTCAGTATGGGTCTGTTGTAACTGAATAAGCTGAGAGTAAGCGCCATCAGGATCCTTGATCAACTCATCGTGGGAACCTGTGGGACATGCATTTGTGGAGATACAAATTGGACTACCTCCAATTCACATTGATTATTTAGTTTGAAGAAAATACCAAGTAAAGGGTATGGAAGTATGGCCTACCTTGATCAACTATTTTTCCTTGGTGAACCACTGCTATGCAGTCGGTGTTCCTAATGGTACTCAAACGGTGGGCAACAATGAGTGTAGTTCTCCCTATCATGACCCTATTTAGTGCCTCTTGAACTACCCTCTCAGACTCTACATCCAGTGCGCTAGTAGCTTCATCCAATAGGAGGACTTTTGGATTTTTAAGGATGGCTCTTGCAATGGCAATCCTTTGCTTCTGTCCCCCAGAAAGCTGACCACCATGTTGACCCACCATTGTGTTATATGCCTGTACCATGTGAAGAATGAATAAGATGGTCTAATTGCAATAAACTCTATATAAGGTGCTTTTTAAAACAAATGGTGTTTCTAGGGACTACATTAGGCAACTTATCAATGAAGTTTGCTGCATTTGCAAGCTCAGCTGCTCTCTTGATTTCTTCGTCCGTAGCATCTTCTTTACCATAGGTTATGTTATCTTTGATGGAGGTCATGAAAAGCAATGGTTCTTGGCTAACCAGACTCATCTTTCCTCGTATCCAGTGGAGTTTCAAGGTCTTGATGTTAATTCTGTCTATCAAAACTTCACCAACCTGTGGATCATAGAATCTCTCTACCAGACTAATTATTGTTGATTTGCCACTTCCACTCTGCCCAACTATTGCCATTGTAGTACCACTAGGTACTTGTAGACACAAGCCATCAAGTATCGGTTGTTCAGGCCTCGCGGGGTAGCTAAAGCACACATCCTTGAGTTCGACATCCCCTCTGATATCTTCTAATATTATTCCAAAAGTACCAGTGATGTCAATCTTAGGTTTTCTGCTGATTATTTCAAACAACCTATGGGCTGCAGATTGACCTTCTGCAATAGCAGAAATAGAGGGTGATGCATTACCTATAGCCCTGTTGCAAACAAAAGATGCCTTAGTGTAAAAAAAAACCTTAATTTCGCAGTTAACCAAATAGTATAGATCATCACTAGATTATCATTTGACAAACTAAGTTTTGATGTCCATTTGTTGAGTTGAACAAGTTGCATATTATCATGTGCTTCAAAAGTAATATCGTTGAGAAGCATTGGTATTTAGGACAATCATTGGTTAACAACATAAATTAGATAATTGAATGAAATAACAGTTGTATCACTAACAAGAAATCTCTTTAAAGAGAACTAGGCATGGAGTTGCAGACCCTATTCCTACATCTGTGATGACAAATTATAAAGCTTTACCAAATCTAAACTTGTAACAAAATAGTTGAGAAATGTTACTGAATTTAATTTAATTTTTTTGTTTAGCATTAGTTGTCTTGACTTTGACATATGACAAAAGGAGTATTATATAGTAATATGGTTTCTAATTATTGTAGAATTAGGCATATAATGCCTAACATACCTTGGTATTTTACATGATAATAACATGGTAGCTGAGAAACTATATCAATATATAACTAGTAAAAAGTTCTATTCTAGGTGCTTCTCAACTTAATCGGCAAAAAGGAAAATATGTTCCAACTTCCAACCTCTGAAACTAAAAGGAAATATTATTCTTTTCAATCAATAAAGAAAGGTTACACCCTACCCCCCTTTTTAGTGTAAGTTCTAATGTGCTCTAGCATATCATGTTACACAGTCGACAATCAGAAAACTCACATTGAACCAGTCAAAATTGCAAATACGACATTGATGATCTGCCCTCCAGTATAGCCTTTGCTAATGATTAACTTGGCGCCATACCAAAATGCAAGAGAGTAACTGCAGTAGACAACAAAAAAGATGCTGCCTATTCCAAAACCACTGATAATCCCTTCCATGATAGTAGCCTTGTATGCCTTTTTTATGAGAGTATTATACATTGCAATTGCTCTCTTCTCGCCATTGAAGGAAGCAACCTATTTTTTAAGATATTTTCGATGTAAAAAATTGCAACTGACCATTATTGTTTGTCATAATTTGAAATCACTAGAACAAGAACATACTGTTCGTATAGATCCAATGGCTTGCTCAACAACATTCCCTGCCTTGCTATATGATGCTTGAGTCCTTCCAGATATCTGAGCCCGTAATCGAGAGACTATTGCAAAAGAGAAAATACTTGGAGGTATACAGGCCATCACAACAAGAGCAAGCATCCAACCTCTTATGAATCCGATGACAAAACCACCTACAAAGGTTGTCAAAACCTGTATATATTTTCCTACCTAACATGAGTAGTCAGATTATTAGTGTTACATCAAATCTTTGCGTTATGTCCTGATCATGAAAATCTATTTTCTGGAAATTAGACACCTCTTGTTTGCCATTAGAAAATTAGTATGTGTACCGTTAATAAATTACTTAGTAACACTAAAAACCCATCTTTCTAGTGAATGCTATTTTCGAAGGAAAATTTCACTGTGTGTGCATCTTTTCAAATGGTGCTCGAACGGAAGTTTCCTTTTGGTTTCATTTTGACCTAGTCTAGTATACTTTTTAGGCATGTACCTTCTCACCGAGGGCATCTTGGATCAGTACAGTGTCCGCGGACATTCTGGAAGCAGCTTCTCCAGTTGTCATCTCCACATCAAAGAATGCAATGTCTTGCCGGATAATAGCTTCGAGGTATAAAGATCGAATACGTGTTGACTGCCTTTCTCCAGCAATTGTCCAACATGACACCTCTAGAATAGTAAATGTTGAACACTCATATGAGATTCTGTTATATGTGAATGTACAACCCAACTAAACAGAAATTTTGTTGCATTGTTAACTTTCCCATATGGTTGTAGAAAATTTTGAAATAGAAAACTGCTAGTAAAATTGCTTTCTGGTTGTGGCAAATGCGATTCATTAGTTAGTTGTCCCATGAAGTAATAGACCAAGACCTCTTAATATTCTTTTGTTGATCTTACTATGAAGTTCAAGAAAAGTAACAAATAGCAAAGCTATGACATTAAAATAACTAAACATTCAACAAATAGTTAGAAGCCATTTTATACTTTTGGTGTGTGGACAGCAATGTTGCTCTTGCTGGTGATTTTAAAATTGTTTCTAAGGAGTTTGATCGTTTAAGGGCATGTACAATGATTGATAGGAGTATGATCTTTTGGAACTAAAATTAACTTAAAATTTAACATATAGGCATATGCAAGAACAAAGGTATCCTGTACATACAAGCTATTGTACACCATGTACACCAAACAAACATTTGTCATCGAAAATTCTAGGAAAATTTACATAAGTACTTTCAATATTATTACACATATGTATGAAATCTCGAACTTCAAACTCATTATATTTTAGACGTAACAAAAAAAGAGAAAAGTCTGACAGCTTATGAGTATAAATATGTTAGAATTTTGTCTTTTTATTGCTCTTTTTGTATGATAATCAATTTGAAGATGAGACTTTATATATGGGTGTAACAACTCACAACTATTGGAAGTATATGTGCATTTTTTCTATAATTTTTATGACAGTTTTTAGTTGATGTGCACGATGTGTGCACCAAAAGCTTGTGTGCACATGCAACATTCCCATGCAAGAACATACAATATGATAATTAATGTCACTCATTTGTACTTTGTGCTTGCAACATACTTGTTCACGTGCTCTTTCTCTCTTACCCTTCTCTCACCTACGTTAGTAAGATGTCCTATAACACACCTTGTTAATTGGTGTTTTACATAGCCCACATATAGTATGAGATTAAGCATTCTTACGGAGAAAAGAAGCAATTGATGTTCCCACTCCCAAGTAGATGTAGTACAGCACAATCTGGACAAAAGAAAATGCTAGAGGGTAAAAAAAGAGAGCAAAGAATCATAATAAGGAAAATATTTTTAGATATTTATCGAGTGAAAGTTAGTGTTATAGAAGCACAAGTTGGAATCAGAAAAAGTTCTATTTTTTTTATACATGAATCTGAAGGTCACCATGGGAAAGTCATTTTACACCTTAATATATGGAGATGTGTGTGTGTGTGTGTGTGTACACCTTGTTTCATGCATGCCATATTTGACTTAACCAACATGTAAAGCTTAATTCAATATACGTATGGACAACAATATGATGTGACTAAATTTATAGATAGAATTTAGCCTAACTTTGTAGGGCGAAATATGATATCATAATCCTGTAGGGTGAAATACGAAATCATAATCTAAATTAACATTCCATTTTTAATTCTTGATAACAATTAAATGATGTGTATGAAATGAGGTTATGCGTTCCTAAGGTATGAAACCTCACCCCTAGGTCAATAGACCTAATTAGTACTGTATATTTACACTGGTTGCATATGATGTATGTCCAATTTGGGGTCGTTGTGTCCTGCAAGTTATTCTGGAAATAATAACTTTTATACCCATTGTGGTTTGTTTTATATGTTATTATTAATCATATACCTCCTAATTATTTCACATATTTAGAAAATTCTTTTGAAAAGAAATATATTTGGAACTTAGGTGTCCTTAGTGTTGAAGGAAATTCAAAGGAATTTTAAAGGATCACAAACCTTACTATATTTTTTTCTTATGTATTGTTTGGAACAGGGGGTTTGAGCATGTCAAATTCCTATGAATTGCTATCATATGGACCAATTCCAAAGAAAAATTTACCATGAGCTCAAACCTCATTTTATTCTTTTTCTTTGAGAACTCATATACATATTCTTTCTTCTCTCTCTTAATTCCATCAAATTTCTATGGTTCTATTCCTATGAACCATCCTAACACTATGTCTCGAATTCTTGTGTTTTGGATTTTGGCGGGATTTGCATATACGTGACTTCCCAATCATGTGATCCAAAGGAGCCCTCAATAGTATTGTCGTTTGCAACATACATTACAATGGAAGTAGTCGAAATCATCCACCCCTCCCCCCCTAACCTGCTCGGTGAAAGTTCAAGCGACTGCAAGGATGATAGTGGTAGGGATCTTTCTTCTTTCCCTTGTGTGCACTAGGACGATCAGTGCAAGGAGGTGGCCAAGATAGTGGGTGCTCATGGCAGCGCATAGATCCACACCCTCCATAGTTGTATGCCATGTTTCCTCGGTGCGGATGTCTATATTCGGGCATGATGTGGTTGGTGATCAACGAGGGTCAATGATGAGGTGGGTGGCCAACACGCATGATGGAGCGGTGGGAGCAAGGCATGGTGATGGCGACGGTGGGCGAGGTGGAGAGGTTGACAAAGGGTGTGGAGCAAGACTATTCACGTGGAGGCCGGCGGCAGATGCCTTAGTAGGCAATGAGGCCGATGGCTACTGGCGGTGGAGAGGAGGCTAGTAGGACGGCGTGCTTGGATCCGTTCATGTAGCATCAAACGGTGGCAATAGATCATCTTTTGCTGCCTAACCTTGTCTATTTCAAAATCTGCTCAAATGGCCAGTCTGTTTCTAGATTCGGTCGTGGGGAGCTCCATGGTGAGGGGTGTGCCAGTGGCTTAGACAATAGGGGCGGAGGATTGGCGGTCCAGCATGGGTTAAGGATGTTTGTCTTGTTGCCAACCTGATCTTCCCTTCTCTATGTTATTGCTTTTAGAGGTCCTGTTCAAATAGACGTTGCTTATGTGGCTCCGTTGTAAGCCTAGAGGCGATCGGTCACATATAGCGGTGGCCAACTTGGTGCTAGGCTCCTTTTCTAGCAGTTTGCGGACATGTTGTCATCACATGGAGTAAAAATAGTTTTCTTCTCAGAAAAAAATGAAAGTAATTTGTCAAACACTAAACATACCTAAGGAGTTACATCAAACAAGATTATTAAAATCCACAACAAAATCAAACGAGCAAAGCCGTTATTAAGCACCTTTCAGATGCTTCGTGTAACTACTTCAAATGTTGCCTTACCACCGCCTACTCTTCTTCACGCCGACAGCCGCTGCCTCCTCCTAGCCATGCTTCGTCGCCGTCAATGTTCGATGCCTCACTCCGCACCTCCTCCACTCCGATGGGCCAATGGCAACGGCAACGAAGGCCAACCTAGAGCAGCCGAGTAGGTGACAGTGATGGGCGGCATGTTGCTAGATCCAGCATTGCCCAGCAACCTCTACGCCTTCGTGTAGCGTGAAGTCTATTGAAATTTGTTGATTTTCGTGGTTTGTTTGATTTTTGTATTATTTGTTCTCTATGTCTTGCCTATTGTACTCCTCAGATCTGAATGAAGTGCACGAAATAGATGCTTATTTGCTTGTGCTTTGACCTTTGTGAACTGAATATGCAAAGCATTTTATTTGCATTTGCTGTTTTTTTTTGTCATCTGAATATGTCAAATTTTGGTTATAACCGAGACCGAACTCCTCGGTCTTGTCTTTTCCCTAAGATTGATCAGTCTTGAGTTTTCACTACCGAATTTTGCTAGAAACCGAAAGACCGAAAGCCCACCCCTTTAGATCGTGACCGAACATCCGAGAGCGTACTTGATTACCTAAACGTGATTTAGACGGGTAGTACGATGAGCAGTGGCAGTGGGCAAAACTTGCATTTGTAAGTATATTCGCAACAACAGTACACACATGCATGCGAGATGTAGGAGACTACGCACTCCGCTACACGTACACACGTTGACACGTAGGAGGGCGTTGATCGTCCGGTGATCTCGAGCTACTGTTCCATCTAGGGATAAAAAGGTTCTAAAAATACCTTTAATCATTTTTGTAACCATATTTTTTAAACGGTATTAAAAATATCAAAAAATTGACAATAGAAATATAGAACAGAAACAGGTAAGCAGTGCTGAAAGCATTAAACTATAAGTCACATATTTGACTTAACATGGCTATGTAATATGATCGCAGAAATTCAAGCTTATAGTATGTAAATTACAAACTCTCATATTTAGCCATGTATCTAAAATAGGGATTTGGTTAAGAAGTTGATTATCCTCTAAACATGGGTCAAATAGAGACATATACCATAGATATTTGATATTTAGAAGTACGGTAAATCCTTACGAAAATGGTAATTTTCATTGGATTATGGAAACAATCTGTAAAATAACAAAGTTGTTTTCGTTCCTATATTTTTTAATATTTTTGTTTTCGTCAGTTACCATTTTTAAATGGTTCGACCGATAGAAATAAAAAACGAGCGTCGGTCGGTCAACAATTTTCGTGACCATGTTTACACCTACTACGTACTTCCATCACCGTACATGCTGCGCGATCAATCACAGAGTTGCCACAATTTGCAGGTTGCGGGTACATAGCTACCGTATTTGTCACAAATCACGATATATACCTTGCTGACCCGGTGGAGGACGGTGCTGACGTCGCCGCTGCCGAAGCAGTCGATGACCGCCGCGAACACGACGGTCATGAGCGGCTCCGACATGCCGTTGGCCATCGCCGCCACCGTGCCGACAGCCATCAGCGCCTTGTCGACGCCGTCGGCGTACCTGAACATCCCCAGGAACGGCAGCAGCTTCCTGCCGTCGCCGTCGTTGCCGCTCCCTTCCTTCTTCTTCCTCTCATCAGCATCCTCTCCTCTACCCGTCGACGCCATTGGCAAGAGTTACTGTTTCTCTCAGCTAGCTGCTGCTCGATCCTCTAATTAAGGCAGAGGCTACTCGATCTCTGCCCGTCTCCGTTTTATAAATTTGTCGGGTCTCTTCGCGCGCACTAGTGGTGCGTGGCCGACAATGACGCAACTGGAGCGCGGGTGCGTGATGGATATCAAAGGCGAATAAATCGGCACCATATGCCCTCTCCGATCCATTGGTTGCCTGTGCTGTGAGTCTCTCCGCATGCAGTGGTACGGTGGGACAAATTGGCACCGTTATTTGCACGTGAATTAAATGTTTATAAAAGTTAAAGAAAATAGTAACATTAATTGGATTATATAAGTCTGTCAAATTCGATTTACGACTAGAGAGAAAAAAATAAAATCAGATAGTGAATGTGAATGGTACACTGTACAGTATAAATAAGATTTGTTATTTTCTTCTTAATGTATAAATCAAATTTAGACTTGCATGTTTATGTGGTGTCTTATATCATCATAATCTATTTTATCAAAGTTTATAAAATTTTTATATAACTATTTAAACGCATATATATACCTAGGTATATTATAATAGTACCTAGTGTAGAAAATATTTCCTGGAGGTATGGTGGGGGTCGGCCGTTTCTTAACTACTGGTGGAATTTAAAGAGTGTTTAAAGTCGACTGCCCTTTAATTCATGTGATGGTTACGGCCACTTGTACAGAAACATATAGGGATATGATGATATGATGTCCTCTTGTGTTAATTTGGAAAAAATAAAATAAAATGATGATGATCATTCCCTTGTGTTTTTTATGGTGGAATTTGTTCGGTGCTAAAAGTTGACTCTCTTTTAATTCGTGTGCAATTATGGTCACTTGTACAAAAACAAATAAGATGGCATATCTTGATTGGAAAAAAAAGTAAAATGATCATAACCATCCCATCATTGTTGTTTGCGTTAATTGGAATTATACTATTACAAATTTTACAGTTTAAAAATATATCATTACTATCCACCTAATTAAAACAATGTCATGTAAGCCTGTTGAAATCGAAGATATGCCACTACATACCTTCACTGCATTTTCTATTTTTCTTGGATTAAATTGCCCCTTATCTTCTACCTTCATCCTCTGCACTCTTCTTCCTCCCATGATCGAGCGTGGCGGTGGTGGCGCTCTGCACTCCTCTTCCAATGACGGTGCGGATGGTAACGGCGCTTGAGCTCAGCGGCACAGTAGGTGGCGGAGCTCGAGGATAGTGGCGCGACAGTTGGCGGCAAGGCCAGCATGGCACTTGCGACTGTGGAGGCGAGCATGCATTCTCCACTCGGTACTCGCCACGGGAAGCAGAGCACCCAAAACCCCAAATCCCTGAACCCTCCCTGTTAACACCAGAATTTGGTAAGCCCCGAAGTCCTCATCGGCCCAGGATCTATATCGGCTCAAAGCTAGTATCGGCCTAGAGTTCTACATCGGCCGATGGGGGTTATCTCAAACCAACCACCAATAGCAGTCGGATTCTTGTTAGATTCGGGAAGATCTTATCCAGAGAAGACCGAGTTTGAGGAGGATGCGGCTTGTATCTCTTAATTAGGAAGAGTTTGTTAGTTTTCTGTTTTATCTTTAGGAAAGTGTGTTAGTGTCCGGCAAGGACTTTATCTTTTTCCTTTTATCTTTAGGAAAGTTTGAGTTGTATTCTGTTAGGATTTTTGTTAGCCTATGGGTATAAATATGTAAGCCCGTAGTTCATGTAATTTTTATCACACGATCAATCAACTTCGGCGCATCGCCAACCTTTTACTTTTCGTCTTCTTCGGCGAGTTCATGCCCTTCTCCGAGGGGTAAGTCTCGTTATGGCTGCCTGCGCTGTCGGGGCTAGGGCTTCGACGTTCTGATCTCTCAACGTAAGCACCTACTATCATATATCTTAGTCAATCTGGTTTGGCTTCTCGATTTAGTCTTATCGGCCAAGATTCGCTTTAGGGTTTATGCCGGTATCGACTAAATCGCTTTGCTAGATTAGATTGGCTAAGGTATCCACCACCCTGAAAATCAGTCAAGGGCTTGATTGTCTAGGTCTTGCGTTTCTTTTCATACTTAGTGCTGCATCAGTCCAATTTGATCTACTAAGTCGTGATTAGAACCGTAATCTCTAGCCTGCTTGTTGGCTGCCAATAAGGGTTTCACCGGGGTTTCAGCCGGTGAGTTATCTGGACGTTGCATCGGCCCAAGAGTTTTACGTATAGATTGGATCTGGCCGATGACAACAGAGTATTTATTGTTTATCTGCTTGTTGAGAGTTTATGCCATCGGACTTCTGGCCGATGTGTGCTTTAATCTTCATATCAATGTTTATCTTATATTTATCTGGATTATGCTATATCATATTGCTACATCATCATGTTATCGTCAGCCGATCGTCTCTATATAGATATTTGTTCAGTACATCGGCTGGAATTGTGCCATCGGCTCATCGGCCGATCGGTTGTTTTGGCTATCGGCCTATCGGCCGATACGTTTTTGCCCTATCGGCCTATCGGCCGATAGACTTTCTGTTATGTTGTTTTGCATATCTTGTCAGTGGCAGGATCAAACTGACTGGCACGCCCGCGCTTCATCAATTTTAGGACCTGCACTGGAGCTAAGCAGATCTCCCAGGCCTTCGTGTGTCCGCACGCCGGATCCTCATCGGCGGTACGGATTTGGCGTCAACACATTTTTGGCACGCCCGGTGGGACCGTGTTTTGGACAAAGATTTTTACACGGCCGTGGAACCCACGATCACAACAATATGTCTGATCAAGAAGTCAAGGCCAAGGAAGAACAATCTCTCAAGCTGGTAGAGGAAGAAGAAGAGCTGATAGACGATGAGACGCTTCAAAAGACAGTTGATGAAATCGTTCGTCGCACTGTGTTTGATCGATCTGGAGTTTTGGTGAGTACATTACATGGTTTGATCGAGAAAATAGTTCCCAGAGTGATTGCCTTAAGAAATCAGATTGGGGGGCAAATCGACGAACAATTTCAGCATCATCGGCAACACGACATTGGCTTGGGGGGCAAATAGATCAGCATCAGCCTGGAGAGCCACATCAACAATATCGGCCAGAAGAAGCTCAAAGATATCAGTCTAAAGAAGATTGGGCCGATATGATTGCAAAAGTAATAGAGGAACAGTTTGGAATTAGACCTAAGGGACAGATTTCTGTGTATCGGCTGCCATATCCTGAGTGGTTTGATAGAGTTCCACTTCCAGGCCGATACAAGATTCCAGACTTTTTCCAATTTTCAGGGCAAGATGATATATCTACGAGGAACATATCAGCCGATTTTTAGCTCAATGTGGGGAGGCATCGGCTGAAGAAGCTCTGAAGTTAGATTGTTTCCATTGTCTTTAACTGGATCGGCCTTCTCATGGTTTTCATCATTGCCGCCGCATTCTATCAGAGGTTGGGCCGATCTTGAGGAGCAATTTCACCAGTACTTCTTTGCTGAGAATAATGAGTTAAAGTTTTTAGATTTGATATCAGTCAGGCAGCAAGAAGGGGAATCGGCTGTGGAGTATATTCAAAGATTTCGTGATGTCCGCAACCGATGTTATAGCTTGAGCCTAAGTGATGAACAACTAGCAGATCTTGCGTTCCAAGGGTTGTCAGCGCCTATCAAAGATAGATTCTTTTTCCATGAGTTTGACAGCCTGGCTCATCTAATACAGAAGGTGTCGGCTTACGAGAGCCGATGTCAAGAAGAAGAGAAGAATCAGTTTTGGGGCGATCAAGGCAAGGGTAATTTTGAAGCATGACTTCTCATACTCCAAAACTGGGGGGCATGTGTTAACACCAGAATTTGGTAAGCCCCGAAGTCCTCATCGGCCCAGGATCTATATCGGCTCAAAGCTAGTATCGGCCTAGAGTTCTACATCGGCCGATGGGGGTTATCTCAAACCAACCACCAATAGCAGTCGGATTCTTGTTAGATTCGGGAAGATCTTATCCAGAGAAGACCGAGTTTGAGGAGGATGCGGCTTGTATCTCTTAATTAGGAAGAGTTTGTTAGTTTTCTGTTTTATCTTTAGGAAAGTGTGTTAGTGTCCGGCAAGGACTTTATCTTTTTCCTTTTATCTTTAGGAAAGTTTGAGTTGTATTCTGTTAGGATTTTTGTTAGCCTATGGGTATAAATATGTAAGCCCGTAGTTCATGTAATTTTTATCACACGATCAATCAACTTCGGCGCATCGCCAACCTTTTACTTTTCGTCTTCTTCGGCGAGTTCATGCCCTTCTCGCGAGGGGTAAGTCTCGTTATGGCTGCCTGCGCTGTCGGGGCTAGGGCTTCGATGTTCTAATCTCGTCAACGTAAGCACCTACTATCATATATCTAGCAATCTGGTTTGGCTTCTCGATTTAGTCTTATCGGCCAAGATTCGCTTTAGGGTTTATGCCGGTATCGACTAAATCGCTTTGCTAGATTAGATTGGCTAAGGTATCCACCACCCTGAAAATCAGTCAAGGGCTTGATTGTCTAGGTCTTGCGTTTCTTTTCATACTTAGTGCTGCATCAGTCCAATTTGATCTACTAAGTCGTGATTAGAACCGTAATCTCTAGCCTGCTTGTTGGCTGCCAATAAGGGTTTCACCGGGGTTTCAGCCGGTGAGTTATCTGGACGTTGCATCGGCCCAAGAGTTTTACGTATAGATTGGATCTGGCCGATGACAACAGAGTATTTATTGTTTATCTGCTTGTTGAGAGTTTATGCCATCGGACTTCTGGCCGATGTGTGCTTTAATCTTCATATCAATGTTTATCTTATATTTATCTGGATTATGCTATATCATATTGCTACATCATCATGTTATCGTCAGCCGATCGTCTCTATATAGATATTTGTTCAGTACATCGGCTGGAATTGTGCCATCGGCTCATCGGCCGATCGGTTGTTTTGGCTATCGGCCTATCGGCCGATACGTTTTTGCCCTATCGGCCTATCGGCCGATAGACTTTCTGTTATGTTGTTTTGCATATCTTGTCAGTGGCAGGATCAAACTGACTGGCACGCTCACGCTTCATTAATTTTAGGACCTGCACTGGAGCTAAGCAGATCTCCCAGGCCTTCGTGTGTCCGCACGCCAGATCCTCATCGGCGGTACGGATTTGGCGTCAACACTCCCCAACCGGTGGCGGCAGCCATGAACATGTCATCCGCATGGTCGTCTCCCACCTCCCCGTCAAGGATGTCGCACTCTCCACCAGTTGGCGCGATGTTTGGCGCTCCACCCTGCTCATCCTCTTGGATGCCATCCTCCTCCTCATCAGATGTTCGACCCCAACACCAGGGCTACATGAGAGGAGGCCCGCTTTGACATCCATGCCGTGGATCCACGGGCTAGAGGGATTGGTACAGTTGAAGAGAGAAGAGGAGAGAGGAGAGAGGAAGGAAGAAAGGGATGGAAGAAGACATGGACAATATGATCAACAAATTTTAGAAAATAGGCTGAAAGAGTAATTAGTGGTATATCTCAAATACATGTTAAATTGCAATGACTTGGTTTGAATTTTGTGAATTGTAATGATAATTTTTAAAACTAAAAAATTTATAATGACATGATCTAATTAACCTTGTTTTTATGATGGAATATGTATAATGTTACTAGAATCGACTTTCTTTTAGTTCATGCGCAATTAAGTCCATAAGAATTTATGGTCAGTTCGTCACTCATACGTACTATCGTAGAAAAACAGAAAAATATTTTGTTGATTTGAAAATTTTTAAATAGCGATGTCCATTCCATTCTTTTATATTGGAACATGTAAAAGGTTAAAGTCGTCTTTCCTTTAATTCATTTGTAATTAATAAAGCCCAGGAGATAGTTAGGGCATGAAACAAAATAGATTGTGTGTTGTCTTTTTCAAAAAAAAGACTAAATTATATTCACGGTACATCAACTTGGCATGTGGGTATAATTTAGACAAAAACTTTAGGAGTGAGTGTGCTAGTGCACGTATAACTTGACAGATAGGTACAATCTAGTAAAAAACTTAATGAGTATACAAGTACAACAGCTTATAAGGTGAGTACGATTTTGATACAATAACTTAATAAGTGTTGCAACAACTTTATTATTTTGAGTATTTTTTTTGTACACGTTAGTTTTTAAGTACTTATTTTATCAATATACTTGTGTGTATTTGTATAAGCGTACTTAATTTATGTCATTCAATAATGAAAAGTCAATTAAATTTTATTGTGTAAAAAATTTTGTATTTTGGTTGAGATTTGAGAAGGTGAAATAAAAAATCCAAACCGATGGTGCAAATTGGATGAGCAAAGTGATTCCTATAGATTAAATCAAGGATTGTAAGGTAATATCCTTAAGATTGCTATGTGATGGTATATTGACATCGTGAAAAGCTCACATAGCACTCGTTAACTAAAACAACACATACCTAGCAAGTTGTTGCACCAAAATTCTAAATTGTTAAGTAAGTTCTTGTACTAGGGTACACCTACTTGCCAAGTTGTTACACTTGAATGTTTAATTCCCATGTTCATATACTAGATCATACCTACCTGTCAACTTGCACTACAGAAAAATTTTGCTATCGTCACGAAAATATTACGTCGAAATATAATTTGTGGTAAATGTATTATTCTATTACCATGATCTAACTTTTCGTGGCAATCGGTAAATTATATTACAATAATTTACCGTTGTTGTTATAATTTATTTTTTGTTGCAGTATATAATGGGCTATAACCACGTGAAAAACTAGCATTGCAACATGACAATTTTATTGTCACAATTTTTATTTTCGTGACAATTGGTATAATCTCTCTGGCCACTCTACATTATCATTGCATTAATAATTTTGAGCTCATCGCAGTATGCAAGTGTTGTTGGCACGATTATACTTTCTTGTATTAAGTTTGTTGCAATATAAATTTTCACTAAAAACATATAAGTTTTAAGGGCTTTAATTTTTTGTATTTGCTATACATCTGTCGATAGATTTTTTTTTGTTTAAATTAGTCAAATTTTCATCCATTGGATTATGTTGAGAGATGTACTCTCGCCACAAATTTTCCCATGGTGATAGATGGTTTTTCAAAAAGTAATTATGGTATTTCATTCATCTTAATTCAATTTGGTTATGTCACATTGTGCAGTCTCTCCATCCATAAATAATAGCATTCCCACCTTTTTAAATTCTATACACGAATATATATATAAACATTCCTATATTTTTACTGTTGTGCCCTTCCACTTTTCATTAGCTACTAACCCATATGCGCACACCCCCAAACATTAATTGACCCATAAAACGAGGGGTATTATCATAAAAAGAAATAAAGAATAACTTTTGTTTGTTTTTATCTTAATCTCTATTTTAAAAAGATAGAAATGTTTATATTTGTGGATGAAGAGAGTAAATAGTTAACTGATATGATCCAATCAACAATTGTGAATGAACTGTACTATTGGTATTTTATTAGACCGCATGCATGTAAAGTGCTTGGTGTCACCATATTAATCAACTCTTTCTTTTCCTTCATGTGTGCATGTGGGTGTTATATCATATTTTCGCCAACTTTTTCATATATTTTTTCGTTATCTCTTCTTAAGTTTGGTAAAGATATTCTGTAGAGTGCATTGTTGGATGATTAAGACATATATGATCTTTTGTAGTTCTCGCCTCGAGGGGAAATATGATGGATACCTACAGATCGTCTAATGCCGCCAACTATAGTGGTTGGTAAGAGTAGGACGTGGCCTCTCTATTTTATTTGTCCCGTACAAAAATTTGGCCGATAGACTATAGTCCCAATGGCTGTTTGTACCACCAGTCGGAGATCTATAACTAGATTTCCTCTGAATTAACAATGATGCGGTGCTGATGCTTGCGTGATGTTGCATTATTAATTGGCAGGGTCACTGAAAATCTCTTGTGTCTATAGCTGGTGATTAGCTAGCATTAGGCATCGTCTCGATCTCCGAATGACAGATAATAAAAGATGATCAAGGAAATTTTTATCTGCTGTTGTTTTCGGGTGGTCGATTGGTACATGTATGGTTGCTTTGCGGTCAAGATGAATAGATATCTATCAAATTAACTTTGATTGCACGCTGATTCCCTTTTGGTTTTCCATCTTCTGTCTCGCCTTGTTGTCGATCGATCGGGCAGGTTGTTCTTGCAACGTAAAGGTTACTACTTGACCAAAAACTGACTCATATCAAACAGACAACGACAAAGGTTGTGAAAGGAACTCCGCTATCTAGGCTAGGACAGCAGCGATTAATTAGTCCGACTCGAGTTCAGACTTCAGAGCTTAAGCTCAACTGAAGTCAAGTTTTGTCAGGTGAGGCGAGAACATCAGCTGTTCCATCAGGCACGGGTGCTGTACTGCCGACCTGCCTTCGTTAGTCGATCAGCTGAGACATGGTGCCTGTATCTACCGTACCAACCTCGTCTTAGGGTGTGTTTGTTTGTAGGAGTTGGAAAGAAATTTTCTTCGCACGAAAAACGGAACGATTCATTAGCATATGATTAATTAAGTATTTACTAATTTTTTTAAAAAAATAGATTAATATGATTTTTTAAAGCAACTTTCATATAGAAAAACGAGTGGAGTTGGGGTGAGTGGAACTCACCCCAACGAACCCCAACGTAGCTGTAGTCTTACCCAGCTACCCTTTTTCTACTTTGTGATTTTATCCTTATTTTTTTAACTGAATCTGTTGTTGCCTATGTTTCGCTAAGGGGACTTAGGCTGTGTTCGTTACGCTGTGTTATCAGCGCGCACAGTACGCACGGAAAATAGAACGGTCCATTAGCACGTGATTAATTAAGTATTAGCTATTTTTTTTTGAAAAATGGATTAATTTAATTTCTAAGCAACTTTTGTATAAAAACTTTTTTAAAAAAACATACCGTTGAGTAGTTTGAAAAGCGTGCACGCGAAAAAAGAGTGATGAGTTGGGAAGACAGCCAAAAGAACAAAGCCTTAATGGTGTCAAGACATGTATTGTCCTTGCAATTTGTCTCTACTTTTCCGATGAATTTGTAATTTTGTCCATGTTTTAATATCAAGCCTATTGATACAAATTTTACTCCTATATTAGCATGAATTTTTGCATTCTTGTAACGTCCCGCCTCCACGAGGCCGGGCCCGCTTACATCTAGCAGCTTAAATAGGACATAGACTGCCCTCACAAACCAACACCAGTCTTTTCTGCGCACTTTGTCCTCACTCATGCGCACCCGGAAAAGACTTTCCGGTCGGTCACCCATCCCTATATTTCTCCAAGCCAAGCACGCTTAACTTTAGAGTTCTTTAGAGATGGGCTTCCGGAAAAGAAGTTGCAACTTGTTGGCATGAGTATTCTATCAATCCTATTATGCCTTGGGCCGGGGTGTTACATCCTCACCCCCTTAAGAGATCGACGTCCTCGTCGATCAACCCCAAGCTAGGAACTCCCTCTCTTGGCCACGTCCGTGTGTCCAGTGCCAGCGCATGTGCCATGCTGTGTGACCATATCGGGTCCACACCAACCATGCACACCATGCCTGCGCAACTGCGACACACCCATGTCCAGTGCCAGCGCATGTGCCATGCTGTGTGACCACACCGAGTCCACACCAGCCATGCGCACCATGCCTGCGCAACTGCGACACACGCGCCCGTGAAACCGCGAGAGTCGGCTCTGATACCATACTGTAACGTCCCGCCTCCACGAGGCCGGGCCGGCTTACATCTAGCAGCTTAAATAGGACATAGACTGCCCTCACAAACCAACACCAGTCTCTTCTGCGCACTTTGTCCTCACTCATGCGCACCCGGAAAAGACTTTCCGGTCGGTCACCCATTCCTATATTTCTCCAAGCCAAGCACGCTTAACTTTAGAGTTCTTTAGAGATGGGCTTCCGGAAAAAAAGTTGCAACTTGTTGGCATGAGTATTCTATCAATCCTATTATGCCTTGGGCCGGGGTGTTACATCAATGTTTGTAACGTCTGTTTTGTCGCGGCGTTAGCGGGAAAACTAATCTGCTAAAAATCCTATTTGCGAAAGTTTGCTCTTCGGTTGAGTCTTGTTGTGTGCCAAGGTCTCGTGTCTCCCCTCTCAGTTCAATCCCGGAGAAAACCGCGAAATCGGATTTCAAATCCGAGCCCTCAAACTCCTCCCCTCTTTTTCTCTGGAAAAGTCTACCTTGCCTCCCCTGCCCTCGGGCCGTTGCTCGCCCGGCCCGTTTTCCCCTTCCCTCCTGGGCCGCCTCCCGGCCCGCTCTCCCCCTTCTTCCCCGGGTCGCCCGCTCAGCCAGCTTCCCCTGCTGGGCCGCGTTGTTTCGGCCCGGTCCGCCCGGCCTGCCGCGCCACGCGCGTGCGTCGCACGTGCGGTGAGAGAGAGGGCTCCTCTCTCTCTTCCTCCCGAGCCCTCTCGGTCTCTCTCTCACTTTTCCCTCTCTCTCCCGGAGCTCTCCCCCGCCGGCGCCCCTCCGTTCCCGTTCCCGCCAGTGGCCCCGCGCCCACACGCGTCGTGGCCGACCGCCACGACCGCCGCCGTCGTCAGCCCGGGGCCCCAGCGCCGCTGCCCCTGCGCCGCTGCCCCCGCGCCGCGCCAAGCGCCGGCGTCAGCCCGGCCCCGCAGCCTCTTCGCGCGCGCGCTGCCCAGAGGAGAGCCGCGGCTCCCCTCTCTTCCCGTTTTCTCTCTCTCTCGCAGCCTCCACCTTCCCGTTTCGGCAAGGGGGCAAGACCCCTTTTCCTTGCCCCTTTTCCCCTTTTCCAACCGGCGCCGACGTCACCGCCGTTGGCCGCTAGCGCTAGCGCCGGTCCCCCGCTCCGCTTTGCCGCACCGCCTCCCCGCGCCCCCAAACCGACCTAGCGCCCCTACAAAAACCCCCCCCCTCCGCTCGGCCGCCATTGCCGCTCCCTTCCGCCAAGCACCCCTTCTCCTCCGTGCCGCTGCCGCCGTCGTCCGTGCCGCTCGCCGCCACACCGAGGACGCCGGAGGGAACTCCGGGCGCCTGACTCCGGGGACCCTCGGCCCAAAGCCGAGCTGCGCCACGCCCGCACCGCCGCCCCTCCGTCCTGGTCACCGTCCCTCCCGCGGTAACTTTCCCCCTCTCTGCTTTTCGCCCCCCTCCGTGCTTCCGTGTTCTAGGCCGTTAATTAGCCCTGTAGGACCCCTCTTCGGCCGTCGTCTTGGCCGCCGTCCCCTTCTCCGTCCCCCCCTCCTTCCGCCCGGCGCCGTCTTCCTTTTTCTTTTCTCTCGCCGGCGTCGACCACCGCCGCATAGCTCCGTCTCTGGCCTTGTCGCGTCTCCGCTCCCCCTTTCGCGTCGTTGAGCCGCCTCGCCCCTTCTCCGGTGCCGTCCGACGTCGTTCTCCCCTCCGGCTAGCCGGCCCCCTCGCCGGAGCACGCCGCCCACCGCCGACAGTCCGCGAGCCGCCCCCTCCCAGGCGAGCTCCGCTCCCCTCCAGCGTGCCTACGTGGCCTCAGCGTGGACGCCACCTCCGCCTGCCTGGCCCCGCTTGACTGAGTCAAGCCGCGACCGGTCGGCGCCTTTCGGACCCCCGCGTGCTTTAGCCCGATGAGCCGCCTCACCAGTTTGGGCCGCGGCCTACCTCCGGCCTCGCTCGCGTCGCCGCGCCGGCCTCTTGGGCCCCCTTATCGTAACGGCCCATCCTTCGCTCCTCTTCGGTCTCCCCGTGCGCGCCGGCCTGTTGGGCCGCGTAGTCACGTCGGCCCGTGTCCCGGCCTCTCTGCTGCGCGCACCCGCCGATTGGGCCACGACCTCGTCCTCGGCCCGTTCGTCCAAAGTCCATTTCCCGTCCCTCACTTAACCCGCGGCTCTATCCCTTGAGGCCCGTGGACCAAGGTCCACATACACTCCCCTACCAAACCAAGTGCCTTGAGCAAAGTCCACAGTACACCCCTAATCCTTTCCACTGACATGTGGAACCCACATTCAAAAGAATATTCTTGAGAATATTCTTTTCTATAAATTTAATAATTCCTTTTCTTTATTCCAGAAAATCCTTTAATCTTCGGAAATCCATATCTTTTCAACCGTTCGTCCGATTAACTCCGTTCCACTTCCAAAATTCCTCAAAAATCGAGATCTATCCAATGGCACGCTTAGTGGTCTTTAATAGGGCTTCTTTTATCACTTTGTTGAGTCGTCTCGTTTCGCGTGTAGTCTCGGAGCCCGAAGACCCGCAGTGCGCGGATTTCGAGGAAGAAGCTCAAGATCTCGAGCATGGCAAGTCACCTTTGATCAATTGAACCCATAATTTAAATTAAGTATTTTAATTTCGCAAACTATGCATTACTTAGGTTACACTTGGCACTTGGCCTCGGTTTGCAATACAACCGGCAGGCCCTACCCATTTGCTGCATTCACCTTCCTTGATATTTGGATACCCTAACACCCTTGTCACCCCTCAGGTGATGCCTCGGTATCCGTACCTCGTGTACGAATATCGGGACTCTCCTCAAACTTTAAAATTGATCACCTGGGTAAACTTGAGTTTACAAAATGTTTGGAAAACCCGACACTTGGGTCGGTGTCTTGAAACTAAAGTGAGTTTCTAAAACTCGTGGTACGGGAGACGTACTGGAGGTACGGTCTGCCCGTTCTCGCTCTAAGGACCGATTCCTTGGGAATTACATCCAAGCATATGTCAAGTACGACCACATGGGTGATATGGGACGCCCCTGGCTGAGTAATTAGCTAGGCCAGGGAAATCTTGATGCCAAGGGACAAGTGGATTCGCCGGGGTGGTGTCGGGGAGGACCCCTGGGCTTCCTGGCACAGTATGGTCTGGGACCTAACCTGGTGTTGGTCCGTGGGACCCCTCCCGTTGGCATAAGATGACCCTGAGTCGGCTTTCGAAATGCCTTGTCGTGAAAGCCTCAAGGTCGCCAGACGTGACCGAGGGTCGCGGGCTGGGTGATTCGGGGTTAGTAACGTCGTGTGGGTAAAGTGTACCCCCTCTGCAGAGGTTAATAACTGTTCGAACAGCCGTGCCCACGGTCATGGGCGGATGTGAGGTGATTCCTTAGCGTAGTTTTATTTGAACACCTTGTGAACTGCTGTTGGTGTGAGGTTTTCCGTTCTGTGCTTGGTTTAAGGCTGTTGAAGCAGCCGGAGTCGGTGACGATTGGCAGGGAGCCTCTCGTACCGATGTGTTGACTTGTGGCTGTTGAAGCAGCCGGAGTCGGTGACAATTGGCAGGGAGCCTCTCGTACCGGCGTGTGTGAGTTGTGGCTGTTGGTGCAGCCGGGTCGGTGAACGATTGGCAGGGAGCCTCTCGTGCCGACAAGAAACAATCGATACATTTTCACTGCTTCGGCCGGATGAGACGCACTTTCTCGTCCGTGCCGTCGAGAAGCACTCACTTAGTTGTTTCTGAAAGTATTAAACTAAAATCAATTGTGAAAAATAACTGGCTTTCCCTTGAAGCTTGCATTAAACACTTAATTCCCCTGACTTGCTGAGTACTCCTGTACTCACCCTTGCTCTATATAATTAAACCCCCCAGTTCCCGAAGACGAAGAGATGGACCCTGCTGATGAAGAGTTCTTCCAGGAGCAAGCAGACTTCGAGTAGTAGTAGGGTTTCGGCCTTCCCCAAGGTTTTGCTTGTGGCTTAGGGCTAGTCTCCGCTTTTCACTTCCGCCTTTTTGTAATGCTGTTGTGAACTCGGGTTCTGTCTGCAGTTCCAACCTTGGTTGTAATCCTACTCTTAATAAAGAGACCGCTGTTGTTGTGATATTCTGTCTTCCTGTTGTACCAGCGCTATTTCCTGGGACTGGTACAGGCATACAGGTTAATCTGGACCGTCCTACCCTGGTCTCCGCCCGGGGCCAGTTTGGGGCGTGACAATTCTTAAAGTCATCCTAACATAATAGGGGCAAGCACAAGCTTAGTCAAAAAAAAGAAGAAGAAAAGATTACAAAGTTGGAAAAATAAAGATGAAATCACCATTAGAGTTAATTAAATAGG
This sequence comes from Oryza officinalis, assembly GCA_008326285.1. NCBI lineage: Eukaryota > Viridiplantae > Streptophyta > Magnoliopsida > Poales > Poaceae > Oryza > Oryza officinalis. The sequence continues at coordinate 44,509,262 of BDMV01000001.1, read as the reverse complement.
GCTAAGAATACAATTGCCTGTTTTCGAAAATACTCAAAAGATTAGTGTAACATTGTATTAAAATTGTATTAAAAGAAGTAAAGTTTGTCAATTACAGCTGAAAACAGAAAAGGGAAAAAACAGTAGGGTGCAGGAGGAGAAGGGACTGGTTGGCTGGTTGCTCTATTTCTATTCTTGCGACGGATGTGGCGACCTAGGCTACCGGGGCTACAAGAGTAGCTGCGGAACCGCAGCTTTTGCCAACCGTCGAAGGGCTACATCTTTCGTCATCGTTTTCGCAATGTCGACCTAGTTTCATTGTCTTTGATTGAACACTCTGAATATGTGGCGAAAGTGATAATGGTGGACGGGCATATTACCAACTCCATTTTTAATATATAACACAATTGAATTTTTTTCTTGAATTATAAAAAATCAATTGAGTTATATAATGAAAAACGAAGGTAATAGTAGTATACTTGCATTCTCTACGGTCCATCCGGATCGGTAGTCTAGCAGAGATTGAGTAGCACAAAAGGAATGGATCATTTGCCGTAGCATACGGCTAACCAGAAGAGGACAATGATAAAAGTGTATTATTAGGCGCATGCCCGGTCATTCGATTCATGATCAATGATTTCGATTGAAATGCTACAGTAAATGCATGATTGAACTTGTGAGAGATATGTATAAGGGTACAAACATATTGTTTTCATGCCAACTGTATATTGTTTTTGTCCACGGGATTTCTCAGATTACTTGCAAAAGTTTAGACACATCCAGTGGCATATATATGACTCTTTTTCTTATAGCTCCAAACGATCGACCGCCACTGATAGTTGGAAGACCATTATCGAGTATATATAAGAAAAAATCTTTGATAGGACGTGAAATAGCTCTTTTATTAACGACAGCATCTGTTCGTAATGGACGAACCAAGAAAAACTAGTTCTTGTTATAAAGTTTAGGACCACTATTTTTTGTCGCATGCTAATAAGGCAAAATTGGACACCACCTAGACACTGAAAGACTCCTCTCGGTCGGGTTGACAAGGAAAAACCAAAAGGGGCTATTGCATTTTTATCCCTGTTTTAAAATTCAATTACGATTTTGCTTTTATTTTTTAGGTTTGTACTTTTGCCCTTAATTTTTTGAAATGAACCGTAGCTTTACCCCTGATTTGGACAGTCAGTTTAGAAAATGAAAAGATATATATACCCTTGCTTACTATTGCATATTTACCCCTACTTTTAGGAAAGACTTGTGTTTTTACTCCTATTTTGTGCATGAAACTTGAAACCGTTTTGAACTTACATTTTGTGAAATAATTTAAATATGAGCTGAGTTTGACAAATTTTGACAGAATTTGAATAAAATTTTGGTAGATTTTTGACACAGGCAATTTCATCACAAACGAGATCAAAACATTTACATTACAAACAAAATCCGGGCTGTGCAAGCATGCATGAACTCATGAAGGAACAATCAACAATGTGAGTTGCACGCGAACTGTTGAACAACAGAGAGTAATGATACAACCGAGGAGCCGCTGCCTCCGCCCGCTGCTCACCAAGCCGCGCCGCCCTGGTGCTCACGTCGAGGAGCAGCCCAGGAGCCGTTGTCCTGTTGCCCGCCTCACCATACCGACGAACCACGCCGCACCGTCACTGTCGCCGCTGCTCGCATTGCCGCGCCGACTAGCCACGCCGTGACGAGTAGCCTCCGCCGCCGTCTCTGCCTGCTGCTTGCCCTCGCCGCACCGAAGAGCCGCCGTCTGGTGCTCTCCGAGTAGCCGTCATCTCCGCTGGTGTTCAGGTGCCACGCCGGCTCGCCGGAGCCGCCACCGCCGCCGCCCCTGTATCTCCTCCCCCTACGATCTGGGGATAGGAGCGGTGGGGGTGAGGCAGAGAGGAGACTGATACACCTAAGGGTATATTGGTAATCCAATATTTTTTAAATCAATTTTCCTTTTTCATTTCTATTTTTTAAATTTAACATTATGAGACCCACCTAACTGTCATCATTGTAGGGGCAAAGAGTAACTTCGTTTCGAAAAAAATTTAAATCCGCAACCCCTAAAAAATAAGAACAAAATCATAATTAAAATAGAAAGTTGAAACATAAACAAAATTGTACCAAACCAAAAAGGCACACTAAGCTAGAAATGTACGAGGAACATGTATCTTTCCAAGATGCAATCACGCATGGTCTACAGTACATAACTGCATTCGTTAGGTATCCATCCAAAATCTCCACAAGAATATTTTTGGGGCATGCTTTTGGTGTCAGTATCTCTTAATTTTCTTTTCCTTTATGTAAAAAATTATTTGTAACCATTAACACAGGGAATACCTTAGTAATATTTATGTCTCTTCCTACTGCTTTCAGTCAAATAAAATTATTCTGCTTTCTTTTTCTCCAATACTGTTTGATACTTGATAGGGATTTTGCCTTTATATATTCTCAATTGCACTACTGAAAAATAATGCCCATATCTGAATTTTGTGGATGTGTCAATCGCCTCAGGCGCATCAAATGTTCTGTTAATTTATGCAAGAAGGAGCATATGAATGCCAATGCATCAAAAGCACCTCGATGTGACCAGCTAATTTAATTTATTCGTTAGGACTTAAAACTAACAGGGTTTCCTAAAAAAACCATCAGGGATTTTAGAGGAGTTTACAGGATTTAGTTCAATTCCTCTATTATTTCTCCTAGCTTCCTTCACTCAAGAAAGGCCTAAGATGATTTTATGATCTAATTAGCATGTCTGTTTCGATCAAGCACCTTCTCCGTCTCAAAACATAAAGGGTTTTTTTTTTTTTGTTAGATGAGACATATTCTAGTATTATAAATTTGGACAAAAAGTCTGTCCTGATTTATAATACTGGAATGTGTCTTATTCAACCAAATATTTTTTTGGAACGAAGAAAATAATTCATTTTCATTTCTTAGACAAATCTCTTCATCTCAATTGGTTGGCACCTTTCACTTGGCTGTAAGGTGATTGCCATAGTGCCATCAAAGATCAAAGATATGCCAATCAGTTACATATTTGATGGGAGCATGTCATTGTAACAATATGGGCATGTCCCCCTCCCTTGTCGTCTCCGACTGGCAGTTTGTTCTACCACTCATTTTTCTAGCACGTAGCTGGAGCCGGAATGTCAGTTCCTTGCACTTACAACTTGTCATTGAAATTGTAAGTTTGCCTATTCACTTGCATGACAGCATATATATGTCACATGCATGATGTCATCATGACATCGTCTCACTAAACTAAACTGTTGATGGTTTGTCTCCTAATTAAGTCGGCGTTCTTTTGTTCAACTCTAAACTATAACTTTTTTGTTTTTCATTAACATGTTTTTCAAATTGTTGAATTGTGTTTTTTTGCAAAAAAGAACTTTGTATATAGAAGTTTTTTTTTAAAATCAAATAAACATATTAAAGTTTGTAATAATTAATATTTAATTATTCATGTACTAATAATTTATCTTGTTTTAAGTGCCGTTGAAAAGCTAAATCAAATCCTAACAAAGTTCATTTGGTATGCACATTAACGTTTGATTTGCATAAGCTATATTGAGCTTAATTTGGAATTGTTCCTTATAGACCTTTAGAAAAAGGTCTTAATGTCAAATCAAATATTATCATGGAATGTAGTGCATGTTAGGACCAAAGTATAATGAGACTATTTACTGTTGCTATTGCTGTAGAAGTTATGGGTTAGCTCCATGGTTTGTAGACTTGTATGTCTAAGATAATGGTTTCCAAATTTTTTCGTGTATCCGCTCGCTAAAAGAAAAAATTATGGTGTATCATGAGACCTGAGACCTGAGGTGCCATGATATATGACATGTTTAAGAAGCTTTTGAAAGTACAGCTTGTCTTATAATTAAAAGTTTTTTTAGATTTTGAAAAGATATAATTACAAAATCTAAAAAATAAATTAAAAATAAAAAGTTAAATTTTCCAGCTTCTCCACATTCACAGTTGTTTGTCCGAATAAGGCCCCGTTCGATTCTCGTACAAGAGAAAGATAAAATTCCAGATTATTGTAGCACGTTTTTCAAACTGCTAAACGGTGCGTTTTGTACGAAAAATTTTTATATGAAAGTTGTTCTAAAATATCAAATAAATTTATTTTTCAAGTTTGTAATAATTAAAACTCAATTAATCACACGTTAATATCATCTCATTTTACGTGAAACACTTAATCTTATCTTTTATATCTTTTATCTAGATTTAAACACCACCTAACTCGGCCGTAGTGTCTCATGTACCAACGCTTCATGAAGGCGTACTTTGGCTTTACGTGACCCGCCAGCGGTAGACTGTAGCCGTCCCCGGCCGCCATCTGCCAATCTCCTCATGCGGCCATCGCCGGCGCTCGCCGCCGGCGGCAGGACGGTCGCAAACCTTCTCTCCGCCACGGAGTGGATGCTTCCTTCTCCGGCCACCCAAGTCCACACCATCTCCGTCCTCCCCTCCCACTCACCTTCGTCGCCTCCTCACCACTTCGCCTTCTCCAACCTCACCACCGCGCCTAAGCGCAACGGAGGCAAGGGGGAAGAGAAGGGCAGCCCAAGGTTCGAGGTGGTGCGCGACGACCTACTCCACCCGCTCGCCAACGGCAACAAGGCCCGCAAGCTCGACGCCCTCCTGCCGCTCCTGCGCCGCCGCGGCGCTACTGACGTTGTCCGTGCTCACCGTTGCATTCCCCTTCACACAGCCTTAATAACATTTTTTTTTTCAATTTGATGGTATCTTCACTGTTCTGGACTTCGGATTGCAGGTGACTTGTGGGGGTTGCCAGAGCGCCCATGCTGCGGCCACTGGTGAGACATGGATTACCCATTTTGTTTTTCTCCATTCCTCTTGAATCTGTCTGTAAATTCCGGTTCTTTCTTTACATGAGCTATGACCATATAAACTTCGGTAAAGATACCATACGTCCATACCACTACATCACTGCAAAATTGCTCCCTTGATCGTACAAATTTTGCTTGATTAACGTGATTGAAATGTATTGCTTTTCTTTCTTGAATTCGTTTAAGTCCAACATAAATGTTGCTTTGCTCATAGCATTCACATTTTTTTCATTTACTGCATTAGCGGTCCACTGTGCTGAGTGGGGAATGAGGCCACACATACTGCTGAGAGGTGAACAGCCAGATGTCCCGACAGGCTACAATCTGATCTCTTTGATGTTTGGCAATGTGGCTTATGCCTCTCGGTCAATGTACGCACACAGAGATGAAATGCTTTACGATCACGCCAGAAAAGTTGCAGGTACAGGTGGTGCAGTGTTGTGGGCTGATAATATTGGCAAAGAGGATTTTGTTTTAGATGAAGATAATGATTGTGAAATTGGTTCAAGAAGAGTAGTTATTATTAAGGAAGGGGCTGGTAACGTCCAAGCATTGCTAGGTAAGTAATGGATTGTTTTTGCCCTGAACCCTGATTTAAGTTCCATTCATCAATAGAAGTATTTTTTTCGACATCGGAATAATTTAATACCCTTAACTTTGAACACATGTGTCCCCTTATATTGCTATATTTGCTTTGGGGTCGAAAAATTTTCACTTTGAGTATTAGGATCAGGGCACTAGGGCAGTCGATTTTGCTTCCACAGTATGTTGTTTTCTTATCACTTGTTAATCTGAAACCTTTAACTTGGGCCCCGAAGAAAAGGAAATCTTGCATATTTCACATGGCTTTGTTGTACCTTCAGGTGTTATTCGGCTAGTGGAGTACCTTTACAATCTGTCGGCATTTCAGAAACATGAGAATGTTCATGTTGTGGTAGATGCTGGGACAGGCACAACAGCTGTTGGGTTAGCTCTTGGAGCGGTATGTCTAGGGTGCGTTTGTTAATACTACTTGCATATTATGCTGCCAGAACAAATTGAGAATTATCATTACAGCTTTTGTACACTTTGAACTTTTGAGAGTTTCTAATGGTATGAAAGGTACCATGATTTTCCATTTCTTTAATGCAAAGGCTTTGTTGTTGGAGATACTTATGGAATATCTAAAGTACAACAATGAGAACAGTTCTTACACTTGATCTATCAAAGAAAAATTGGGATAAATTAATGTCTCTGATGACAAATTTGGTGCAATTTTACTTGGTCAAGCAATACTAATTAAAATTCATGTCAATGAAAATGTACATCACCTAGTATTTCCATGTCTATATTGTTGCTTTCTCCATGCATCTTTGCTAGAGATCACAGTTTTTTTTCATGATCTTTGCAGATTGCATTGGAGAGTAACTGCTGTCATGCTTGCTGACACACTTGAAAGATATAAAGAACAAGAGAAGTCTTTAATATCTGACTTTAAGAAGCTTTCCCATAACAACTACCATGAAATGGTGGGAGAAAATGATATTGGTGACAATTTAGTTGAATGGGTGGAACGATTTTCACCAAGACGGTATGCTTCAATCAATTAATTTAATATGCTGCATTTTACTGAGCATTCATCGTATTCAATTTGTTCTGCTTTCTCAAGTGTTCAATGCAATACAATGCTGTCTTGGGTCATTTTTAAGGCATCTCCCTATAAAAAAAATGTACTGTGCAGTATAAAGTGTTGGATGCTGATGGCATGCTTGATATGTTCTGTATTTTATTTCGTGTACGTTAACATTCTGGACTTATTCATGAACTTTGTAATTTGAGGGTGTTCATTTACTAAGTACTAGTTTTCTTTTTAGTATCTAGTAATTTACTTGGTATTATTTAGTCAGCGGTTGAAGTGGACTTGATATTCCTATTGTTATTTGTTTTGGTGAATAATTATGTCCTTCTCATGCCTTTACACCTTGCTATTAGAACTTTTAGAATTTGCCCTCAATTATTGATTCTTCTTGGGACCATTTTTTTGTTCAGATTTGGCAAGGTGCTGAACGGCGAAATTGCATTATGCCGCCAGATTGCGCAGCAAACTGGTATCCTGCTGGATCCTATGTACACCTTAGCTGGTTGGGAGCAAGCTGTGGATCTATGTGTTGGAGACAGTAGAACAAAAGTGGTGATGATCCATACGGGTGGAACCCTTGGCCTCTGCGGATTGGCGCAGCGGTACTCATCGCACTTCACCTCGGATGAGCAAACTTAACCATGCCAACCTTACTGAAAATGTGAAATGGCGTTCTGCCGCTGTTGGCCCTTAAACAAATCAAAGCAGAGTGTTGTCCTCCTTTTTTTTCTCCCACTTTCCCGAGAGGTACTTTTGTACGAGAGTTAGAAGCTAGAATCGTCACAAGTCCAGGCTCCAGCGACAAGCGGATTGACTCCAACATGTCTATCCATGGTAAATGGTAACCAGTTTTTATTTGCTAGGTCAGCCAAGAACAATTTCGTCCTGCTGATATACATTTTGATTGATCACTCATCAATCCATGTGCTGCCATCTCTGTTCTCGAGTCTGAAGATTCAACATACGCACGCTGAAAGCCTGAAACGCCGTAACTTGACAGTGCAGGTTGAGCTCAGTTGAAGTCTGAAATCCTTCCTTCACGGCCTCTTGATCCCTCGCAGGGAAGGAGAGGCGGAGACGCAGGCGATTTTTCCCGTGAGACAGACACGTGTTGATCCCTTCTTCAGACGGGGACAAGTTACGTCGCCGTCTGATCGCGGCGTCGAGAACGACGTCGACGACCCCACGAGAGCGCCTCCCCACTCCCGCCGGCGGCCGCCGGTGTCGCTCGCTGTCGCTCCACGGCGTGACGAATCGAAGAAACCGCAAAAGGTTCTCGACGCAACGCGACCCACCGCGCGAGATCGATTGGCCCGCGCGCGCCCGCCACGCACCGCACGCACGCTCGCACGCCGCCTGGCCCCGTCGCCATCGGTCGGTTGGGCCGCACGCTCCTCGCTCGTCTTCTCTGCCTCTGCAGCTGCCCACCACACGCGGGTCCGCGGAGGTGGTCTATCATCTATGGCCGCCGCGGGTGCGGGAGCGAGCGAACCGCCGGCGGAGGCGGCGGCCGCGACGTTCCGGCGGGTGTACGACACCCTCAAGGCCGAGCTTCTCCGGGACCCCTCCTTCGACTTCAACGACGACGCCGTCCAATGGCTCGAGAGCGTCAGTGCTACTCGTAACTACTCTAGTTTTTTTTTTGCACCTTCCTTAATTAGATTAGATAGACTACAGTTGATGAAATATTTTATCTTTTTTTCCCCTTTAGCTTTGATACAATCTGCATGTTGTAATTTCTTCCTTGGTTTTTTGTATTGGCTACAACTGTTTTGTCACTATATAGCTGAAAAAGAAAATCACTGAACCGTATCTCTGAACAGATGCTGGACTACAACGTGCTCGGTGGTGAGAAAAACATGTTATTCAGAACAATTAGATCAAAGAGTGCCGCATTGCTATATGTGGTTGGCAAATGATTTGGATCTGCTCGTGTACAGGAAAACTGAACCGCGGCTTGGCTGTTGTTGAGAGCTACAAATTACTGAAAGCTGCTAGCGCAACTGAACCAAACGAGGAATTGTTTCTTGCTTGCATCCTTGGTTGGGGCATTGAATGGGTATATGATACTTATATAGCGACCTGGGGGTTATGAAACGACCATATTAGCAAGATTGTTTTTAAACTGAATTGTGCTTTGAGTAACGTGCAGCTTCAGGCCTATTTTCTGGTTCTTGATGATATTATGGATAACTCGCTAACTCGACGAGGAAAACCCTGCTGGTTTAGGCTTCCCAAGGTCTGTCAAGTAGGATTAACTTGTTACTTCACATAGAGATGGCCTTGTGTTACTGTAGATTCTCAAGTGTTCGTTAAAATGTTATGATTGTACTCCAACCAAATAAATGAAAAGGTAAAATAATATTGTTCTCAGATGCTACCATGTTGGCTAAATAGCAAGGGGTAGCTCCATGCTAGGGATAGGTGCCATCAATTTTTTTTTTTAGAAAATGGATTAAAATCCAGCCTCTACATTGGATAGGTGCCATCATGGTATTTACTTTATCATCTAGTAACTAGCAGAAGATGCAAGGAATGATATAGATTTGTAGATTAATGCTGTTTATAATTTGAGTCCTTTCCCTTGGTTAAATGGTGATTTAGTTCATGTTTTCTACCTTGAGCAGGTCGGTCTCATAGCTATAAATGATGGACTCATCCTTCGCAGCCAAATTTCAAGGATCTTTAGGCGATATTTTTCTGGAAAAAGCTACTATGTTGATCTCCTAGATTTGTTCAATGAGGTAGCTTTGTATTCTTAGAATTACTCTTATTTGAGAACCAATTTCATTACTGAAGCACAATTTTGTTGCTTCCTCCCTAGGTTGAGTTTCAGACAACTTCAGGCCAGTTGTTGGATCAAATTACAACAAATGAAGGAAGGAAAGATCTGAACAAGTATAATGTACATGTGTATGTCACTGAATTATGAATTTCTCCATGGTGTCATACTGACATACTACTTGTGTACTGCCTAGAAGGCAGTTGTTTGTCAGTTTCATTTTTACTCTTCTTCCTGATAATAGTCATTTTTTATAATTTTATGCAGATATAGGCGTATCGTGGAATACAAGACAGCTTATTATTCATTTTATTTGCCAGTAAAAAAGAATGACTCACATATAATATTTTGAATTTTTTTATAGCATCAATTCAGGCTGTTGCTCGTTGGTATCTGCAATCTGAGAAAATGTTTCTGCTTTTGCTGCCCCTTGGAAATGTTTTCTACCATTCATGAATACTTACATTGTTCCTATATGTGTCTAATCAAAGTAAACTTAGAAATCTAATTCAAATGTAAACTCATGAGCATGGTTCCTCACAAACAATACATATAGCTCGGAATGAAGCTTGATGGTCCTAGAAACAACCGCTTCTTTTAACTCATCTTGTGAAAAATGTTTATGCACTGATGCACATGTTGTAGTGAGGTTGAGTTTTTGTGTTGTTTTTGGTTGGTGTTCACAGTGAAACTTTTTTAACCTTACAAGGTTGCTTGTGCACTGCTGTTGTTTGGTGAGAGTTTGGACAATTATGTTCAAGTGAAGCATATCCTAGTTGAAATGGGTGTCTACTTTCAAAGCCAGGTAAGATCGTCGTGATGTTTCATTCTCTTTTCGACTTGAATGCTTCTCTTCTTGGTTTTTCTGTTTTCATTCATCTCGGTATCACTAGTAAATTCTCCTTCCAGGATGATTATCTAGACTGTTTTGGTGAACCAGAAGTTATTGGCAAGGTAAATGCATCACTCCTGCAGTACTATCACAAGTTTCATCACTCTAGTACACTATCAAATGTTCTTTGGACTTGATTCCCAAGCATTCTTATCACAGATCGGAAGTGACATTGAAGATTTCAAGTGCTCTTGGCTATTTGTTCAAGCACTTGAGCGTGCTGATGAGAAGCAAAAAGGAGTCATGTCTGTAAGGCCCGCGCAGTACTACACTGTAATGTTTGCATATTTAAGCATGACGTCTTATTCTTTGAAGGGCATTATTGCAGGAAAATTATGGGAAATCGGATCCTGCTTGTGTTGCCAAAGTGAAGGATCTGTATAATGAACTTGATCTCCAGGTTTTCCTCTGTTAATTGTTTTTTTTTCTTTTTGACATATTTTTTATATATATATGATGGTATACTTTGTCACTTTGTTGTTCAATTAATGCTGAAAAATATTTGTGTATTTTCTTTTCTTAAGATGGTATAATCCAGCCACGCATTAGCCTTCAATCCTTGATTTTGAATGTTCAACTTTCTTTTTACAAAAAACAGCATTGAAGCCTTGATATTATATGCAACCAAGACGGTTACTCAAATAATGCTGTAGCGTATCTGTTTACTCATTTCTTTCTGCAGTTGCCGCATGCTTTCCTGCCATGACAAATTCATTTATCATGCCTGATATTTTTTTTTAATCATTCAGCGGGTGTTTTCTCAGTATGAAAGGGAGAGCTATGAAAACCTTATCTCAGCCATCGAAGCACAACCGAACGAAGCAGTACGGGCAGTTCTGAAATCTTTTCTGCACAAGATCTACAAAAGGAGCAAGTAGAACACGGCTGAAAAATAAGGCCAAACTTGGCATCTCGTGGATTATTCTCATGCTGAGATGTATAGCATAGGTGTGATAGGTTTCTAACTTCTGGGACTTTGCAATGAGGAACGTGAATGATAAATAAGAAAAATAGTTTCTCGTTATATGTCCCATGGATCACATGGCTAGCAGGGCATTTCATATTGCACAACATGACCAGTGTGCTGAACAGCTTGGCGATTACATCTATTCCCTGCTTGCATAAGTTGCATAATACTATGAGATTAAGAACTTGTAACAGATAAATTGCTGGGATTTTTTTTCTTGCGGAAGAATGGAATAACAAACATACTTCCTTCACACTTTATTAAATTTTTTAATGTGTATATAATCATTTATCGATATATTGTTACAGCTTTCCTATCCTGTAATTAGTAAATACCATCGGGAGAAGGGTTGAGCATTCTGCCTCATTCTGTCGTTTGGATATTGCAACGTAGCCGAGCTGACAAGCTCCAAAACTGATGCTCTGTACATCAAACCTCTTCTGTCCCAGTGATCTATGCACAAATCTGAACACTATCAATAATACACTATGATACTCAGTGACTCCGCAGATTCAGCTGCAGATGCTACTGAACCTAATGATGCTGATGGACTATAAACTATGGCCGGCCATGAAAAACTAAAAATGAGAACTCGTATGATCAAAATTTTGTAGTAATAGTTAAGCCAGTAGAGCAGATTTTAGTGGACCGACCGTCCCAGCCTCTAATAGATGCATGGCTGCACTGTAGGAGAACTTCCTGGCAAATAGAAAACATGGAACGGATGTAGTATTGCATTGGCACCACTCAGTTCTGTGCTCCATCTGATAATTCACATGATCAATACCCTGCAAAATGCAGCAAACTTTAAGTGAGAATCAATTAACAGAATAACATGCCATAGAAGGTAGAGGTCCTGCACTACAGGATGAGGTGTCTTGACTTTATTCTCAGGAATGAAATTTAACATCAGGTAGTATAGACAGGGAAACCAGTCTTAAAACATAAACATGGAAACACATTCCTTGTAACAAAGGTTGGAGTTCGCAAACTGGAAAGGACCTCTACTAGGCAGATACATGTTCTGAGTAGATTAGCTTTTTATTCAGGACAAAACAAGGAAAATTGATTACACTATCTAAATTGAATTTCCTATGAGATGGACAGGTTGTGAGGCAAACGAGCGAGATAGAACACTAGACCTTTTTTTAGCATTCACAAGCCAACTGAAAAAAAGAAGAGATGACAAAACAAAATCCACAGATATTACCTTTATTGAATTGATTTGCTCAGGACTTGCTGACTCATACTCAAATGTCATCGGATGCCAAGTCATTTTGTCTTTAGGATCTGAGGACTGGTTCCATGATGTATATGTCAAAGTTCTTCTTTCCAGTTCATTTTCAAGTTCATTGATCTAGAATGTTAAAAGAATGGGAAATATGAATTGATGTTATTAACTTATGATTATGTCAACTCCAGTTTGCAAATCTATATCAGCAATAACAAAGCCTTACAGAAAATAATGTCTGCACATAGTGTTCATCCGGAATGCAATCATGCTCCATTCGAGTAGCTCCTTTCTGCAAGGTTTAGCATGGATATCATGTCTCAGTGAAGAGCTCCATTGCAAGAAACTTTTGTGATATGAGCAACAGCTTGAAATTGAGGGTAGCATTTCATATGCAAACATGTGAACAAATCTGACAATCTGAACTTCCATTTGTCAAATAAATCTATGTGAGTTCCATCTGAATGTGTGCTTGACATCTTGAGAATAGATAAAAGAGAATGTGGCCAGTTGAAACTTTACCGGTATCTGCTTTCGACGAAGTCCAAACCCTAATCTTCGCTGCAAGAGAAGCATAATACTTAATGAGGGCAACAATTGTAGGTATTGATAAATATAATTAATTCAGGAAACAACAGTACTATTGGGTACATAATGAAACATTCCTTAGTAGGGTATGAAAATGAGATAAATCATTTGATTTTGGTGATCAAGAGAAAACAAAAAAAGACTATTCACATTCACATCATATGAAACTACGTGTCAGACAGCCAATAAAAACTCACTTTAGATATCATCGAGCGAAGGATAGTATTACATATGAAAAATTGTCTATACCTACGGTACAAAAATGGTGTCACTTAAGTTAAGAATTGGAAGACAAAGTCAATGATAGTTATTATACATGATATTAGCCTATGTATGTTAAAATGATCCTCTATTCAAACTAGACTGAAAAGGAATCCAAATTAAACTAAACACTTACATAATTAGGCCTCCGTCCAAGCAAAGCCTTAGTTACTACCATCTGCAATAATCAGGTCAAATTCAATAGAATCGTTAGTGCTACATGTAGGAGAATATGAAGGACTAATGGACCAAAATTAATACGAACAGTTGTCTTAATTCAGCATAAGAACAATTTAACTCCATTCATATACTTTTTCAGTTTTACACAACTTTTAGAAGTTGGATTAATCTAATGAGAACATAATCAGTTCTCATTGTGCATCATAAGGACAATTCTACAAGGAACTAACAATGGGCTAAGACAAATATATATACTCCATGGAGTAATTATGTATCTGGATGATACAGGCTATCAGAAAGAGCATTGCTGATAAAATGTAAATGTATAGCACAAAACCCCCAGTCTGAACATATATAAATTTGATAGAACTTTTCTCAGACAATTATGCTGCAACTTGGTTGGCATTTTTTTTCCCCAAAAAATAGCATATATATACAGACAAAGCATTGCCATCGAGGCAGCAGAGCACTAGGATACTATCATCCTTAATTGATTAGATAGGATCATTTGATTATTTAACCTTGTAAGGCATCAACTATCTACAAACAAGGGAATAGAAAACTAGTCTCACATTCACATCCCATATAAGCAAGCCTCATACCTACTAACATGTTTGCTAAACTAGTTGTAGTTAAAGTCACAAAGGTTTTACAGCAGCAATTGAGGGAAATTGAAAAGGATACTTGGAAAAGCCTAGTAACCTGGTTAATAACTAATTTTCTTAAAATGGGTTAACATGTGAGGGATTGAAAAGGACTAAATCAAGCTAAGCAAGTACTCCAATGTCGACAAGAATAAACTCAAAAAGCAATATACCTTGCAAAGCCTTCTGAATACTTGCAAGACACGTTTGTCGCCGACGACTACTTCTGCATGTCTTCTGGTCAATGCTACCCACTGAAATGACAGGATAGATGGTTCAGGGTAAAACTCTGAATAAAAATGAAATACTAATTATAAGAACAAGAATGACAAGAAACTACAGAAACCTGCGATCCTTTCCTCCATTTGTCCTTTAGGATAACAGGGGACATGCTTGGATTGTAACGCTTCTCCGTCTTGTCAACAAAACTGGAAAAGATCAACATACTAATTTTGAGAAATAAAAATTGAAAATATGGCATGTAGCCTATAGGAACAAACATGAACTTGCAAGATTTCAGATGATCTTTTTACTCTTACCTGTCTACAAAACTTTTAGGCGAAGCCATCAAGTAAGTATATATGTAGCTGAAATTGTACAGAGGAACACAGCTGCAGTAGAAAAGAATGTTTTGAAATGTTAATGTTGAAAACGTCTATAAGATGATAAACATTGGTACATAAAAGGAAATTGAAATTCAAACTACAACATAAAGACATAAAGCATACTGACTAGTGGGGAATATGATCAGAATGTCACTCCAACTCTCTCTAACCTATAGAGATGCCGAACACTCATCATGAGGAGTCTTGAAACTCTTCAAGGCGAGCACCCACAAGGGAGAACAAGAAAAGGCATTCACGGAATTACAGGATGCCTTCACAGTTGCATTTGTTTTTTCTAACATCACTTATCAGACACCAAGCAAAAGCGAAAGAGCTTCTAGAGAAACCTTAGCAACGCCACAACAGGAAACCAGAATCTAAAAATGCATCACTAAGAAGAATGCCCTCTGTAGAGTTCTGCAGGGTACAAACTGGTTTCATACGAGCTCACTTGCCGATTTGCCATTACTAAACCTTCAGCTATTAAACCAATCACGAGTCTGACAGCCACAGTTGAACATTTAATCATGGTCCACCCCCATAAAATTTGAACTACTCCATATGTACGAGCAAGAACAGGGCACTCGCATGTGGGGGAATGTACCGTACCTATCAGAGAGCAAAACAAAGCGTTGGTTCGCAGGATCCTCGAGCGCGGCGGCGAACAACATCCTCTCTGCCTCCACCATGGTAGGTTCGCCCCACGCCACCTGCAAGGCACAACCATATTCCTCGCTACTCAAATCGTACCCAGGTCTCATGTCGATACATGCCAACACATCAGAAGCAAGAGATCATGCAAAAGAAATGGCCGAACCTTTACGCTCCTGGCGAGCTGCCGCCCGTAGAAGTACGGCGATCCCGTGGTGGTGCGGTCAAGCTGGAATCCGGGAGCCGAGTGGACGTACACCGAGAACTTGCCCTCCTCGCCGTTCTGCCGAACACCCGGCGATCAGAACCAATCGAATAGTCAACAGGGATGAACAATGAAAGAACTAACGAAATCAACGGAGGTGGATTGGTGCTCACGCGGAAGAAGGCGTCCCAGAGGAAGTCGAGGGGAACCCCCGCGCGGACGAGGAAGAGGAAGGCGACCTTAGCGGGGCCCGCGGAGGGCGGCGGCGCGGAAGGCGGCGCCGACAGGGGCTGGGTGCGGAGCAGCGCGGCGAGGAGGAGCAGGAACGAGAGCGGCGCGGCCAGGCGGAGGCAGAGGCGGACCCGCGCGGCGCGGCGGCCGGCCACCGTGAGGGCCAGCACCGACCCCGCCGACGCCGACCTCTTCGCCGCCGGCATCGTGGGCGTCGTGCGCGTGCGCGGCGTGCGGTCCAGCCCACCGCGTGGGCCTCGGTGGCATTTAAAAGCGAGCGCGAGGGGAGAGAGAGAGAGGGGGGGGAGGAAGATCTCCTTGAGTCCTTGTGATCAACGCGGCGGCGGGTGCGCGGGGGGTTAGAGGAGGCGTGGCGTTTCGGGCGGCCTCGTTCGGTTGGCCGCGGCGGCGGAGAAACGGAGACGTGGGGGGCTGTGTACGCGGTGGTGGTGGTGTTCCCGTAGCTTTTGGTGCGATTTTTGGCCTCGTGACGCGCGCGGCGTCTGCGTCGTGCGCGGGTGGGTGTGGGGTCCGGTCGCACTGAGGCGCGGGCGCGCGGCACGGGCGTGCAAAGTGGCTGGCCAGTCGTGGCTCGGGCCGGTGAGGGATTCGCGATTTCGCGGCGTGGTGGACAGGCGGGACAGGCGGGATCGGCGTCAGTGTTGTGACGGAACTTCCATTAAGGGCAAGGTGTTATTCTCTCTGTCCCAATTTGATCATCATCTAAAATTTTTCAGTTTTTTTAAAATAATCATCAATTAATAAAGTGTCTTTTTTATTTGTGCAATGAGTAAATATGCATCGTGAAATACCTTGCATGCATGCATACAACTAATGATTCTATTGATTCAACCCATGCAATATTTAAAGTGTGAATTAATTTTTGTTAGACCCGAAACAATGAAACACCTTGATCGATGAGGATTAATTTTAGAATGATGTATGTTTTAGTGGTTTTGGTCTTGATGTCTTTTGTTTAAAGGATGATTAAATTGGAATAGAGGGAGTATTACGTTTTCTCAGTGAGTTCCAAGCCTCTTTGCAAATTGAAACTAAGGAAATTTAGTGAAATTTTATACTTAAGAAATTAACTATTTCCTATGAAAATTTTGTAAAGCTTCTGTGTTCTATTGGAACCTTTTAGAACATTTAGAATATCGTTGGTTTTGAGTATGAACAGTTGTGTTACAGTGACTCAAGTACTATAAAGACTGCGTCACTATCACTGGTTGAATCTCATTAAGATAAAAAGATTAAATGTTTCACGTAAAACGAGATGATATAAACGTGTGATTAATTGAGTTTTAATTATTACAAACTTGAAAAATAGATTTATTTGATATAAAAAATTTTCGCATAAAACATACCATTTAGTAGTTTAAAAAACGTGCCACGAAAATATAAAACTTAATGCAAGAGCAGTTGGAGGTTTGAACGGGCCTAATACCTTTGGTTTTTTACCCTTGGATCACTTTCATGTCAGTGACTCAGTGTATTACAGTACTTACCACACAGTCCGTTCGACGCTAAATCAACGGCATGTGGAACGGTTGGAACAGCATCATCTGCTAACTGCTATAGTAAGAAAAAGAACAAAATATAATCACCTACAGTCGCTCTCGAATCTTTTCGTTTACAAGTCAAACAATAAGACAAACGATGCGGTGAGGAAGAAACCGAGGACGGTGCGTCGTTTACCGCGGCGAGAACTGTGGATTTGTAGGGGCATCCCCACACGAAGCGGTAGCCAGTAGGACCTCTGGACCTGAGATAAAAGCAGCTGATCAACCGAGAAACTCCGGGAGCCCGTCTGTCTAGCATTCAAAACTCCCAGGAGATTGTGAGCACTGCCGCACTGGGCACTGGGCAGCAGTGCGGCGATGGTTATTGTAAAAGGAAAATGGAACGGAGAGGGGGAGGCTACGATGTTGCCTGGCACATGGCGCCGTCACGCGTACAGGCAAGGCAGGCAAGGCAGGCAGGCAGGTAGGGGCAACCTTGTGGAGGAAGAGAGTCTCTGTCTGAGCTGTGTCTTGCCTAAACTCTGAAGTCATCGTCCATGCCACCCGTGTTGCCTGTTGCCGCTGCTCCCTTTCGGCTACCTGCCTCTCGTCCGGCTAGTTATTCCGGCTTGCCGTTCTGCAATTGCCCACGGACAACGTTTTTGCTTTACGAAACTGAACTTTCCAGCTCAAGTCGAAAACAATGGGGGCCGATCGAACTTAAGTTTTTTGTTTTATATCCAAACAACATCAAAAGTTTAAAAGAGTACACCTGAATTATCTTTACGCAACTGAACTTTCCAGCTCAAGAAGTCGAAAACAATGGGGGGCGAACTTTGGTTATTTTTGTTGTGTCCCAACAGCATTAAAAATTCACACAAAGTACACTGAATTCGGAATTAAATAACGCGACAACAAAAATGTAATATGATGGACACACGGCATGAAACCAATTTATTTGCGAGTCCTCCCTACTGCGCATCTTGATTCATCACTTCGTCGCGATGAACAAACCCCACCTCTGCTCACCAGCAGAACTCCTTTGAAGTTTTGCCTTCCATCCATTCACAATGGCGTCGTAGTCCTCCTGAAAATAAGTGAAACAAAGAATTTGATGTGCATACCAGCAACATGGAAAGAAGGCAGCTACTAAACTGGCAGTTTTGCCTAATTACCTGGCTGAAGTCAGAGACGAACTCGTTTTTGTTCTTTTCAACTTCAGCAAGCTCTCTCTCTAGAACATTGAGGAACTGCAATACAAGATTGAACATAATCAGTACCACAGAAAATGATATCTACATCTCAGTTGAAGAGAATATGGGCATGCAGCCAGTGAGCTAGCCAGAGGGGGATTACCTGATCGGTGCGGTCTTCAGCAATGACATAATGGAAACCAGCATTCTCAAGCATCTGGACAAATTACCAAACAGATGTTACCATAGCTCTACATATTCATGAAAGGAACAGTACCATTAATCATATAGAAGAGTGTAGCTAGCCAAAGCACCTGTCCGTAAGCCTTGACATCGTGAAGGTCATAACCCCTTTGCTTAATGTAAGCTGCGAACTCTACTGAAGGTTTCCCAGGACACTTGCAGTAATCACTAATTAGGACCTTACCACCAGGTTTGAGCCACTTGAAAAAACTTTTAAACAGTGAGGGTTTATCCTGCAAAGAGCAAAAACAGCAGTGGTCAAAACACTGTTGTTCTGGCATCAAAGAAAGGGTAACACATAATTAATGGCAGGTAATTCACACAGGTTCTCAGGGCTTGCCTAAAACAGTCCATTTCAAACTGAAAATATTTAAACGGTTGCAGGCTGTAGAGCAATAAATCAGGAAGAAACAAAACCTCCAAATGGATTGTAAATAATGTGTAAAACGTACTTGTATGTGAAGGATAGTATCACGACTGTAGATGACATCAAACGTATTGTCTGGGTATGTCTTTGTGGTGCAATCAGCGACTTCAAACTCAACTGAGCAATTACGTCCAATAGCACGCTCAAGTGCAAAAGAAACCATGTTTATCGAAAGATCAATACCAACAACATGAACATCATACTTTTCAGCCATATAAAAATCACCGCCCCCAATCCCACATCCAACATCAAGAACGTTCTGGCCAGGTTTAAGATCCAGCTTGTCCACAAATTCTTTTGTAGTTTCTGGTGAATGAAGATAAAAGAACAGGCAATGAAGATAAAAGAACAGGCATGTTACAAATTAGAATATTACTGATTTAAAAATGACAGATAAATGCATTTACTAACCAATTCCACCAGTGCTCACAAAACCTTCTCCAAAGATGCGTTCATAGCGTAATATTCCACTGGCTTTGTACTGCACATTGTCCAAAAATCTTTGAAATCCCCGATCTTCTGTTGAATCAACCTTTTGCCATAGCCAACATATCTGCATAGTAAGGCATCAAGTCCATCAATTCACTTGACCACAGGACATGGGTGTGTATGTGGATGTGCAAGGACAAAGAAGTACCTGGTTTTGATTTTTCTTGCTTTTCACGTAAGCTCCAACACACTTGCAAGTAAGTAGAGAGAGTTCAAAGGAATTCCCATCTTGATCAAGAGCTTGACACTCTTTAAACACCTATTTTTAAATCAATCAGTTAGCCTTCAATCTTCACAGCTTGTTACAAAGCAGATCAAATAACATTGTTCCGTGCTGCTATAAGCATACTGTGTGTATAGTTTAGATTCAGTAAAGTGGGTAACATTTAACGAGGCAGGACTAGTAGAAAACCTTGGACTGTCAAGCTTGAGATTCAAATGATAGAAGGGAAACAGAAACAAGATAGTTAGCATACTGACCTTAGTGTAAAACCTTGGCTCCCGGTAATGTGTTGGATTCACTTTCCTTTTTGAATCTCCAGACTGATGGAAACAAGATTCCCTAAAGAAGATATAGCCGCCAACCTTTAGCCATCTTACCATTCTCTTTACTAGCTTCTCAACCTACAGTAATAGTATGAGTAAGCAAACTCAGAAAACATAACCAAAACATACCAAGTTTCAACACGAAGTCAAGGTTTTTCTCATTTCCTAAGACATATTCAGATATGCAAAGAAGGATCACAACAGATCTTAAATATGTTTATTTATTTGAAATGAGAAATGATATAAGGGCTATTAAGTACTATCTGCTCATTACCTCCTCGTCTGAAAGATACATCAGTAACCAGTTTGAAAATATCAGATCAATGGAGTTATCCTCAATCGTCAGGTCTGGAGATGTGACATCCGCACACATAAAGGATGCATTCTTGTGGTGACCGTTTATGCTTTCATTCTACAAGAAACGATATAAAGACTCAATGAAGGCATATCATTCATGTAGAGATAAAAGAAGTTCAGCTACCAAACTGGTTTTAAATGAGAAGTGAATGTTAAACCTTCTTAATCACACTTTCAATGAAATCCATTGCAAGAACATGCCCAGCTGTTTTTACTAGTTCTCCAGTGAAGCGACCTATTCCAGCACCAAGTTCCAGTACTGATTTTCCTTCATACGGAGGAAGTAAAGACAATATCTGCAGAAGTGTCAGAAGAGATACATTAGAACATAAGTCCAGGAAAACATTTTCCAGCATCCAAAAAACATGTCTAATCAATGTGACAATGATAACTTTAAAAAGGTTAAAAATTACTGTGACAATTGCGCAAGAGGGCACAATCCCATTGACCAGCTAATGGTAGTATTATTGATAGTTACAGTAACACATTCTCATGTGAGGACAGTCCCCAAAAATTCTTTAATGGGTATTTTTCTTGTGAAAAGAGTTTTACTTCGTACAGTCAGCAAACAGGGCTGCTGATCATTAAAGTAAAAGGTCTAGTCTGGAAAAAGAAAACAGCAAAACAGAATTTTTCCTTTAAGGAAAACAATGACAACAATTCAGCTGTCTACCTAAGAAACCCCTTACCTAATGCTATGTCAAGGTCTGTTGTCATGTAAGTGTACACCCCGTTTTGCTAAGAAAAATCACTTTTGACTCAAGGATTACCCAAAAAAATACGAGTCAACGTCAGTCGCTCTCTTAAAAGAAAAACGGACACCACTCACCACCCTCTCCAACCTCCGGTCTCCTTTGAGGACACTTGTGTTGAACAATTCTAGAAAAACAATGCACAAAACACCGACCAGTATGCCCCGATTCCCCAGAACAATTTTGTTCTAAAAGCATCCCTCAACATTTACCACGCGTCACTTACTTACCACCACGTAGGAACTTTATTTGGTTGGGAAAAGTACCAAAGTACCTACCCAGATCTAAGCGGATAACATGTGTACGACAGAAATTACTGCCAAGCACCAGTAATCACTAGACTGACAGCGGAGAAGAAATTAGGCGCACTGTGTTATCACCTCGGGACGCTCCTCCTTGTCGAGATCGGCGGCGCGGGAGTCGAGCATCATGGCCTCGACGGTGAGGTCCCTGGAGTGCTCCTCCCAGTAGCTCTTCTGCGCCTTCCTCTCCTCCACCTCAAGCACTCCTGCAACACAAACGCAGACGCGTCAGACTATCACCCGCCATCCCACCCATCCCCCGCGAAACAACGCCTCCGCACGAACAAGATCCGCAAACCCAACACCCACACCCCACGCCCCCATCCCCAAACCAGATCAGCAGAACGAGAACAAAACGCAGGGCAAACAGAACAGATCAGGCCCGATCCGATCCGTGGGGGAGACGTCCTTCTGTTCTGCTTACCATTAACAGCAGTGGCGGCGGCGGCGTCCATCTCGGCGGGATCGTTCGCGCGTTCGTTCGGTGCGATTTTAGAGGGGAGGGTTTAGCGACTGAGAGAGAGAAAAGGAGGCCGGCGAGATTAAGACCCCTCGATGGCGAGGCGGGCACGGGAGAAGCTCCGGGAGCGGCGGTTGAAGGATCGCCCTCGCGGCTGCATCCACCACCGGATCACGGCGAGGTTTTGGGGAGAGGAGGCGCGAGCCTGCGACGACGAGTGGTGAGTGAGCAGCGAAGGGGAGGAGGGAGGGATTCTTATAGGCGGGAGACGGGGAGAGGGTGGGGGATCGAGCGAGGGAGTAGGATTCAGGGGAAGAGCGCGCGATCAGATCGACCGCGAGATCCGAGCAGACCGGATTTTTTTTTTCTTTTCGTCGTTTTGCCTGAGCTGAGGTGGTGCGCTTGGTTTGATTCAGGTCCCGCACAGATTCAAAGCGTTCGAATCACAGGAGTTCTTTTTTTCGGAATTATTAAATGCCATTCCACATAAAACTAGAGACAAAATCTTGCCAATTTTTAATCTTAGGATTTGCTTTACGATTCGTGCTCCAACAACTCTATATCTTTCTCCAACTCTGGCGATCTCTCCCCATCCAGCTCTAGTGACCAGCGGCGACGGCGGCCCAACAAGTTATGGTTTAGGGTTTCGAATTGGGTTAGAGTGGGAGGGAGAGATTTTTGGGCTTAGAGGGATGGCCGTGGGAAGCGGTGGACATAGGCGGGCGGCAAGGGGCGGGAGCCGCGGGGATGGAGGAGGGCGGTGGGCTGGCGTTGACGGCGAGGGCGAAGCGAAGAATTGGTTAGGAGGCGGCAGTTGAGAGTGGCGTATCTACTAGTGGGAAGCCATCGAAGACAGGGAAGACGACGGGGCAAGGGAACCTCGCCGGCGCCGTTGATGCCTTCTGGCCAACCGGTGAGGCCAGAGGGGGGGTGGTTTGGCGGGTAAGCGGTGGCGGCGTGCTGGGTATCGGGAGACTGAGCGTCGGGGATAACGAGCGGACACTGAGGTTAGGGAAGAGGATAAGGTGAATTCATTGTAGCTGCACGAACCTTAAAGATAATTGTATGTTTAAAAATTACTATATTTTAAGGGGTTTTCTGTCAAATAACATGTAGACAGTTCTTTTTTTAAAAGAAATCTTATGTGAAATGATTCATTTTCTATACTACCATAGAAGACAATAGTGGTGGTGACTCTGTCACCGGCCCACCACCATTACTTTTACATGTTTTACAAACTAGCAAAATGTCCGTGCGTTGCACCGATTAATGATGCATTGGATAAAGTTTAACTTCAATGATAATATTTAAATCACATAAAACATATATTTGAATATGCCGCTGTGGATATTTACATCCAAAATAATATTTTGTGTGACCATTTGTGTTTATATTAAAATTAATAAAGCAGTATACATATTATTGAGATGCATTACTGAAATACCCGCATGCGAAAATACCTTCCTGTCAGTGATACGGGCTCGGGGGTATCAAGACTATAGGGATGGGCGGCCCCCTGCACCCACGTGACGCTTCCCCCGGAGGGGTCGGGCCCGAGGGTAACGTGGCAGCTGCCCTCCCTAATCCTCCCGAGGGTCGGGCTGCTCCCCGACCTTCCCTGAAGGTCGGGTCACCCCGACCCCCTCTGCGCTGGTGCCGCATGTGCGAGGTCAGGTGAGCGTGGCCAAAGCTCACCTAACCGCATTAATGGTGTCTCAGGCGGGCGCACCACACTGCATTTAATGCGGCATGGCACGTGCGTAGCCAGTCTACGACCGATCACGGTGATTGACCAGTCGTAGACCGGTTAGATCACGAGTGAGACGGCAGCAGGGTGCCTACACGCTACCCGCGCGTCAGGCGACGTGCGGCACGCCTTGCCCCATCCCATCAGAATGATGAGAGCCTTTTGCCTCTAGTCCCTTAGCCGGAGTTGGTATGCTAGCCCGGTCAGATGGTTTCCGTTTTCCGATGCGAACGGAACATGGAAGTCTTCATCCATTTAATGGAGCTTGGCACGGGCGTCCCCCATGTCAGTCGCCTGACCGGACGAGAGCCATGTTGCGTTGTCTGATCGTGTGGTTTCCAAGTCAAGCAACAAAACAGTCATTAAATGTAAAAGAATGTTTTCATTTTGCCTTAGGCAGCCTTTCGACCCATGTAGTAGCCCCTTGATATTAAAAGGATGCCCAGGCCTGAGGGGGAGGGGGACGAAGAACAGATAGACAGGAGAGAAAGGGAGAGCAAGCACTTGTATTCCCTGATATTCCAGTCACATATCCACCGAACACAGGAGTAGGGTATTACGCTTCCCAGCGGCCCGAACCTGTATAAACAATTGTGTCCCCATTTCTCTCTCTTTTGTGCGATCAGGGAGGGAACGAGTTTCACCCTACCACCCTCGCCGAACTCACAAAGGGGGGGCCCTCTCTGTCCCCCGTTGAGGAGCTAACCCTCCGTCAGCTGGCACGCTAGGTAGGGGTGTGTGTGTGTGTTTCTCTGACTCCTCGCTCTCTTTCGTGTGCGCCAAGTCTCGCCGAGTAAGCCCTATGGCTGAAGAAGCGGTGGCGTACAACCCCACTTCGAGTGCCAGCGACGACTATGGGGAGCCGAACCCTCGTCACCAAGCGCGCACTCCATCACCTCCCGCCCGCCGAAGCCCTAGGCAGGGGAAGGCGCCTTAGGAACCGGAGGGATCTGCGACTTCGCCGCCGGCTGGTGGCGGAGAGGGACGACGCGGCGGAGTACGTCGCCGCCTCATCCACGGTGACGACGGCATGCCGCAGGGCGCTCTCCAGGCTGCGGGTGTGCTCCTGCGCCGCCCTC
Organism: Oryza officinalis; assembly: GCA_008326285.1. Classification (NCBI taxonomy): domain Eukaryota; kingdom Viridiplantae; phylum Streptophyta; class Magnoliopsida; order Poales; family Poaceae; genus Oryza; species Oryza officinalis. The sequence goes on along the minus strand of BDMV01000001.1, from coordinate 44,484,457 downwards.
CCGTCGTCCCCGACCCGAAGACCCTAGTCCAGCGCTGGCTGGACGACGTGGCCCACATGGTCATGACGGCACAGCAGCACCTAGGCCCCGGTGGGTGGTCGTCTACCACTGCTACTACCGGCTCTTCGTCGTCAAGACGGAGGGCTCGACGAGCGGCGGCCAATACCCGCCGCTCGTCCGCAACCCCCTCGTCGACGCCCTCGGCTAGTCGCGGACGTCACGAGAGCATGCATTGGGGGCCGGATGCCCGGCTCGATATCGAGCGCCGACGCGACGAGCGTCGCGTCGCCCATGCGGGGGAAGGCGCTTCCTCCTCTGGAGTGCCACCCCACCCTGGTCACGGGGGCAGACCCCCTGTGTCCCCAGTCGGTGGTGCCGACTGTCGAGCCTTTGTGGCGAGTATTCGGAATGTCCGATGGCCCCCGAGGTTCCGGCCCAGCATCACCGAGAAATATGACAGCAGCGTCAACCCCGCTGAGTTCCTCCAGATCTATACGACTGGGATAGAGGCCGCGGGGGGTGACGACAGGGTCATGGCAAATTTCTTCCCCACGGCCTTGAAAGGCCAGGCGCGGGGTTGGCTGATGAATCTGCCACCCGCGTCGGTCCACTCCTGGGAGGATTTGTGCCAACAGTTCACCACGAACTTCCAGGGTGCATGTCCGCGCCAGGGAGAAGAAGTGGACTTGCATGCGGTGCAGCGAAGGGACGATGAGTCTCTCCGTTCGTACATCCAGCGGTTCTGCCAAGTCCGCAACACCATCCCTTGCATCCTTGCACATGCGGTCATCTACGCGTTTAGGGGAGGCGTGCGGCTAAACTGCATGCTCGAAAAGATAGCCTTCAAGGAGCCCCAGACCACCGCGCAGCTCTTTGAGCTCGTGGACCGCGTGGCTCGGAAGGAGGAGGCTTGGACCTGAACTCCTCTGGCTCTGGAGCGGCGGCTGTGGCTGCCCCTGAGTTTGCTCCCCGCTCTGGGTGGCGAGAAAGGAGGAGGAGGAAAAGGTCGAACTGTTCTAACGACGAGGGCCACATCCTCACCATCGAGGGCGCCTCACGGGCCCCGTGCAAGGGGAGGCCCGCGGGCGACAAAAAGAAGGAGGCCAGTGCTCCCAATGGAGAGCGCCCGACAGACAAGTGGTGCTCGGTGCACAACACCTCCCTTCACGACCTCGTCGACTGCCGTGCAGTCAAGAACTTGGCCAAGCGGGTGAGGAAGTGGGAGGAGGAGAAGGGGCAGGGACGCCGCGAGGGCAAGGCCCCGGCAACCTCTGCCGGCAACCGGTGAAGTGAGGCCAAGCAGAAGGCCCCCGCCGAGGACGGTGACGCTGACGACGAGGACTTGGGCTTCCAGGAGCCTGAAGCCACCGTCGCCACCGTTGATGGGGGAGTGTGCGCTCACGCTTCTCGTCGCAGCTTCAAGGCCATGAAGCGGGAGCTTCTGGCCGCTATCCCCACCCATGAGGCGACGCGGCGGGCGCGTTGGTCGGAGGTCACCCTCACCTTTGACCAGACCGACCACCCGCCATGCGTTGCCCAGGGAGGGCAGCTCGCGATGGTGGTCTCCCTCACCGTCTGCAACGTCAAGTTGAGGCGCGTCCTGATATACGGTGGCGCAGCCCTCAACATTCTATCCCCCGTGGCCTTCGACATCATCAAGGCCCCGGGGATGATGCTCCGGCCGTCTCTGCCGATCATCGGCGTGACACCGGGGCACACATGGCCGTTAGGTCACATCGACCTCCCGATCACTTTTGGTGGCCCCACCAACTTCCGCACCGAGCGGCTGGACTTCGATGTGGTAGATCTCAATTTGCCCTAACACAGGAGTAAGGTATTACGCTTCCCAGTGGCCCGAACCTGTATAAACGCTTGTGTCCTCGCCTCTCTCTCTTGTGCGATCAGGGGGGAACGAGTTTCACCCTACGTCCCTGGCCGAACTCACAAAGGAGGACCCTCTCTGTCCCCCGTTGAGGAGCTAACCCTCCGTCACTTCCCCTCAACCCCTTTTTTCCTCCACTTCTCTCTCTCACTTAACCCTACCATCACCTCTCCCCACTCCTTTTCTCCCCTCCCCTCTTTCTCTCCCACTCCTCCCTGTCTCCTCCCACTCTTCTCCCCAGTCCCGGCGACGGTGTGGTAGGCTCGGGCAGCGGGCGAGGGCGAGAGCGATCGCGGCAGCGACGCGTCGACGAGGGCGGCGGCGGCATGCAACCGTGAGGATCTGCCAGCAGCGGCGACGGGAGAGGCAGATTCGGCGCCCCTTCCTCCTCCCGCACGGATCCTAGACGCCTCTCCGTCCCTTACGCGCGTGGATCCGCCAGTGGCGGTGACGAGAGGGGCAAATCCAATGCCCCTTCCCCCTCCCGCGCGGATCCCAGCCACCGCCTCTCGTCCCTCCTCCCCCCAGTCCCCACATGCGAGGATCTGGCGGTTTCGAGCGAACCTGAGGACAAGGACAACAACGACGGTGATAGCGGTGGCGGTGGCTTATGGATTCTAAGGTTAGGGTTCGTTGCTTTCTTCATATGTTTTTCTTCTTTGTGTTGAGTCACCGACATTGATGGGCCACATGCAAGTGAAAGGGGTGGTAGTGGTGAGGAACCAATGTTTTAAGTAGTATAGATTAGTCATTGATATTATGTAATAGTGTAATATTTGTTTAAATAAAGGAAATGACATATATTAAATAAGTATGTGTATTTTGCTAGTCATTTTATACACGAATAGAGACATTTTCATATGCTGTGATGCAGCAGAGAGAATAATGCCTTCGTTCCAGACGGCGCCAATGCGCGCTGCCTCGTGTACTACACGTATGGTGCGATCATGTTAATTATGGGAGCATGGGGCATAACGTCTGGTAGGTTTACGACACTCTATCGTGTCTTGCCACGTAGGAATCTTCTGACAAAATGATACTACTCCCCAAGAAAAAGAAAAGGGTCGGACAACGTGCAGCACCTCGCTGATCGTCGCGTGTAACCAAGCGAACGAAGCAGAATAGTTTGAGAGTTGCATCCCCTGCACGTTGCTAGTTGTGGCACTAGTATAAAACTGAACCGTAGAGGAATAGCCATAGAGGAGGTTGGCAAAAAGGTGAAAACTTTGCGAAGATCGAAGTGAGAACTCAAAGCAGTACTGCCATCGATTTTGGCACTTTGCCCACACGCACGAGTGCAATAGTACGAGTAAAAGTTGAATCGATGAAAAGAATTACTGGTACCACGTTGATGGATGAGGTAGCGAACCCGCCGGTGCACACGTGAATACACACTCGCGAAGTCACGAGCGACAAGGAGTATCGCTCTACTGTCATTTTCTCGCAGGTTGGTAAAACAAAAGAAATACGGTAATGGATCAGCAAAATTGCCATTGCCACGATATGGATCAGCGAGCATTCCAAACTATCATAGCAGAATTGCCATTGCTACTCCTACAGTTCGATGCACAAAGTCATAAACTGAAAATATCAATATATTCATCCTTATTAATAATGATCATATTAAAAGAAACAAATTTATATAAAAATTGAAGATATCAATTAAGATTAAGATTTTTATGTGGTTTTTTCAAAGGTATGATTTTAACCGATGATAATTTAGCGAGAAAGAATTGAAACAAGAGTAAAAGATGTTGTTTATGAATAATGAGACTATTCAACATTTTTTTTTATTGCTATATTGCAAAAAATTTTTGGAGAATAGTTTATATTTTATTTCAATTTAAACCTCTTGATAGTATTTCTAATATGGTTGGAAATTGATTTGGTGATGTTGACTCAAAAATTAAAAATATCATATTTGTTGGAACATTTATTTTGTGTTGGATTATATGGTTGAGTAGAAATGATATAGTTTTTGATAAATCTTTAAATAAATCTTATATGCAGGTGTTTTTCAAAGCAACACACTGGCTCCGGTTCTGGACACAACTTCAAAAGTATGAAGAGGACATGGAGCTTTTATACTCTGCATATCAAAGCTTAGAAGTTACGATCACGTAGATTTTCGTTAACTACGGATGAAGATTTATAAAGAGCCTTTATAATTGTTTTCTCCTTACGTGTAGGCTTTATTATTTTAGTTTTTTATTGTTGCTTGAGTATTTGCTTTCTTTGAGAAAATTTTGTAATAAGTGGCTGTAGCTTTTTTTTAGCTTCTCGAAGCAATGGCCAAAATTTGCCGCGGGAATGTTTGGAATTTACAGCGCCACGTCATGCGATTTATTCAGAAAAACCCTACTCCTTTCGTAAAATAATTCGCACGTCCGAGTTTGTGTTCACCGTACTGTCGCCGTGAGGCTTGATCCGACCGTTCGCGTGGCTCAGCTGGCGGATGTTTCACTGCCCTCGGATTGGTGATTTGGGAATGAACGGCTCAGATCTCACGACGTGACCCTCCCCCACAAAAACCCTAGCGCCGCCCAGCCGCCCCAACCTCGTGCCCCACGCCTGATGGCTGGTGCCGCCGCCTCGCCCTCTCGCTGCAGGACGACGGTGGCGCCGTCTCCTTTCCCTCGCCCTCTCTCCGCAGGATGGCGGAAGCGCCATCTCATTCCCCGGCCGCGCCCTCTCACCGCAGAATGATTGAGGCGTCGTCTCCTTCCCCTTGCCCTCTCGCCGCAGGCACCGTCTCCGTTCCCTTCCCCTCGCAGTTTGGGTGTCGCCGAATCTCTAGGTTACTGGGATTGGTTCGCCACCGCCGCGAGTTGCCGGGACTGGTTCTTCACCTCTGCGGCCTGACGATCTGCTACCCACGCATTCTACTCCTCCCCAGGTCAACTTTACACTCCGTTTGCCTCCCCTTTTCTTTCCCCTTTGCTTAATCCTCTTAATCGCTCTGATCGATCCAGCCTGCTGCGGGCGCTGATTCCATATTCGTTGTTCTACTCCTCTGGTGAAGCCATTGACAGACACAATTTGGTACACTACTACTTAAACCATCGATTATCCCTATTATATGCATATATACATATTTATTCTAGCCCCTAATCTTTATTCTTGACTTGCTGCTCATTGTGAGTTTCACATGATTGGTAGGAAGGAAAGAAAAATGGGAATTCAGGCTAGAATGCTAGATTATTCAGTACTAATGTTTAAACATCACCACCCAGGTACAGATCAAATCCTCTCCTTCTGTCCTGCATATGTTGTTGTAGGAATTGAGTATATTGGTATTGTTGGACAGACAAGGGATTGCAGTTTTCAGGTTGCTGACATCATTGTGTTGATTGCTTTTATGCCTACAACACTTTCAGGATTACTGCAGCTGCCTATATGATATGATTAAGATCTTTTGCACTGTAATAGTTGACAGACTTTCTTGGTCATCTGTATATATTCATTTACACTATATGAATGCCGTGCTAAATAAAAATAGCTTTACATAGGAGCAGCAAAATTTTACAATGAAAATATCATAGAAAATGGATTTGAAATGTATATTATTATGGATTGTGCTTCTCAACCATCTTCTCCTGACGGCATTTGTGCCCCTCGCCAATACCTGCCTATACAGGCTTGCTACGATGGCGCGCGACATGCTGTGGCTGCATGTGCTGTTCAAGCTGGTGCGGCGATGGTGGCATCCAGGCCCACATCAAGGCCTGCGCCACGCTGGGAGCATACTGCTGTCACTGCACATAACACCACAGTCGTTCAGGTATGCTGCCTAATTTCCTCCTTTTCAGTTTTCTCACTTTGGCTGATCAGCTCCTGTGCGGGCTTCTGAGATAAGGAGGAGAAGAATTGATTAGGATGACACCAGTAAAATTTCTCTCTTGAACAGATGCCTTCTATGTGCTCGGTAAAATTCCTAGCAGCAAGTCTAAGTTTATTCTCAAAATACATTTGTTCCTGCAACCTTTTTAATTATAATGTCCTATAATTTTTATGTCAGCTAACTTCTGCGTAAATAACTTTTCCCTAATGACAGAATATTGAACATGGCAGTACACCATCTATGTCAACTACCAGAAATGTACAGGTTAAAGATGTGTACATGGTCCTTCATAATTAAATCCTAATGTACATCGGTACATGTACATGCCAATTGTTTCTGGAATCTTAACAAATTTGGTCTACAAGAACATATGCTTAAAAAAAACTGATTTTTTTATTATTCTCAGTTACGCTTATTCGAGATTTTAGATAAATGTATATGACATGGTACTACATGGCATATGTGATTTTCTTTCCCAATATATATACTTCAGAATATAAAAAGGTAGTTGGAGAGTACAAGTTTTGATGTTCTTGCCTTAGCTGTCCTTTTCCTGTAAATGTTAATGAGTGAATTCTGAAGTAATGTCAGTATTCCTTCATTGTACAATACTGGTAATATTTTGTGAGCATGTCAGTGAGTCTTCTTGCAGCCACCTTTCTGTGCTTCTGTTTGTAGGTATGGATGTTTTCTTATTGTCTTCTTTGGGTGATATATGTGGCCTTCAGATTACTTATCAGATTATTTAGGTTCAGTTCCATGATAGCATATCATGTTTATGCTATGAGAAGGTTTTGCCTCAATTTCCTTCCTGTCCAACAAATCATACTTTATTTTTAATTCGTCATGCACTAATTCTGTACACAGAATGGCAATACAGACATTTGCATTGATGATATTCTTTGTTGACAATCTTATATTGGCAATTGTGATGCATACATCATCAGAAATTCTCTGTAAACCTGACAATCTTGGCATATTACCATTATATTTGGATCCTGCAGTTAATTTTCTATGAGACAAACCTCAGGGTCTTTAGGGCTCAGTATAGACAGATGATGGTGCTGATATTAAGGTAATGATATAATTTCATGGTGCAAGCCTTTTAGCCTCATATCTGGAGTAAGCTCCATTATTCTACGGATCATATTGTAACGACTACATTGGGTCAATACTGGCTCTATAAGTCAAGGCAGTAATCACAAATTATGTTCCACTTCTAGCAAACAGATATCTATTTGGCTCCATTTAAGATTTCAATATTTGTAAGAACTTTACTAGACCACAATTACTACATTTTTAAATCAACTCAGGCCCTATGAATAACAAGCCAACATTTTTTCTTGTGCTATAACCATTTGTATATCTGCTACTAATATTTAATATTTAATGGAACATTGATTCCATAGGTTAGCGTTGTTTGCAGGGTGTTTCAGTGACACTGAAACCATGGTTGCCTGAGAGGATTAAAGCCACAGGTACTTCTAAGTTCTAACCTGCATAGTACCATTGGTTGATATGTATAATCCATACCAAATGACAGGACATATGTGCCATCCCAAAGAATCCAATCCTTAATATCTCTAGCTATACTGTGTGATTCTCTTTTCTGCTTTGATCATACAGTTTTATTTCAATTTATTGGTGTATGACGAAGTGACATGCACTTCAAACAATTTTAGATGAGACATGCCATATGTTCTAATAGGGGCACACTGGGATGTAATTTTTTTCCAGCCCTGCATTGTTTTGGAATTTTCTAATGACACATCCTTCCGGATTGAATTTTTGCTTTGCAAATACGCTTATAGAGTTTTCATTATAAGCTAACTTCAAAATGTGATTTTATTACTTTTAAATTCATGAAATGTTATGTTTGCCCCTTCTCCAAAGCTACAGAGATATTTCAACACGGTTTCTTAGACGAGTATTTTGTCCTACCTACCATATACTCATTGTGTGGCAATATATGGATGACATCCAAACATGCCCTGTATTCTGTAGGGGATACCTCAGTATTCTGTGCCATTATGCAGAGGTACCACTCATCTACTAAACTGTTATAAGTACATGATGTGATGTACTGTTGTATTTATTGAGCTAAAGCACTAAATTTTTCTTTGTGCTGCAGTGCTACAGATGAGAAAAGATTCAATTTGTTCATGATGAAGATATCTATGAGAAAATGTTGCAATTCTCTGATCACCTAATGATTGTTGTTGTAACACTTTTTTTCTAACCTATACCCCACATTATGTATGATCTATTGTCCTCTGTCATTGTTACTTTTCTATAAGGGTACATGATTGTACAAACAATTATCTGAGCAAACAGATTATATTTACATTTAAATCTTGATAGTCGTAATGTGTATGCATATGTAGGTATGCTTTTGATGTAATGTTTTTCTTGATAAATGTTTATATATAATTCTTAAAAGTTACAAGTATATATGCTGTGCTGCTTTGATCTTAATAACACAGCTTGTAACATTCATACCCATGCACGCGGCGTAGCACGTGATTCTTGCTAGTTTACTTAGGTAGCTACTCACCAGGCATGAGTTTTACGGGTATCAAGAACATGTCATGGCTGTGTTTGCTAACAAAGCATCATACGACCTTTTTATTGACATGTAACTTTGAATCAGAGTGAACAAATATCTTTACAAGGAGAGTCGTCCCAGCCCAGCCGCCACGCCACAGATGGTGGAAAAAAAAACAAATACTACTGCACAGGAGATTTACAGGCTTGAGCTACAAAAGAATCACAAGATCACCAAGCGGCCACACAGCCCAAGAGAAGCCAATACAAAGTAGGTATACCTGCGAATCACACCTGCAAGAGAAGCCAATACAACCATTGTGACACCTGCAAATCTCACTTCTCAATACACAATATGATTTATAAACTGAATTTGCACTGCCCAAGTGCCCATCTCGTGTGTTAACTGTGACCCTACAAAAGCTGTGCGGTTCCGAATGGGTTGGCTTGCGGATGCATCCCATTTGATGCCGGGAAAGGGCCGAACCCAGCATCGAGGAAGGGGTTGGGTGCCTGAGCAATGCCTGCATGCTGCGGCTGTAGTGGTGGCCCGAAGGGATTTGGCTGTATCTTCATAGGCATCTGCTGGGGCTGCTGAGCCATGCTAGCCATTTGAACTGATGGTGGGGGAGCTACTTGATTCGACATTGCGAAAGGATCGCTCGCCATGAAAGGGTTGGGGGCAGCTGAGCCATACAGCTGCTGCTGCTGCATCTGCTGCCTGTAGGTTCCCTCGTCGTATAGGCTGTCCAGAATGAGTTTGTCAAATCCACCACCCTGCAGACAGAGACAAGAGAATAAATTTTGGCCTGATCAGCTAGACAAATAATAGCAAATATTGAGTAAAAATCATAACATGGTTACTGAACCCAACCCAAATCACTCAACCGTTCAAAAATTTATAAATTGCTGTCATGAGATCATAAGTATAAAAGCAGAACAAATTGCAAAGATACCATCTATCAGCTCAGTCATTAAAATTTAGAAGCAAATCCAAAGATCGTGCCTACGAAAAGCACGATTTTCACCTGAAAGTTGAATTTGGGAACACTTCCGCCCAAATAAATTGAAAATGCAAACGGAAAATTACCAAGCCCAAAGTTAATCACTATTAGGATAAGAGATTGCACAATTGATAGCATAATGAACTTTTTCTTGCAGAAGCAGAACATGTCAGCAGGTCTTTCATGGACTTAACCAAGTTTGTTACAACCACTTTCCAGATTAGCCCAAGACTCCATGAGGTCCATTAATTCTAAGAAATAAATCATTTACTTGCAATTCACACCAATTAAAAAGTGATCATTTTTTTCACATAAATGCTTTCTGATAAACAGAGATATATGGGCAGTTATGCTCCCTGTTTTCACCAACAATGAACCAGCAAAGCTTTTCCAACCAGACACTAATAAGTATGTTGATTTGGGAGCTGGCAGGGGCGGGAGCCACTAACAGCAGAATAGCAGTTTCCAAATCCAAAGCAGAACATTATACTAACCATAAATATCCTCAGAGAAAGAGTAAGAAAACCCACCAAATTACTGTCCATGGCCATTGAATTTGTGTTGGTGCTCGGGGTAGTAACAAGAGCAAGTTCCCATCCTGTAGGGTCAAATCCTTTACCTTGCAGTGTAGCTGTGCCACTTGTTGACGTATCACCACCTGTTATATTGCACACAATGTTCAGAATTATCTAACACAAGGTTCATGATAGGCATCAATGGATTGAAGGATGACAAAATACCTGTAGGAATAATAGCCAAGGCCAAAGCATTGCTTTCCTCTATTGCTGATACACTAGGGGTTGGATTGCTTAATCCCTAGGAGCAAACATATCATTAAATTGTGATAGATGAACCAGTGCAACATGCAGTAAATGGTTTGTTCTACTTACCAATAAATCACCAGTGTCTACGACCTCAGGTTTAGGAGGAGGAGGTGGAACTACTTCAGTAGATGGCACTGCAGGTTCTTCAATTTTTGGTTTTTCCTCCTCAGCAGAAACAGGCTCAGGAACTTCTTCTGATTCTTCTGGTTTGTATGTCAGGAGGAGTCTCTCAGGAAACTCCTGGTGAAATAACAATTATTAAGAGTTTAAGAATCCGTTTAATAGATCAAATGATTGTTCTAGTACAAATCAGCATGTAATTATTTTACTTTTGTGACACAACACATTATGCAATTCTCCCTTTGCTGTGGTTTCAAATTTCAATTAAAGATCAATATTGCACAGAAAGGATTGCACAAACATCATCATCAGGGCTGCTGCTTGATTATTATAATATAAAGGAGGCATGTAGAAACGTAGAAGGCATTTTTAAAAGAAATAGCAGGTCATTTTAACCGAGAACTGACCAATGCCTCCTTAATTGGAACCATGCGTGGAGCCTCTCTCACATACTCCTCCATGGTCGAAAGGAATGAATGTGGTGGCTGGAAAAAAAATAGAAAACGAAAGTGACGACAGTGATTTATCTGATTTACAATATAAGAAGTTGCACAGTTACAAAAATACTTGCCTCCCTCAGAGTAGGAAATTGGAAATTTCTTGCAAGTTCTAGTCCCCGACAATTTTCATAGAAGTCTGATAGGCTTCCAGCCTGGAGCAAAAAGAAGCTGTCCAATAAGAATGCCGGATAACTGTATGTTATTTCTAGCATTATCATCATCTTTGAAATACCACAAAGTCACATGACCATCCTTCAGAATCTTAGAATCACCTGCTGTCCAGCTCTCCTGTAAATTTCAAGGGCTTTGAGTGCTTCGTGTCTTGGCATCTCAAAAAACTGCACCGTTTTCAAACACAAAAGCAAATATTAATATGCCCAACTTGCCGGAACACAAATAAACAGTACAGTGCTGTCAATATAAAAAAGAATCACCTTGTCAACAAGGTTGATAATTCCATCATTTATTGCACAATAGATTTTGAAGCTTTCTTTAAGAACCTGTGCAAAACAAAGAGATTCACTCAACCTACCAAGTTAAACTAATAAAAAATTAAATTACTAAAACTATCGAGAAATTTAATTCATAACACTAACTGGAAATTTAATTCCTAAAAGGACAGCGATCATTTTTGTTTTCTTATGACCAGAATGTTATTCCAAAAACACCAAAGAAACTTTTGTTTCCTTATATGACTAAAGATATCAACACAAAATAGAATGCCCCAAAAGACTTAAATTCTGGAAAAAAGAACTATCCAAATAACTTAAGATAGTATAGAGCTATAAAACCATTTTAACAAATGAAAATTTCTAGGAATATACTCCACTAAGGCATCACAACTGATCATAATTTGCTCTACAAAATATTGCAAAAGATCTGTACCAACAAGCAATGACATCATTAGCGAAAAGATAGCACACAGTGTTGCACACAAGATGCCCTTATTCTAAGAATAGACCAGTCCAAAGAAGGATCTGCTCAATTATATCAGTAATAACAGGATATGGCTCTTCATCCTGACAAATTATGAAGTGCCAAGGCAACCAAGATGTTTACAATCGAGCGGTTGGTAATATAAAGAAACAAAATTTCATCCTCAAGAATAAACGAGAAAACCCTGATGGTAAAAAAATTTAGCTTACCAGAGCTAGAGCATACTGCACCAAATAATTGCTATTTGCAGCTCCTTCTGGCTGCATGGGAAGAAAGAAAGCTGTGTCAGATTGTCTTCATAAAAACAGACTAGAAAATTAGATTTTAGAATGTTTATTTCCCCCATTAGTCCAAACTGGCAAAAGAGAAAATCACCCGACATCCAATAAGTCGATATAGTAATTGCTGCAGTGCTGGTAATTGCTCCAGTAAGTCCGGAGAATCTAATTCTCTGGTTCTACTGTGGCCCTGAAAAAGTCACAATAAGAAGAATTCAGCAAGATAGAAACCAATAATTGACAAAATGTTGTAATTTTAATTATAATCATGGTAGCTAATTTGACTACAATAACCAAATGAGATTGATAATAACCAAACCTTTTCAGGCCCTTGACCCTGCTTTGACAAATGCTCAGCTTCAATATCATACTTTAAGACCCTGAAGCATTCCAGTCTTTCCTCCAAAAACAAACCGTATGTACGAACCCATGAAGAATAGTCCCAAGCTGGATAAAATTTTGTATTAGAAATAATGGGAATTTAGAGGAGATACTAAAGAAAATTGATGTGCTCTACTAACCAACAGGGGTGGAGTCATCCTTGAAGTTCGATAATTGCAAAATCCGCACTCTTTGTGTAAAAGTAAGAAACTCTTCACGGAATGTAGGATCACCTTCCCGGAGAAGCCTGTGGATCACCACAAGTGTCTTCAGTGCAACCTACATAGTGCATGAAATGAATGTTACATTAATTGGCTGCACATATGGACCAGTGAATACTTGCAAATAGAAACAGAACACTGGAGTGTCTGAAATATTGCTGATCTGCTGTTGAAGTGGTGGCACGAAAACAAAAAAAAAATCAGGAAAACTTGTTTGGGACCAAGCCAATTTAGCACATTGAATTTTCACCAAATCAGTCAAAAAGATCCAGATTCAAGCAAGCATTTAATATGAGACAGAACATCACAGTATCGAAAAAACATGATTCAGGACAACCAGCAAAATAGAGAAACCATGGATGATGAACAAAAGGCTATCAAAATCAACAAGAATGAACAGAAAAATGCAGACCATCTCAGATATAGGGAAGAGAGAGTGTTAATCAATTGAGTCAAGTAAGATTTCAAGTTTGAGATATATCAAGGGCATAAGCAGTAACATAATTTAAATGTACTTTCTACTATCCTGGATGGCTGGATGCCCACATTAGTACCACTGTACCACCGTAAACCACAAAAAGCTCAAGCTCAGGTATCCTAACTTCTTACACTGCGGCAGTTACATAAATGATTACATTTATACGGCAAAAATTCCAGTTTTGCAACCCGCCTGTTATTCCACTGTAGTATGCCAAGCGCTCAAAGCGACCTAAGCATAAAACATACAAACATAAAAACATAAACACGAAAAATCTCAACAGGAGTGCACGGTGCTTACAATCCAATTCCGGGTCTTGGCGAGGCGGCGAGCAAGAGCATGGATGCAGTAGGCGACATCCGCCCGAGGCCTAGCGATAGACGTCGCCGCTGCAATCTCTGCAACACAACCACCAACCCATCAAACACCAAACCCAACAGAGAATGGGGAAAACCCCAACAGAATGTACCCTCCATCCCACCGAACGATCTCAAATCCGATTCCACACACACTATACTAAATTAAGCAAAAATCGCAAGCGAGGATATAGGAGATTGGGAGTGAGTACGAATCAACGTACTTCGCAGGTGGCGCTCCTTGGGCGGGCACTCGACGTGGTTCGTGGCCTTCACAATCGCCACATCCAGATCCTACGGAAAAAAAAAAACGAAACCAAAATAAATCTCCATGGAGCGCAGAACACAGATCCAAACACCTCCCTCCTGGACTCCTCGCCCCTAGCCAGTCGCGGCAAATCGGATGAACTGAACCAGTTTGCGCCACTGGATTGGGGGGCAAAAGCTCGATGCGAACCTTGAAGTCGGAGTTGAGATTGGCGAGGCTGACGGTGGTGGTGTCCTTGAGCGCGCCATACGCCTTGCGCCAGCTCTGCAGCGCCGACATTCTCTGCTCCTCCTCCGCTCGCTCGCCGCCGTCGGCTGCCGCCGCCTCGACTTTTTTTTCCCTCTCCCCCCTTCTGATTATTTTTTCTCTCTCCCCTGCGGTCTGATTCGATTTCTGGCTCCGCGTCCGCGAGATTGCTTGCTCGATGCACGGAACGGCCAATAAATAGGAAGGCTTCGTTTTTCCGATATTGCCAAATGTGAAGGCGCGTTGGCACTTTTCACACCTTCTAAAGCCTGACGAGCAGAAGCTCTAAAAAGGATTTCTTTGAAATCGAGAAAAGATTAATCTTTTTAAATACTCGAATTTAAATTAGAAAATGAATCACTTCTCGAATTTAAAATTGCACTGACCGCTTGAGACAGCGTGTCTAGAATCCAGATGATTGGTTTGGTGGATTGTTAATGGGTGGAATCTCATATTTTATACTGTAACAGAGTACTAAGTATTTTTTTCAAGCCTAATTCGAAGGCAATAAGCTAGAGTCAATTCAGGCCGGCTGCTGCTCCTATCAAAAGCAGTAGTGTAGCAGCTGGTTTGATTACCAGGCAGTTCCTTGCATGAAAGTGTTAGGTTGGCTGGTCCAACAATGTCAAAAGGCCCAACTAAGCTACGGTTTAAAACTTTGGTTAAATCTTTCTTCTGCGCATGGCTTGACTCGTGAGCATGCACTAGGCATGAACCATGAAAAATCAGCACAGACAAGTCATTCATATTTTATATTTTATGTTGTACAGAACGAAAAATGCGTGGTGGCGTCGATTCCAGAAATCAACAATGATAAAAAAGAGATGACACACAAGATTTAAAAGTAAATAGACGCGAAAGACAAAGATTTAGACAGGTTCAACCCTCTCGATGAGAGGTGATACCCTACTCTTGCTTGGAGATTGTATCCGCCGGGTGTTGTAATGATCTAACAATTTAATTGTGCTTATGTCCTTAAAGAGCTCTCTGTCTATTTTATATAGGTTGGAGGTAGGGTAACAGAGAGGAAAACTTAACTGAATACAACATCAGTTTACTAATCAATTATATGATAGTACTTAATCAGAACTCTAGGCCATGTCATAGTACACAAGGCAATATTGTGACCGAGTGTTACTCTATTACATAATATATTGATCCGACCTATCTTCTATCATAAATATAAATATATAGGTCATGTGGGTACACGGTGTCATATGGCTGTAAAGACGATTGACAACTCTAGCGTGTCCTAACACCGTGGCCCTACCGCAGCAGCATGTAGCTTGGTTTCTTCCGGGGAAAGGTTTGGTACTAGAGAAGAGAGAACTGATGGTAGGTAGGGGGGAGGTGCCACCGTGCCAGTTCACAGGCACGTCTCACCTGTGACAAATAGCGTTCTCTCCGCGACCTTTTATAAACTGCGGATT
Source organism: Oryza officinalis (assembly GCA_008326285.1). Lineage (NCBI taxonomy): Eukaryota > Viridiplantae > Streptophyta > Magnoliopsida > Poales > Poaceae > Oryza > Oryza officinalis. The sequence goes on along the minus strand of BDMV01000001.1, from coordinate 44,469,148 downwards.
CGTGTGGCTTGGAAGATTAACTGCATGCACGGCGTCGGATTGAAAGGGACTACGAGAGGGGGAAGCGTGCGTGTGATTCTGAAGAGGAGGGGAAGGAGGGAAGTCGCTCGGGGTAGCTGGGTTGTCTCGCCGGGTCCCCAGCTCGCCACCGGACTTGGATGTGAGAACGAAGCAGACGGCTGGCATTGGCGTCGACCGGCGGTTGGCGGCGGAATGGGCCCAAACCCGGCCCTGCATCTTGTGATGGGCCTTGATTTCAGTGGACTCAGCAAGTCAGAAGCCTGTGACAGCCCATAAAGCCCTGGGCTGTGGTTCCTTTTTTGCATCGACGAAACAATGTGGAGTAGGACGGTGGTCAACCGTGGACCGAATCCACTCTCCCTTCTCTCTATGGGCTCATTTGGCAGCCCGGGATCCCAGAGGGATTTCGGCCCATTCCCAGGGGAAAAGCCCCGCGAGGAAATTATCCACGGGCCAAATTACTTGCACGTTTGGAAGCCCATAAGGCCTCGTTCGGTTGGCCCGGGAACGGCCGGGGGTTGCAATCCCGGTGGATAGAACAGACGCGGAATGAAGCCCGGCCCACAGAAAAATGTGCATTCGGTTAAGCCTGTCGCGGATGGAATCCAGGCCGACCCCGGCCTTTCCTCCTCGTCCTGGGCCGGGAAAGAAATCGCTACCCATATGGAGTGGAAAAAACCCTCGCGCACAGG